>OY757314.1:134417345-135081773 GCA_963583905.1 Stenurella melanura
TCACCAAGATATATCAGAAATAGTAAAAAGGTACCAAGGAAGATGGGACGAACACATGATGGCAGATTACTGTTGGTCCATAAAAAGAGAGACGTCTGAAAAGCATAAACGGCAGATATTACAAAAAGAAAGAATAAATTTAATTGAGTTAAGACTACGGGTAAATTTTTGCTACTTCATAATATGGGTACTTTTCAAGTACATTGTCAAAGATTCTTCTTAAATAAGAAAATGCAGATGTTTTGAGCTTTTCTAAAAGATACTGCAATTATTTTTTGAATTTTTTGTTATGTGAGGAGTAATTTTCATCCTGTCATGGGGATGTCACTGAATGACTTTGGTGCAATGCAAGTATTCGCCTCTAAACTGCAGTGCTGCATATATTTAGTCAATTTTAGCATCGATTAAAATAGAAATCACAATGACAAAATTTTTTCCCCGATATAGGGGTGGTTTCCGCCACTCATGGGGGTAGATTTTGAGCATCGCATCGAGACTAATTCAGTTACGTACTGTTTCTAAAATAACTGGGCATCGCAATTTCCTGTTGTGCAATGGGTAGTTGTCACCCATTCAAGGGTGTGATTTTCAATGGAAAGTAGTGTTAACTCTGTATTTATGCGTTATATACTTGAACGTTTATATTTAATTCGATTTATGGAGATTTAAGACTATTCGTGGAGCGTTAAGTAATTTTTACCCTGGGGGTGTTTTTTAGCGCTAGGGGTTGATTTTGGGGGTGTACGATTTTTTTTCACCCCGGAATCGAATTCAGCGTCGAAAATTACATAGGGATACTTGTCTCGGTGGCAGTTCCAAATATTTTTCTTTATTTGTGGGGCTGTGTAATTCTTATGTCATTTCTTAACTAATAATTTCTTAGAGTGACCGCCTTATATAAATAAAGAGGGAAGTTCTTTACCGATTTTTTTTTCAAATGATTCGATTCAAACGTTTATCCCTTCTTTCTAGTATATATTAATTTTTACTCTCCTCGTCATTCAAACGCGCAGAAACCACTCCACACTCACCAGAAAGTATGATATCCAGGATTCATAGATTTTTCGGCGCATGATCGTCATTCTTGTACATATCCCTTCAGTTTTGACGGAAGAGAAGGTGGTAACCACCTTTGGTGTTGCTTCAACCCTTCCAAGGTGTGTAAAATTCATTAATTACATTTTGGATCATCAGTACACCCTACCCCATTTTCGCAGAACTGATCACGATGAAAATCAAATTGATCCCAGATTTCTTTATCTGACAAAATTAAGAGGTACATAGGAAGGCGACACAAACTGACTGGCGTAAACCGCAGCTACATATCCTTTTGCGTTTTCAAGTCAGGGTCTCGGGAACCGGTCTTTGGCGGTGAAATTGGTATCTTGATACTGTTTTTCATAAATAATTCAAAAGTCTTACATTTATGGAAAAAGTAGTATCGTACAAAAAATAAGATTATGAAACACATTTTTTATTTGTTGTTTATTTCTGTATGATGAATAGTTCTAAAGATATTTATTTATTTATTTATTGCATACACTGTTCAACAGGTAAGATACCCAATTACAGATCAGGAATAAAGGCATACAAAGCATTAATTACATAATATACAACAACATAGAAAGAAAGTAAAACGAAGAAAAAAATTACTTAAATGTACGAAGTATGAATAACTAATGATACGAAGAAAAAGAAAAAAATAACATGGAAATGTTTAAATATAAAAACTATATATACATATATACACATATGTAATTCAAAGCAAATTAAGAAAAACAAAGACACTCACTGGTTATTTAATTTAGAACATTTTGTTTTATGTCACTAAGGCTGCAATTAAAAATATCGAAGTCGTTACATAATTTGTTAGAAGTACTGCAAATCGTATATAAGGGTGAATTATTTAGTACGTTGGTACGCGGCGTAGGTAAATAGAAGACTTGGTGATTACGAGAGGTTAATCGTGGAAACGTGAAAATTAAGCTTACTAATTATTTCGGGTGCGTCAAAATCATTGTGTAGTAATTTAAACAAAAATACTTGAGAAAAGTACGTACGCCTATCCTCAAGAGTAGTCATAGAATATCTTTCAAGCAAGTTACTTTGCGGAAAACCAATCACTGGATAGGTACCGTCGGATTTGAACCACAGTAATTTAAGAAATCTACATTGAACTGCCTCCAAGTTCTTGTGAACATCATAACTGGAACTCCAAATTAGCGATGCGTACTCAAGTTTCGATCTGACGAAAGAATTTTCAGAGTATCAGTATTAGTGAACTCTCGACTAGTACGAACGATGAATCCAAGGGCTTTGGAGGCTTCGGACACAATGGTATCGATATGATCAGTGAAGGATAATTTACTATCAAAAGTTACGCCGAGGTCGCGAAATGTTATAGGTCTTTGAAGTATGACATTATCTAACCTGTAATCAAAAATAAAAGGTGATGTTTTTAAAGAAAAGGACATTACGTTACATTTACTAGGATTCATGAATAATTTATTTACTATACACCAGGTGTTTATTTTGTCAAGAGAAGTCTGAAGTTGAAAACAGTCATCGATTTCATCAATTACTGTGAAAATTTTTAGATCGTCGGCACGTAAAAGGTGGGGCAAATTAATTTCGTTCACTATGTCGTTAATAAATATGTTAAAAAACAAGGGCCCCAGAATAGATCCCTGGGGAACTCCAGATGTGGCAGCAAATTCGATCGATGTGAACCCATTTAATGCAACGTACTGACTCCTATTCATTAAATAAGATTTAAACAAAAGAAGCAAAGAATATGAGAAGCCGATTTTTTCTAATTTATTAAGTAACAACTGGTGATCAAGTCTATCAAACGCTTTGGAGAAATCGGTATATACGACATCTACCTGCCTACGTTCATCTAAGGATTCAGAAATATATTGAGTTACACAGAATAAATTTGTTGTTGTTGAACGCCCTTTCATAAATCCATGTTGATTAATAGAGATTTTGGTGTTAATCGAATGATATATTCTATCATGAAGTAATATTTCTAAGACTTTACAGAAGTTACAAATTACAGAGATTGGTCTAAAGTTCTCAATATCTAGTTTGTTTCCCTTTTTGAAGATGGGACATACTTTGGAATATTTCCATAGGTCAGGAAATAGGCAGTTTTTTAAGATTAAGTTAAAAATTAGAGTTAGAGGATATGCAAAGATGATAGCGCAATCCTTTAATAAAAAAGCTGGAATGGAATCAGGGCCGGTCGTCATTTTGGGTTTAATTCGTTTTAGAGCCCGAATAACCTCATCTTCACAGAAAGAGTTTATGCTAACAATAGGGTTATTGTTAGATATATCGGTCTCAATGTGATGTTCCTCGATATCTAATGAAGACTCATTATAAGATTGACCGAAATAATTGGCAAATGCATTTAGTATATCAGAGGGATTGTTTAGCGAAGATCCCTCGAAGATATGATAGTTTAAACATGGCGATCGAACGTTTATCAGTCGAGATATAGTTTAAATCTCAAATATGTCAGAAACAACCACTATGATGTTAAAAATACATATAATAGAAATTAAAGGGCTTGAAGTACTCTTTTATAGGATTTCTTACTTGGTTACATGATAAAAAGAAAATTTGACAAAAAAAAAAAAATTTGCCCACACCGAGGATCGAACCCGCTACCCCATTGCGCGTCAAATCTGACTATTTTCATGTTACGGAAGAGATTTTTTTAAGGGCCAAAAACGCATCATCATCATCATAACAAATTTATTTAGATCTTTTAATACAGTAAATTGCCTCCCCGGATCGAGACCCGGAGTCAACCGTACAACCACGTCGCGCAGCGCCGTGGTGTTAGTGCGGTTGGGCGAATCGCGACCGGTTCGACTCAATAAAACTTATATTTAAAGATTAAAACTTCTGCCGCCTGTGGCGGCTTAAAATTAACATTAACATTGTTTTTGCCTACACAGTAAGCTTAAAATTAAAGTATTTCACTTAAAACGTTTGGTCGCGCACTGTTTCACATTTTAGAATTTGGATTGCTCAGACGGGAAAAAAATCAATGAAAAACCCGTTCGAGGCAATTGTGCCCCAACAGTCTGCTCGCCGTTGGGAAGTTGTGGTTGTAGAAAGGAAATTTAAGTTCTTAAGAGGTTGTAATTTTTATAAGTTTCTTGGCCAAGAAGGAATTTTTAACAAAAACTGACAAAATAACAGAAATTACAAAAATACAGGGTACAAACAGTTAGAGATAGAAAAGGGATAGGTACAGAATAAAATTATGGTGGTGAAAGTGTGTGATAGTGAGAAGTTTTGGTAGAAGAGAGTTTGGCTAAAGAGGTTGCCGAAAGATAGGCAACGCCTGGTACGGTAAGCCCAAAACGCGCACAACTCTTCAGGGATTGAATATTTTTTGTAGAACTTTTTGTGGTTGATGGAAAAACTTGTTAGCTTTCATTTGCACCGAACCTCGTGTCTAAAAAGTTGTTAATAAACAAATTAGAGCCGCTCATGCAATATCACTTTTATTTCCGATTATCCGATCAAGTTCATTCTGGTCTCAAAATTATCCTTTTTCCAAGTACTTTCATATGCATAAAATCCGATTTCAATACGCTTACCCAGAGCCGAGATATTCCATTTGTTAATTTGCCAAATTAATTTAAACTTTAAATAAACAAAAGCAAAAAGTTGTATTCGTGCAGACTTCTATGGGGGTTATGCCCGGCATCAATATTTATCGTTTATAGTTGGATTGAAGTCGATCAAACTGTGGGAAAAAAAGTAGCAAACACCTTTTTTTCCGACAAAACAAATAATACCAATTGATTAAACAATCAAAAAGTATTGAAGATATCAGGCCAAAAAAAAAAGGTATATTCTTTGGTATAAAAGGCATGAATTTTTAAAAAAACAATATCCTGACCTCATTAGTTTCGCAGTAATCAATTTGTAAATTAAGAAATTTATTTTGGCTATAACAAATGAACGAGTTGACAAAATGAGTTGTGCCTGGCGCCAAACGCGCGTATTAAAAATATCTTTCGAATGAATCAAGATTTTTTCAGATCCGTTAAACCGTTTTCATTTTATTAAATAGAAACGAAAAAAACTTCGTTTAAACAAATATTTGACCATGAACTTCGCGGTTTAGGAAAATTAAGGTATACGGATACCTTGAAAAATAACGATGTTATGTGGAAAACAATGTGTATTTTTAAATAAAAAAAATCAGTAAAGGTATTTACACAGAACTTCCCTCGTTATTTGGGCATGCCGGTCACTCTAAAAAATTAATAATTACGAAATGACATTGAGAATAATAATCGGAATATAGTTATTGCTATTATTACAAAGAAAACTTGATAAGTTTTGGTCAAAAAAATATACAGATTGCTCATCCAACAGCAAAAGTTCAATACTAAATAGCAGTTGCCACATATGGCAGGCTTGCGCAAATACCTTTACAAATGTTCACCATGACTGAATTATTTCTTGGGATGACCACCCTGTACATTTTTCAATAAAAGTATAATAGGTGCATATGCTAGATATTATTGCCATCTGTCACATTTTCTATCCAACATTCACGTAATGGAGTGGAAGTATGGTGGTGATTAAAAATTTAATTTTTTTTAAAAATTTTTCAAAAATGTTGGTAAAAAAACTTTCAAAATTTTTTCATCTTAAATATGTTTAAAATGTCAAACGTGGAAATTTTAAATTAGAGCAAAAAGGAAAGTTTCCTCCTATTCTATAGTAGTGGTAAAAAAAGTTTAAAACTTAAAAATTATATATATTTTTTAAATAGGTTTAGAATGCTATGAAACGTGAAAATTTTAAATTTGAGCAAATTAAAAAAAAAAATTCGATCTATTTTAGTGATAAAAACTTTTTCAAATTTTTTTTTTCTGAAATAGGTTTAGAATGTCATGAAACGTGAAACTTTTAAATTTGAGCAAAAAAAAGTTTCCATCTATTCTAGTGTTAAATTTTTTTCCAAACTGGTAAAATGATTTTTTTTTCCGAAATTGGTTTGGAATGTCATGAAACGTGGAAATTTTAAATTTGAGAAAAAAATATATTTCGTCTATTCTATAGTGGTGATAAATAGATTAAAAATGTTTTCATTTTTTTTTTTTAATTTTTCAAATAATTTTTAAATTTGTTTGAATAGTTTTAGAATGCCATGGAAACGTGAATAGTTTAAATCTGAACAAAGAAAAAAAATTCTATCTTAGTGGTAAAATTTTTTAAAAATAGTTAAAAAAATTTCTAATCAGACAGACAGACTGACGGAATTGAAAAACCTATATTTTCGTAATCTCCGTGATCTGAAACGTCAGAATCCGAAAAAATCTGGGAGGGTGATTTTTTCTCGAATACAATACTTCCCTTCGGTATGCGAGGGAAGTAAAAATTAGAATTTTCCTGCTGTCAATCGCCATAGAATGTAAACACAAAAAAATTGTATTGATTTTTATTAGAAACTCAACTCTCGTTTAATACATATGGAAGTTAAAGGGATGATATAATTCTTCGTTATTTAATCCTTCTCCGTTTCTACTTCTTGTTTTGTCTAAATTCCTCAAAGCGTAGTTTCCTTTCCAGCCGAAATCGCTTGAGAATCACTTGCGTGAGAAAATGATTTGCTACATTAAACTGTGGTAATTGCTCAAATTTTGAAAACGCACGCATTAGTTGTTACACGAGATACACATTTTACTATCTTTCAACAAGTTTAAAGTAATTTGCAAGGCACATGCATAATTTAATGTTGCCCTAAATGTTACAAACAGGTATTATTGACGTGCTGATGTCTCATGCCATGTAAGTTGTTTAATAAACAACAAACAACCGTTACCGCTATTCGCAGCTTTACACTCCAACTGTTTTTAGCACGCCGTCATTACAGCTTTGCACCTCGCAAATATCTTCTTTATAGCTGCATTCCTTAAGAGAACAATTAAAAGTTACAAATATCATTAAATCACCCTATTATACAGGGTGATTCACAGTTAAAACGCCAAACGTTCAGTTCGCAACTTATTGTTAATCATTAAAATTATGATTAACAATAAGTTGTTTTTTGTAAATTGGGTGGTGTTATTCAACTGAAAATAAGTGTAAGTTGTACATAAATAAATACTACAGGGTTGTTTAAAAGTGAATTATTTTTTGTTTGCTTATACTTGTAATGAAACATACTCTTTATAGGATTTTGCAAATAGCAGAAAGAACAAAACGAAAAACTCTTTGTAAAATTATTGATTTTCAATCTTTGCCTGAATTCTGGTTATGCTATTAATTGAAATCCTAAAACGAATTTGTCTCTGTTATTAGACAGTTCTCATTGTAACACTAGTTTCCAGATGGTAGCTTTGTGCTTTTCTGATGAGCTCTAGAATAAGGGCGAAAAACGTTTCAAAAGGCTAAGCATTTCCAAGAAATAGAACGATAGATTCTATGAAAATGTAACCCATTTGGAAGAACAATTTTCCAAAAGACGAGGTATGTAAATCAATTCATTTTAGGCCTTTGTTCTCATTTTAACTGAATCTTCATAGCGTAGGGGGTTAGGTGGATACTAGTTTACTCTGCATAACAATAGGAGACTGTGTGGAAACTAGTGTTACAATAATTGTCCCATAAGAAAGACAAATTTCAATTCAGGGTTTAAATTACAAATAGTTTTTCTTTTAGTTCTCAAAGATAGTTTTTTTCTGTTTTTTTGCAATATCCTATAAAGAATGTGTTTCACTACAGGGTTGTAAATTTGATTACTAGGGAGATATCTCTTCATTTGTCGCTTTATCCCCCTTCCCCACTGCTCTTAGGTATAGCTCAATCTTAACAAAAGAAAATTGTGATTAAGTGTGTGTATGAGAACAAATATTCGCAAAAAGTTTTTTGGCATCAGCCACATCCATTATAGTCGATAAAGTAAAAAATACACCAGAAGCTCGCAAAAAATGGTATCTGAGACTTTCCTTCCGTAACTGTTAGTGCGAGGATTAAACATCACAAAACCATAAAAATCAGTTCTGGGGGTGCCGCGCAACTCCCCAAAAAAAACCGCCCCTTTGGTGGAAAAAGCCTTATATTACTGATAACTCGTTAACCGTTGAAGATATAAAAAAATTGCTTATCATCAAAAGAAAGCTTGACTAATTGCCTAAAAAAGAGTCATCTAGTAATTTTCTGGTATATGTCATGGTTTTCGAGAAAATCGATATGGACAAAAATTACAAAATTTGTATTTTTAATGCGCGCGAATTTTATATATATATATATATAAAAATTGAATTGCTAGAAAACCAAAAAAGCCAGGAAGAAAAATCAAAGTGGGTTTTAAAGTAGATATAAAATACTCTCTTGTGTTGCCATTTTTAAGGGCTATTGATATTTATTAGTATATTAAAATAACAATATAATATTTCTTGATTATTTGTGCATTTAACTATTCACAGGCCCATGAAAATAACTGACTATAATATAAGTCAAAAATGCATTATCTTTTAATTCAAGGTAGTACTTCAACGCAGAAAAAGTTAGTAATAAAAATATTCACAATTAGAAATTTAGCAGCAAGTTAAAGTTAGCCAAAAAAATCCAAAAAGGCTGCATATTAAATTTTTTGATGAAATTTTTTTAATACAATTTTTTAACTATTCAATTATTAGAAACAATAGTTATATGATACATAAACTCAAAAAACATTTTTTGAGCTAAATTTTCAAGATGGTAAATTTGTAAATGTGAATATTTTTATTCCTAACTTTTTCTGCATTGAAGTACTACCTTGCACTAAAAGATAATGCATTTATAACTTATATTAAAGTTAGTTATTTTTCATGGGTCTGTGAATAGTGAAAAGTGCAAAAAATCAAGAGGTAACTATATTATATTGTTATTTTTATACACTAATTGATATCAATAGCCATCAAAAATGGAAACACAAAAGAAAATTTCATATTCCCTTCAAAACCCATTTGGATTTTTCTTCCTAGCATGTTTGGTTTTCGAGCAATTCAGTTTTCTCTACAGGCCGCGCACTAAAAATTTCAAATAAAAGAAAATTCGTGCACATTAAAAATACAAATTTTGCAATTTTTTTCAATATTGATTTTCTCGAAAACTATGGCATATACAAGAAAATTGCAAGAGATCTTCTTTTTAGGAATTTTTTTCTATGATGAGCAATATCTTCAACGGTTAACGAGTTATCAGTAAAATAAGGCTTTTTTCACCGAAGGGGTGGTTTTTTGGGAGGGTTGCGCGGTACCCCCAGAAGTGATTTTTGTGGTTTTAACAGTTACTGAAGGAAAATCTCAGATAACATTTTTTGTTATGAAAATCTTTATAATCATGCGAGTATTACCACCCTGACTTTATTATTTACAAAAAGAAAATGTCCTACCCGAGTTATTAACTACTACCAATGTGGCAAGTCGGTCAGACTCAGTCGAAGAATCGATATAGTCGGACGGTCGCACGGTGGGTCGGTCGATCGGTCAGTTTGCTGATCAGTGAGATGGTCGGTCGATCGAAAATGCATTGAAGTGGTATATCGTTTTATACATTTTTGGAGTTTACGAAAACCTTGTATAAATGACACTTCTGTGCTATGAAATCCCATACACTCGAAAGATAAAGTAATCCAGTTTAAACTAATATTGAGTGGTGTGAATCTGTCCATTTGGAATTTAGATTTTTTATTATCATATAAGTTATAAAAAACTGACATTGATTGTGAAACATCATAAGTAAGGTATTTAAATAATGTTAATTCAGAAGAAAAACATAGGAATTTTTGTGGTTTTTACCTTTTTCTACCATTCGATGGGAATGATTTCGATTTATAACAAACACAAAAATTGACGGAGAAAAATTCACAGATACGACTGAACATAACTGCGATTGCATTTATTGTGTAAATAATGCAACCTAATATTTTGTCATGGCTCCGTTTCCTTCCACGGCGTGATTAAATCTTGTTGGCATTAAGGCAGTTGGTCCACGATAACAGCTTTCTTTGTCTCTTAGCTCCTACCAGAAATTTTCAATGGCCGACCACAATTCTACTTCATTTCTTAGTTTGAAGTTTCATTCATACATTTTTTAACTAGCAAACCCCAGACGTTCTCAATTGGGTTTATATCGAGACTGTCCGAAGGCCATAGTAATGATTCAATATTATTCTTCACAAACCATTGAGTGATTATCCTGGCAGTATGAATAGGGCAGTTGTCTCGTTGATAAATGAAGGTGTTGTTTGGATATAATTACTCCACCGAAGGAAGCATAACGGTATCCAAAATATCCATATAAACCTGTCCATTAAATCTACCATTATCCATAATACGCCACGCCTCCGCTTATCCATGCCCAAATATTAACAGAAAGTCGCTCGGACCTTCTTCTTCTCCTTAACAAATTCTATTTAATAATTAAAATATACAGCATTTCCTCCACGTATCGAGATCCGGAGCCAACCGCACAACCACGTCACGTAGCGTCGTGGTGTTAGTGCAGTTGAGCGGGGTGCGACCGATTCGGTTCATTTATATTAGTTAAAATAGACAAAGCTCCTGCCGCCGGTGGCGGCCTAAAATCGTCATAAAAAGTAAACATGTTTGAAACTTAAGCTGTAAGGCACTGTAAAACTAACACTTTGTAATAATTTGATTATTTCACTGATGGAATTTTAATTGTTGTGACGGAAATAAAAGGACAAAATAAAAAAAATTGCAAAAATTCAAACAGATTACAAATAATAAGAAAGAGAAAGAGGATAGGTACAGAACAAAATTACGGTGGTGAAAAGTGTATGATAGATAGAAGTTTGGGTAGAAAAGAGTTTGCCTACAGGTAGGCAGCGCCTGGTATGCTAAGGGGTGTTTGATTTGGAAAGGGGCATTATGCATTCTGATTTGGGTAATGTTGCGCTTAAGCGGACTATCGCCCAGTCGAAAAGCGTAGAATTTCTGAGATGTATCCCACTTGGCCGTGTCGTCAGCGTACTTGGCAAGCTTAGTATTCGGAACTCCGAGAAGTCCGACACACACAGATTGTACAACTTTGGTGACATGTACGACCCCTGGTGGACGCCCGCGCGAATGTCTCGCCATGTTGAGAATTTATTATTCACTCAGACCTGCAGTGACCTGTCTGTCAGGAAAGAGTGCATTAGTTTGGTTATGTGCATGGGAAAGTCCAGTGCGTTAAGTTTGTGTATCCAGACGGTATCAAAGACTTTCTCAACATCTAAGAGCACCATGGCGGTGCTGTTCCTAAGGTTGAATTGTACCTTGACATCATTCACGCTCCTGACCACCTGATGCGTACCTGCACAGTTCTTTAAATCCGATTTTCCTATCCTTCGGCTAGCCGGAAAATTTGTCATGTACGCAACGTCTCCTACTGTTTGAAATAGATTTTCTCTCAAATAGCCAAGAAGCGATTCATCTTGAACGAGATTTGAACTTCTCGATCAGCCTGAAACGTCTTTTCTCTTTACGCTACCTTCCTCCTCCCATCTTTTCTTCGCACTCATCACAATACTTTTATTCAATTGATAATTGTTAACAACTGCTCTGATAGACTATCTTTCTTCAATTTTAGAGAGGAATAAAATATTTTCATCTTCAGTTAATTTTGGCAATACGAGAATGTGACACTGACATTGAAAAATAAATAAAGAATGATTTAATATGTGGCGAAATTTCATTTCACAGAAGTGTATGTCTGAGCCACTGCTTGTTAGTTCAGCAAAAATAAGATTTAATACACGTTACACATTGACTTAATTGTCAAACAAACAATGTTGATTTAATTTTAAAACGCCTTTTCAAATTATTTGTTAAGTATTACTAACTATAACTATATCTCAGAAGCGGTTGGCCTCATGGCAAATTATCAATAGTATCATTATTATGGTATAATATGGTTGTGCGGTTATGTTTTTAACAGATTTTCAAATTATGGCGAAGGCGCCGGTGTGGACCCAAAGGACATCTCACTCACACCTCTCAGAGGTTTACGTAGACCTACAGAATTTCTCGAAACTTCAATAAGCTGTTGAAAATTCAGTTCAAAGAAAGTTTTATCAGTTGAGATTTCTGGATTTCCATTAACAGCAGCGACAACTTCATTTATATTAATATCATTTCTCACCGGTTTACTTCTGTTTCTCTTTGGTTTGGTAAAAGAACCAAATCTTTTACGATTATCAACTAATAATTTTATGGTTTTATGGTCAGTACAGAGTCTACCAGGAAATCGTTGAGAATAAATTATGCAAGCTTTTCTAGCATTCCGTTTATATTCTCCATAAATCAATAAAAACTCTGTTTTTTCCAAAGTTGAAAATTGAACCACGTCGAATCGTTAGTAGATTGACCAGCGAATTAATGTTCAACAAAAAATAACTATTCTGATTTATTTTAATTTGACATATTAAAACTTTCATGGCTATCTTAGAAAATGTGAAATGTTACTAATAACAAAGCTATGGTTGATTTATTAGATTTGAACAACTTAAAAGTCGAAAGAATAAAACAAAATGAATAAAAATAAGGAAGTTAATGAGACTGAATCATGGTTATACATTTTTTTATTTAAATATTTGTAGACCCACTAGAAAAGCAACCGAATTTTATTAGTAAGAAATCTGTATTTTATGAAAACATGCACTTGTTAGCAATGGGTTCAAAAAAATTTGTTTCCTTTTATTTGTTGTTGTTCTTTTGTTACTTTAAATATTGTTTATTATATGCCTTTTATAAATAAAGCTTAAAATTATTATTTACATTCTTTTTAAATTTGTTTCAAGAGAATTCACTTTGGACTCAAAACGAGAGTTTTATCTAAAACGGAAGAGAATATCGAATATGACGTAATAACATAAATTGAAGCTAATTAAAACCTTTATAAGAAAACATTAACACAGTTCATGAACAGGGTGAGGGAAAAAATATTCAAGAAAATTAAGTTTCATTTCGTAATAATTATTTTCTTAATTTTTTTTAAATCTCTTTGTATGTACATTTAAAGGGCTTAAAAATATCTACAATTTGGTGCGCTGAACATAGTCGTAGCTTAAAAAATAAGGAAGTTACGAGTCTTGAGAGTCTTAAGTGGCGGACCCTGTATATACGAGATGGCAGGGATGGATATAAGCAGATGATACGACCAAAAGTCCAAAGACGAACTACAGACAAAAGTGAATAGTACAATAAAACAATTTTCTGAATGGGGTGCACGGATCGATCAATCATAAATCTAGAAAAAACCACAAGTCTTGAAATTACAGGGTTGTGCAGAAGAGCATCTACGGATCTACAATTTAATAGTATAAATAATATTATCTATAAGCAATTCAACAAAGTTTCTAGAAACTTACAAAAATAGTTCAATGAGCTGGAATGACTACATCGATTGTGTGTATGCTAGGCTGAATATTTTGTCCTATCAACTTCAAAAAATACGCTTAACGAAGAATCGCTCCTAAATTTTTATTATGCCACAATATACTCTACAACATTCTACAATATTATATCTTGGACGCAGGCAACTGAAATATTACGTATTTTTATTCTACAAAAAAGAATAATTCGACTCCTGTTCAATCTGCCATACACACAATCTTGTAGATTCACTTTCATATCGAGAAATATACTTACTGTAGCAGGAATATACATCTTAAAACTCGACAAACTGGCTGATTTAACAAAGTTTAGCGACATTCACCGATGCTCAACATAAAATAAAAATAATATGTACTTATTTAAATACATTTTTCCACACCTACCATAAAGTCACCTTATCATGCTGAAACTTTTAATTACAACATGCTTATCACACAGCTAATGAAAACACGATCCACCATCAGCTTTAAAAATTAATTGAAGAACATCTTGTTGTAGCACTGCTTTTACGACCTGAAAGAATTTGTATCTTTCCTAAACGGAGCCAACTAACTATTTTTTTGTTATAACTAGAATTTAAAAGTAGCTGTAGAATATCTTAAAATTTATGTTTTTTGTTCTTGTCCTTTTATATTTGTTTGTGTCTCAAAATTTTATTAAATCAACGGTCAATGTTTACCTGAATGGTTTCATAAATTTTGCTCATCTTAGTTATACTAATCAAGTATGTGTTAGTTAATGAAGTACTCTTGGTGCATGCTTATGTGACGAACCTCATCCATATGTTATGGATGTGGCAAACAAGGCAATACACGATTTCATTTGATTTGATGTAAAAATTTATGTCTCATGAAATTAAATGTATTTTGTCCGACTACGATAACGATGTTACCATTCAAAGATTGAAAGAAATTTCATTTCATAATTTTTGGAAGCTTTTCTCTCGAAACCAGTTCAATTTTTTACAATTTTTTTTACAATTAGTTACCTCTCAGATTTACTTCACTGTGGTCTTAATACTAAAGGTATTTTTAGGAGAATAAATAAGCGACCTACATCCAAACTATTAGTTCAGCAATAAATTAACATCTTTCATGATCTATTATTCCATTGCCCGTTCAAGCGTTAAAAGGAAACTAACATATGCACGTGGGGGTAGACTTGCTTTTTCGAATATTAACTTTGACACTTGTTTTGGACTATGTGCAATGTGTCTAGGCATGTTGTAAACAATATCTTCAGGTATATAAGACGTGAAATTTTCCAAAAGCTCAGTTTAGTTCGCACGCTGAAACCTAGAGGTGAGTGTTTAGAAAGCCGTATTGATTTTTCAGTTTTATTTGTTTTGTGGTAATTTTCCGAATAACATAAACAGAAAAAATTGTTATAAAATTTTTGTCAAATTTTATAAAGCATGCCAATTGAAATAAAAAATAAAGGTGAAGAAGACACTACAGATGAGAATAATATGTTTTATCTAACCCTGTTATGAAATGTCAAATTTTAAAAGCACTTTTGACGTTACGACATGTTGCACTTTTCATAACTGTCAGTTTCATTACATAACTAGTGATGTATTGAATTTTTACGTAATTGAGTATTAAAATCCATCATTTACTGGAAAAACTTTAAGTGGCAAGGAGCACTTTTAACAAATTAAAACTCAAAACATAGTTATTATTTTGATTTGCTTGCACATTAACAACAAAATTACTACAAACGTCATAAATATTTCTAACAAAATTTTTAAACTATTCTCAAAATGATAGATTTTTAGCGTGATAACCTGCAGAGTTTCTCTTCAAAATTGTTAGTAATATTTTTTGATGTTGATGTTTCTTTTGACATTTAATTCTGCATCTCACATTGAGTAGGTAGTTCATATTATACAGGGTGTTGCATCATGAGAGGGACATAGCTTAATAGGAGGTAGAGAACATCAGTGGTAACCGGAAACTCCCATAGAAATGTCTCATTGGGCCTTCACTACGAAATTACAGGGTGTTAAATAATTTTTGGCCAAACCTGTTTTTTGTCATAACTTTGACAGGAAATGAAATAACGGATTCATATTTGGTACGGCTAATGTACAAACGAGCCCCAAGAGGTACATGTATAAAAAAAAATATATCCAGGTCCGGACTCACTATAATTTATGTTTCTTCTTTGCATCAATAAAACATCACCCTGTATATATTTTTTTGAAATTTCGATACGATATTCGAAAAGAGCAAGAAAAAACAAACAAAATGGCCTATTTCATTTTTTTGTTACACCTTTGTGGTTATTTAAATACGTTGTTAAATGTGCAAGAAAATGGATTACAGAACCCTATTAAATGAGAGGCACGTGAAATAAATAGTTTTATAACTAAAATTTGCAAAAATTCTATTGAGCCTAGGTGGTCTGGGTGAATCCTAATTCCGGCACGTTTTAAAGGTCCATTTTGGTAAAAAACTGTGGTCCTAATAAGTAATCGGGTATGAAATAACAAAATTTTTAATCAATCACAGTAGGCTTGTTCAAAGTGACAGATAATAAAAAGAAATCTCCTAAACAGTTGAATAATTGTTTGTTAGTAATTTAATGTGTCAATAATCCGCATTTAATTAGTGAAAACTTGTGAAAATATTTTAACTATGCCAGTAAAATTTACAAACGGGGAATATGCTGACATAATATTCATCTATGGTTTCTGTAATGGAAATGGTAGGTCGGCGGAAAGAGAATATCGGCTGCGTTTTCCTGGTCGTCGATGCCCTAATCATAAAACCTTTAGTACGGTGTTCCAGTATGCAAGACAACACGGAAAGTTTCCTACTTCTGCAGTTGTGGAGCGTGTTTTACAACAAGGTGTGCAGGAACAAAACAATATTATAAACGTAGTTCAAGAAAACCCAAATATGAGCACTAGACGAATCAGTTTGGCAACTGGTATTCCTCATTGGCGAGTATGGAGAACCCTAAAAAGAGAACGTTACCATCCATATCATATCCAGCAGGTACAGCGTCTTCAACAAGGCGACGATATCCCCCGCCTGGCATTTTGTCGTTGGTTGTCTAATCATCGCCCAGTCATTTACAGAACCTTATTTACGGATGAGGCACAATTTACAAGGGATGGAGTAAACAATTCACGAAATAATCATAAATGGGCACAGGAAAACCCACATGCGGTACGCCAACGCCGTTCGCAACACAGGTTTTCTGTAAATGTTTGGGTCGGACTTGTAAATAGACATTTGATAGGGCCACATTTTTTTGAAGAAAGATTGAATGGTGAAATTTACTTTGATTTTCTTCAAAACATTTTACCGAATATGTTAGAAAATATCGGTATAAGAGGCATGTTGTTTCAGCATGATGGGGCCCCACCACATTTTAACCTTCAAGTAAGAGAACACTTAAACAATGTGTATCCTAATAGATGGATTGGACGCGGGGGTCCACATGAATGGCCACCAAGATCTCCTGATTGTAACCCTTGTGATTACTTTTTATGGGGCCACTTAAAAAACGAGGTTTATAGCATTGAAATTGAAAGTAGACAACATTTAATCCAGCGCATCGTTACAACCTGCGACGAAATACGGAATAATCCAGAAATGATACGTCGAGCAATTGGTGACCTTTCTAAACGCGCAAGAAAATGCACAGAATTTGGGGGAGGACATTTTGAAAATTTACTTTAGTGTCAATTACGTTTTATTTTTAAACACATTTAGTTATTGTTTTGTTATTTATTGTTAATTGAATGGAAAATATTTTATTTATTTAGATTTTAGTTTGTTCTCTTCCAATTTTTATTAAGTATAAAATGTTGATGATTTTCTTGATCAAAGTAACTGGTTGCTTAGGCCTAAATGGTTTAAATTATCTGTCACTTTTATTCTTTGAACAAGCCTACTGTGATTGATTAAAAATTTTGTTATTTCATACCCGATTACTTATTAGGACCACAGTTTTTTACCAAAATGGACCTTTAAAACGTGCCGGAATTAGGATTCACCCAGACCACCTAGGCTCAATAGAATTTTTGCAAATTTTAGTTATAAAACTATTTATTTCACGTGCCTCTCATTTAATAGGGTTCTGTAATCCATTTTCTTGCACATTTAACAACGTATTTAAATAACCACGAAGGTGTAACAAAAAAATGAAATAGGCCATTTTGTTTGTTTTTTCTTGCTCTTTTCGAATATCGTATCGAAATTTCAAAAAAATATATACAGGGTGATGTTTTATTGATGCAAAGAAGAAACATAAATTATAGTGAGTCCGAACTTGGATATATTTTTTTTATACATGTACCTCTTGGGGCTCGTTTGTACATTAGCCGTACCAAATATGAATCCGTTATTTCATTTCCTGTCAAAGTTATGACAAAAAACAGGTTTGGCCAAAAATTATTTAACACCCTGTAATTTCGTAGTGAAGGCCCAATGAGACATTTCTATGGGAGGTTCCGGTTACCACTGATGTTCTCTACCTCCTATTAAGCTATGTCCCTCTCATGATGCAACACCCTGTATATGCTTTATAGCTTTTCATCGTTTCGAAGTATGCTAAGAGAACCTTTTCACAAACATTTTTTACTCCTTATTGTTGACACTAATTTTGAAATTTCTTATATGCTTCTTCATATCTGCTTTTTGACTTACCAGGTATTTTTGAATTTACTGCTAAATTAACCGATTCCTCGATATCAGATGGAATATTCATATCTGAATCAACCATTTTCTACTTCTTTGCTTTAAAGTTCAACAGATTAACAAGTAAAGTTTGCTTATACAATTGCTAATTCATAGTAACGCTCAGGTAAAGCAATAAACTCAAGATAGCGTAGCTATGTTTGGATCCGCAAAGTAGTATTCAAAATAAATTGCCATTTCTTTTCTAGTTTAGAGCAGGATTAGATAAAATTCGTCAAGTAAAATTAGTCTCTTTATAACTGGTTAGTATTATATAACAGTTTACAGACATTTCTTACTTTTCAAGATGCGGGAGTGTAAAAGAAAGTTATTGCCGTTGCTCGAAACGCAGTGTGTATCTGTCCGCTTTGAGTCAAATTTGTTCTGTTCACATAGAAATAGGATATGCATTCTTTTCTTTTTTATAAAACGGCATTTTAGTTTTCCAGAGAAGTATTCTCTTGCTTTTTCCGGGAAAAGGTGGATGTTGAGTATATTGTAAATGTATATTATGAAGAGGAATTTTGAAGTCTTTCAGTTTCTAAATTAATACCATTAGTCCCTTAAGGGCCAGTTGTATAAAGGCAGTTTAAGCGCAAAACCTAGTTTAACATAATTTTTCTGTTGTGTGAAATTCGATTAATAGATAAACTCAGTTTTAAATCGTTTAACCTCAAACCACCAAAATTGATAGTTTAAACTAAGAATTTTTAATTTAATTGTATACGCAATATAATCGAATACTTCAGGAATTTGACTGATGATGAGGACATTCTCCAAGTGGAAGAATATGTTAGAAATCCGAGAATTCCACGAATTCTTCCAGAAAGAGTAATGCATTTCTTAGTGTGGGATGACATGATGACAATGAATTCCTTCAAATATTCCGCTTGTCAAAGAACACCGTGTAATTTATGAAGGGTGTGCGATAAGAAATCCTAACCTATGTAACATTTTCATTATTTAATTAAAATTATTCCTATACTTTTTTTAAATATAACTAACATAGTTCATTTAATCATACTTATTTATTCACATTGCAAAGATACAAGCTGCAATCATAAAATACAACTTACTGACATTATAAATTATAAGACCACTAACCATAAATTATTGCCATTGAAAGGACAAACACCAAACACCCACAATATTCCTTGCCATGATGACAGAAACAAATTTCCCTAAAATTCGTAAATCTGTGTTTCTCAAACAACTACAAAGGTATATTTATCCAAACTCCGTTTTAATTTCCAATATACAACGTATAAAAAATTAATATTAGTTTATTTTATTAAACTCGTTTAGTTGTCCCTTAGTTTAAACTGTTTTTATACAACTGGCCCTAAGTAAACTGCGTATCTACTAACCAGTGATTACTTGTTACTATAATATACAATTTTGGCGAATTGAATTTAACAACAGCTGGCCACGACTTAATTTTACAAATTGCTTTATAAAAAAAGAAAATCTCTACGAAGTCGGCATAATCCATTTACGCATGTGATTAAAGTTGGGCCTTAATTTTTTTGTTGAGTGTCATTTTATTCATTTCAATATCTTCATTTGTTCAAGAGATATTTAAAGACATTGTTTTTTATATTAAATTAAATTAGGGCAATAATAGCGGTCAAAATGACCATTTACGTCAATGGGAAAATATCCAATTTTTCTCATTAAAAAAAGAGCTTTAAAATAATTTTTTGAAAGAAATTTATAGCTGGCCTTTCAATATCTATATATCACAGAAAAATTATTGAATGCTGTCTTTAATGAACGTTCCTAACATAAGACAAGAATCTCAACGTAGGTGCTTTTTAAAACTGTTTTTATCAATAACTTGAAAAACAAGTATTTTATGAAATAATGTTAATGAGGTTAATCTATAGTTGAGAAATTTCCCACATTTTGGTGTATCTTAGTTGTCTCTTACTTTAAGAATTATTGGAGTTACAAGTATATTCAATTTGCCAATGTTGTATAATAAAGAAATATATATTTTTAAAAGTTAAGAAATGCGATTTTTCCATTTTTTAGTGAAAGAAAACTACTTTAAACTTAAAAAAAACTGACGGGCAATTTCTTTTAGCTGAAGAATATTCTAACAAGAGGGCGAATATTGTCTCAAATGCGTTCCCTAAGTGAGCTGGGCCCCAGAATGAAGCAAACTCCCCATAAAATTCATTGTTGCAGACTCGTTTTTAATAAACTGTTTCATTTTAAATTATAATTCGATGTAGCATAAAATAAATAACAATACATCAAGGGCGAAGTTTAGCTACTAGAGCTATTCTACCACTTTACCCATAACTTATGCATAGAAAAACATAGAAAATACACCACTAATAAAAGTGTAAATATAATATATATGTTTGTAAAGTAGTATAAAGATAAGAAACAATAATTACAATAATAGCCAAATAAATATAAATAAGTACTGTTAAAAATTAAAAGTAAATTAAAAATTGGGCATTGCTAAGCCCACAAATTGGTGAGTGTTTGATACAAAATCAGGTCCTGTTCAAGTTTTTTCTTGAGACAACATATACTAAGGCACTTACCAATATTGTTAAAAGAATGAACTGCATTGAAAGTAAGAGATCGTTAAAATAGCACAGTGAAGCGTTGTGGCATAGTCAAAGAAAGTGCAGATCTTGTGTTTCGATTGTGAATTTGATGTCTGTAAATAATCTTTTCTTTGAGGGAGGAGGGAGTAGAAGTCTGCATAAGACAATGTCTGAAAACAAATAGGTGATAGTCAAAAATATCTTCCATTTTAAGCCACTGAAGGTCATCATATTTTGAAGACATATGGACGTACTTTCTCAAATTGCAGATAAATCGACAACACGTGTTTTGTACTTTTTGGATTTGAAATTTAGACATCATATCGAGACATGGGTCGTATAAAGTATAACAATAAAAAATTAGTGGTAACAAAACATTTACATAACTTCTTTCGAGTTTTAATCTTTAACATACTTATAGTAGGAGAGCTGACGGACACTATGGTGAACGATAATAATCAAAATATTCACTTATGGGAATCAATTCTTTGGTCTTTGGGTATGTCAAAACTGATCGTCTGCCGTCTCAAAATGGTAGCATTACGTTGTGGTGTAGTTTTAGGTTTTGGCGAACCATAGTGATCATGAAAAATAATGCAAGGGTGACTAAATACAACTAATTTAGATGGCTTTTCCACCTAGGCAGACGATTTTTTCGGTAGCTTTGTATATGGCAGACGCCACTGAAAATGGCACGTTTCGGTGGACGACACTGATCAAAAATACTTTTGGCGCCAGTTGACTCGGTTATATATGCTGAAACAAAAAACACGTAGGCAGACGAAAAAAATCGATAACATCTTCCGAGCAGACGCTGTCAATGTGGCAGGTAACACAAATTTGAATAATATATTTCTTCCTTATGTTTTATATAAATATTCAAATAACAATTTAAATGAATCCTACCGCCCATATAAATTTTTAAATATGCATTTACAAATATGTCCGCTAATTGCATGCTGGCTCCTGCAGCATAATTACTTATATCACTGCAAAGCTTTAACCAGTCAGTAGTTTAGTAATGTGCTATTACACCAGAATAGAAAGAGCTATGGTCTTTAGTTCGACTTTCTTCTCAATATTACGGATTCGCAATATCAGTACAAAATTTGCATAATCTTAACTTATACAAGGTGTCCCGGAATTAAGTGCCCATACGGGCACCTGTGATTCCTGAGTTTATATTGAGCCCATATAACCCAAGTTCCCTTTGCCCAAAAATGCGTCCCTGGGGAAGAACATTCTCTTAAACCGAAACAATTTTTTTTTCCAATAATTTCCGTCATATTGAAGATAAATTTTTCAAAAGTTAATGGGAGCTCTATCATTATAGGTACTCCATGTGAACTTGATAACTTTTGTTTCCAATTTCCTTTTCACAATAATTAATATTTAACTGGCTGTAATGTTCTAATCACTCTGTGAAATTACGGAATTACTTGAACATTGTTATAGGGTATTGAAAGGGCTGCAAAAAAGGTACTCTTAAAAACGTTTGTAGAATCAATCAAAATACAAAAAATTATCCTCTTTTCCTTTATTTGTATTTAACGTGTATTTACAATTCTAGAATAAAATGTTGTAATAACAAAAAAGTACAGTTTATTTAAAAAAATTCATTAATAACAAATGCTCCACATGACGCCCACCTGTTTTAGTGCACAAATCAATACTTTTAAAATTTTGTGAAAAATCAACGAAAAATCAAGAATTATCCTTTTTTCTCTATACATCATAGGTGCTTGTGAAACAGGAAACCTGTTGCGTTTGAGAAACCAAAGATATTTGGTTGTTATCAAGCTTACATGGAGTACTTATAGAAATACAGGTCCCATGAAGATTTGAAAATTGTATCTTCAATGTAAGGGAAATTATTGAAACAAATTTTTCTCTCTCACTTTAAGAGTATGTACTTCCTCAGGGATGCATTTTTGGACTAAGGTAAGTCAGGTTATACAGGCCTAATATGAACTCAGGTAGCCATTTTTCAGATGAGTTTTTCAAAGAAGCCCAACGAATTAAAAAAATTCCCGTTTTATTTCTTAAAACTCAAAATGTTGCATTTATTCAAGTAGTTTTATTAGGAAGAGCATCGGCTTCATAACATTATTAAGAAACATATTGTAATCAGTGACAAAGTACACTTAAAATTTACGTTTACATGCTTTACCTACTTACTGACAGACTTTCAAAAATTGAAAATAGACACCACCATATTGAATAGTTAACGGCGACTTGTACAATTATAGGAACTAATACGTTGTGTATACAGCTTTTAATTTGTGCCATCTTATAGTTTTACAATTTTTACTTGTAATATCGGTAGACGCCAACAATGGTGAGCTTTAAGACTAAATATTCCACCTGTATCATCTTCCGTGCGCTTCTGATTCAGAGCAGTTATGTGCATATGAATGCTCAATTTGGCTAAGATCTTCAGAGGTAGAAGCACACAATACGTTCCTGAACTATGCCACTATTAGAACTTCGACATAGAGAACTACAAATATAATATCAACTTCTAAGTTAGTAAAACTATTGTAATAACAATCCACTGATTTTGCATATAAAGAAATTGAACAAAATTAAGAGAGGTTTTTTAGTTTCACAAAAACAACTGAATCGAAAAAATAAGTTTAAATATAGTGTTAAGGCATTTGTTTTAAGACATTGCTTCTATACCGCTGACGAACATTTAGATACAACTTTTTCGTGTTGATTTAACCTGAGCATATAAATTTTCCTCACTTCAATATATTGTATTGTATCATTAATACCGTATTAATCCTCATAAGTTTTACGAAAATGTTGAAATGGCTCCGTCTTAAGTAAGACACACTATGTTTTACATAGAAGCAACCTTAAAAGTAACAAAGTTTAAATATCAAATTGTTATTTGGAGGTGTTGAATAGTATCCCTAGTAGTTAGTGTGCAAAAGCCTCAGGGATTCTATCTTATTCCGGCGACTCAAAGAGAAATTGTTTACAATTTATTCACAGAGAAAACAGATTAGTCACGCTGCAGACATCGTCTAATAAAAACAGATATAATAAGAGAGTGGCTGATTCAATATAATTACTGTAAGCTCCTAAACAAACCGCAAGATTCAGATTGTATCTTAACTTTGCAATCATCCTACACTTTTCCGGTTATTTGTTACATTCGAATAAAACCAACTGACTAAAACAGGAAAAATGAATACATTTACACTCTGTCATCACCCATTCATTTTGCATTTCCCTTTTCCGTTGATCGGAAGGCTTCAACTGTGAAAATATGCATGAAAAAATTAATAAACGTATCTCTAGAGTGTATTCACACTGCCCACGCATAATTCTAAATTAAATTTCAAGCCTTTGAGAGCTTTTTTAAGTAATTTTAATTAAATGAAGGTGCATATATATTGTATATCTATGATACTTTAATGCTTTTTTACGTCATGTCAATGACATGTCATTATTAGTAGTAAATATAGTGTCTGCAGTTATATTACTTAATTCTCAAATTAAAATAAAGATTAAATAGGTAATTATTATTCATATACTTTAACTATTATACTTTAACTATTTCATCACTCACTGCATCAAATACTGTCTGGATTATGTACCATCTAACAGCAGCCCTAGATGACGCCGCTACTGAGGGTTGCAAAAATAATAATAAAACAATTTAAAATATTTACTTTCGAGACCAAAATATTTCACAGAAGATACAATTAGCAAAAAACTTTAATATGTATTTTATGAATTTAAAAGAAATTATAAAAAGTAATTCAAACATACCAACTAATGATGAGATAAGAAATAACAATACCTATAGACAACTAAAAATGTTTAACAGTATAACAGAAAAGAATATATTGAATATAATAAACGAAAAAAAAAGATGGATCACTTGAGGATATAAATATGGATATTATAAAAGTAGGAAAATCAAAATTAGGGTTAGAACTTGTAAAAATAATTAATAAGTCCATTGAAGAAGGCCCTTATAACGGAAAACGTCGACAATTATACCAGTTCAAAAGGTGGTTAATACAAACAAATTTGAGGAACGTGAACCTATTAATACACTGCTCTTACCAGAAAAGATAATGGATATTTACAAAGAAACAGTTCTTAAGCCATTTAAATGAAAATGAAACACTTATTGAAAATCAGTCTGGATTTAGAAATCAACATTCGTGTGAGTCGTCTATTCAGCAAGTAATTTCGAAATGGAAAGAACTATTAGATCAAAATAAAGTAAATTACCTAACGGACAAATGTCAACAAACTAGAATTGGAGAAGATATTTTAAATAAAGTAAAGGTGAAGTTTGGTGTTCCACAGGGTTCAGTGTTGGGCTCATTGCTATTCGTAACTCATATTAATGATATTGTAAAGTGTTTTGAAAACGATACCATGATTAATTTATTTGCCGGTGACACTTTAATATATATGTTGATAATATAAAGGAGGGTGGTGAAGAAAATGCAGCAAGAATTAAGGAAATTTGAAATCTGCTTGGAAAATAATTATCTGTTTGTAAATATGTAAACAACTAAAGTTACAATTTTTGGGAATAAGGATAAAAGACAATGTTTAATCAAAGTTTAGAGGATGTATCAGAATGTAAATATTTGGGTATAATAATAGATGATCAGTTAAAATTTAGCAAACATGCAGAATATATAATGGGAAAGATAAATTAAAAAATTAATTTTCTCAATAGAATTAGTGTTAATTTATCAATTTACTCTAGGATAACAGTGTACAAGACAATAATAGCACCCCACTTTGAATATTGTTCTACTGTCATGTACCATTATAATGGAAGTGAAAAGCAAGCATTACAAAGATTGCAAAATAGAGCAAGTGCATTAATAACAGCGATTAATAATCGCGATATTTTAATGGTCGAAATTATTAGTCGTTTTTTAATATACGAGTTAGTTACAAAATTTTTCCGTCGACTGTATTTTTAATAAAATGGAGAAAGTCTGATTTAAAATTTTTATTTACTAAAATAAGTACAAATTCGATTAAGTATTAATTAATTAGTATTGTCACGTGTTTTTCCCTTTTTAGGAAACACCTTGTATGAATCTGTGGGTTCTAAATAATTTTAACAGGGGGTAAACCACTAACACTTTATTTAATAATTTACTGACTATATCCATTACTTCAAAATAACCTTCACACTTTGTTTACTTGATATTTAGCCTCACTTTTTTCGCTGCGAAACTTCTCCTCGCCTTATATACTCTGAAATTGCCTCTAGATCCATCCAGAACACAATCAAGAATCTTCTCTCACCATACTCTAGAAAACCCTATCTCTCTCTACAAGTTTCCAGTCACTCACTATTAGGCATAGGCGTTTCAAGGGGGTGTAATTCATACAGTATCATCTAATTTGTGTTTATCAACATTTATATTTACGTTAGAAATAGTACAACTACTAAAATTAAGGGAGGGCATAGAGTAATTATTATTAGTTCTATGATATTCTGAATTTAAATTCAGGTTTATATCATTATATACAGATGACTTTTTCCACCACCAAGGCATTTAATGGCTGAAAAGTCTGCATACACTGTCAGAAAGTATTGGGGCAGATCGCCAAAAACAATGCCCAAAGTAGAGATGCGGTTGCTCTAATTTGAAGAAGGTTGCTATAATGGACGGCAGTTTAGAAAATGTATTTATGACAACTGGCTGTGTAGAACATTTATTATTTTTATAATAAATAAAAAACCGTCTGTGTGGAGTATGTGCAGGTTTTAATGAGACATAGTGTTTAACCAAATTGAGAAGGGTATTTTGTTCATTATCTACTATGGTAAATATTCTGTTTGTGTGTGTTTTAGATGCCTTAATTGTAACTAAAAATTTAGATCCCAAATCATGAACATTATTATTTTCTAACTTTAACAGTTCATCCTTTCTCAATGTGCCAGCGACTCCGAAAATCCATGCAACCTTCCAAAGAAATTTTATGTGTTATAGTTTTATTTTGGTTATTTGTTTACCTTTGTAATTAAGAAGAGGTTGTTAGGAGCATCAAAAATAAATTTTTGTACGTGTTCTTTCTCAACCGCTTTTGACTTCTTAGGCGCATAACCTACTTTTTCCTCTTGATAAACGTAATTAATTTATTAAATTTACTTATGTCGATGTTTTCCTTCAAGATTAAGGTTGATTTAAGCATTGAATATTTTGGCCATAAACTTGCAATTAGGTCTCTTTCTGCAACATTCGAGAAATATGTCAATAGCACCTATTCTCAGTAGCGCGTTACTTGTTTTCCATAGCACCATGAAATAAATTCGACATAAGTCTTCTCATATAATTTTTGGCTTTTTTCTGGCAGTGAATTTAATGATGCTACATTTGCAGTTTCTGCCACTTCCGGCGGGGTTAATGTAAAATCTTCTTCGTCAATATCCATTTATTTAACGTCTTACAACACTGACTTCAGAAGTGACAAGCTTGACAGTGACAGATATTGGTGACACGGCGTCTGGATTTAAGTATTTAATTTTATGTATGTTGGGTGTCTATACTAAAATCATTTATTAATAAAGAAATCATGCATTAATAGGGGTCATTAATAAACGATTTTGTATAGATTAATCTAACTCTTTAATACACTGTCGACAGAAAAGTTTCTTTATTTCACACTTTCTTCTTTATTTTTCACTTGTCAATAATGGGATTGTTGTGATTCATTGAAACTGTCAAATAAATGTCATTTTAGGATATGGCATTACAAAAAAACATTTTTACGAATGGAACTGAGTACGCCCCTCATAAATTGTGAAATGTCCAAACCCTGCTCACCTACTTAATTACCTACCTGCGTATTGAATAAATTTTTAAATAAAGTCTGCAAATTCCTACAATTGTTGAAAGTTAAGTAATTCTTATAAAATAAGGCAGTGAAGTTTTACATAAAGCGACCGTCTTCAACAAGTAATAAAGCCAGAATTTTGTAATAAATATAGCTCTCGGCTATAAAGCTCCATCCCAAGTAAAATGGAGTATTCTGGCTGCAATTGCTGTAGCATTACTTTGCTCAGACATAGTTATGAAGTGCAATAATATATCCGCTGCCATCAGTAAATATGTATGCCTCACGAAGAATTGCTCCTATATATATTAGTTAGTACTAGAGAAATATGCACAGTGCATTTTACGTAATATGTAGTGAAATATTCCGGCAATTTGTTCTATATTTAAGTATAATATTATAATTTTCCTTTAAGAAAGCAATGGTATAATATTTTAATCATATATAGATTGCCTCCTATCGAAGTAGGAGTAGTTATGTAACCAAACGCGCTATATTCTCCTCTGTAGCCCCCTATTAGTAGTGGATCTACAGTTTCGAAATCGACAAGGGGGAGTCGGCTAAAGGGTACACAAAAACGAAAACTAGATTCATATGTAAAATTTTCTGCCGGATGCGAATTTCGAGTACGCCAGTTCATTTGGAATTGCGAAATTGTAGAAAAAGGCATTTATTTGCAAAAACTACAAAGAACATGAAAATATGTATTTTATTATTTCTCAATCAATATCACTCTTGCTATTGGAGAATTAAATTTAAATTTTCACTTGAAATTTGGGACATTTATATTTTTTTATTTACAACTATATCTGAAACTAGATTATATTTTGACATGATAGCGTTGAAGGAGTGGGGGTTAAATAGGGGTAAATAGAGAAAATAAGTAAAGCAAGCTGGTAAGTCTACAGAAACTTGAAATTCGGTGTATGTACTAGAAGCCAAGGTCTCAGATTATTTATAATATTTTTCAACCCCCACCACCCCTGCCTCATTATTAGAAGGGTTGATAAAATATAATAAAATTGAGATATTCATTTGAAATTTGGTACACGTATAATAATAATAATAATAATAATAATAATAATAATACACTTTATTCAAGGAAGCTGTACAAAACAGATATGAAGCGTCATAGGTATGCATAAAAATATATATATATATATATCGTATTTTAATAAAAGTACATTAAATACAATAAAATTACAAATAAAATTACAAATACAAAGCTTGCAATTAGACAAACATTACACAGATATGTACTCATACGTATTCACCTGTAGGAGACTTACATTACGTTAATATGGACAGAGGTCGATATTACTCCAGACTATAAAATTCTTGTAGTGAGTACAGACATTTTTCATTTAGGAATTCTTTTGTTACTGTTTTGAACTTATGTAGGTTATTATTTTTAATACTTTGGGGCAACTTGTTGTAAATATTTGCAGCGCAGTAATAGGGACTTTTTTGGAAGATTGACAGATTATAATTATTTATCAGGATATCATTTGAATTTCGAGTGTTATGACTGTGAACGGTGTGGTTGCGATTGAATTTGCATGAGTGTTGGTGAGCGAACAAAGCTGCCTCGTATATGAATATCGAGGTTAAGGTCAATATTTTGAATTGTCTAAATGTTCCTCTGCAGGATTCTAGCGGCCCTAGTGAGAACATTAGCCTTATAATTCTCTTTTGGAGTATGAAAATCCTTTGAGCGGATGTGCCTGAGCCCCATAATAAAACCATATATTTTAGTTGTGGGTAGACAATACCATAGTAGATATTTATTAGTTCTGTTCTCGATATAATATTTTTTAAATTTCTTAATGCGAAGAATGCTGAATTCAGTTTGTTGCATACGCTATCTATGTGGTTTTCCCATGTAAGATTTTCATCCAGTTGTAAGCCTAAAAGTTTGTAGTTGGTGGATTTATTTATGTTACTACCTTCTATGGTTAGGTTAAGTGGGGGGGGAACGCGTCTTTTGTAAAATTGTAAATAGGTAGTTTTGTTTGTGTTTAATATTAATCTGTTACTTTTGCACCAATCAAAAAAATATTTAATGATTTTATTTACTATACCTTGGAGCTCTTGGGCAGAAGTGGCAGTTACACCAATTGTAATGTCATCCGCGTACATTACCAGGCAAATATTTTTCGATAATTCTGCGAAGTGTTGTTGCAAATCATTTGTGAACATAATAAATAGCAAAGGAGATAGTACAGCTCCCTGCGGAACGCCTGTGTTTATATACTGTGGATCGGAATATGTGTTATTTATTTTGACAATGAAGTTTCTGTTTTTTATGAATGAATTTATCCAGTTTTTTATATTTCCGCGGATTCCAAGTGCGTCTAGTTTCTCCAGTAGTATGTTATGATTTACGCAGTCAAAAGCTCTCGAGAGGTCGAAGAACAGCGCCATCGCGTATTGATTGTTATCTAGTGACTGGAAGATAAATTGCAGAAAATCGAAAGCGGCAGTATCTGTAGAATGTTTTGGCCGAAAGCCATGTTGACATTCACTTAGCAATTTTGACTGAGTGAGGTAATCATATATTCTATTATGTATTATTTTTTCAAACAGTTTTGATATGATTGAGTTTTGGGCGATCGCCCTATAATTTTCTAACTTGTGCCTATCGCCATTTTTGTATATTGGAATTACATGCGAAAACTTCAATTTGGAGGGAAAAATACCCGTTTTTATTGACAGGTTCATTATGAAACACAATGGTTCTAATATACCGTCTATGCAAGAAATTATTATGTTGTAGTTTAGTTCGTCGGGGCCGGTAGCCGTCCTATTTGTGATTGACCGTAGGGCTGTTAATAACTCGTGCGGTTGAATATCTTCGAGGAACATAGAGTTAATATTTGTGTTTGTTATTTTGTGAACATTTTCATTTTCCATACCGAACTCAGTGGTAATATAATGATCTGTAATTGTCGCGAAGTATTCACAAAATGCGTTACATACTTGAAATTCATCTGTAATACTGTTGTTGTTACATATGATTGTAATTTTTTCGTTTTTGTTTTGGCGTTCGCGAGCTGTGGTACTGTTTACAATTTGCCACATTGTTTTATTAGTGTTTGTGGAATTTTTTATGATGTCTGCGTAAAACGTTTTTTTTGTTTCTTTTATTTTCGAGGTGAAGTTTTTTTTCTGATCTAGGTAGTATGCACGTAATTCCTCTGAATCGCCATTTTTATATAACCAAAATAGTTGTTTTAATTGTTCACTCTCTTCAATGATGTTTTTGTTTACCCATCCTTTTTCAATGAATGTATTTAATTTTATTACTTTTCTTTTAGGGCATGCTATGTCAAAGCAATAATAGAAGTTTTCCCAGAAGTGTGTGTATGCCATTTGTACGTCCGACATGTTGAATAACTCTGAGAAGTCGGTTGAGGAGAGCGAATCATTGAGTGTGCGCAAGTTTTGTTGTGAAATGTCTCGTTTCCAGTAGTGTGTCAGTTTCTTAGTACAGTTTATTTTAGAGGATGTGTTAAATAAACAAATCTGTGCTTTGTGGTCGGATATGTCGAGGTCTATATTTTTAGAGTCTTTGTAGTCTAGATTTGACACTATGTAATCAATCTGACTTTGGGAACCATTAAAGTCCCGTGTGGGTTCTGGGGGAAGACATGATGTTATGCTGAAGCATTGGAATATGTCATCAAGCCAGGATTTGCTTTTCCCGGATATTAGGTAATTTATATTGAGATCTCCGCATAATACTAAGTATTCGTGGCTTTTCGCGATGTGGGTGAGTATATTACTCAACAAGTTAAAGAATATTCTTTGTTCGGCACTAGGTGATCTGTACACAGTAATTAGAGCAAGTTTTGAGTTTTTCGTAATTGTACTTATAGCACAACATTCACATACTTTTTCACAGAGAAGATTGCTTGGTATGTTGATGTATTTGTAGTAAATGTCGTTCCTTCCATAAATGGCTACGCCTCCGTGGATTGATGATGTCCGGCAGTAAAAGGATAATAACTTGTAATTGTTGATTGTAGTGGTTTTCAGTTGAGCCTCCTGCATCCAGTGTTCTGAGAAGCAGATAAAATCGGGGTTTTCTTTGGTTACTAGAACCTCGAGTTCATTTATTTTATGTGCTAGTGATTGTACGTTTAGATGTATGATTTTGTGGTTGAGTGTAGTTTGGTTCGTTTTCTTCTCCTGATCTTGATACAGTTGTGTGTTTTCTGGAGCGAAAAAAATACTGGCTTATTTCAACTCCTACTGGCCAATAGTCTGGATTGTAAAATGTATCCATATGACTTGTAGGTATGCCTAATTTGAAGTATGTATGCTTGCCAAAGTATGTTTCAAATTTCTCGCAATCCACCTTGTCGATGTCCACATCATTTTTTATATATTCTAATACATCGTTAACGCTCACATCGTCATATTGAAATTTATGAATTATAACGTCTGGAACTAGATTATACTTTGAGATGATTTCGTTGAAGGGTTGGGGGTTATTTAGGCGTAAATAGGGGGAAATAATAAGTAAAGCAAGCTGGTATGAGTACAGAAACTTGAAATTCGGTGTATGTACTAGAAGCTCAGATTTTTTTAATAATATATTTCAGCCCTTCACCGGCCCTACTCCATTATTCAAGGGGTTGATAAAATAAAATTGAGATATTCACATGAAATTTAGTACGCATATGTATTATAACGACATCTGGAACTAGATTATATTTTGAGATGATTCCGTTGAAGGGTTGGGGGTTAAATAGGGGTATATAAGGGAAAATAAGTAAGTCAAGCTGGTAAAAGTACAGAAATTTGAGATTTGGTACTAGAAGCGAAGGTCTCAGGTTTTTTATTAGTATATTCCATCCCCCCACCACCCCCACTCCCTTATTAAAAGAGTTGATAAAATTTAATTTTTTTCACTTGAAATTTGGTATATTTACATGTATTATAACTATATCTGAAACTAGATTATATTTTGACATGATTGCGTTGATAGAGTGGGGGTAAGTAGAGGTAAATGGGGAAAAATAAGTAAAGCAAGCTGGTAAGAGTATCGCAATATGAAATTCGGTATATGTCGTAGAAGCGAAGGCCTCAAATTTTTTAATAATATTTTTCAACCCTTCCACTACCCTTACTACATTATTAAACGGGTTGATATAATAAAATTGAGATATTCACTTGTAATTTGGTAGACGTATGTATTATAACGACATCTGAAACTAGATTATATTTTGGGATGATTCCGTAGAAGGGTTGGGGTTAATAGGAGTGGCTAGGGGAAAATAAGTAAATCAAGCTGATTAGAGTACAGAAATTTGGGATTCGGTGTATATACTAGAAACCAAGGCCTCAGATTTCTTTCTGATATTTTTCAAACTCCACCACCTCCGCTTCATTATTAATGGGATTGATAACATCAAATTGAGATATTCACTTGAAAATTAGTACACGTATGTATTGTTTTGACATCTGATTGAGATGACTCCATTGAAGGGGTGGGAGGTGGTAAGTTGTGAATAGTAGAAAATAAGTAGGGTGAACTAGAAACTTCATTTTTAACGTATATGGTAGAAACTAACTCCTCAAACTTTTCTATGACATCTGCCCCAAATATTATTAAAATTCTATGACCAATAATTTCCACATACTAGAGTGCAAATATAGTCAAGATGTTTCCTTTAAAGTGACTTGGATGAAGAATCTGGATGTGGAAGTAGTGATTCCTTAGGCAGCGGTTTTTCCACTTTATACAGTGTTTTATAGCAAATATTTAGAATCGTTTGAATCATGGAAGATGGCGTAAGTTTTTGAAATAGTTAATCTTATTGTATTATTGGATTCTAATAAATACTTCAAAAATAAATTTTAAGGCAATGTTTTATGTGTCAAAAAGATAGTGCCGTAACATTACAAAATGTAAAGCTTTTGATTCACTAGAAGAGGTGGTAAGTACAAAAACGGATTTGTATTCCATAACACTGGGCACAGAACCACAAAACAAGCACTTGTTTTTAAGGTGGCCATTCCCTAGCAAGAGACATCCGACAGGGAAACATTTATTATTTTTGGACATAACTTTTTTTTCTTAGTATGTGTATTAAAAAGTAAGTAGAACCATGACAGGACTGTTACTATGAATTTTCACTCAATAATTTTAGTGGTTTGCAAAATAGCTGGATTTAAATTTAAAAAAACCGCTGCTTAAGGAATCACTACTTCCACATCCAGATTTTTCATCCAAGTCCCTTTAAATGTCTCTATGTTGAAATGTGGCCTGTACATTTCGAGAATGTTTTGCCTAATCAGTTTTTATACCATTTGTTAACAATAATTTCGATAATAAGTTCGTAGCAGCTGCACATGGAAAGGTTAAAGTAAATGCTGCTATAAGATAAAATTAATCAATTTTGATCAGTACAAAAGTTTTTGGAAGAAAATAACACTTGTTTGCAATCGCAGACACAATGAGCGGCAGCTAAGAATGTTTGATATAATGCATTTTTTTAATTACATTTTTGAATTCACATCCTATAAAGTACTTGGGTCAAGGCAAAAAACTAGGACGAAAAAAAGTACTTGGGTGTTCGCTTAGACAAACGACTAACTCTTGACCGACACATCAATGAAACTATTATACATGGACAGACTATTTCATGCTCAGAAGCCTGTACCCGCCCCTGGTCAAGAATCACAGACTTAACAAAGGTAAAAAAAAATTAATATTATTATACTTCGGTCGTTACATACGCAGCGCCGATGTGGCGCAGCGCGTCGGTTATGACACTGAGAAATTTAACAATTTTGAAAAATAAATTATTTCGCCTTATTTCAAATGAACACGTGTTGTCACAAGATAACATCACTAGTGAACTACATCAAAGTTACATTTCAGCAATTCTATCAGTTCAAATTGACAAACATCACCCAAACTGGAGAATATAATACATCATTTAGCATAAAATGTAAAGTACCATACTAAGCGTTACCCATGTTCCGGCAAAATCTGGAGCCAAAGATCGTTAACCCTAATAGCTATTGAACGCAATTTTCCATCTTTCACTCTTTTCTTAGTTTATTTTTGTAATTTTCTTGTATTCTCAAATCTATTTCTTCACTATCATCTTCAGTCAACTTCTAACAAAATTCAACAATAATTAATTAACAAATTAATGATATTTTATAAAGATAAATTACGAAGTCCGACATTGCTGCTCGCTTTTACTGCATTAAGTACCTGAAGTAAGTTTTTTGGCTAATAAGTCCCCGTCAACAACATAATCATAGTATCCCAATGATATTTATTTACAGACAACTTTCTATTTGGACACCAATGCTTCCAAATCTTTTTTTGAATATTTGTATTACATTGTTTTATTAATTTGCATGCTTTCAAAAGGAGTAAAACAAGCAACCACATTGACTCCATTGCTGCTAAATTGTGTACTTTGCCATTGGCAATTTAAAAACCTCCCTTAATATAGATATCATTTTGTTATTTTACAACGCATACGTCCACATTAGACTGACGTATGGGATTGTTATCTGGGGTTCGACGGTGGAGATAGACAGATTATATTTGCCACAGAAGCGTATCGTCCGCTTAATCGACAATGCCGATTATCGACATCACTGCAAACCCATTTTAAAACAATACTTCCCTTCGGTATGCGAGGGAAGTAAAAATATGAGATAATGACAGTCTACTCGCTCTACTTCTTTAAGTTACTTATATGCACGAAGAATAATATTCTGAATTTCGAAAGAAATTCTGATGTTAACAAAAGCTTACAAACACGGTACGGTAACCAATTGAGCATACCGTCATATAAAACAAGTATGTGTGAACGCAGTCCACAATATATGGGACGAAAAGCATATAACAATTTGCCTGAATACATAAAAATATTACTAATTCAAACAGCTTCAAGAAAGAATTAAAAAATATCTTGACAGAAAGAGTTTTGTACAGTCACAGTGACTATTTTAATATGTTTAGAAATGTAGGATATACAGGGTGATTCACGTAGGCCATTCATTAGAAGTTTTTCAACTTGCAGTTGGATTAGAAACTTGAAATTTGGTATGCAGCCATAATCGATCATGCCCGTTCTATCTAAAATATTTTCAGTCCTCCAACTATACAGGGTGTGCCAAAAATTGGTACCAACTTTCTTATTTTAAATAGAAACCTATATTTTTCTTTACATGGTACGATTGATCTTCTAATTTTGAGTTTAGAGAACCTAAGTTATGTTAATTTATCTATTACAATTTGTGACACATGTCCAATTTTTTGAAAAAAATTGACGCTGTAGTAGTTTACGAACAAATTTGTATCTCGCAAACCTTTCAAAATTATGAAACCAAATTTGTGAAGCAGTTAGCTGGAAGTCCAGGCTAACTTTTGATGTCCCATCGGTGGTCCCATTTTGTACCATATGGGCGCAGTCGATTTTCAAATGTCTCAATTAAAAATTGTCAAAAAGTCAATTTTTTCAAATGGCACCTACTATTTTTTTTCACACCATTCGAAAGAAAATTGAATTTTAGGTTGAGTTACTTAAGCATTCCCTATACCTAACTTCACCCCATATCGAATTATTCAATAAAAATCAAGAAATACCTTATCTTGCCGAGAGATTCCTTACTTCATCAAGTATGCCATGGAAACAAAAGACAGTTGTAATAATTTTTAAAGAAAAATATGGATTCTTATTTAATTACACACAACACCAACAAATAATTATTAACGAAAAAGAACAATGTTGACGAAATTCTGACGTAAATGTTCAATGTGACCACCATATTTTTGTTCAAATATTCTATTATTCTACTTTCAACAGATTGCGTAGCACATCTTTGCGCCTACCATTTCTGACGCCAGAAATCAATGCAAAATTGAATTTTACGCCCACTTTTATTAACATTGTGTATGTCTATCTACAGTCGTTTTTAGTTATTGGCATTTTTTGAAAAAAATATTGTTTTTTTTTTCTCGAGGATGGTAGGCTTTGGAAACAATCATTTCATTTTAATTTTTATTCAAAAATCGTATTGCAATAATAAATAATAACAACAAATAAACAGATTAACAAAATAATTATTTCAATACAAATGCTCAATGTGTGCACCGTTTTCACTGACAGAATTTCGTCAACATTGTTCTTATTCGTAAATAATTATTTGTTGGTGTTATCTGTAATTAAATAAGAATCCATATTTTTCTTTAAAAATTATTACAACTGTCTTTTGTTTCCATGGCATACTTGATGAAGTAAGGAATCTCTTGGCAAGATAAGGTATTTCTTCATTTTTATTGAATAACTCGATATGGGGTGAAGTTAGGTATAGGTAATGCTTAAGTAACTCACCCTAAAATGAAATTTTCTTTCGAATGGTGTGAAAAAAAATAGTAGGTGCCATTTGAAAAAATTGACTTTTTGACAATTTTTGATTGCGACATTTGAAAATCGACTGCGCCCATATGGTACAAAATGGGACCACCGATGGGGCATCAAAAGTGAAAGTTAGCCTGGACTTCCAGCTAACTGCTTCACAAATTTGGTTTCATAATTTTGAAAGGTTTGCGAGATACAAATTTGTTCGTAAACTACTACAGCGGCAATTTTTTTCAAAAAATTGGACATATGTCAAAAATTGTAATAGATAAGGTAACATAACTTAGGTTCTCTAAACTGAGAATAGGAAGACCAATCGAACCATGTAAAGAAAAATATAGGTTTCCATTTAAAATAAGAAAGTTGGTACCAATTTTTGGCACACCCTGTATAGTTGGAGGACTGAAAATATTTTAGATAGAACGGGCATGACCGATTATAGCTGCATACCAAGTTTCAAGTTTCTAATCCAACTGAAGTTGAAAAACTTCTAATGAATGGCCAATGTGAATCACCCTGTATATAAGATTTTAACTTGATTAAAATTTTTTTTTTCCTTTTTATTTGTCTAATGTATTTCGTTAGCTCTGTTATTTTATTTCTGTTAGTTTGTACCACATATGACACATCCAATGTTCCTCGGAATCTTATGGGAATAAAGATTATTATTATTATTATTATTAATTATTCTATGACCGAACTTCCGATTCCTGTTCGTTACATCTTCACAACTTACCTTACTTTGCGATTTGAATATTCATAATTATTACAGTAAAAACACTCCCATTAATTCAAATGCATCCATAGTAAATTAGTAGTAATACTGAATATTTTTGTTTCAGATGGACAGGAAAATTCTTTTATTATTTGTAATTAACTTATACTGCGTATATTCGTCACCTTACAATTTTAAAGAGTTGATGAAAAGAGATGAAAAATTCTGTGGCAATCGTCTGAGGACAATGGTAGCTTTGGTATGCCACGGACGCTATAATGCACCTGCCGAAAAGAAATCTTGTAAGTATTTATCCCCAAAAAACATTACAACAACCGTCTATCGACAACTACTAAAGCGTATAAACGACTGATTAAGCAACCTGCTGATTTAATGGTTAAGTTTTGCTTACTTAACAAAACATTATATTAACTCAACGCACGGTGTATTAAGTTCGATGTAAAATAAAATAGCAAGGAAAGACGTACCCAGCATTCTATCGTTTTTCTATGTTTTACTGAATAAAGAACTCAACATATTATATTCATATTCATACCTTGAGTTGGGCCCAATGAACTAATGAGCAAAAGGATTTGTGTTATATCTAAGAATATCGTTATTATTATGTACATGCATAATAATAATAATAATAATAATAATAATAATAATAATAATAATAATAATAATAATAATAATATCACGAAAACAAACATAAATTAATTAAGCTTAACATTAACTTCTAAAAATTATATGAAAAACATGTTATAAAAATAGATAATAAATAAAACTAAAGACATGAACATTTAAATAAAGTTATGTCCAGGTGGCGTTTAGATAAATTGGGCCCCTAGGTACTGTGAGATTTAAGGGCCCCAAGATATTCGTTATATCAAGAAGTAATTGGATGTTATACCTTTAACCTTTAACCCCTATTCAGCTGTTCACATTCTTCCAGTTCAGTGTGTTATATAGAGTATTTTCATGTTAGTGTACAATTTAACATTATCATTACTAAGGGTGTAACAGATGCGTCATCCAACGACCCGCAGTAGCCGATAGTAGCCAGACAAAACTCCAAGCAAACCGTATTACTGCACATTTTAAATCGATTTAACGCATTGTACTAGCCATATGGTCTCGCTTGAAACAGTCTGTGAGTTGGATATTATAGATAAATTATTCAATAGCCATTCTGTAAATATTAGCCAGTGCCTCTAGCGGTGGATGTGCGAAATTAGTGAAATTTATTGGAAAATTTAAAGAGTGTGTCGAATATTAGACCAGTCGGTCAGGATCAATTATAAAGAGAAGGACAGAGAGCGTATTGTCGTGCGCTAGACGAGGATAGAGCAAAAACTGCAGTAAAGAATGCACACGGTGTTATTAGCTCCAGGGGCATATTAGGGAAAAAGACGGAAGCAATAGATCGCCGATTAAACATTAATTAGAAAAGTAGGCAGATATTATTGTAAAAAGGGCCATAACGATTTTAGGGAATATAAATATCAACAAAAATTTCGCATAATGATTTTAGGGAATATAAATATCAACCAAAACTTCGTATTTGGCAAAACAAAAAGTGAACACTTCGCAAATTGTTTTGTCCAATAATGGTGCGAGCACCTGTGGTAAAAATGTCGTGCAAATGTTTTTCCTCCGCCACCGCGATGAAACGGTAGAGAAGGAGGGGAAAGCACGTGATACATTAAGTGAAATTCAATTAAAAATTTTTAATCGGATTATCATGCAATTTTATTCTGCCAACACAAACACATGATTGCATGTGTCCTGACGATTGCAGAAATACCGTTAGAAAAAATTTTGGTGAGGGCATTAGTCTCTGAGGTAAAATTTTTGCAATTTTCGAAAAATTAAATTACTTGTTAAAATTTGACCTTCATATTAGCATATTTATTAACAAATGTGTAGAGATGTCATGAAAAAATCTGAGACTAATTCATTGTTTTATCTTTGAATTCCAGCGAGTTAAACGAGAAAACAATTGATTTTTAATTTTGATTTTAATTATTATTTTTATTTATTCAATGGATAAATTACATAACTAAGTATGTGTATTACATTTTAATATGTAAAACAATGTTATACATGAATTAATGATCTACTAGTATATTAAATCAACATGCAATTACATGTCAAAGCGGATATCGGTTTACGTTCAGTATTCTCTTATTAACTACACAGTTTACTGCATCCCGTTTCATTCGCGACAGCATTCCATATTTTATTCACACGAGACTTTCACGAAAACTGCAAAATAGTAAAAAAGTCCTATACAAAAATGTTCCAAGTGAAAAAGTGCTTTCATCATTTGCTTTTATTTCTTCTCGATGTAGTTGGTACCTATTTCGAAAGATAAAAAACTTTCCCATTTACTACAATTACCCCTGCAAATTCTCACATTTTATGGACATAGCCTAAGAAAAAAATCATATTTTCTACGCCTATTAAAATTTGTTAACAAGCATATATTGATAATGATCTTACCATCGCGCATCTGAGCAAATGTATCACTACGACCTAAGCATATCTTCACTCCCAGCGTAGATTCTTAAAACTTCCAAAGATTCAAAGACCAGTAAGGAAATGTTTACTCACCGTGATTGTTACTGTCTGCTTTTTGCCGTACCTTGCAGCCTAGCGATGCACTTTCTGCTCTGATCATCGTCTTAAAATTGGAACTTTAATAACCATTCTTAGAGTTAATAACCTTTGAGAGACTCTGTGAACAATCATGGCACTGACACAGACGTGACAGAATCGTAGGCGATCAGTAAAGCTTAGTTGCCGATTCGCGTCTCAGAACTGCATGAATGTCATCAATGAATGAGTCAAATTCAATGAAATTAATGTTAATTATTTATAAAAATGGCCTATTTAGCTAATTTACTATAAAACAATGTAGATCAGAGAGCACCACCCATGGTACGTGGGCCACGTCTCGAGTATGTCTTGAGGAAGTATTATCACTTCCTCGTAAAATGGCGAGTGTAACGTAATAATCGCCTGGTACAAAAAGATTCATACTGCTAGTAAGATATGTGAGCAAGATTTGAGTTAGGTTTGGTACATGACGAAAATGTATCCCGACAACCTAAGGATATTTTCACTCTCAGGGTAGATTTTTAAAACTTGCAAAGACTCAAAGACGAGCAAGGAAATGTTTACTTACCGTGATTATTACTGTCTGCCTTTTGTCGTACCTTGCAGACTAGCGATGCATTTTCTGCTCTGATCGTCATCTTAAAATTGCACTTTGGAAAAAAATTTTAGTAACCTTTGATAGACTCTTTGAGCAATCATGGCACAGACGTGACAGGATCGTAGGCGATCAGCAAAGCTGAGTTGCCAATTCGCGTCTCAGAACTGCATGAAGGTCATCAATGGATGAGTCAAGTTCAATGAAATTAATGTTAATTATTTATAAAAAATGCCTATATAGCTAATTTACTATAAAACAATGTAGATCAGAGAGCACCACCCATGGCAAGTGGGCCACGCCTCGAGTACGTCTTGAGGAAGTATTATCACTTCCTCGTAAAATGGCGAGTGGCACGAAAAGATTCATACTGCTAGTAAGATATGTGGGCAAAATTTGAGCTAGGTTTGGTGTTGTCCGAAATTTACATTTTTAATTCGATTCGCTTGAGTTTTACTTAAAATTCTAATTGGCGATTTTATCAGGCGGTTTTACTTCTTTCGCGTTGTGAAATCTTACCTATAAGTTTACCTTTTATCCTGAGCTAATTTAATATCTTTGATTTTCAGATAGAGATATTCTGACTTACAATGACTACGAGGAAGGGACTCAGAACGATCTCGAGGACAACGACCTAATCTTTCCATTCCTACAAAAGGATTCAGTTAAGTCCTTAATTCCACGCAAAGTTCGCAAGACAACTGGAATCGTAAACGAATGCTGCTATAATTCCTGCTCCAGAGACCATCTTCGGTTATATTGTGATATATAAAGAGTGATTTTTAATTATAATTATATTGTTCAAAAAGCTGTTTTGTAATAAATGATATGACACATATTTTAATTTTATTAAAAGTCTATAACAACATTGGCGTATCAGCGTTTCTAATATAGTTTATTCATGCAAAATACAAGAATAAACAAAAACATTCTTGTTTATACTCCCAGGTTTGCGCAATCCTATTATAAGAATTACATGACGCTGCCTCTGGAGACACACTGATCACAAATATCAAGACTCTCTTCATCGGGAGCATCATCGCGCGTCAAGTGGTCATAGAGTGATGATTGTGGACACTACGTCTCCAAAGGCACGGCAAGAACTAATATTAAATCTAAACCTAGTACCTGTATAGAGCTATTCATTATATTTAATTCACCCATTATTATCGTTATTATTGGAGTTAGAAAAAGTTGTAAGGCTGTAACCAAATCCCTTTATAAGTTAATGGAAGCACAGTGGCGTGCAGAAATTGAGGGGTACAAGAAGCAATCATATTTTTTCTATGGATCGCCCTGTGTATTGTTGAATTTCTGAATTACTCTTTTTTTTCCGATTTCAAAAATATGAACGACAGTTCCATCTTTAACCGTTTTCGATTGAACGCTGAAAATTAGTAAACTACTAAAAAAATCTACAAAACTCATTTATTTGAAATATTTTATTATGAACATATATTATTAACAAAACAACAAGTACAAATAATAAATCGTAAAAGCTGTTAGATATGGTCACCATTATTTTCGCTGCAGAGTTCATATCGTCTTCTTAAGTTAAGTACTCAAGATGATATTGTTATTGACAATGTTTAGACTATTTATTTCATTCTGAATCGCTACTTTAATGGCAAGAATACTTACTTTTATTAACTATATTCTTTAATAATCCCCATAAAAATGAATCTAGTGGGTAAAGATCGGGACCATTTAATAGGCCCATTATTCCTAATCTATACTGCAAATGCTTTATTTACATGCTCTCAAACTTTTAGCTCACTTTGTGGAGGTGCCCTGTCCTGCATCCAAATCATATTGTCAAGTTCATCAATCCGAAAATTCTGTAAAAGAATATTTTCAACTTTTTGGAGAATTTCTTCTAGATAGGTAACGCGATTTAAAATAAAATGATAGAATATTGGTCCCACGAATGCCACACCAAACGCTGACAGATTTTTTGCCGGATATTTTTATTTGTGGAACCAATCTCTCTCGGTTGTTTTTAACGCAGGAGCGTTGATTTTTTCTATTAAAACGCCCGCTGTGGTGAAGAGTCATCTGTCCATAATATATTATTGAAAGAAGATAACCATTATGGTCTTCGCAGATTTACTGCTCCTTTTATATAATTGTTGCACATTCTATAGGATACTCTTCGCAGTTTCTTTTTGTAAATAATACTAGTTTTAGACATTTTTAGTTTAATAAAAAAACAATATTTTTTAATTAAAAAATTCATAACTTTTTGATTTATTGATCGATTTTGTTAGAAAATAATAGGGTCCTTCCTCTAGTTAGCACTAACTTAGTGTCTAAATTTCAATACAATCGGACTTTTCGTTCTTAAGTTATCATGCTTACAACAAACGTGACGGACGGACAGACAGACGGGCAGACAGATGGGCAGACAGACGGACAGACAGACGGACAGACATATGGACAGACAGACGAACAGACAGACTGACAGACGGACGGACATTTTGAAAGTTGTTCAGAATTCGATCACCAACACAGTGATATGAATTTAAAAAAAAAAATAAATAGCAACCTCTTCTACGGGGTATTTAGCTAAAATTAATAAAATAATGATGGGTGCAACTGGATTGTGTTATTTGTAGAATGTCAAATTTGGTCTTTCAATAGGTACTTTTGGAAATTTATTGAAGAATAACCATAAACGTGCCATGAAACATTATGACATTATTTTATAAACTGGTCCATAGGTTTAATAACATTTACCAAAAATAGTATACAATATGATGTTAACGACTCTAATAGCCATATTAAAAAAATTGAGGTCGGTCCTGGAATTTTTCCAAAACCACTTGAGCTGTTTATTAACCTAAAAGAGTATAATATGTATACCAAATTTCATCTAAATATGTGCAGTCATTTAAAAAATATGGCGGACTGAGTTCTGGTCAAAAACCATAGAACACCCCGAATCTCAAAAACGGTTCACATTCAATGGTAAGTATAGGGGTGTTTTGAACTCAGCTGAGTGTGCTCTACCTTCCACTAGAGTATGTCCGTTTAAATCTGGGAAACCCTGTATGTAAAACACAGCGAATCAGAAAAAATAAAATTTGACTGCTAATTAGGTCAAGGTTAATGAGTTTATCTGAAAATAAATTGATTACTTGTTTACAACAGCTTGACTTTGTAATTGGCTTCATAACTTTCTCGAGTCCAGCTTAATTTTATTTTAAAATATGACGAGTAGCTTATCAAATAAGTCTGCTAGATTATTATTATGTAATCAATTTAGTTTGAAAATTTAAAGAAACTGTCTTACGCTATCCATTAGATGACATATTTTTGGCTCAATATCAGAAGCTGATGAACATTTATGCCGTTTATAATGCGTATGTATCAGAAGAAGTAAAAATTAAACATAGTGATTGGATCGATTGGAAATATTGTCTGTAACAAAAATACGGCGAGGCACTCAAACTTACAATATCTTTCACCCCTGCGGATTTCCCTAAAGACCCCAAAGTCAATTGAGCAACTGCCTCTTATTCCAATAATTTAAGGAATATATTTTTCTCTACGTGGTATGACTACAATTTGGAGCAATTTGTAGGCTAGTAAAGTTCCAGCATTGCGCTTTAAAATGGCATATAAATTTTATTGCTAGTATAATATTGAAAGATATATTACATTAGTTTTCGACCGAGACGACATTAAAACGTTTTATAGAGTTATATCTTTGAGTGTCTAATGAAAAACGTAAGTAATATTTTACTCTGAACGTGCTATAAAATATAATTATAGTAAAAGTGTAGGTTGAGCAGCCCCCGCAAATATTTTTCAGCAAAGAAATAACAAACAGTGGGTCTGGAAAACAAGTTCAGAGACAATGACACCACTCCATGTTTATTTCTCGAAGCATTGTACGTGATGAAAAAATTACTGTTACTTAATGCTGTATTGTTGTTTACCTCGATAAAAGAGGTGATATCCTACGCCTCCAAGCAAAATAGATTGTCTAATTACTCTTACAGGAGGAATAATTGAAAACATGAAACAGTCCCAATCGTCCAAACAAAAGAAAAAAGTTTATCAGTAACAGAGGTTTGGGAGCTTATTTTGGTCAATCGTGGTCATGGAATTCCAAACTTCTTTCTTTGTTTACGTCATCATGTGGTACTGATTATGTTAGGATTTTTTTAAGTTACGTCGCACACCCACATCATCTGCAATTGAGTTAAAATAATAACAAACTTAGTAAAACACTAACGGCTTTATTGACAAAAAACGAATTTAAGAAAACTGCTAAAATTGTCTCTCGCCGTGTTCAATATGCAAGTTTACGCGCCTCCTCATGATACGAAACGCTTTTTGGTGTAGCAGTTGCACATTCTTCTAGTATCGGATTGTGGGCGCAAGGGCCCATCATGAAAAATATGTAGGGTGGCCCAAGACCATAGATGCGGAAAGTCTGGAGGTGTACCTACCAGTACCACAGATACAATTTCAGAAAATTTAAACTGTTGGAAAAAATTATACAGGATGTTGCATCTTGAGAGGGACATATAGTGACATAATGTTGGATAGGTAGGAAATAATTTTCGCTGAAAATGTAAAAATGGGGGGCAAAAGAAGAAATGTATTTTTTTTTCAAAACGATTTTTTTTATTAAGAAAAATGTCAGATTACCTTTCTGACCTTCGATTTCCCTTTGTGTGTGTGTGAGTGAGAGCAGTGAGTGAATAGAGAGGGTAGAGGCCACGCCTACTCTCCCACCGCTGCAGCTGCTGAATAAAAAAAAAATAATTTAAAAGTCTAACTCGCGCGCGTAGCGCAAGTTGCTGTCCGACCGATTTTTTTTTAAAAAGGAGAGAAATTTGTTCTCTTTAAAATGAGCCCTGGCAGAAGGGCGTAGGTAGGACTTTCCTTTGCCCTTCTGCAGGGCTTAAATTTCAAGGTGTCGTCCTGCCTGTCGTAATGAAGGAATTTGAAAAATTCTTTTTTCATTTAAAAGGGGATGAAAATCCCCGTTTTAGGAGCATTTTATCCCCCCCACTCACTTACCTTCATAAAAAAATCGTTTTGAAAAAAAAACATTTTTCTGTTGCCCCCCATTTTTACATTTTCGGCGAAAATTATTTCCTACCTATCCAACATTATAGCTGCTCAAAGAATGAAGAAATCCCATTTTGATTTTTCAAAATCGCCCTATTAGAACCGGAGATATGGCCATTTTCCCTTTTTTCACGTTCTCCCCTCCCTCTGCAGCCCTAATTGCCCTAGAGAGCTCCCTCCGCGGCCTCGACCTCTTCCTATAACCACTCACAACAGAAAAAAAATTACCATCCTAACCCCACCCCTCATACCTCCTGTCCGACCCCTTTTCCTACCCTGAAACTCAATCCCTTCAAACAGCCATATTTCCGGCCCTAATTGGCCGATCTTAAAAAACTAAAAACCAGATTACACGCCTCGGGGAGACCTTTCTTTTTTGTCTGAAACATTTTTTTGTCCGTCTCCCCGATCGCGCGCAAACTGAGAATAACAGATTTTCCGTATGTTTAATAGTTCCCCCTCCCCCCCGCACCACCTAGATCTCGTATGTAAAAGTGTCAGGTAAGTGGGAGAAGTCGACCTCTATAAGACAGGAATTTTTTTTTTTTTAAAAGGCACTTGTTTTTCACCCCCTTTTTTCTGCCAGAACTACTCCACTATTTATAAATCTGAGACTTGGTAGCACGAAAATAATTTTTAACATACACAAAAAATTTCTTTTTATACAATTTATAAAATAAAAAAATAAGAAACATGAACAAACAAATGTGCACAAAAGGTAAAATTAATATATTTCCTTTTAAAAAAGATAGACACCTCACTACCATAAACTTAACATTTCGTTATTCTCGAAGTGAAAGTAGTACACAAAATTTCTTTAGTTTCTCAGCCAGGGTATTAATAATTTCAATTTTCATTCAACTCTCATAATTATAATCGCTTCTAACCTCTCCTGGCCAAATAACGATCTTAATCTATTTAATATAATTTTGAACTTGCTAAAAAACTCTTTCGCAAGACACTTGTGTGCAAGAGAGAGTTAAAAGATATTTGTAGGCAATATACAAATTGGAGTGCCGCACAGTGAAGACAATATTTTTCTAAAATCTTTAGACAGCAGACAAAATAATCCGAACAAGATTCATTTAAATGGAAGTTTAAAGAAATGATCACTATTTTGAGTATGACTGATCTTTTAAACGTTTCAAATTATTAATATTTTGTGCAAAACTGATAAGCTCATTCTTGATTATAGATACATCAAGTCATGTCAATTTATATATTGTCGTGAAAGATTCTGATTTAAACTGTTCAGGTGTAGTTTGAATTTATTTAAAAATGAAACAAAATAATAAAATTGTTTATATGTGTCTTGGTGATTTAAAAATCTGTTATTTAAACTTTGCGTAACTTGATCAATAATTATAATTAATTGAAATATTTCTATTTCGAATTCTTTGACTGGCCCTTGACTATTAATTATATTACTACCATTACATTGTTCACTATGCATTTTTTTCTTTTTCTATTCCGAGTTGCAGGAAATTATGTTCCTATGTAATGTCAGTATCTTCAAATTGTTGGTTTTCATTTAAAAACTTATAAATGTATTAATTTTACACACAATTTCTGGAAACTTTTTTACAGTTTTATGGCATTTTCGATTATCTGAAAAGTAATTAGATGCGGGTGTGAGATGTTGGAAAAAGTTCCTCAACACCAGAGGCCCCAAAACTGGTAAGTCGAGGGTCCATCGGGAAATTTTCTAGTTTTCTGGTGGTACAATCCGACGCTGTTCTTCAACAATTCTTTATTCTAGTGTTTGCAAATTAGCCACAGCAGTTCTGAAGAGAAATTAAATACAAACTTAATAAAATCGTTGGTAAACCTAATAGTGCAGACCTTGTACTGTTTTATCTGCCAAGTGCTAGGCATTTAACAGTAGTTCATCGATCAATTTTTTTACATGCGATTTTATTGAAAACTGCTAATCCTGTAAAAGAAAATTTCAAATTAAAAAGTTGCCACTATCCTTTATCTTTATTTCTTATCAATACACTTACAACGTATTTCGACAGATAAACAAGTTTCCCGTTTGTCATATTTACCCCTACAAACACATAAAATGAGACCAATTCACTGCTCTGTTTTTGAGTCAGAAGAGGTTGAACTTAAACAAAAAATATTGGTGGCTTATTTTAAATTATTTATCAAAAAGAGGGTGAGACAAGAGAAGAGAGCGGTGTTAAGGAATTATGTATAAGTTATAACAATTAAACTACAGGCAATTAATGTTGACGTCACATGTCCGCAACATTTGATCGGTGGAAGATAACCTAGTTTTACATTTGTGTCTATGTTGAATGATTTGAGTATTTAAAGAGCTCCTACTGCTTTTTTGAACGTCTCTCTTGCGTTAAATTATTTTAGGTGTTTTTTTATTCAATACATATTTCGTGATTTGTTGAACTGACTTTAATTTAGTGTTTCATTTATGTTTTCAACCAACCCAAGCGTGTTATCTTGCTTACCTGCCAAGAATTATTAATTTTCGACATGGTAAGTAAATTTTAGCTAGTACGATGTTAAGTTTTCTAAACCATACATTTTAGAAGTCGCTTTACTATATTTCTAGGCTGAAATATATTATGATTTAAAAGTGGAAGGTTCAAACTGCATCATTGCATAATATCTAGAGAACTTTTAAAAGTGTAGTCATGAATTATTTGGTATCTAGCTGGCACCATAATACGACGAATAATGAAATTAGAGCGTGCAAAAATTTGGACCCCTTTATTCAGGTTGTATGTAAGTGGATAGTCACTAACTGTGAATACAATTAATAAGAGATATTTCAAAATAGTATATTTAGGACTTATTATTATGTTTAAAATTGTTAAATAATAATATAATTTATGTTTTTAGATCCGATATTTCAAAATAGTATTTTTAGGACTTATTATTAAGTTTAAAATTGTTAAATAATAATACAATTTATGTTTTTAGATTAGATATTCTCAGAAGCATCACTTTAACTAAGGATTGTTGATTCCTAAAACTGTGCAACGCTTGCACTTGTAATTGGAAATAAAATTGATATTTTCCAAACTAAGACTACTATTATTCATACTTAACTTTATAAATTATATAAAATGTGTATAATTTAAAACATTCAATTATCTTAGCCATTTGAGTATGTTGAACTAACGTACCCATTGTAAAAACGAATAATTGCTAGAGAAAAGTGACAATCGAAACCCGCGCAACGAATTATGAACATAATGAGAGTCACATAGATCAAGTCTTTTTGTTACACGCGACATTTGGGAATCAAACATTATTTGCTATTTTATTGATCTGCATGTTCGATAAAGTCTTAAAATTATTATTTTCTGTTAAAATCGTGAATTAAATTAAAATCGGTATGTTGTCAACTGATTTTTATTTCCCTCGCATACCGAAGGGAAGTATTGTATTGGAGAAAAAATAACCCTCCAAAATTTTTTCGGATTTTGACGTTTCAGATCACGTAGATTCCGAAAATATAGGTTTTTCAATTCCGTCAGTCAGTCAGTCAGTCTGTCTGTCTGTCTGTCTGTCTGTTGGTGCATTAACTAAAAAAACTACTTGACGGAGAGCAGTCAAATTTGGTAGATAGTTGACGCTACTGTCAGCGAAGAAATGGTTAAACTTTCACTGGAAAATATACAGGTTGGACCGTTTAACGGGAATAAATAATGAAAAAAATTTTTTTTTGTTCCAAATTTAAAATTTCCACGTTTCATGACACTTTAAACCTATTTCAGAAAAAAAAAATTTCGAATATTTGGATTTAAGTAAAATAGATTAAAGTTTTTTTTCCTATTTCAAATTTAAAATTTCCACGTTTCATGGCATTCTAAACTTATTAAAAAAAAAACAACATTTTTTTACCAACATTTGTGAAAAATTTTTTACTGCCAAAATGGATGAAAAATTTTTTTTTCTTTGTTCAAAGTTAAAATTTTCACGTTTCATGGCATTCTAAAGCTATTTAAAAAAAATACATATATATTTTTTTACCAACATTTTTGAAAAATTTTTTACCACTAAAATAGATGGAAATTTGTTTTTTCTTTGTTCAAATTTAAAATTTCCACATTTCATGACATTCTAAACCTACTGGAAGAAAAAGAATTGAATTTTTTTTACCAACATTATTAAAAAACTGAAAAGAAATGAAATTTTTTAACCACCCCTATACTTCCACTCCACTACGTGAATGTGGAATTGAAAATGTGACAGATGGCAACAATATTTGGCATATGCACCTATTATACTTTTATTGAAAACTGTACAGGGTGGTCATCCCAAGAAATAATTCAGTCATGGTGGACATTTGTAAAGGTATTTGCGCAACCCTTCCATATTTGGCACCTGTTATTTAGTATTGAACTTTTGCTGTTGTAGGAGCAATCTGTATATTTTTTTGACCAAAACTTATCAGTATATCTTTGTAATAATAGTGATAACTATATTCCGATTATTATTTTCAATGTCATTCCGTAATTATTAATCTTTTAGAGTGACCGCTATGCGCAAATAAAGAGGGAAGTTCTGTGTAAATACCTTTACCGATTTTTTTATTTATATCTGAGCTATCTAATATATAATTGTTTAGAGTAGGTTTTACACAACTGTAGCAAAAATTAATTTTGTTCTTTCTTCGATGCTTCAAACAATAACGTTCCTAAATTGTTCAGGGATACAGTGAAATTATGTATTAAGGATCAATTATCTTTCACTTTGTACCGGCCTTAAAAGACGATTGCCACTTTATTATTTATTAAGATATTAAACGCGGGAAATATCCTTTGAAATTCATATTAAACCCAATTTTCATACGGCAGCTGATTGATGGCTTCGAGGCGAAATATTTGTTTTTAAATTATCAGGTTATGATTAATAACTACAATTCTTCTCTTATTCCAGGCGTTTTAGCTGTAAAATTAACCGTTGTGCTAAAATCGTGCCCTATGAATTTTTTTTCTTTGCTGTGTCTATTTGGACGTCTTGAATAACACTTAGTAGTTACGTCACGACACACCTGGAGGATTTCGTGAAAACTGCGTCGGTAGGTTCCGAAAACTGCGAATTCGTGATTAACTCAGTTTTTGTGGCCCAAACGGGAACAACACCTATTATAATAGTTGTACAATTGTACATCTGTAAATTCTCTATCTTAAAGGTCCTATACATTTTTTCGTACGCCTAACCATTTTGGGTATACGACGATATTTAACATTTGCCAAATCTACAAAACTTTCAATAGCTGTAAAATTATCATCACTCCTCCAACATCTTCAGCAGCCCTACGGCATTTGTGTAGATAGTCTATGTCACAATGAATGACGTCTAGAAAAATATGTTAAAATGTTTTATTAGCACATAAGAAATTGCAAAAATTATAAACAAATTAAGATGAAAAAAATGGCATTTAGTTTTCGCCACCAAATTATATGGCACCTCCGTTGTAATTGGAGACAATTTTTTTTTTAAATAATTGGACTATAAAATATTCGCTTCTTGGAGCCTTTTTTATACATATATTTAACAAGATCACGTTATAAAAGTTTTTAAAAATTGTTTATTTTGTTTATTATAATTGTTTAAAGTAAACAAAAAATTAAAAACCAAAGTTAAGTTGTAAAAAATTGTTTTTCTCAAATTTGTTATCATATTAGTGTTTTTGCATTGAAGAAAGGCATTCATTAACGTTTAAAATATTTTTTTACGCCATTTGTTTATAAATTGTTTATAACCAAATTGACTAGTTTTATATTTAAAAAAATATTTTTTTACAATTTTGTTGTCTTGAGAATATCATGATTTTGAAAAAAAAACAATTTTTCTTAAAAACGTTATCTTATTGTTTATAATCGTTTTTTTTTAAATTATCCGTCATTGGAATAATTAGTTAAGAAATCACTTTTTTCCTAAAAATCGTAATTGACAATCTTCAATATATTAACAAAAACAATTTTTTTTTATCAACAATTTCATTGTTTTTTAACTTAACAATTTGTTATAAACAGATTCTGACAATCCTAATATGCTTTTTCTATATATTAAAAAAATTATAAAAACAGCCTTATGCAACTATATATTGAAAAAAAAAATTGTTATGTTTTTTATAGCGCTTTTCCATATTACGATACAGAAGTTGAAACGGCTACTTGATTTGTCAACTAAAAAACTGATATAACTTTTAAACTATTAGAGGTATCACAATAGACATTGAGGTCGTTTTTATAGAGGATTAATTAATCTTTAAATGAGTTGACTTCCAAGTTTATACCTATTATTAATCAGTTATTATGCGAATTTGTTTATAAAACTTAAATGTGTTTTCGATGTTTTTGAATCTTTTATGACTTCTAGCTTATCAAATAATGCAGATACGGCAATGGACCTTCAAGGTAATTTTGTTAAGTGATAAAATATCTGAAAGTTGCAATTGTCTATTTAAAAATAAATGGAAAACGTATTAATTTTTATAAGCAAATGCTCATAATTGATTAATAATAGTTACAAACTTGGAAGTTAATTCATTTGAAGATTAATTAATCCTCTATAAAAACGAATGTCTATTGTGATATCTCTAATAGTTTAAAAGTTATATCAGTTTTTTAATTGACAAATCAAGTGGCCGTTTCAACTTCTGTATAGTCTAATATTGAAAAACGCAATAAAAAAATACAATTTCTTTTTTAATATGTAGTTTCATATGGCTGTTTCTGTAATTTTTTTAAGATTTAGAAAAAATATATTAGGATTGTCAGAATTTGTTTATAATAAACAAAGAACTGTCATGGTTGACGGGCAAAAAAGTTTTGAGAACGGAAGTAGATTCTCTTCCGAAACGTTAACTACCCATAGCTTTAATTTTCAGTTTTTTAGTTTATTACATTGTTCTAGTTTATATACTTTTAGGTGTGAGACTTTTTGAAACAGTCAAGTATTCAAGAACCAACCTCTGTCTGATCCGTTTGGCGTAGAGGTTTTTCATTAAAGTTTTTTAATATTTCTCAGTGGCAAAATACCCAATAAAAAGTAAGAAAAATTGTTAAGTTAATAAACGATGAAATTGTTGATACATATTTTTTTATTTTGTTACGTTATTGAGGATTGCCAATTATTATTTTAAAGGAAAAAATAATTTCTTAACTAATTATTCAAATGATGGATAATAAGGAAAACGATTATAAACAATAAGATACTGTTTTTAAGATTTTTTTTCTTTTAAGTTATAATATTCTCAAGACAACAAAATTGTACATTTTATTTTTAAATATAAAACTAGTCAATTTGTTTATATACAATTTAGAAACAAATGGCGTAAAACATTTTTTTTAACCTTAATGAATGCTTTTCTTCAAAGCAAAAATAGTAATATGATGACGAATTTGAAAAAAAAAATGTTTTACTACTTTACCTTGGTCTTTAATTTTTTGTTTACTTTAAAAAATTATAATAAACAAAATAAACAATTTTTAAAAACTTTTACAACTTGATCTTGTTCAGTATATGTATAAGAAGGGCTCCAAGAAGCGAACATTTTATAGGATTATTTAAAAAAAAATATTTGTCTCCAATGACAACGGAGGTCCCATAAAATTTCGTTAGCTAACAATGGCCTAACTTAAGTAAGTGTTAAGAATACACCATAATTTTTTCAAATTGTTTAATTGATAATTAATAGTATAAAGAAGTTATTTTCTATGATGTACTCTCTTTTGAGGCGGCGCATGGACATAGAGTTCCGGGAGTTGGGACTTTTTTATTGGAAATTTCCTCCTCTTTAAGAATCTTTTTTCCGATTTCCGTTATCGTTTATAGTTTTTGAGTTATAAGCGAGAAACTAAATGCCATTTTTTTTCATCTTGATTTGTTTATAACTTTTGCAATTTTTTATGTGCTAATGAAACATTTTAACTGATTTTTCTAGACATCATTCCGAATCCAACAAGCTATCGCCCATATCTTTAAGAGCTATTTCAAGAATTAACATCTTTTTGAACTTGTGAATTAGACTAGAAGCTCTTGTGAACAATATGATACTTTAAATATGAGGTTCGACGTAGAATGCAGCTGGCCAGACTGACAGTTTAACAGATGTTGAAAATTTGACATGACAGCGCAGAAAAATAAAACTTTTCAAAGCTTTATTTTTCTCCATCTTCCTTTACGCATCTGTAACATGGGTCGCTCGGGATAGTAGATAGGTGGCGTATTGAGCTTTCGAAATCTGAAACTGCAGACGTTTGTTACGAATTCCTTGAACAGCCCATTGCACCAACATCTTGACTCCTCAAGAAATACGTCGTGTTCTCCCCAGTCATCTTTTTTCGTCCACATCAATCGGAAAACCGAGGTGGTCATCTTTCTAAGAGCCTATTTTCACTTCTTATTAATGACGTGCAATACAATCTTGATTTTGTGAAAATTCTACTTTTCGCCGAAGATTTGAAGTTGTTTGCAGTTGATAATACCATGATGCTGAAAGGTTGCAATGTGATATCGACAAATTTTGTGATTGTAATTTAAGAAATTGTCTTGAAATCAATATAAATAAATGTAAAATAATAACATTCTCTAAGAAGAAAAATAATATTTTGTTTGACTATTCTGTAAATACAAAAAAAGTTTTCAGAGTAGATTATATTTGTGATCTGGGCATTACTTTGGATGCCGTGTTAAGATATCACCTACATATTGTTATGAATTACACCCCCTTGGAACTGGAGATGATACGCCTATGTCTACTAATAGTGACTGGAAGCTTGTAGAAGGAGCCATGGACTTTTCTAGAGTGTGGTTGGAGAAGATTCTGGTTTAATCTAGAGGTAATATCAGAGTATATAAGGCGCGATTACCGGCGCAGAGGGAGAAGTTTATTAAGAGGGCAGTTTATAAAAGTGAACAAGTTGAAAAGTGAAAAGTGAGGTTAAATATCAAGTAAACAAAGTGTAAAGGTTATTTTGAATTTGAAGTATTGCATAGTCAGTAAATTGTTAAATAAAGTGTTAGTGGTGTTTATCTCTTGTTGAAATTATTTGGAACCACGGATTCATACAGGGTGTTTCCTAAAAGCTGGAAAACACGCAACAATATTGAGAATGTTTTAAAGCGAGCAAACCGTTTGTGTGGTTTTATTAAACACCAATGCTGGGATTTCACTGATATTACTTGTATCTTAAATATATTTAATTCACTTGTTAGATCAATATTAGAATATTGCTGTATTATCTGAGAACCATACTATCAATCTGACATTGACAATTTCGAAAACGTACAAAAGAAAATGGTAAAGTTGCATATTGACAAAACCAATTATTCATATGAAGAAAGAATTTAGTTGCTGGGTATTACATCTCTCAAGGGAAGTCGTCCTAAAATGATAAAATTTGGTTTTATTATTAATAATAAAATAGATTCGTCAGATATTTTGCAATTATTCAATTTTAAAGTTCCTATTTAATACGAAAAACAATGGTTTGTTCCATGCTAATAATTTTTATTAAAACTACAATAGTCATTATCCTGTTGCAAAAGTCATACCTATCGGCTATTAATAATTTACCAGCATATATTGATGTTTGCTTTTGTTCAATTCAATCTTTTTATCTCTATACAATATGGCATTATATTGTTTTAATAATATCATTTGGGATTCTATCTCGTAGATATTTTGAGTAAATGAATAAATGAATAAATACATTTATTTAATAATTAAAAAATATGTTTCATTGTACCAAACTAAACCAAATATTGTCATTTACTAACAATATGGTATTCTGTAGTAAATTTTAATTAAATATTTAGGTACTTGTATGGGTTACGTTAATAACTTAAATAAAACATTAATTAATTAGGAAAATAAATATATGTTATTATATAATTCGTAAAAATAACAAAACTGTTTTGAAGTGCCCTTGGTTTAGTGTTTAATTGTCGATGATTACAACAGAATCGTTTGGAATTTGACGATGCCAACCAATTTAAATATAACTCCGCCAAATTTAGTTTTTATCAATAAGTAATTTACTTTAAAGCTCTTTATTAACTTGTAGGAGGATTTCTTTCGTTCGTTGGCTGAGGTCGTGACTGGAATTTTTAAGCGCGGCCTAAAGTAGAGAGTGATATCGTATCTGTTTTCCACAGAGCACGCCCCAATTAAGTAAAAAAGTGAATTAAATTATCGGTTATTCATAAGCTTTGCCAGGAACTTTAATTAGATTAGAAGGTTTAATTTATTTTTAAACATTTTTAAACAAGTTAACAAAAATATAAAAATTACACATCCTTACCAAAAGAGACAATATTCGGCGTACCGCAAGGTACCATTATATGGTCTAACTTGTTTGTTTTGTACATAAATGACATTATGAAGTACTTTATAAAATGCAACATACAACTATTTGCTGACGACACATTGATATACTTAGTTGGTGATAATGTAGACTCGACTATAAGTGTAATAAATAGTGAGCTTAAAGAAATAGAAGAAAAGGAAGAAGAAGAATGGTTGGATATGAATAGTTAAAATATATTAATAGCTTAAATACTGGTAAAACTAAATTTATGATGATTAAAAGCAAATACAGCCTAGTAGACATGGTAAATAACCAAGGAGTAACAATTAATGAAACAAAAATTGAGCAACTTAATGAAATCAAGTATTTAGGGGTAATTATTGATGATCAATAACGTTCTCCGAACATGCTCTTTATATTACAAAAAAAAGCTAAAGAAGTTAATTTGATGGGACGTATAGGAAAAGATTTTAGTAGATCGACAATAATAACCTTATATAATATTTTTTTTACCACATTTCAACTTCTGCTCAACAATACTTTTTCTAATGTTGAAATGAATATGTTACAGAAAAACAAAACTAAGCATTACAAATTATTCTAAATTGAAACAGATATAGACATACAAAATTAATGCTTGATGCTACGAAGTTACTGGGAGTGAAGCAAATTATAACTTTAAATTCAATGACTTTTATTTACAAAATATGGCATGAGTCAGTGCCAAAACATTTATCAAAATATTGTACCATAGATAGTGAGGAACATTCATGAGCACGACACAAGATCAAGAGAAAATTTATATGTTCCAACAGTACGTACAAAATATAGCCAGGGTAACCTATCCCACAATGGATTTAAACGGTATAATAAACTATTTTCTGTAAGAAACTGTGAAAACCTCATGTTATTCAAAAATGCTTGTAATAAATACGTATTATCAAATGTCACTATTTCGTATTTAACTTTATACACATTAACCTCAAATTTCATTGACAATTAGTTTCGTTGATATACAGGGTGTAATTAGTTTCATGTCATTAAAAAAACTGATGGTACGGAACGACAAGACAAACAAAAAAAGCTTATATAACATGGGGTCTAAAGCTCATAGTTTTGGAGAAAGAAAATAAACAAAAATTTCCAAAATACTTAATAACCTAGTTTGAGAACTGCTGGCATATTGGGGTAGGTTTTATTTCCTCGCGTCTTGTTGCACGAGATACTCTGACATTGCTGCAAATAAATATGCCGACAAAGTAGTTAAAAGCGACCGTCAGAGGACATCGTCATGTTTTTTGCTTCTTCGTGGCCAATTATCCTATTAGGCGTGCTATTTTTTTTTTCCAGGGCTCGTCTGTTAGTAGAAAACTCCGAGGGCACTGCAGCCTCCTGGGCTTATTATGCTCTCCCTGCCATGCTTCACTCCGCCCACTCCAGTACCTCTGTACCTCTAATCAGATGATACAGGTCTATGGTCGGACGGGTACTGATAAGTTCCGGGTCTGTTCGTGTTTGCCCGTAGATGCCATATCTTCTGCGAGCCAATGCCTCGCAGTAAAAAATGATGTGGTCGACCGTTTCCGGCTCCTTGCTGCACAGCCTGCAGTCTAGGTTGCCGTCGAATTTGCCGATTGTATCAGGTACTTCTTTACATGAAAGCGTCCCGTCAGAAGTCCTGTTATTTGTCTTAACTGCGTCCTGTTCATTGGCGTGCTATACTCTCCCTTGTAATATTGTCAAGTAATAATTTCAGTTTTGTCCTTACTTGGTAAAGAACGTACGCATGACGCGACGTACCCGTTCCTTGGTTTTGTCTGTTGCCTTTCTTTTTAAATTTTGTGCCACTTATGTTAAGATTTATTTTATTGACTTATTGTTCAAGTCGTTAGTACTTGGTTATGTAAGAAACTACTTCTCGTTCGTGCTTTTTGTGTTACTTTTTGGATTTTGGACCAAGTGTTTCTTTTTGTTTTCTTTATTGATAACGTTAATTCACAGTTTAGTGTTTTAAAATGCAGATGGACGTTATGGGAGATTACACTTATCCAGAGGTCGCGGATCTGGACTTGGTACATGGAGAAAGTGGTGGAAATGCAGCTGGTGCGGAAGAGCTTTAGAACAATTGCAACGACGTATTTTAATGTGCATAGAAACCATAAAAAATGATCCTAATTTACCAAATGTGTTGAACGGAGTAAGTATGTTATTAGTTCGACGTACCGAAATGTGTATACGTGGAGATGGAGGTCATTTCGAACAATTTTTCCAAAAAATTCAAAAGAATTGTTCAGTTATTGGGTGTTACCTATTGGCCATTGAAGGTATGATTATTATTAGTAGTATTCGTTGTCTTGTTTTTATCTGTTTATTATTGTTTACATTGATTTTCATAGAGACCAAAGACTTGATTTTTAGTTTTCGATACCTTATTGGGAAAAATTATGTGCTCAATTCGTTAGAAAAATCAGATTTTTTCCTAACTTAAAATACACAACTATTTTCTGTTATCATGTCTCGGACGTCTAACTGTTCGTTTTCCAATTTCATAAAACAATAACTAATTTTTTAAGCCTTTAGCACAATGTTACAAACGTTAATAAACCACTTTCAAATTTTGTAAATTCTTATAAACGACAATAAAAGCTACAATAGCTTTGTTCCAAATTAAAAGACACATGTAAACAAATCCTATTTAAACCCCTGCGGCCATGCTATGCTTGCGTTGTGCCGAAAGAGAAGGAATTATTTACATTTTCATAATTAGTGGTATAAAAAGTTCGATACAAATAATCCCATCAAAGTGGTCATCAAAAAGGTCATATAGGTTTTCTGTTTGTCTAGTCGGTCCCTATCACCAGTTTTTTTTAATGACATGAAACTAATTACACCCTGTATAGTAATGTAAAAACATTATGGAATCTATTAATAAACTGTTATTATTATTTTTTTTTCTTTTTTTTTTTTTGATGGCTTTGGGTCATAGACCATACAGCCAGTCACACAAGAGCACTTTATAATATAGAATACTAAAATAAAACCTAACACAAAATGAGTAGAAAGAAATGAACAAAATGAGGAATTACAGGGACACACGCTTCTCGCCCTGGGGTCTGTCAGGGCATTAAATTATAATCAACATCACAAGAAGGACCACGGGAAGGGGGGTATAAACAAGAGGAAAGATGAGAGGAATACAAAGCTAACCTATAATTTTATTTTACTTTCTACCAAAAAACCGATAATAAATTCATAAATTTGCTTAGTGCCGTTATTATTATTATTATTTACAAAATGTAGTGCTATCTGTAAGATTTGAATGGAAATTTTTTGACGCGTCATCGCATAACAAAATTTTTACAGTACTAAATGGTCTTCAGCTTGTACTGCTTGGAGTAGTTATAGGTGATACGAAGATTACTAATTTGAAGTTTGTGTATGACGTGAGAAATATCATGAAACGCATAAAGCTCAGAATTGCTAACGACGTAGGTTTTCCATATTTCTGTACACCTCTGAGATATGGACAACCAGCGAAGCAGACAGACGCGATCGTGCATTGATTCTTTTGAGATGTCAGTTGGAGTCGTTTACTATACATTTTCTTGGCAGTCCACCATAACAATATCTCAAAAAAATACGTTTCCAAAAGCACTTATGCAGCATTAGGTTCGTCAGAAACCACTCATTTTGATCACGGAAACTCATGTGGCAAGAGGCGAAGAGGATACCTTCCAAAATATTGGGCTGATATTACCAAGTAGACGATTGGGAAGACTATTAGTGAGGTTGTGCTCCTAATAGGCAACCATGACTGTGACGTCGTCAGACATACTATACAGTAAATTTATTTACTTTTTTAAATTTTATTTAATCGTCTTATTTGTATTCCTGCCGGAGTTTAGCTAATGCTATTCCACCACTCAACCAGGACACGTGCACATAGACATCAACACAACAACCATTCGCTGAGCCATTGCCATCTACCGCAGCTGAGACTCGAACTGAACTCGAAGGATAGATAACAGCGACTAGACATATTATGCCACCCAACAGCGATCTAGTCCACTGCTACCATTCCGGTAACATATTAAAACGCCAATAAACATCCATACCCTGGCCAGGATTCGAACCCGGGACTTCGTGGTCGCAAACCATCACCATCATCATCATCATCATAACAAATTTAATATAGAACTGACATACAAAGCATTGCCTCCCTGGATCGAGATCCGGAGTCAACCGCACAACCACGTCGCGCAGCGCCGTGGTGTTAGTACGGTTGGGCGAATCACGACCGGTTCGGCCCAATAAAATTAAATTAAAGATAAAACTCCTGCCGCCTGTGGCGGCTTGAAATTAACATTAACATTTTTTCTTATATCTAAAGAATAGATTTAAAAACATTGAAAAATTAAACACAATAAAAAGCTATGGAAAAACACTGTATTAATTTCGGTTATTGGCACGGAAAAAACTCAACGAAAAAACCCGTTCGAGGTAATTTGACCCTAACAGCCTGCCCGCCGTTAGGAGGTCTGGCAAGACGTTGTAAGTAAGAAAAATAAGAAGGAAGCTCTAAATTCTACGCATTACAAAGTGACATAAACAAAATTTGCTGTTCTATATTATTTTCTGCTGACTTCCTGACCACATCTGGGGTTTCCCAGGGATCTATTCTAGGCCCTCTTATGTTATTGTTTCTAAAAATGATTTTGCAGCTAATCTGAATGTAGAGAGCTTTTTATGTATCGAGGATTTGAAAATCTATTGTGTAGAAGAAAGTGAACCAGAATGTGAAAAATTTCCAAATAACTTAATTTAACGACTGATGTCTATCTAGTCACTTGCCTGTCGCCATATCTAGATGTAATACTTTTACCTTTTCTAAAATGCGTAACTCCGTCAAGTAAAATTTTCACACAAACAGTCAACTTCTGCAGAGGTCTGATATAATAATAGATCCTGGAGTTATCTTTGATAAACATCTGAGTTATAAGAAATATATTACATCAGCGTTAAAATACCTAGATTCTGTAATACAAAACTGCAAAATATTCAAGAATACAGATATTATGAAGGTGCTCCACAAGAGTGGCGGCTGATAAGATTTCCTTACAGATTATATAGTTAACTTCGGATTTAAAGAGTATGCACAGTCTTGTCTGACACCTCATCTACCTTTAAATTTGTCGTAGTTGGTGTTGTCAAGTTTCACTAAAGCAGAGTTGTCTTTATACAGTCGACAAATAATAGAGACCAGATATCTGGGTGCTGTCTTCTCTAACAGTACAGTCCATAGCTTATTTCATTTTACACGTTAAAAGCCCTATTGGAGTCCACCAAACAAAGGTACACATATACACATAATATTCTCATGCATCGTCAGTAACTTGTTGCAAATTCAATTATTGTTTTCTAGTACCATGTCCCTTAACAAAGCCTGCCTGCCTCAGGAGGAATTTGCCAATGCAGATAATGCTGCAGTCAGGATTGAAGGATATTATTATAATATCAGTATCTCTAGTTCAGTAGTTATAATTTACACGGTCATAAGCTGCGGTTGAATGAAACAATAATCCTGCAACATTATTAACCATGTCTAAATAATCATACATGATTTGTACTAATTGTAAGCTAGTAGGAGCCAGTGAGCAATTAATACATTCAGTGGCTTTTAGATTTCCTCGCTTGTTATTCGAGGGCCATTTAGAATGACTAAAATTATACTGTTCAATATTTGGCGAATGCGCCGATATTAGATGCACGAACTATGCCATCCATTTTAATGTTGATCTTTTATGTTTTATATAATTGCATTGGTGCGTTATGCAGATAATTAATTAATCAAATAGATTTAAAATATTTAAGATTTCCTCGCTTAATTATTCGACGGCTTTGCATCGCCTCATATTCCAGATTTAGTAGAATTATAGTTTATTTTTGAACAAATTGGGTTATCTTCACCGCTTCCTATGATTACTTTGTTAATATACTTGGACTGAAATTACTGGTACTCGATTTACAATTTATATAGCTACGCCAGTCAAATGGGAAGACAAAATATGTTTATTAGGGTGTACTATTAAACATACTAAAACTCCCTTTCTGTATCTGTCGTGCTCCAGCCGCCATCTTGATAAAATGGTGCTCAAAGTTTGTTACTTACATCTCGCTAATCATTAGCGATACCGAAATTATGTCCCTTACATTTTTCTTTTGGAATTTGAAATTTGAAATTTATTATTAAAGTTAAATTTAGGTACAATACGATTTTAGGTATAATACACAAGACATACTAAAACAAAAAATACGTACTTATTGCATTATTTTATATGTTGTAAAGAAAATTACCTAAGCACTACATGTGCTTGTTTGTAAAGTTTCTTGGAACTTCCCAAGAAGGATAGGACTGTTCTAATTGTAAGAGATGTTCACATATGTATATAATATATATACACACATACACACACGTATACTCTCTCAAATAAAGAAACACTAAAAAGTACAATTACGTTTTTTATTAAACATGAAATATTTACTAGAAGATATTAATAATATAGAAAAGCATTTGGAAATGTTGTGGATATCTACGTGCATATATAGAGGTAAGTGTAGATTGATAATATTACCTGCTATTGTCAAATACATGTTTATTTTTTATAATATATATTTTAATTTCCATCTTAAATTTATTCATTTTTTTATTTTTCTTAGGTTGACAGGTAGTATATTATGTAGATTATTTATATCTAAAATTCTCGATACAATGCTTCAGTTGAATATCGTTTGTTTTTCTTAAATATTACTTTTATTAATGTATCTTGTAACTTGCAACGTTTTCAAGGTGTTTTTAAATAGGCCACCCCAGGCTATAATACAGTATCGTAAAATATATTCCGCAGGAGCCTTGTAGATTATAGATAATATTTTTCATTTAAAATTTCTCTATAAGAATAAAATTTAGGTATTAATTGTCTCAGGCTTTTGTTCATATAAATAATATGCTCATCCCATCTTAGATGCTGATCTATTATTACACCAAGATATTTAATTTTATTAGTTTTTTTAATAAGAGAGCACATACAATTTTTTGTTTTGAGACAAATTACTTTTGTGTATAAATATATTTTCTGTTTTGGGTTGATCATTCTTCTTCAAAACAGTAACAGATATAAATTCAGTTTTATCAATATTTAAGGAAAGCAGGCTATAGTTTAACCATTTGTAAATAGAAGATATACTTAGCTCAGCCTTTAGAGATGTATTTGTCCACGTGTCTCCTTTAAAAATCAAAGCAGTATCATCTGTGTAAGATATGTCTATCAAAATTCGACACATTGGCAATTGACTTTATGCATTGGGCCTAAAACTGTGCCTTGTGGCACCCCCAGGTTTATTCTCAAAGTTTCGATAAGAACATTATTAATTCTTACATTTTGTGTCCTATTTGACAGATAGTTAGCCAAAATATTAAAAGCAGGTTCTCTTATACCACATTGTTGTAGGTTAGTATGTGAGATGATATCAAACGCTTTGCCTGAATCCAGGAACATCGCAATACATTTTTTACCTTCATCTATGTTATTTATACACAACGTTCTTCAACGACAGCATCTTCAGTGCTGGTGTCATTGTATCTCCGTAAGCACATTAGAACTATTGAAAAAATATATTAAACAATTTTTAATAGAATGCTCAATGATTGTTGCAAAATTATTTATTAGAGATATAGGCCCATAATTATTTGGATATTTTCTATGCTATCCTATCTTATCCTATCCTATCCCACCTTATCCTATTCTATATATTTAGTGCTATACACTGCATAGTGATTCTTAAAAGCTGGCCAAAATTGCAAATTACCAACTTCTCAGAGAATTCCCAAACAAGTTTTACCACGAAAGAGAAACCTAAAGAGCACACAATACAAAGGGTTTTATGGTGGTAGGCAGGCAAATTTGCCCTGTACGGGTAGAGGAGTTCGGCAGTTCTTATCGTGCTATCGGTGTGTATAGTTCGTTACTTTAAGGTGACCATTCCCTAAAAAGAGACATCCAATAGGGAAATATTAATTATTTTTGCCCATAACTCTCTTTTTTTAGTACGTATGTTTAAAAAAACCATAAGAGTACCTAAGTAGAACCATAACAAGACTATTACTATGAATTTTCACTCAATAACTTCACTGGTTTGCAAAATAGCTAGATTTAAAACAAGGACATAGGAAGATTAACATAATTTTTAAATTTAAATCTAGCTATTTTGCAATCCACTGAAATTATTGAGTGAAAATTCATAGTAATAGTTTTGTTATGGTTCTACTTAGGTACTCTTATAATTTTTTAGAATATGCGTACTAAGAAAAAAAAGTTATGGCCAAAAATAATAAACATTTCCCTATCGGATGTCTCTTTTTAGGGAATGGCCAACTTATGACAAGTTAACTTTCGCTGTGTCGTGAGTGAATCTGAAAGACGTTATCAAAAAAATGTATGATGGAACATCTTCCTTTGGGTAAGTACAACCCAGAATTACATGTTCCTTAAACAACCTACCGCTTCTAATTTGTCAAGCGTGCATTAAAAGTACTTAATGCCGACGCTTTTAAAATTCACGAGAAAGAAAAGTTTCTGTTGAGCTACAAATCGAAACCCGCTATACCCCCCTATGCCTTTGACTTCAATTGATCAGTCATGGAGGCTAGTACTTGCACACACAAAAATGGCTTTTATTACATGCTATTCCGAGAGCTTCGATTTTTTTTATACAGCATTGACAATTTAAAAAAATCAGATATGTTACGATTTTGTGGCATATAGGTTTAAGTAGTGAGTAAAACATATATTTTAAAACAGGAAATTTGCAATTACGTATTGTTATGTAATTAAATAATAATAATATCCCTAAAGTAATAATAATGATAATAATATTAATACCCTCAAACAACTATTTTATTATTTCCAGCAAAATAAGAAGCAGAGGTATTATAATCATTTTAGTAATTAATTAATTATTTTTTTACAGAAAATAAATCCATCAGTACCAGAATGGTGGCATGAAAAAGCTGGAAGCGAAAACCAAATACGTAATCAACGCGTGCAAATAGTAGTTTTGAGTCGTTCTGAAGACAACGAGTGTACTGAAGCTGATGTCAAATTAATTAAAAAAGATTTAAGCCGATCTTCTTCATTGCCTGCTAATTTCGTCCAACCCGTTCATCACAGGACTTGCCCCAAAAGATACCAGAAGTACCCAAACCTTCAGCGACTTCGATGACACAAACACCACAGGAAAGCACCTCCGAAACCACAACTTCTGGTGACGACATCGATTCGGACAATAGTGATTGGATAGACAAGTATATATTTTTGATAGGCCTTATTTTATTTATAATTTATGTCCAAATAACTATAATACATTTAACTTTTGAATACCTTTTATCTCTTTTTATTCCACAATGTTAACAATACATAATTTTTTTTAATGTTCTTCTAAAAACCTTGATTAAACAATTTTTTGAACTCTTACATATCAATGAAACATATTCTTTATAGGATTTTGCAAACAGCGTAAAGAAAATCTATCTATGAGAACTAAAACTAGATAGTTTTTCTTTGCGTTGTTTGCAAAATCCTATAAAGAATATGTTTCATTACTATAAGCAAACAAATAATAAATAATTCAATCTCACTTATCACTTCCAAGTATTTAAAAATATTTTTCTCATAAATACCTAAGTGCAATCAACACGTATGCCAAGTTTGAAAAACATCGGGAAATATTTATATTTACAATCCTTATAACTCGTCTCCAAGGCATTATATTTTTTTCCTTATTTTTCTCACAGAAATTTAGCTATCGAAAGTAAACTGAGTTTAAAAAATATCGAAGGTTGTTTATATTTTCAACCCCTATATCCCACTCCCAAAGGTTTTCATTTTTTTACTATTATTCCCTTAAAGACCTATGCACAATAAGTACATTTGCAGAGTTTCAGAATTTTGGCCAGAAATTTTGGCCCACTGTGCACTGTATGACGCAATAGGAAATTTATCTTGCAGAGAAACAGGTTAGATTTTGATTTCTCATATCGCGTTCGGATAATCGTACAAAGTATATATTTCCTTAAGGATTGAGAGGTTGCGTTTTAAGGCTTTAGTATTATTATCCTAGCATTGGTATTCTATATACACAAAGGATATTTCAGGTTTGTTTACATGTTTTGATGTACTTCCTGCAAAGGGACAATACATTCGCTGCCATGAAAGGATTTTATTTAGGATTATACAAAATCGATATTTCTTCGATATAAGACGACAGTCTATATAAAAGTGTACTGGTATATTAGGGTGAAAAATGTAATGGAAAATTTAAATGAGTGTTGGTTTATGTCTAATTGTAAATATGCGACTAATTTGATTTATATAAAGCACAATCCGGATTAACTTAAAAACACCTATTTGTACGGGTTTTTAAGTGAAGACTACAAATCTGATGACTTAACAAAATCGGTTCAACTATCTCCAATAATTTTGCAGAATTTTTCCAAATTTAGAAATCTAAATATATGACATAAAAAATAGATTTAAATTAAATATACGGGAATCTGTGGACGAAATTACTTTTGATTACTATTCTAATTATATTATGTAAGGTTAAGGGTAATTTATAATAAAATAGTGTATTTCATGAGTAAAAATAATTTAACAAAAAGTCAAACGGGATTTTTCTCTGGTAGATGTACAGAAACTGCCTATGACTTTTCAGAATATACACACAAACAGTGGAGTAAGAAATAGGACATTGCATAGTTTTGTAATAGCAAAATTATGATTTTATATCTTCTGGGCTATCATCAGGAGTATATATTTGAGTTTTGGACTGCCAAAGCCTATTGCGTCTTTTTATAAAAAATTCAGTTTTTAAAACAGTGTTTCCTTAGGTAAAAAGGTGAATATCTCCGGTTCTAGAAGTCCGATCGTGACAAACAAAAAACCAAAATCTTCATAATTAAAATTCCAACAAACTTGCATTGGTTTTTGATCATTTACGTGCATACATAACATGAAAAATTGAATGAGCTGGTTGAAAAGGGGTTTCTTTTTATTTTAATGCCTAGGGACGTTAAGAGTTCGGATAGGCTTCAAACTTTGAGAAAAGTCATTTTGGAATTTATTTATAAACCAAATAGAAATAAATGGATTTCTCCGGCCATTTCAGACAGACGATAATAAACTTAAATAAAAGTAAAGTTCTAAATAAAATTAAATTGGTTTCAAAATAGCCGAAAAAATCCATTTGGTTTATAAATAAATGCCAAGAAGTGGCTAAAATGACTTTAAAAAACTATTTTTTAATGTCAACGGAAAGCTGATATCGAGATCTACATTTTGAAAACAAAAATGATCCATTTGGGTTTAACGGTATAGTTTTGTCGCGCAGGAAATAGTGAAATCAGGGAAAGTAGCAAGTGCTTGTATAAATAAAACATATTCTACCCCAGTCTAGTTAGGAATTAGAAAACAATACAAAACAAATTCAATGTCCATATTGGAATTGTTTAATAATAAAACATAAATACATATAATAATGACATTGACCAGTATTGCTAGGGAAACAATTACATAATCTATAAAACGAATAACCAAAACAAACGGGGCTCTTGGTTCTTTTAATTGGTTAAGTTTCGCCGTTTTAGTGTCGACAGTCAGCCCTAGTTTCGGGCCTCCATCTCTTGAGATGGAGGGTCCAGGCCCTTCAGGCAGTTGTAGTGATCTCCACCCTGAAGATCACAGTGTATAAGTTAAGTGAAGATGACACCTCTTCCTCTCCACTGTATATTGGCAAGATCGTTTCAGTTTGTTATGCGTTCCATTTTTATTATGTGTATTATTGTTATTAATTATTTGTACCTGTTGTTTGTTCGTTATCCCTTAAACGGGTGTTTTAATAAAATCATGTAAAATCTCAAAGTCGCCCTTCTTATCACACCTCTCCAGAAAATCCAGTCACGAAGGGCGTAGGGCCATGGTCTAAGGCCCTCGCCTTATCCTTTCGTGACATATGGTTTTAAATTGTATGTGTATTATACGTGTCTCTCTGTTTATTATTTGTTGTCTTAAAACTCTTCGTGACATATGGTGGAGGCGCAGAAAATAATGTTCAGAATCCAGTTCTTTTGCTGTTTTTTTTAAATATCTCTAGTTGTAGAAGCCATATCACAATAAAGAAATAGACATAAATTATTCACAACGAAATTACGAAGAAAACCAGATTTGTCAGAAACTTATTGGTCAATATTCCAAATCATAAAACGTAAAGATATTTTATGGAGGCCATATTGAATCAATTGATGATAACTTGAACAATAATGTACATATTCTAACGAAACTTTATTCTTTAGAAGCATTGAGTCATAAATCAAAAATGTATGTTTCAAATTACAGTTGTATTTACGTTCTTTGTCGCGGTATAAATAAAAATTATAATTTTTAAAACCGAAAAAATTTCCAAGTCTTTATCCCCTTAGTTTGCTTATAAATGGTCATAATACAAAAAATGTCATATCTAGGGTCCCGAAACTTTTTACTACACTTCTTGAAACGTTTTCAACAAGTTCCAGCGGAAAATTGCTATGGTAAGGCAGTTATCTAGAAATTTTAGTTTTACTCCACTATAAGTATTAGTATCAATTCTAACACACGATCCAAAGAGCAGATGACTCATGTACCTTTTTATCTTCAAAGTATGCAAGAACTACTGTTTCCAAAAATGTTTTCAGGTTATTCCTTCATTAAATTGCTTGGTTCATACTACATTTTGGATTTTGTAAGTAATAAACTTAGTTATCTCACCAAAAGCAGGAACAAATTCATTCATAAATTCGTCACCAATAACTTCCATAATTTTATTTCTATAGCCAATATTTCGGAAAATTCTCAATTCGGTACAAATTGAATAAAAATCACAAATATAATACCTGCAATAATTGAAATAATATGGCAAAGTACCTGACTGCCATATCAACACATTACCACCATCACCCTTTATGCGATATTCGTGACAGTGCCATACTATACATAGTTTCAAAATTTTGTCAAATGAAACGTCAAAAATTCGGATTTATTTATACTTCAAAATTTTAAATTTTAAAAGGCTTGTAGAAAAACTTCGGTTTTAGCACGTTTCGGGAGGGTATTTCCCGAATAGATATTCTCATGTAGATCTACAATTTCTTCGATAAACATCTCTATCCGCCGTATATTGGAAATAACTATTCTAATTGTCCAGTAAATGATGTTCTAATTTTAAACAAACAATAAGCATCCGGTATAGTCCTGTAACATTTTATTTACAAAATAATATAGTTTATTATCAACAGGGACCACTCTATTGAGCATATACGGAAACATCAATCTCTAAAATAAGTATGACTGCTTGTTGTATTTGTTGATAGTACCAGGTATAAGCATATAATAATTACCTCTGTTAATATATCATACAGGGTGTTTCATGAGGAACTGTATACGCTTCCAAGAGCGGTAGAGGATTACTTGTGTATTCAGGCAAAATCCGATGAATAGTAAGGACCTTCTGGCCACAATAAATTTAGACCAAAATCAGTTTATCGCCCTGTATCTCAGAAATTAAGAGCGACAGGAAGATTTCAATGGCCGTTCCTGAATACTCAAGTGCTCCTCTACCGCCCCTGGAAGTATGTACAGTTCCTCATGGAACACCCTGTATGTGCTATTAACTTATATTATCCCTACCATTTTGCTTCTATATCTTGAGCTTATTTCTTGCCCTTGTCATATTTCCCCCGACTTCTGAAAGATAAACCAGATAAACTCACCTTCAAGATGTATGGTTACACCCACTATAACCATACATTCTGAAAATGTTATCGCTATACAGTTTTTGTACCTTATGTTGAACTCTTCACCACATTCTGGTATTTTTCATTCAGTGTACCAGTACCCTTATAACCTACAACCTCTGAACGCATGCTCTAAACTTTTGAAAGAGCTTTATCGCTTTCATTCAGTGCTCTGATACCTCTTGCTCTTTACGGTGCAAAGCCTGCTGAAACTTTATCCGATTTCGCGCCAAAACTCGTAACTCCGAGAAGTTTTTAATAGTTCAAATTAACGTTAATTAAATGTTTTCAATGTCCGTAAAATACATGTCATATTAATATTTACAGTGTTAGTTAAATATTCAATAAAATTAATAAATAAACTATATATGTGATATTGTGGGTTGTGCTGCAACTTGTTACCAAAAGGTGAGCCATTAATTTTATTACTTGTTTATTTTAATGTAAGAATTATGCGGTGTAGTTTTATTCAAAGTAGGTCCATAAGTCGATGATCGAGTAACTTAAGATTATTATCCTGGAATTAATTGGAGAATACAAGGAGACACAAACTCTGGAGTTTTTAAATAACGAAGAATGTAAATCATTTCTAAAAATAGTGGGTATTACCTTATTGACTTAAATATTTGCAGCATAAATAAAAACTTTGAGGAATTACTCATACTACTTGAATCTCTAGGTCAAAAAAATATCGATATTATAATTTTGTCAGAATGTTGGCAAAAAAAAGACATTGATAGATTTAGAATCCCCCATTTTAATTTGTTTTATAATAATACAACACATAATCAGAACGATGGCTTAACAATCTATGTAAATAACAAATTCCATGTAGAACTAAGCATTGCACAATGCATAATATCACTTTTTCAAGAACACTTTTTCACTACAAATCAGGTAATTTTGGCATAACTGGTTTATATTGGTCACCTTCCACAGATAAGTTGCAATTTATTAACGCTTTCAAAGAATGCATAGGGAATAATTTCTCCCAAATGTTGGAAATAATTGCAGAGGGTATAGACATCAATATTATTAACAAAGATGATATATCTAATAACTATCTTAATATTCTTGTTTCTCTAGGCTCTATATCCTGCATTAATAGCCCCACTAGATTTGGTGAAACATGAGCAACCTATCTTGATTATTTATTTATTTATTTATTGCATACACTGTTCAACAGGTAAGATTCCCAATTACAGAACAGGAATAAAGGCATACAAAGCATTAATTACATAATATACAACAACATAGAAAGAAAGTAAAATGAAGAAAAAAATTACGTAAATGTACGAACTATGAATAACTAATGATACGAAGAAAGAGAAAAAAATAACATGGGAAATGTTTAAATATAAAAACTATATATACATATATACACATATGTGATTCAAAGCAAATTAAGAAAAACAAAGACACTCACTGGTTATTTAATTTAGAACATTTTGTTTTATGTCACTAAGGCTGCAATTAAAAATATCGAAGTCGTTACATAATTTGTTAGAAGTACTGCAAATCGTATATAAAGGTGAATTATTTAGTACGTTGGTACGCGGCGTAGGTAAATAGAAAACTTGGTGATTACGAGAGGTTAATCTGGGAACGTGAAAATTAAGCTTACTAATTATTTCGGGTGCGTCAAAATCATTATGTAGTAATTTAAACAAAAATACTTGAGAAAAGTACGTACGCCTATCCTCAAGAGTAGTCATAGAATATCTTTCAAACAAGTTACTTTGCGGAAAACCAATCACTGGATAGGTACCGTCGGATTTGAACCACAGTAATTTAAGAAATCTACGTTGAACTGTTATTCTTGTGAACATCATAACTGGAACTCCAAATTAGCGATGCGTACTCAAGTTTCGATCTGACGAAGGATTGATAAAGAATTTTCAGAGTATCAGTATTAGTGAACTCTCGACTAGTACGAACGATGAATCTAAGGGGTTTGGAGGCTTCGGACACAATGGTATCGATATGATCAGTGAAGGATAATTTACTATCAAAAGTTACGCCGAGGTCGCGAAATGTTATAGGTCTTTGAAGTATGACATTATCTAACCTGTAATCAAAAATAAAAGGTGATGTTTTTAAAGAAAAGGACATTACGTTACATTTACTAGGATTCATGAATAATTTATTTACTATACACCAGGTGTTTATTTTGTCAAGAGAAGTCTGAAGTTGAAAACAGTCATCGATTTCATCAATTACTGTGAAAATTTTTAGATCGTCGGCATATAAAAGGTGAAGCAAATTAATTTCGTTCACTATGTCGTTAATAAATATATTAAAAAACAAGGGCCCCAGAATAGATTCCTGGGGAACTCCAGATGTGGCAGCAAATTCGATCGATTTGAACCCATTTAATGCAACGTACTGACTCCTATTCATTAAATAAGATTTCAACAAAAGGAGCAATGAATGAATTAAAGGGCTTGAAGTACTCTGTTATAGGATTTTCTTTCTATACGTACAGCTTAAAAGATAACAATGTTATATGCAAAACAATGAGTGCTTTGTAATTTTAATTGAAAAAAAATGTAGGACTTTTTTGCTGTCATTGGCCATATAATGCAAATTCAAAAAACCTCTACCAGTTTTTATTAAAATATAGCATTAGTAATATGCTCTAATTTTTTGGCATGTTTAAAGCAGTGGTTTTAAAAAATATACTTACTTTAAATTAAGAAACATTTTGCGATTTTGCTAAAAACTCCACAACAATTTCATTGAAGGAAAATATGACAATATAGAAAAGTGACGCTTAAGAAGCGATACATTAATTTTTTGTTTTAAATATTTCTAAAATTAATAGTTTTGGAAATGTGACACTACAAATGTGGGGCTTGAACTTTTAGTGGTAAAGAAATACATTTAAATCTCATGTTTATTCAAAATTTTTAATAAATTGAAGCCATCAAAATTAGAGCATGCTGGTAATACTATATATTAATAAAAACTGGCACACATTTTTTGAACTTCTATTCTATGGCCAACGACAACAGGAAAATTGTCAATTTTTCATTTAAAAAATTACAAACCATTTTGGCACACAACATCGTTATATTTCAAGTCATACGGATAGAAAGAATTCATATCACGGAGTAATTCAAGCTCCTTAATTTCTATTATATGTATTTTTACCATCATACTGATTGTTTCTGACATATTCGAGATTTAAACAGTTTCTACGGTATCTTTGGTGTATTGAGTCATTATTAAAAGGTCATCATTCTTGGGTTTAATAATATTTTATGAGCTTCTCGAATAAATAATTATGCACTTAGGTTTATTTAATAATGAGAAAATATACGATTTTACACAAAAAAAAACTTACATCTTGAACTATGGCCAAACTGATGAGTCTGTTCTGTCGTGATTTATGTTCGACAGGATGAACTAATTCACACAAAGCTCATGTAGCAATAAGATTCTAAAAGAGTCACCTAGCTCTCGTACTATTAAGTGTGTTGCTACGGATGAACAAGAAATTTTAACCTCTTATTTGAATAATGCAAATTTATTATTGGTAATTATGAAGCCTATTCAAATTTTACCGGTTTGCGTAAATTTGGAATACAAATACCGAATCTATACGCAGTATTTTGTGGTTTTATATTATCCTGAGTTAAATATGAGTTATAATTACAGCAGTATCTAATTAATGGTTTAATTACACAGCCTTGTTGGATCTGCGTATAATCTATCTCGAAAAGACAGGCAAATTGACAAAAGAAATAGAGGAGTTACTGCATTTTAAACAACAGAAGAAACACTGGTTGAAACTGAGCTTGCAGTGTGGTTTTTTTGAACTTTCACTGGTGGATTAAAATCGTTTCTTTAATCACAATAATAAAAGGTCTTTAATTAGATAAATTATTGTATAAAATTACCCTGAAATAGACGAGGTTTAGTTAATGCTATTCAACTTCGCTTATTAAGGTGATCCTGATGAAATCTGTATCACTTTGTAGAATTTTTTTAGCTATAAGGAGTGAGCGATTTAAATTTCATTTAGTAGGACCAGACTTTCAAAATGGCCGATAAACATGGCGTATGCCAAATTTGTACTTCTTCAAATTACAAGGAATTGTTATAAAACTAGGCTAGGTGTACCTACCTTTAATTTATTCAAATTTTAAAAAACACAACGGATTTAAAAAAAATCATTATTCGTTAATTTATATTTATTATTATTCTGTATTTCAAACTTCGTGATACAGCAAGCTATGTGAAATATGGAGCATTTCTCCATATATGCAATGAAAGAAACATCCAATGTTGACAAAAGTAAAGAAAAAGTTCACTATATTGATGAGTCTGGAGTTAATGAGTTTTAGTTCAGCGCAAACTCTAAAATTGAATTATTATATGTTTACTTATAATTGTATTGATGAGCTCCAGAACAATAGCCCAGGGTCGATCTGAAGATTTATATAGGAAACCTTGAACAAATTAGAGACAAGCTGAAATTTGGTATATAAGTTTGTATTGGGGTCCTTAAAATACCACCAAACCCCACCGGTAATCCGCAGTGCCTGTCACCTCTAAACAACCCCCAAAAGGGGTGAAAATCGGCCTTTTTTTAGTTTTTTCGCAATATCTTAAAAACAAAGCCATATACGAGAAAATATGAAGATAGAAAAAGTAGAGAGCATAAAATTTCCTATAAAATCACGGTAGCAGTTTTATTTTGCTTTACCAGTGGCGGAGTAATGATATTTTTAATAACTGGGTATTTTGTAAAAATACTCTCTAGCCATTACTTATTGGATTTTGACATTAAATATACATAGCAATGTATATGGATATTTTGGAAAATACATTTAATACATTCTTACGCCAATAAATTAGAAATAAAAAGCGTACCAGTGAAGTAGTATATTTCTAATTTCATACATTATTTTGTATTAGTTAATAGAACTTTAACATTTTACGTGCCTATTACATGTTACGAATTGAGAGGAATTATTTTAATATTAATAATATTTAGGACATACCTACACCGCATGTTAAGGTAGATGAGTAGTCATCCGCGTCGCGTCGCCATTCTTTAGTAGAATACTTTGTTCAGCGTCTTCCTCCGATCAGATAAAGGAATGTTTTAAATACGAGCTAGCATCATGCCCTCCTTCTTTGTTTCATAACAGATCATGAAAGACAACCAAATCTTCTTTACTCAAAATATTTGATAAACTGTGCCCAACCCTAGAGCATTTTTCAGAACCCGTACTACACTACATGATAGATGGAGGTCATCTACTGCAAGTTATATGGCAAAAACCAGCAACTTATTTGGATATTTTTTCTCAATACTACAGCTATATTACTTATCATTATGGCCGTAGTGTAACTGTAGTATTTGATGGATACCAGCAATTAAGTGCAAAAATAATAGAACAAAATCGTAGATCCATGGGTAGGAAATCGGCACCAGTTGTAGAAATCTTTAATTCATCAGTTGTCAAATTTCCACAAGAAGATTTTTTGTCCAACACCACAAATAAGCAATGTCTTATTAAACAACTTGGAAAGTCGTTGTCGGAAAAGGGAATTAAAATTGTATACTCAGATGGTGATGCGCATACGCTTATAGCAACAACTGCTACAGCACTTAGTGAGACGTGTGAAGGGGCCGTGTTTGTAGTAAGTGAAGATACCGATGTAACGGTTTTATTGATGCACTTCGTTAAACAAAATTTGTGTATGCTACGCCCAGGAAGAAGTTGAAAACCAAATAAAATTACTGATATTTCAAAGTTGCAGCATAAGTTGGGACCTTTAAAAAATGTTCTTCTTGCCATGCACGTCATTTCCGGATGTGATACTACATCTGGCCTGTTTAACAAGAGGAAAACTAATTTGATCAATACTGTGAAAAAGAAGAAGTTGTTTGATCTTCTTGAAGAATTTTACAATCCAAATATATCCAAAGACAGATTGAGGACCTTAATTTTGTCATTTTTTATTTCCGTATACGTCAAAAATAGAACAATAACGTCAGATACATTCTCTACCAGCAGTATGTAACAAAGTAAAGTTTAAATAAAGATTTTAATCTGGCTTCACTTCCACAGACCATAAATGCAGCTCAATACCATGCATTTAGGACATTTCATCAGGTAAGTCTAGCAACCCTACATACATATCTTGTTTACATGTATGATTAACTTTTAGGTTCAAGCATGGTTAAATAATAACTTACCACTCCAGGACTGGGGATGGATTTCTACTGATTCTGGAATCTGTCCAGTCCAGATGGATCAAGACATAGCCCCGCAATGGATCCTTAAAATAATATTTTGCAACTGTTCATCAGGTGGTTGCAAAAATGCATGCTCAAGTCGTAAAATGGGCCTAAAGTTTACCTTGGCATGTGGACAGTGTAATGGTATTACATGTTTTAATAGGGCAGTTGCGGATTTACAGGCGGATGACGACATCTAAACATACACATAAATTATATTGGATAATTAAAAACATACATTACATTCACAAATGTGCATTTTTACAAAATACCCAGTTATTAAAAATATCATTACTCCGCCACTGGTAGAGCAAAATAAAACTGCTAAATGTGATTTTATAGCAAATTTTATGCTCTTTAATTTTTCTGTCTTCATATTTTTTCGTACATAGCTTTGTTTTTAAGATATTGCGAAAAAACTTAAAAAAGTCCGATTTTCACCCTTTTCGGGGGTTGTTTAGGGGTGACAGGCACGGCGGATTACCGGTGGGGTTTGGTGGTATTTTAAGGACCCCAATACAAACTTACATACCAAATTTCAGCTTGTCTCTAATTTGTTCATGGTTTGACTGGATTGACCCTGGGCTACAAGGGCGAAAAACGTTTCAATACCTAGCTAAGCATTTTCAAGAAACAGAATGATAGATTTCATGAAAATGTAAGTCATTAGAATGAAACATTTTTAAGACAAGGTAGATAAATTAATTTATTTTAGGCCTTTGTTCTCATTTTTAATTGAATCTAATGACCGTAGGGGGTTATGTAGATACTAGTTTAATCTACATGGCCGTAGGGGACTGTATGGATGTTAGTGTTAAAAAGAGAATTTTCAAATAAGAAATTAGACAAATTCATTTTAGGATTTTAATTTGCTAGCATAATCAGTCTTCAGGTTATCGAACGAATGCAAAGATTTCATTAATATTATTACACATAGTTTTTGTTTTAGGTCTCATAGACAGTTAAGTATTTTTTTCTGCTGTTTGCAAAATCCTAAAACTCTAGTTCCACATTTTCAAAATATTTAGATACTATATACTGTATTATGATCATAATGTTTAAAAATTTTTATTATTCATTATATTTTTAAAGAAATTTTCTTGTCAGTGTTTTTATCTGTACATTAGGAAGTGCTGTTATCACAATTATAAAAAGTACAATATAAACAACAATTAATCAGATTCTTTTGCTTTTTTGACGTGCTTTATCCACACAACAAGTAAGAAGTCTGAATTTTGAAAATTACTAAACCTATCCTCTACTTTTGATAACGTCGTTAATATTGGTACTACAGTTCATTCACCACATGTGGAGCGATTTTTAAATACTTCAGATGCTGCATATGAAAATTTTAGATGAAGTGTGCAATGATTCCAAATTTAAGGATAATTTCTGAATAATTCTTTGAGTTTTTTTGAAAATTCCGTAACAATTGTTTTTACTGCAACTATTTTAAGAAATCGGTAAAGGGATTTACATAGAACTTCCCTCTTTATTTACATAGAGCAGTCACTCTAAAAAATTGTTAATTAAGAAATGACATAAGAATTATAATCGCAGTGTAGTTAGTCCTATTATTACAGAGAAAATCTGACAACTTTTTTCCATCATCTACACTATAGTGGTGGGGGATAAAATTTTAATTTTTTTTCAAAACATGTTTTTGTTAAAATAGGTTTAGAATGTAATGAAACGTGGAAATTTTAAAATTGAAAAAATTTTCATGTAGTGGAAATTTTTTATTTTTTTTATTTTCAAAACAATTCTTTGTAAAAATATGTTTAGAATGTCACGAAACGTAGAAATTTTAAATTTGAGGGCAAAAATTTTTTTTCCATACATTTTATAAAAATTTCAATTTTTTTTTGGTTTCCAAAAAAAAACAACAAATATTTTAATATGTTTGGAATGTCATGAAACGTGGATATTATAAATTTGAGCAAACAAAAAATTTTTACCATTTTTTTTAATGGATTTAGAATGTCACGAAACATGGAAATTTTAAATTTGGGTGAAAAGAAAATTTTACCATTATCTATTCCCTTTAGACGGTTCACCCTGTATATTTTCTGGTGAAAGTCTAACCATGTCATCGGTGGCAGTAGCGTCAACTATCCACCAAATTTGACTGTTCTCCGTCAAACAGTTTCTTTTGAAAAACCCGTATTTTCGTAATCTACATGTTCTGGGAGGGTGATATTTTCTCGAATACAATACTTCCCTTCGGTATGCGAGGCAAGAAAAAATGAATTTTTTCCGTTGATCGTTTCTTTATAGGTTTGATTAATGTATAAAAAATCGTTCAATAAAACACCTATTAGACTTTAAAACGGTTAACTAATAACCCCTATTAATGAATCATTGTCTATTAATAAACGATTTATAACAGGTAACCAAGGACATAACTGAAAACAATTAATACTACAATCAATGTCAAAACGTATAAAACGCGTATGAAACTTTTATAATTTGTCAACAGTTATAAACATCGCCAGAAGTGCTAGAAAGTGCCAACATAGCATCTCCAAGTTTACTTCCAGATAAAAGTAGAAGTCTCTTTTATGGTCCATATATGTTATAATTAAATAAATAAAACAAAATTTAGAATTGAATTTTGTTTCACAAAATAAAATCAGATTTTCTCCAATCTAATAATATACGATCAACGGAAAAAATTTGTAACTAACTCGTATGATAATCGGGGATTAGTAAGTCTCGACAATTAACGTATAAAATGTCTCATTATTATACTCTTCGCACATACAAAACGAAGAGTATATTGCATTCGATCGGCACATTTCTAAAACCGGTAATATTGCTCGTAGAGTGATCGAAGTCTGAACAATATTCAAAATGTCCGTCCGTCCGCTTGTCTGTCTGTCTGTCTGCCCCTTCGTTACGTCTCTTGTAAGCATGATAGCTTAAGAACAAAAAGTCTGATTGTATTGAAATTTGGGCCGTAAGTTAGTGCTAGCTAGAGGAAGAACCCTATTGTGTTTGAACAAAATTGATCAAAAGTTATTAATTTTTTAAATAGAGAAAAAATGTGTTTTGTAATTAAACTAAAAATATCTAAAACTAATATTATTTACAAGAAAAACTGCGAAGGGTATCCTATAAAATGTGCAATAATGGTTAACTTGTTAATCGCTCTCATTAACATACTTGTTTGTTAAATAACTATTAAATTTTGAGTTTAGGAAAACATGAATTTTCAGATTACGCGTAGGCCATACATACCCACCATTTTTGAAATTCGGTACCACTAAAAAGAAATGTATAGGCTTATCTCAAATTATTTAAAATAGAGTCGACAAGATGCTATAAGTTTCATTTGCTTATACTTCAGGCTTACTCAAATCAATAATTAAACAACCACTACAGAAACAGGTAGGTATCTAGTATTTCATATGCCTACATGGTTAGTTAACAGGCTACATTTATTATAAAAAAAAACGGTAAACATAAGAAACACTGCTACGATACTTATTTGTAATAAAATCATTTCAAATCACATTTTATTTGGAGTGCAGCAAAACTAAAACGATTTATAATTTACCAAATCCTCTAAAATTTGGTATAGGATTCATATTTTCTACAACTGAAATGGCTTTTCTGTAAATAATAATAAAATATAGTTTTATTGTGATTGAATTCCGATTTAACTACCCAAAAAGTAATTTCTGGACTAGAATCCACTATTTTTGTAACATATTTTATGAGCTCTTTCTTGAAGGCAGGATTTTATCACTGCCTGTAGTAAATCCTTTTGCCTTACTTCAATCAAACCCGGAAATGTATCTTTTGATAATGATGTTATATTATGGTTTGTTGGAATCAGCTACAAATTAGAAATTTTACCAATTAATTCACTGAATGTCAATCAATCATGATTGAAATTTCATGTGAAAAGTTATAACATTTAACGTAAATATTTTTGACATAGTGCTTGGATTGATGTGTTACTACTCGTATTGGATGCATTTGAGAGAAATATTCGGAAAATTAGGTTATCTAATGAATTTGAAACTACATTTCCTACAATCTCATACAGAAAAGTTTCCAGAAAATTTAGGTGTTCATAGTGAAGAGTACGGTGAATGTTATCACCAAGGCACAATGGAGATGGAGAGTACATATCAAGGTCGATGTTATGTTAATATGCTGGCAGACTATAGTTGGACATTGAAGAGGGATGTGAAAACGAAACGAATAAAACGGAAAAGAAAACCATTACGCAGATCAGGTGAAGACAAATCCCAATACATCAATTTCTTTGTCCTCACTTACAATAAATGTTTGATGGTCATCTTGTTGATTGGGTTCGTTTCTTAATTCTTGTTCCACTCTGGCAAACAAGTGTCTGCTTGGATGACGTCTGTTGGGATATCGTTGCTGATACACTTCTGCAGCTGCAGTTGAATTTTTGAGACGCTCTCCATATATCAGTAACATATCGACCTTTTAATTTCTACTAAAATTATTCATTTTCTTTAATTTTTACTCAAAGAGATTTCCGCAACGCTTTATTTTGTATGTGTCTGACAGCTGATATTGTTTTATTACATTCAATGGCTACTATGATTTTTCCAATGTTATTAGGTTACCAGATTTACACAGAAATGTGCCATTTTAGTTCCCAAAGCCCACTAATCTATTATCTATTAGCCGCATGTTTCTAAAAGCTTGGTTACAATGTATTTTGGCTGAAATCTCAAATATTTCTGAGCGGATTTTCAAAATTTTGGTATCATTAGATTAGTATGAAAATGAGGTATTTAAAAATGTTGGTGAACGATTAAATTCCCATTTAAAAAAACCGAGTTAGTGGGTAAAAATCAAATTTAAAAATTTTAAACGCCTCTAGAGAATTAAGTAATGCAATCATATTGCTCTTTTTATTTTTATAGTACCTAACGTAGCACACAAACTAAAATATATTTTGGGCACCACAGCACTCTGGATTCAGAAATAGATTTTTTAATAAAATTTTTAATGTTTATCGAAAAGTGACCAAAATGAATGTATTGTATTCAAAATTTCCTCTAGATTCCAAAAATGTAAAAATATATAGGGCGTTCTATTTAAAAATCGAAAGTTGTGGGCATTTCCGGTCAAACCGGAAGTGCACCAAACTCGATTTTTTATTGAAGATATGGTATTTTAGTCGTGTAATAAGGTCTCCAAATTTCAATTTTCTATTCCAAATATTTTAGGAAATATCGGGGCGAGCGCAATTCGTGACTCACCCGATATGGTCTACTTATTTAAAATCCTTAGTTTTTATTTAAACCCTGTTTATTCCTGTTTTAACCTGTTTTTTGTGGTTAACAAAAAATCCTTGCCTAATTTTGTAAAACTGAGATTGGGATCGCGTTCAGCGGTCAAAAATACATGGGAGTATATGTGTGAAACCTCACAAAATTGACTTTTTTGTGTGCCTGTGTAATTCATTTATACAGATAAGTATTCATGGGTGTCGTTTTTATTTAAATCAAGGTAAGTAATGACATTCTATTCTGCACAGTGTGTAATTTACTACCTGGACTTTTAAAATTCCTGTTCACCAAAGTGTTAGTTATTCCCCGCGGTATACTTCAACTACACCAAACTAAATAATACCTATTCCACTCACGAGAGAGCACACCACGACTTTTTTGTTAACAATTCTTTAAATACTGAAACGTTTTATGACGTATGTCAGAAACAGAGGTAAACGCACTTTTCTCGGAATGAGAGTATGAGTTCAGAGAATTCATTTCCTGATTAGGATCACGCTACATGCATAATAATAATTAAATGAGTCACTTATGTTTGCTGTTGAATTAAAATCTAGTGCATCGAGGGGTAGATAGCAGCAAAAGTAAATGAATTATAATACAGAAAAACTCGCTGTTTCTCTTAGTAGTTCCAAACAAACAAACACAATTTGGAAGTAATTTACTACGAGATACCTTGACGACACGTGTTATCATATCACATAATAATAAAATTCGAAGGGTAGGTTTAAATTAACAAGGTTATTTTTTATTTCTACCATATCCAGCCAGGTATACATTTGTAGCATATATGGCTTTGAATTAGCATCCCAGTATCTACCTGTCACGTCTTACATATTTATCGAACTTCCATCATGTTATTAAACATCCCACAATGTTTACGTAACATGCCGTACATATTTACTAAACATTCGTTAGTTTTACTATGCATCCCACAATATCTAATTAACAACAAAATTTGCTGATCTTCCATTATTTTATTGATTTTCATACAATGTATACTGAGCTCATAGTATGGGAGCCCATGGACAAAAGTGATTTCGGGCACCGCAGTTGGAGATGTTGTAGGCATCTGTAGCTAGCACTTCCACCCAAAGGCAGGTCACGTGACCTCAATCTCTTCTAGAGGGGCAAAAAACAAATTGCTTATACGTTGCCAAAAAATTCTGAAAAACTCAGGCACATTTATTGGACAAAAATAAGCATCGTTTATCTCTTGATACTTTTTTACAAAGGGCTTTCTTTTCCCGGAAAATAATAACAAAAAAAAAGAATTCATACATCTTTATTAATTAGTTTAGGGTGAAGGAAGCGTTTTAGAAAAAAACTCGAAAAGCCAAAAGTTGTTTATTTTTGTCCAAAGAAAACTGCCTGCTGATTTTTAGAAATGATAAAAATGTGTTGCACGCTGCCTCCTATTCTATAAGTATTATTGTCACCATATTTTCTTGAATTATTTTTGGGGTGTCCATTAGGGTAGAAGCGTTTTAGAAAAAAACTCGAAAAGCCAAAAGTTGTTTATTTTTGTCCAAAGAAAACTGCCTGCTGATTTTTAGAAATGATAAAAATGTGTTGCACGCTGCCTCCTATTCTATAAGTATTATTGTCACCGTATTTTCTTGAATTATTTTTGGGGTGTCCATTAGGGTAGAATGATTTTTTTTTCCTTTTAAATCGTTTAGTTATAGATGTCAAAACTTAAAATGTGCATTTAGATAAATGAAAATCATTCCCAAAAGCTAATCGACCTATCTTAGCATTTTCAGGTTTCTCACGGAAGCGAAAGTTTAGAAATTTTGGTGATTATACAGGTTCTCATTTTTCGTTCCACTCTTGTGTCCACCCTGTATTTCTTTAATTCAAAATATATTCCATTTCCTCTACCTACCGAATATTGTTCTTCTCAGTCCATACTTCTGTAGATATAGCGCCTACAGACAGACATGCTCACGGATGGAATTGTCATATGTGTGGCAACAACTGCAATCAGTGAGTATTTCACTCTTCTCCTGGATCATAATCCTTCCCTACAAAAACTCAGAGGTGCCTGGCTCACTAAAAATATTAATTTCAGTATGCCAAGTTTCATATTAGGTTCCAGTAAATAACAGGCCATGCCAATAGGGGAATATAGCATTGTTTTATCCAAAACATCTTAGATATTCTCACTTCGTGAAATCTTAGCCGTCCCTTTATATGTATATCTATGGCAACCGTTTCCAATACATTCCTTGTTAAAGAAATGTCGATACAGTCAACATAAAGTTCCATTCTACAAATCCTAGGTAAACACATCGACAGGCCATGTACGTTTTGAGGTAGCATTTTAGTGTATTCTGTGGTAACATTCCCATTATTCATTGCAACAACTTTCGGAGTCATGTTGAACGTTGGTTGCTGGCGTTGGCGAATCGTCGCTGATAAGCCGTAATATATTAGAATGAATATTAACATGCTACCAAATGTACTCGCACAGAGAAGAAGCAGATCCGCAGTTGCCTGATGTCCCTTCGACATTTTTCGACGTAAACTCTATTTGCGTGTTCCTTCATTGTTTTATCCCATAGCTTCTCTTTCATATACATATGTTATTAACTGACCACAGTCAATTGGTAATATTGTCGATATAAATCAGTCAAATATTCCAGATAGAAAAACACACAACCCCCAAAGCCATCACTCTGAAAACTGAAATAAATATATTTGTTCGCTGATAGGAGCCGACTGGAAGTTCCCACAATTTTGGACCTGCTTCTTCTGTGTGCGAGGACAATTGAAAGCAAATTCATTCTCACTTATTGCCACTTATCTCATTACATGTTTAGTTTGCTTCTACAGCTTAATGGTAGATCCATTGAACAAGTGTCAACTTTTAAATTATTAGGTTTGTGTATTGATTTAACATTGGATTGGAAGTCACATGTCTCCTATATCTGCAATAAATGCTCAAGTCACTGTTTTGCGCTGAAAAGATTACGTAATATAACCAATTTAAAGACTGTGAAAATATTTTATTTTACTAATTTAGAGTCCCGACTACGCTATGGTATTATTTTTTGGGGAAATTCATCGTCATCTAACCGTGTGTTCTTACTACAAAAAAGAGCTATTCGTAATATGTTTAATTTAAGCTATAGAGAATCCTGCAAGCAGACATTTATCAAACATAATATTTTTACATTACCCTGTCTGTACATATATGAAATTTTAAAATTTGTAAAAAAAAAACTTATCCACCTTCAATCCCTTAAATGCTAATCACAATTATCCTACACGGCATGGATCCAATTTGCATATTACATGGGATGTACACTTTACAATAAGTTAGCCGTTGAAATTAAAACTATACCTAGTGTAAACAAGTTTTTGTCAGAATTAAAAAAGTTTCTGTTAAAAAATGCATTCTATTCGATAGATGAATTCTTAATGTATTAATATCTTTATATTATTCTGGAAATGTATTTGACGTATCCTATATCATTGTATGATCTCTTGGATAAATAAAGCATTATTATTATTATTATTATTATCAGCGCTGATTTGCCAGAGCCTGCAAGAAGCGTTCTTCTTAACCATAACCTAGCATACTACACTTGATCAGAAATTAAATGTAAGGTTTACTGATTCTTAGACATGTTTAAGTAGAGACGAAAATGACATTCAAAAATAGGTTTATTTGAGCAGCATGAAAGAATCTATAGTACAAGCACTATTCGAATTTGGAGTACCCCAGGGGACGGTGTCAGAACCGATTCATTTTAAAATGAACATTAATGACATCTAAAGAACAGATACTTAGTTTTATTGACGGTACGGTTGTTATTTAAAAGATGAAAATTAGATTGAAAGTAAGTGGTACGAATGGGTTTTAATAATATGAGAAACTGGTTAGATACAAAATTTATAAGTGTTAAGTACGAAAAGAAGAAATTTCCCTTGTTAAAATTTCTATCGTGGACATTTTTGCATTAAGGATTTTCTCTCTCTGAGATGAGCCGTTGTGTCAATATGAAAAAAAAATTAAAATGCACACCACCTAAATTTTAGTATAGTATTTATTTGTATGTTTTACAACTAATGCTGTTCATTTAGAGTTAGTGTCGAATTTGTCATTGGAACCATTTCTTGCAGCTTTACGCAGATTTATGGCCCGAAGAGGACGCTGTTCTGTTGTCCACAGTGACTGTGGCACAAATTTTGTTGGAGCTAACAAGTACCTTACTCAAATTATGCAAAATGCTGCTGAAGCAGAGAAAATTAAATGGCAATTTAACCCACTTTCTGCACCACATTTTAGTGGCTTGTGGCAGGCGGGCGTTAAATCAGTTACAACTCATTTTTCTAGAGTAATTGGGGAACAGATTCTGGCACTTGAGGAACTGTAGACAGTGTTAGTCCAAAATGAGGCATTATTAAATTCGCGTCCACTTTCGGAGCTTAGGACCGATCCCAACGATCTGAATGCTTTAACTCCGGGACACTTTCTGACATTAGAACCTTTAACTGTTCTGCCTGATCCTGACTTAACTGATCTCACTATCAATCGTTTAACACGTTGGCAATTATTGCAAAGATTGCACCAAGATTTTTGGAAACGACGGCATGTCGAATATTTACATACGTTGATGCAATGTCAGAAATGGTTAAGGGGTAATTTAAAATATTTATCAACTGGAACATTAGTTTTGATTACGGACGATTTATCGCCACCTCTCCGCTGTCGTTTGGGTCGCTAGACAAGAGACAATAGGCATTCAAAAGTTAACTTTATTATAGATAGAAAAATAATAAATGAAGTAAGACCTATCAAAAATACATACTTGTTTACCTAATCACTACCGTCCGAATTGATGTCGTCATCAGAAGTTGTGATTTCGGAGCTGCTTTCCTGTGATGTTTGTGTCATCGAAGTCGCTGTTTGTGTACTTCTGGTACTGCTAGTAGTATAATAATAATAGTTTATTTACATAAAAAGAAAAGTATAGCACATATAAAAATTTTATATTTATAATAATTATGCCTTTGAACAATTTTATGAAAAAATATATGCCGTTCTTGAGTCAACTGTTCCAAAAACTGTAATGAAAGGCAAGAGCTACCCTCCTTGGTACAATTCCAATATAATTAAAAGTATTAAACTTAAGCATAGAGCATGGAGTGATTACAAAAACCTTGATGATCCTCTTGCACTCGAGGAGTTTAAATTATTAAGATCTTATGTCAAAAATCAGGTTGATATTGAATATAGAAAATATTGTAGCGACATTGAAAAAAATATCAAGACTAATCCCAACAAGTTTTGGCAGTTTATCAATAAGGAAACTAGTGATAATTTACTGGCAGACATGTACTATAATGGTAGACATTATGTTGGCAACAAAGAATTGGTAGATGGTTTTGCTGAATACGTTTGTAGTTCTTATATCATTTCAGGTATTCCAATTGAGGACAATCATGATGCAAATACTGATTCTTTAACAATTGAACAGTTTACAGAGAAAGAAGTTTTAAATTCACAAAAAAAAATCAAGCCTAAATGTACAATGGGTCCTGACAAAATTTCCGCCTTTCTATTACATGATTGTGCTAGCGTGTTTGCAATTCCTCTCACTTTCTTATTCAACTTGGCCATTAAATTTAACATATTCCCCGATTCACTCAAATGTTCTAAGATAATTCTTGTATATAAAAAAGGTGAAAAAAGTAATATTGAGAATTACAGACCCATAACGATTATCAACAATTTCCCCAAAGCTTTCGAAACTTTGCTGTATGCCAACATTTTCTTATGCAAAGGATCGGATTACTGAATACCAGCACGGTTTCTTTAAGGGAAGATCTACCTCAACCAATGTTTTTTGTATTACCCAATATATAACTGATGCTATTCACGCAAACTTACAAGTTGACGTAATTTACACAGACTTCACTAAAGCATTTGACAGACTTGACCACAGTATTTTATATTCATAATTTCAACAATTTGGTTTCTCAAAAAATCTACTATTATTCTTCAAATCATATCTTGAAAACAGACACCACCACATTGAATACTGTGGTCAGCGGTCTTTAGAATTTGTATCCACTCCAAGCGTACCCCAGGGTTCAGTGTTAGGTCCTTCATTTTTCATTTTTTTCATTAATGACATCACAGTAGAACTGGGTGTCAATTGTCTCCTATACGCAGACGATATGGAGTTGTACAATAAAGTAAATGATGTTATTGATTGTGTCGCTCCACAGGCGGCCAGCGATAAAGTAAATGAATGGTGTAATTTGAACAAACTACAGTTGATCGCAAGAAAGTGCAATGTTCTAACTTTTACCAATAAACATCAGCTGGTCAAATTTAATTATTGTTTAGAAGATTCAGTGTTTACACGTCCATCAACCTTCCGCGATCTCGGTGTAACATTTGATAGTAAACTAAACTTTAATTGTCATATAAACACTATAATCAATGAAAGTTTTAGAACACTGGGATTTATAACACGATGTTCTCATGATTTTAACGATAGTAACACACTGAAACTACTATATCAGTCTTTTGTTCGATCAAAATTAGAATACTCGTCAATTATTTGGTCTCCTCATTACAACATACATATACAAAATATAGAGAATTCAGAGACGTTTCTTAAAGACTTTAAGTTACAAGAAGGACGGTGTATATCTAGCTATTGGTTTTCCCCAGACTGCACTTTTAAACAGATTTTTGCTTTCGAGTTTGGAGACTCACCGAACTATTTCACAACAAATGTTTCTTTTTAAAGTAATACATAATATACAAGATTGTAGTGCTATTTCAAGTTTACTAAATTTTCGAACACCTAGACCAGGTTCCAGCTAAAACTCTTTATTCTATCTGCCAACCCCCAGAACTAACGTACAGAAATTTTCGCCATTGCACAAAATGTGTGAGAACTATAATAGTCTTCAAGACCAGATATATTCCACTGCAATGTAGCGAGATAAAGAGATTAACTGTACAAATTAAAACACGTTACCACATTTCTGTTTATATTCTTTTAATATTTTTTAATATATCTGTATGTACTTATCATCTCCTGCCTTGTAATTGGAATGCTCTGTTGGGCAGTGTATTGTTAAATAAATAAATAAATAAAACAAATTCTCTGCTTTGTGCTCCTCTATACATTAACATGTTTCTGTAGAGTCGTGTTTTGAGTAATATTTTTATTACCACTAGATACTCTGAAAATTATCTGCAAGAAATGCTTATAAAGGATTTATATTTAATGCAGGTGACTCTAATTATTGATAAACATATTATAACATATATGTTAATCCAGCTTGCGTCAAACTAACTCCAACTCCAAGCTTATAGTTTTCATACTATACATATATCTTTATTTATTTAATTAAATTTATTTCTCTATAAATTTTATACCTCTTTGAATCAGGAAAAACCTGGTCGATGAGTTGAGACATGTATTTATTTTGCACATCGTAAACCTAATAGTGTAGAATGGCACAAAAATACATTTCGTTCTCCGCTTGCTACCATTAGATATCCATAGTTATGTTTAACAGGTACATCAAAGTAAATAAATATTTGCGTATGCATCGAAAAAGTCCTCTTTCAATTTTCAAACCTGGTCTTTGATGTTTAGTTGGTGTGTATATCGGAATGAAATGTTCAAGTTTATTTTGTGATTCTATGTACAGAGTGTGTGCTTGGCAATTCTTCGCAAGCCTACACTTTGGATCAATACAATATTAAATATACTTGTAAATTTTTTGCTAGAACGCCCGCTCAGTACTATAAAAGTTAAATCTTAAATACGAGTTTTTGCTCATAATTTTCAAACCACTGTATCGATTTTAACAAAATTCGAACAGTATACGATAATAAAAGCCGTTGCCTAAAGAATTACTACTTCCACATCCAGATTATCCATCCAAGACGCCTTAAAGGAAATAGCCGTATGAGAGCAGGTGAAAAATTCTCATTTTGAGAAACGTTAGATGTGACAAGTTTATTTTGACTCACAGCCAGTACCATAAACAAGCCAAAATGATCCTTTTAGAAAAGCACACTTTGTGCTAAAAGTTGACTTTAAGTATAAAGTATCCTTTACATAAAGGACCCTTTTTGCGTTAACACAAAAAGGATCATTTAAGTAAGGAATATTTTATACTTAAAATCAATTTTCAGCATAGAGGATCCTTTTTTAGAAGGATACTTTTGGCGTTGTTTATGGTACTGGCTGTAATAATCTTTTGATTCTGACCAAAAAAATAGGTCTTTGAATCGTTTCTATGACACGACTTTGTTTATTAGTTGATAAAAGCGAAAAAATTTGCAAAATCGACAGAAGAAATAAGTGTGAAAGCTGAGAATTTTTTGATTCCGACCGAAATCATGCAACAAGCTCAAGTAGCAGCATTGCGTCTGTTACTAGCGAAAAACGAAAGTGTATGCGAGAGGAATTGATGGAATTCGACAACTGGGGAAAAATGGGGCATAGGAGAAGGAGCAATTACAGAAGAGGTGCTACTATCCTAACTTTTCAATGTGGAGAAACGGTTTGCTGCCTCTTCAGTGTGGACAAAGTGTTTAATGTGAAAATCAACGTTGAAAGTGCACAATGGTATCGATAATTCAAAGTACGGTAAACTTATCATACTTGAAAGCCGAATCAAGAAATTATAAACCAAGGAAGTCAAAGATACTGGAGAGAAACAACATCGAACATTTTTTGAAAGAAGCACCAGATGAGGAATATTTACAAATTAAGGTAGGAAATACACGAAATACTGTAGAAATGTGTCGATAATACATCAATTTGCGATCTAAAACTGCCGATGAGAGATTTCTCTTGCGATTCGTTCCTGGAAAATGTACTAAAAAACATGTAGGCATCAACACGATAGAGAAAACCCTATAAAAAGTGGCTTTATTTCTTGGGCTCCTTGATCTAGAAAGTTTTACCGGACATGGAATGAGGCGTTCTTCGGTAACATTGTTGGCCAACGGTGGGGGCGATATTACCACTGCCAAGCGTCACGGTGGTTGAAAATTGACTACGGTAGCGGAAAGTTATATAGAAGAATAGCAAGATGGCAATCACTGAAAAAATCCAGGCCCTACCGTGTATATCGACTAACAGGGTTACCAATGCCGCCGAAGTTGTGGACCCCTCATTTCTTATTCAGAAACACACTATCGAGTTAATTTGATTAATCCCGGTCAAAATAACAAGAAGATCGTTCTTGATATAAATGTTAATGTTTATATTAATAATAATTCTAAATAAAATTCTACAAAATCGAATCGTGGTATTATTGAATTTTAATCCACTAGTGTATTAAAGGGCCTTAAATTCACGAAAAATAGACGTATTATGCCTTCCTGATATAGTGGTCATGGATAAACGATTTAACCCAGAGTCTAAAGTATTGCCAAGGTCCCAAATAGATTCTACACTCAAAGGTCTTCCTATGTACAGAGTAATCAAATAAAATATACTTTCCTTGTTAGAGTATGCTATTATCTTGCATTTATTTATCCAATGTCATAATGCAATACTTCGGCATCAGTTTTAGTGTCAGCAACTGTCAACAATTTCAAATCTTATCCGCGAAAAGCAGTATTTTCACAAAATCTGAAATATATTGCATGTCAATAAAAACATGCAAAGAAAGATGACTACTTTGTGGAACTCCGGAAGTCGCGTTAATTTTTCTCGATTTATCTCTACTAAGTAAATATTCAAAATTTGTCTTTAATGCACTCTGGCTTTATTTTATACCTTCAATTATTTAGTTAATTTTCTGAATAGTTACTGTTGCTGCATGCAAAAAACTAAGCTGTTTGAAACGAAAAAAATGAGACTCTACAACACTAACATATAAAATTAATGACCGTTACCTTGTTCGGCAATATTAGTAAAAACAAATGAACAATCTTCAAGTAAATGGAGAATTAGGTCGTGAACTTACTTCTGATGGGCGCCCATCAAGAAAATGTACTTACATTAGGACGGGCGAGAAAATATAACAGTCTCTCTAGTTGTATGTGGCAAAGGAACACTACACGCGGTTTGCGTATTTGGAATCACAGGACGCTAGGAGCATTGTATGCAGAGAAGACCTCTCATTGGTTCTTTTTTTGAACGTGCGCTTACAGCATATTTGAAGGCATATATTACACGGCCACAGCGTCGGCAACTAGTTTAAGTACGTAGTTTAATAATTTTGATTATTAAAAATTAAAAATAGATTATTATTAAATTACGTACCCTGTAAAAAATGTCGGATAGAAGAGTATATAAAAGTATTCAACTTGAATACTTTTGAATGCTTTGGAGGTATAAAAATTTTGTAGGTATTCAATTTCCTACCGTTTTAATGCTGCTTCAATACCTAATTATTTCCTATACTTCTTTATGATGGTATTATGCTATTAATTAGTGTAGATGAAGCATAGAAAACTCTCAATACATATCAAATGCCTAATACATTTGAAATCCTAATGAATGCTTAAAATTAACGTTTTTTTTTTCTGATAATTAAATACTTTTAAATGGCCAACCGAAAATTAACTAGGTTTGGTGATGAAAAGTCCGGGTCAAAATACTTGACGAATTTTTTTTCGTATTATTAATTTATTTTAAATTTTATACACATTTTATGTATAAGTGCTGTTGATTAAACATGAATAAATAAATAAATAAATAATTTGATAATTTGTATGCGTGTTTTCTTGTTCAAAGATACCTTTTATTAGACATGTGGTTTTAAATATTATTCTATGTAATTAATGGTAATATCTCATAATTGTTATTAAAGTAAAAACAAGAAAATGCATTTTTGACCTTTTTAAGGTTTTATTCAGCTGATAATTAATTAAAATGTGAACACAGTTTTTATTTAATTTGAATACATTTAAATCCCTAATATAAAAAAATAACAATTTTTAATATAATTTAATGAATTATAGCATGTCTCTCCTATTGTATGTGTGTACACTAAATCAAATGAAATTTTTCCATAAAGTGGAGGTTTTAATTTCAAATATATTCATCTCTTCTTCTTGTCCCAGGGGTACTTTTCTTAATCAATATATCCAGCTTCGCCTCACAGTGCATGTTTCTATGTGTAGGCCCATCTTTCTTTTTATTAACTTTGCAGTGTTGGCAAATAAAACATTTATGATATAACACCCTGTAACAGATAGGACAGTACAGTACAAGAATCTTTGTGTAGTATTTATAGGTAAAATAGTCAAAATTAGAACTACTTATCAGTAAGAGGCCACGTACAGACCATGACAATCAAATTATGACATAAGATTGATAAACAAACGTGAAATAAATTATTTGAATTTAATCTAAGACACGACATGAGTCAAAGCCCCATACAGCAGCTAAAATTTGACGCAATATCATCCTATGGGTGACCTCACCTTAAATAAAAATAAATTAATAACTATTATTATACTACTAACCTCTCGCAATTTCTCAGTTCGTCGTTTCTAATTCACTCATTAGAAGAACACTCTTTAAACACGTTAAGAAATGTAGGAACATTGTCGACAGTTATATTAACAGGTAAAATGGCTTTCTTGTTATCACGATATTCAAGCTGGCAGCGGAATTTATATTTAAGTGCTTCAACAATTGTGTCAACATCCATTACTTTGCGACAATTATGTATTTAACTTATAGTTTATAGAAAAGTGCACTATTGAAAAACAAGAGACGTTGTTGCGAAGCGAAAGCGAAACCAACCAAACCCAAAAGAGTAAAGTATAGATGAGAGCTGTTTATGACCGAGTGCGTCTTTCCAGCGCGCAACTTATTTGACTTTAAACGCACCAATGAGGACTGCCCGTTGGCTACAATGCTCCTAGCGTCCTGTGATTCCAAATACGCCATCGGTTTCCTTTAATTTACGTAGTTATATAATTTAACAATAATATTTGCAGGTACAGCATACTTGTAAAAGCATAGATATAATTCTTTACAAAGAAATACACCATATGAACCTTCAATGGAGATTAATTTTGAACAGATTAAGTAATAATTAATTTACACACAACAAAGCTTCTATTTTATTTAAGGCTCTAAATCCTAGGTCGAACTTATAACCTGCAATGTATAGGAATTCGCACTTATCCCTCACCAAAACCCTTTTTTTATCGAGCAAATTGGCCATCAAACTAATCCCAATTGCATCAATATTTAATTAGATCGCATCACCAGAAGATAAAGGTAGTAAAATGGTAAAGGCAAAACTGCAAACCTTGCAACCAGTTAAGTAGGTACAAATTCGAATCACGAGCTAGCCATGTGAGCTTTCGCACAGCATTTGTCTTACTATTGCTAAAAGTTTCGCATCAACGACGCTGAGTTCTTATTGGCTGTCGTTATCTAATAGATCAAAATTGGCGGTTTGAAATACTCTTTGTTCGGAATGTACGATTTAACATTCTTACTAGTATAATATGCCTTTTAATAGTTTCCACAAAAACTAAAACACTAGAATACTCTACTCGAATATTATTACTCAATGTGCATTTCACCAAATATATTGGCGTCATCTGCTGATGGTATAAATTAAAGAACAACTAGGAATTTGACTACTTATACTACTAAAATAATAATAATAACTTATTTTATTTCCCAAAAGATTGCAAAATATCCAAATTACAGGTCAAAATTAATGCTCAAGATAGAGTTAATTTTTATTCGCATAAATAATATTAAAATAAATTTAATTATTAGAAGTAAACTAAATTGAATCTAAATATTTAAGTTGAATTGCAGAGAAAAAATAGACTGAATTAACCAAGAAAAATACAAAAGACAATACGATACCACAATTAAATAAATAAGCTAAATAAGCTAAATAGCTATGGTCTGTGATAACTTTGGTAAGCCAGCTCATTTTAGATGTTATAATGTATATCACAGATCACGCCAATTCCATTAACAGTTTTGCACATAGTATATATAGGTGACCTTAGAAACATATTAGTTCTTGCCACGGGTAAGTGAAAAGTAGTTGAAACGGAACTCGAACTGATATTTCATTGAAAAGACTTAACAATCAATTTTATTATGTAAAAGCGTATTGCAAATAGTACTCTGAAAATTCAAGGGGTTTAACAATAAATATAAAAGCATAGGGTATACTATGAAGATTATACATATTGGAATAATTTTAGAAATTTTCTATAAACATTTTCAACAGCCAGTTCATGGACATTATCAATTGGATGCCAAATCAACGAAACGAATCAGGTTATGAAAATTATGACCATTCCGAATTTTAAAACATTTTTAATGCAGATGTTGTAGATTGTTTAACATGTTCATTGAAAGACGCTTTCGAGTCAAACACTATATCAAGACATTTTATGGATTCACATCGACTTAAGTCAGTACACTGTAATTGATAGGTGAAGTCCTTACGCTGTTTCTCTACTGTATAAGTTAAGCTTTCACATTTTTGAATGTTTATGGAGATTATTCTTGTTACACCAGACTTCAATCTTTTTCATGTGTTCTTGAATAAATAAACAACCTTCAACATTCTCTACAGCATGGTAAATTGTGAAATCATCAGCAAATAATACTTTTACACAGTCAACAACCTATACCAAATCTTTAATGGAGAGTAAGAGAATCTGGCAAAAAATCTGAAACCTCGTTATTATAAAGTAAGTTAAATATAAAATTATTTAATAAAATCATTTCTCAAAAAGGGGTAGGTTATAGGGGATGGAAAAATTATATCAATAGAAAATGACGAAATTTTGTATCTTTGTGTATTCTGTAATGCTAGTGATGGGAAAAATATTTTACAAAATCTAAATTGTAGAACCCATCCCTGAAAGCGATAAAATAAATAAACATTTGAATATAATAATTATTATATACTTGTTAAAAAGCTAGATATAATTTCAATTTTAATAGTGAAGGGCAAAACATGGGAACAAATTTCAAACGTAATATATTTATATAATTATTTTTAGAAAAGGGAAAAAACAATGCCTTTTGATGTTTCAAATAAAAACTGTATTTTTATACACTCTACATATGTTTCGGCTTGTTAGGCCTTTCTCAAGAGCATTACAGATGAATACTAAAGCTATGAGGATGGTTGTTCTAAAAATAAATGCAATAATACCCAAACATGTGAAATTACGGGGATTTCAAGTAAAAAAACTAAGGATCTACCTACTCGGAATATAATTCAATGGGCTATTCTTAAAACCTTGTCTATTATAGGGGTGTTTATGAAATTTAGTTGGTTTAGTTGGTGGTACAAGTGTTGCTTTTAAGGGATTTTTTTATTTCTAATTGTTCAAGGAGGTTTAAGCGTTTTCCTTTTATTTCTGAATGGATTAAGTAAATATTTTCTGTGTCGATAAAACGATTATTTTCAATGCAATGTGTTGACATTCCTGTGATTTTGGTGTTGATTAAAATAGATTGTTCATGTTCTTTTACCCAATTAGCTATACTTCTACCACTCTGGCCAATATATACCGCGTTACAATCCTTACATTTAATTTCATAAACCCCCGATTTGTTGACTTTACTTATTTTTTCTTTATTGTTAACTAAAATACTTCCTAAATTTGTTTTGTTTACACTTATTGTGGAAGTATTTTAGTTAACAATAAAGAAAAAATAAGTAAAGTCAACAAATCGGGGGTTTATGAAATTAAATGTAAGGACTGTAACGCGGTATATATTGGCCAGAGTGGTAGAAGTATAGCTCATAGGGTAAAAGAACATAAACAATCTATTTTAAACAACACCAAAATCACAGGAGTGTCAACACATTGCATTGAAAATAATCATTTTATCGACACAGAGAATATTAATTTAATCCATTCAGAAAGAAAAGGAAAACGCTTAAACCTCCTTGAACAATTAGAAGTAAAAAAATCCCTTAAAAGCAACACTTGTACCACCAATGACCAACTAAATTTCATAAACACTCCTATAATAGACAACGTTTTAAGAATAGCCCATTGAATTATATTCCGAGTAGGTAGATCCTTAGTTTTATTACTTGAAATCCCCGTAATTTCACATGTTTGGGTATTATTGCATTTATTTTTAGAACAACTGCCCTCATAGCTTTAGTATTCATCTGTAATGCTCTTGAGAAAGGCCTAACAAGCCGAAACATATGTAGAGTGTATAAAAATACAGTTTTTATTTGAAACATCAAAAACCATTGTTTTTCCCTTTTCTAAAAATAATTATTCTAAAGATGTTTCACAAGGAACCTACCACATACTCAATCCAGTGTATATTCATATAATAAATAAAGAATACACCCATTTAAAAATAATGCTTTGGTCGCGCTTGGAACTAAACTAAATATTTCATTATTACTAAGGATGTAGAAGAACAATTAACATTTTACATTGGTGACTTTAAATTGGTATTTACAAAAGTATTACTGTTTATCACAAAATTATAAGTGATAGAAAATGTAGCATACACCTGAACTTGAAGCCTCCATAGCAAAAAAGTAGAGTATTAACGTAATAATAAACAAATACACGAGCACAAAGATCTCTTAATAAAACTTTAAAATTAACAATCACTTGCACTATCTGCACTACTCAGGTTTGACTGATGTGGGAGCTAAGATGAATCGTGTGACATCCAAGTGCGATTCATTTTATTATGTGTAAAGGTGTTGGCTATACCTAACTCAAAAGAGCGATAGTGTTAACTGTATTATATATTTTGATTTTTCGCCACGTTTTTAGCTTTGTTGCCCACTGTGACTGTAACCCTTTAAATTGCTCGAAGTAATGGACTAGTTTTGTTTGTTGAAGTTTTTTACGGTAATAATATCAAGGTTGAACGAGTTCAGTACCTAAATATAGACTCTTTGCCACTATTCGCACGATTTTTACGTTTGTCCAACATATATCTTAATTTATTTTCTGCTTGACGAAAAACTGTCATATCTAAGTTTCTGAAAAGGCTGCTTAGACCACCGATAAATCGGGATTCATCTGGAACAGGTACAAATTATAATTGTATTATAGTTATGATATTTTCCGATATGCGATAATATTCTGCCACATCCATCACGAGGCATCCGGTTTGTGTAAGACGCAAGCAGATTACACAGAATTGTATTTACCTTAGCTGTATCTACACTCTTCATAGGTGGGAAATAGTACACTAAACAGACTTAACATGTAACTTGAGAGAAACTACCCACATGTAATGCGTCTATTATATTCAACGGATATTCAAAATGGAGGGCATTCTCTGCGTTCAGGGAATCTTTTTGCTATGGGACACTCAATATCCTCTTAACAAAAGAATGTGTCGAACCCACGCTGATACTAGAGCGTTCATCTCAGGCCCCCGAACATTATTGATTGTTTCTGATATTAGTTTAGGATTATCTCGGCAAGGAATCTAAAATAAATACTCTGATTGTACCGCATAGTTCTAGAAAAAATACATTGTTTGCACTTATCGAGTCTGGGGTTAATATAAATAAAGTAATATTTATAAGTAAACAGAAAAAGACCACAAAAATTAATTTGTACGGGGGTCACCTATTTATAGATATTGAATTTGTGTATTTTCTCGTTATATATAACATCAAGACATGTATATAACTATTCAAAATAATTCTGAAAATACATCTAAATGCTCTAAATGCCAATATATCCTAACATGACTATTAATTTTTTTTACGTTGTTCAGGGAATGGAATTTAGAACATACATGTTTTAATGAATTAGATTATTTTATGTCAGTTGGCAAATAATATAAGGGCGAGGCGAAAGGAAAACATAACTTTTTTGACCTATACTTTTAGCAAAGGGAAGCATTCTTGCTTGTAAATTAGTTTTACCCCTTCTTGTATATGTAATATGTATGGCTGAGTAACTTCAAATTACTTCAATTTTTATATTGGTTAACGATAATTTGAAAAAATACATTTGCTTTAAATCAAACAGTCTGGATTCTGTATAAAGTAAATCAGTCGGATACATAGGTATTTTATTCAGCATTATTTAAAAAAATCTCTTGTGTTATTTCTAGCATTTTCATATGAATATTCAAAGCACCACCCCTTCCCAAGATTCCATACGATAGTCTCGACTCTACTAGTGTATGGCATATGACTTTCATTTGTTTTATGTTCAATATTTTATTTAAAAATTTAAATTTATATACTATACTTCTAAATATTTTGGCGACAGAATTTATATGTATATCCCATTTTAGATGTTTGTCTATGTAGACCTAAATATTATGTAAAATTGGAACTATCTATTTCCATTAAGTTTTCATTGGAATATACACTCATGAGCAAAAGTATTGCATATTTTTACAATTTGGTACTACGAGAAAGGTTCTGTCTATTTATAAATATATTTAGTCACAACGTAAAAACACATTTCTTTGAACAAACAACCAGATCCGTAGTTAAAAATAAACATGCTTGGATTATCTAACAAATTTGATTATTGGAATGGGAAGGCGTATGCAAGCTGTATTACACGCTAGAGGACGTAATACGCGGTTTAACTCCAAATTTAAAGAAAGTTTTTGTTTTATTGAAGAATGCCAGCTAATAACAAACTTTTGCATTTCATTATCGAATTTGTCTTTGTTTATTGCTTTCTAATAAAGACATTTGTTTATCAAGTTCAAGTTTCTGTTTTACATAAAATCCCATAAATAAGCCGCATAGAAGTATAGAAAACAGTCTACATAATAAAATAAAAAAGAAGAAAAGATTAGCAAATTATTTGAAAAATTCAATATATGCAATACTTTTGTTCATGAGTGTATTTCAAGTTCATCATTTGTTACAGCTGAAAGGAAATTAAGTAATTTTTGTATAGTTAATGGTCAACAGTTTATTGTCAAACCAATTAAGTAAATTTCTTAAATCCTAATTTATTTTGCCAGTGCTACGAATGGTTAGTAAATGATTTATATAAATAATAAAGAGGACTGGTCCCAACACAGTTCCTCGAGGTACACTGTATTGCACAACTCTGTAATTGCTGATACCGTCATTAATTTTAACAAATTGTTTTCCCTTACTCAGATAACTGGTAATCAAATCATGCACCTTTCGCCTAACTCCAAAATGATCCAAAACCTCCAACAGCTGCACATGACTTAGTGCGTCAATGGCCTGGGCTAGATCTAAGAATACACAAAGCGAAGTTTTTCTTCTCCTTCCTGAATCCAAGTTATTTATCCGATATCAAATTGCAGTTTACAATTCTTAACTTTTGTCTTCTCCCAGAAAAACTTTTTGTATTTTTTCTTGTGCTTGTCTTGTGCTTCTACTGATAACAAATATATGAACAGATTTTTTTAATTACATCTGGTCTTTTGTTAAAATGACCACAAGCATGCATTTAAGTACTTGAAATTATTGTATTCTAGTTTATCCGAAACCAAACCTAAAGATATTCGTTGACCGACAGATTAGGAAAATATTAAAGGATGAGAAAGAAAACTGTTTATGTGAGGTTGAAAAGGCTGCATAGACATCTTTTAAAATGGTGGAAAACGAATTCTTGGGAAATAAAAAAAGTGAAAACTAAAGACAATTTGTTTCCGAATTATTGGTTAAATACTACAAAATGGATATAAATATGTCTATAAAAATTGACTATCTCGATTCACGTCATTATCTTTGACTTGAGAAACAAGGAAGCAGTGATGAACAAGGTGAACGTTTTCATCAGGACTTAAAGCAGTATGAGCAGTGAGACCAGGGATTCTAGGACGAGCCTTCCTTCCATTTCGTAGTCTTAAGATTTCAAAATTATTGGTATGAAAAACATTTTTTTAAACACGTAGCTAAGAAATTGATTGAGGAAACCGTTACTCTGTGGTAGTCCATAATTATAACGAAATAAAGTAAAACACTACTATGTTTCTTACCACTATATTTGCACAAAACGGGACTGAAGTTTCAACCCTTTAGGTCATTTTCAAACGATGATTCAACTAGGAATGAAATACAAAAGATTTGGTCCCTATTTAAATATATTTCTAGAATTAAACAGATTAGAGAATTATAAAAGTACACAGGTAGTTTATGATATCCTAACTATCTAAGGGTGGGGTTTCTCAGAAATATTAATTACATTTTGGTAGCAGTAAAAGGAGGCGAATACATAATATCTAATATATTGTTATGATATTACAATTTTTTTATTTATTATTAATACTTATTTTATTTGCCTAGACGCCAGTCACGCTTAACCCCGCGACAAGGTATTATTCACTAGCTCACTTCAGAACATGAGAAACCTACCGCTCGTCTGCCTCTCATCTCAGCAGTAAGTTCTACGGTGCTCTGAAATAAAGGTTAGTCTCGATATTTTTAAATAAAGGAAAGGCCCATTCAAAATTACAAATTTAATAAATAAATATGGGAAAAGTATAAATGAAAATATGAAACAAAAAGTATTCTAGGAATTAAAAATAATCGGCCTTTTGATTTGAAAAGATATTTGTTGCAACTTTTACTAAATTTAGTTTTCCCTTTTATTTGCGAATTTAAGCTTAAATTTGATCAATGTTTTTATTCTTACTCCGTCCTGGATGTAGAGATCGCTGCTTCCAACTTTCCAGCCTGAGATGTAGACCCGCTACTATGTCAATACTGCAAATCTGTGAATGGCTGCTTGATTTCTTGCGTTTTTGTGAGATTTGTTTTACGACGAATTATGCACTGTGTTTTAACGGATACACTTCCGAACTTTACTTTATTTGTTAAGGTAAGTAAGAAATTACCAATATTGTGTGAGAAACTGCTCACTTGTATAAGATTTACATAAATTATTTATAAAAAGTAGGGTTATGTCTTCAAAATTTACGAAAGGGTATTTGATTACCTTTGGATGCCTTTTTGCTCCTAATTTTATATTTGACGTATTCCACGTACTTTATGGATACTTTTAAACATTCACTTTACATTTGATTTAAGAAAATTTTATTTAAATTTAGTTTATTTTGTAAAATTTGTGGAGCTCAATAAACGGCGTCTTTTCTGTACCCACGCTTCAACAACTCTCTTTTTTTCTTAATCCTTAAATTCTATTGGCTTAGATGTGACATTTCTAAAAACCAGAGCAATCTAGTTTTGACATATTTAAAATTTATATTTTTTATATTGAATTTCCTAGCAATTTACTGAATAAATCTTTACTCTGATTATGTTTTAATCTTTCTGACCTTCTTCTGAACATTTTGATACCCCATACATGTCTCTAGGAGTCTTATTAGTAATTTCGATAACTTTTCGTAAAATTGTTCACAATTGCTTAAAACTGCTAAAAATACTTTACTTTTCCCATTTTAACTTAAATTCTAATCACCTACTATCGTTTTAAATCATATAAACACCGTTTTTAACATTTGTAACAATAATAATAATAATCATGCATTTTTCAGGTATGCCTACGATGCAATGCTATGTACCAGTCCTTTGGTATGGTATTCGAAATATGCTATTACATCAGATCAAACTACAAAGTGGTCTCTATAATTACAAAATGAATAAACTTACATAAACTCTGTATTTGAAATGTTTTATGCAACTTTTATGGAGAAAGTCCTAACCAAAGATTACTACCAATCATTTTATAAAATTTCTACTGTTAAAAATCAACACATTCCAGTGCTTGATGTGTGGTTACATGCACTTGGTAAGTCTTTATAATCTTATCACTGATTTTACTCATTACGAGGCTTGAAATTTGTATTTTATATAACTTTACGTTAGCTGCGGGAGAGTTTTTCATCTTATAAAGTCACTGAGTTTAGGTCTCCCATTTGATTTTTATAGTTAAAATGTTATTAATTAAGCACTTTCATAGCCTATTACATTTGTATTTTAAGTTTCTTTGTGAATACATTCTTTTTAAAATGTTTATTTTGTATTTTGTAGGTTCTACGCTGAGTTCCAACTACATCTATGCACTCTGGTAGGATACTACCTATGTTTAACTACTTAATATTGTTCCATAAGCATTTTATTTATTTATTTATTTATTTGAATACAACCACCCAACAGGTAACCAATTACAGGGTGGGAACATTACAATACAGAATACGAAAACATTATATTAAACTAAAAACTAATTAAACTATCAGGACATAAAACATTGCATATATGTAAGTAAAAATATTATATTTTGTAAGTTAAACGATGTACCAATATCCTTTTTTAATATCAGGTATGTTAAATATTTAAAATAATAAAATTAAAATTAATTGGTATTCAGTACAATTCAAATATTATTACTACCTATTCATTTTGTATGAGCCCTTCTTTCTACCATTTCACCTTACCATATTGAAACTTAGTACCGTTGTACGAGGTCACGTGCAACATCCTCTCATGTTCTGCGGTGAGGTAGCTTCTGGCTTAAACGTTCTAATTTACTATTTTTAATTTACGTTATGAGTTGCTATTTTGGCAAATCTTTATTAATGAACACTTTATTGCTGTCATTATGAATCAATTATTTTGTAATTTAGACCTTACTGTTGCAAAGTTTAGCTTTATTATAAAATATCCCAATATCACAATAATATATATGTTATTGAATATATCAAATATTCTCAAAACACATAATATCAAGATAGCTTTTAAACCCCAACAAAAATTATTAAATTTAATTTACAACGCCAAGGATAAAACAAATAGATACGAAAAATCTGGAGTTTATAGGTTAAATTGCTCAGAGTGCAATAACATATATATAGGACAGACCCGACGTAATTTTAGAACCAGATACCTCGATCATGATAGGTCCTTCAGACTACAAAAAACAGATTCTACTAGTTCTAATCACATATTACAGAGTGGACATAACTTTCCAGATATTAACAATATGGAAATCCTACACTATGCTAGCAAAGGTTTGAAACTTAATTTGTTAGAAGCGTTGGAAATATGCAAATACAATAATAAGGATGATTTAATTTTGTTAAATTATCAATTAGATATTATGTATTCGCCTCCTTTTACTGCTACCAAAATGTAATTAATATTTCTGAGAAACCCCACCCTTAGATAGTTAGGATATCATAAACTACCTGTATACATTCATAATTCTCTAATCTGTTCGATTCTAGAAACATATTTAAATAGGGACCAAATCTTTTGTATTTCATTCTTAGTTGAATCATCGTTTGAAAATAACCTAAAGGGTTGAAACTGCAGTCACGTTTTGTGCAAATATAGTGGTAAAAAATATAATAGTGTTTTACACGTAGCTAATTCTGATTATGAGATTATTGGCACTCTATATAAGATTCTCTTTAACATCAGGTATCCGAGTTGTGATTTATAATTTGCATTTTCATTTTCTTAGTTAGCGAAGTGTAGTTGCCGGTTTAAGAAATCATCGACACGCAATCTATCGAATAACAGTCCGACTCCGGTAATAAAAATGGATTTTATTAAATTTTTAACAGGAATATTCAACTGTTTTCCTTATTTCACATGAAAATTTTTAAAAATCTAACAAAAACTTTTGTAGAAACACAGATATCAAATTATTTGTTTAATTATTTATTGACAATGGCCACTTTGGCTTACTTGATGGATGGTTTTTCTCATAAAGAGTACGACCCATTCTTTCACTTTCTACGTAATGTTGTCGAAAAAATCTAAGGCTAGTTGAAAAAATTCGGACAAAATATATTTCTTAAACCTTGAGATTAACTCTTTCTCCCGAATCACATAACCATGGTCTTCTATAACGTATTTTGATAAAACCAATAGACATCTTGTATTCTTATTTTTAAATGCACAATCCATCGTTTAAAAAATTCTGATGCTGTTCTCGAACACAATATATAGGTTTTATTAGACAGAATTTAGTGATTATACAAACATGGAAAAGCAACAATGTGTTTCACATTCACACGATTATCGAAACAAACAGTTTTTTTACGTTAGATAGGAGCAAATCAGTTTGAAATCAATAGGGTAGAACAAAACCGCTCCAGTAATATCCGGATTTTCCATTTCTGGATATAAATCATGAGAAGGAGGCTCTGCACATAAAATCAATAAAGTAATTTATCACTAATAATTATTTCACTTAAATAATAAAGGGTTGGATTTAACGAGGGATATATGTTTTCATTTCGTTGTTCCTCGCATGAATGGAATGAGTTGAGGCGTAGGCCTGGCGAGAGCGCAAGGACCAAGAACCAAACAAATCACGTGCATTCACTTTCAATATATTATTCCTATTTAGAAGTGAATGGGTTTAGCATAGTGCTAGCTGGATCCCTCCTGTTAGCTAGGGAGCTGCTGGCTAAAAAGGTAAACGGTCTGCTCACTACTCATATAAGTAATGTAATCTGGATACATACAAAGCGAAAAATCCGTAGCAAACCCGTAAGTAACGCTGATGTTTCGTAAAAAAAATCAGAATTGTAAAAAACACCCCAAATGTTATGTGCCCATATCTGACTCTTCATTTAATGCGTTTCGGAGACAGCATAGATGCTTAAAATACGGTAGGCAGACATTCAGATCTATGTATTTTTAATGAGATTATAAACAAGCATGTGAAGAAAATAACTTCATTCTCGTATAAGTGGCAGTAAAAATACTAATAATAAAATATAAATTATGCAATAATAATAATGTAATAATCACAATTAACTAAAGAGAGGTGATGTATTTATATACAAAAAAAACATGTCGGCATATTATTACATAATTTTGCCAAGATCGAATGGTAAGAGACCCTTACTTACTACTTAACCTTTTGGAGTGAGGGTAGCAAAAATAAGTATTTTAAGTGCCTTTCCGATTAACACGAATTAGGTCCACTCCGTTCATGCTATTATTATATAAAGTTGGTTGCCTTCTTTTCGAAAAAGTTAATGTTTTGCATTTGTTAGTATTAAATTTCAAAGTATTAATTTCACACCAGTCCAATAATTTATTCAGGACATTTTGCAATTTTTGGCAATCATAATGACTATTAACCTTGGTAAATACTTAATAATGCAGAGCATTTTATTTCTACCAATGCGTCATTTACAAAAATCAAAAACAGAATCGGGCCTAATTGAGATCCCTGGGGGATACTAGAGGATGGGCAAAACGGCATGAACTTTTTAACTATGAGAGTTCTATCGTTTAAATAACTACGAAGCTACTGAAGGAAGAACTCACTTACACCTCAGTTTTTATATTCATCTAATAAAATAGTACGATCTACTCGATCAAGCTTAAATCCATATATGCTGAGTCTAGTTGCATTCTGTGGCAGCTCACTTACCTCGATGTTATTTTCTTTTTTCCACAACCTTAGTTACATAATAGTAAGTAGCTAACAAAAAGAAATTTAATTTACGAGGTAAGTGAGCTGCCACATACACCCCCCCCGTTAATAAAAAAAAACAGTCACTTTACTATATGTCAATGACGTAACGAGTTTTTTTAATAGGCAGCGAAGTAGTATCACACTTGTCAGTCAACAAAACGCAGGTTTAACTCTCTCTACATTGACAGTAACGATCCCAGTTCCTTCAATAAAAGTAACCAACTTATTCGTACGGGACAAAACTTTAAATGGGCCTTCGTACAAACAAGAGAAAGTAGGCTTACAACGTTCTTTGGTCTTGGCCTTTAGGTATATCAAAATAACCTACTGGACTTTTTGTATGACGGCTAACTTTAGCGGTCTGAGAAACCGCAAGAGGAGATCAAGAGGCCTTTTGAATCATCATCCCAGGATTGAAGATTGTCCAAATTTATTTTTACCTTTTTTATTACGAAAAGTGGGTTGCTTTCTCGTTTTCCTGCAGTAAAAGGAGTAGTCAATCAATGGCTCAACCGACAGATAATATTTCACTTGATGTACTAGTAGCTTTGCCTTATAGCTAGTATGCCACACATTCCTTCTTCAATATCCTCCATTATTTCTTCGAATTTTCACATTTCAGACCATGTATACTATGAAAATGAAGATTTTTCAATTAGGTCAGTCTGTCTGTCTGTTTATATCGGTTTGTTGTCTGTTAAATTTGATAGGTAGTTGCCTCTCTGCAAGCGAGCGAATGGGTAGAATTTTACTGGAAAATATACAGGTTGGATCGCCTAAAGAGAATAAACAATGAAATAATGTAACATATGGCAATATGAATTGGCAAGGAGTTAACACACTTACACTTTTAATGAAAAATATACAGGGTGATCATCTCAAGAAGTAATTCAACTATGGTGGAAGATTGTAAAGGCATGTACCTATTCTATTCTCTCTGTCGAATGACCACTCTCTATATTTTTTCAACCAAAAACTATCAGGTTTCCAAACATCAGAGGGGTGATGATGGCAAAGGTCATCTTATGATGTTCAAAGTATAAAGAGCAGTTGTTGTTCTTTGTACTTTGAACTTCACAAATAATAACATCTGTCATGTGAGCAAATAATTTTACAAATTTGTGCCACTAGTTCCCTAGCTGTAAAATATATGTTTAGAATTGAATTGCTTTGATCTCCTCTGTTTGTAAAAGAGTTGTAAAATTTGCTTTTTCAATTGAAAGGAGTGAGTGGAGTTCTTTTGTGTTTTAATTTAGGATTGCTCTACAAATCACTGTAAAGATTGCGTAGGATTATATTCAATACAATCCGTAGTATATTCAAAGTAAACATTTAAATGAGCATGCCAGCGACAACAATCTTTCACGCGAAACAGAAATGAAATACCCATTTACACCCATTTCTAAATATATACGAGGTCTTCATACATTTCATTCTTTTTATAGGAGGTGTTATCCTCAAATATTTGTATACGTACATATATTCCGAATATTTGGTAAATTAGACCTTTACTTGGTGTACATTTATGCCAGTACTATTATATGAATAAATAGACAGATAGATATATGTCTATTTATAAATAAATTACAATTTAATTAAAGATAATGTTAAAGAAAAATATGTATACATAAATAATAATACATATAACTAATATAAATAAAATAAAATAATATACTTAAGCAAATACAGGCAATTACATTCACAAACTTAATATATATGTATAAATATGTTAATATTTAAATTTAGCAATAAATTTTAATAAAAGACTTAAAAGATTACAAAGACTTGGAAGCAAATGTTAAAAATACTAATTTACAAATTTTGATAATCAAATTTATATTATAAACGGTTCACAGATAATTGATTTGGCTATGAGTAAGTGTTCTTGGCTTGTATTAAAAATGCATACTGTACTTCCTTTTATGAATTATTACAAATACAATATATCAACGTGACAATTGTTTAGTTAAAGCTTCTTCAAATATTAGTACAAGACTATGTACAAATAAAACTACTAAGAAGTTAGCATCAAATTAGCAGAGACGTTCTTTGATGTGTCCCAAACCCAAATCCAGAAAAATCACAAAATCCCAGCATGGCTACCCAAGATTTTGAATGTCAAAGTTTGTATCGGATGCCCATGAGGTCAAAGTGAAAGTTGTAGAGAATTACATTATCTTTTCTTTTTTCTGATGAGTCCCCAATAAGGACGAAAAACGTTTCAAAGGCTAAGCATTTCCAAGAAACTGAATGAGATTTTATGAAAATGTAATTCATTTGAATGAAAAAATTTTTTAAAGACAAGGTACGTAAATAAATTAATTTCAGGCCTTTGTTCTCATTTTTAACTGAATTTACATATCGTAGGGGATCATGTAGATACTAGCTTAGCCTGCTTAGCCGTAGGGGACTAGGTTGGATGCTAGTGTTAAAATGAGAATGGCAAATCAGAATTTTACTTGCTAGCATAACCAGAAGTCAGGTTATCGAAAGAATGCAAAGATTTCATTAATATTTTTATATATATATAGTTTTTCCTTTAGTTCTCATAGATAGCTTTTCTTTCCACTGTTTGCAAAATCCTATAAAGAAAATGTTTCATTACATTATCTATAACTTGCCTTTTTATTTTTGCCCAAACCTCCCACAGCGTTTCGAGATATTCAAGGTCAAACTTTCAAAATGTTTTCTCGCGATTTTCTCGCACCAAAAAAATTCAGAGAGTAATAAAGTTAACATAAAAGTTGTAGAGAATTCAATTATCCACAAGATTGGTGTTTTGCATTTTTTCCCAAAACATCACCTTTTTCGAGATATTCAAGGTCGAACTTTAAAAAAACGATTTTTGCAACTATCTCGCTTCCTAGGCATCGGACATACATGAAGTCAATGTGAAAGTTGTTTAGAACTGAATTATCTATAAAATTGATTTATTGCATTTTTACCCAAATCTTCGCCCTTGGCGAGATATTCAAGGTCAAAATTCCAAAGGAAATGGATTTCCGCGAATATCTCGCGTCCTATGCACCCGGACGTCCATGAAGCATTATTACTATTATTATCGAGAATATTCTCCTCGTAATTCATCTGACCAGTATCCTTCGTTCCGACTTTGACACATGCAAATTGTTTCATATGTACAAAACCGCTTGCGGGTACGGAGACAGTTGATATACTCCCACCAGCAGCAGATAATATACTGAACCAAATCTTCTTCAATAGCCAAAATGGTTGCAAGGCAAGGTGTGGTTGCAGAAAAAATGGACTTGAATGCTCCGAGGCTTGTACCAATTATCGGGGGATATCGTGGGTAAATAGCAAAAAGAAAATATTTGAACTTGAAGATTTTACTGCTGAAATAGATTATTTATAATGTTCAGACATTGTAACAACTAATGACAATGAAATTGCCAATGCTGATGAGGATTCTGTTTCTCATGATAGTAATGATTATAATGTTAGCGATGACGATAGTTCACAGAATGAGTTGGAACTCGATGAAGTTGAGTATGAGTCAGAGTAGGATTAATGTATATAGCACCTTATGTAATAATCGACGCAATATTCATGGGTTAGGCCTACATGCAAAGGGGAAACCATGTAAAAAAAAAAACGCGCCATGCGTTCTACCTCGTGGGTGATGTAGAAACGAATGCAATTGAGAAAAAAAAACTATAAATTTACCAATCTTGCAGATATTCAAATTCTCTAAAAACCATGTTTTAAAAAGTTTAACCTTGAATATCTCGGAACATTGTGGGAGGTTTGGGAAAAAACAAAATAGGCAAAATGTAGAAAATTGAATTCTCAAAAGCTTTCACTTTGACCTCATAGACATCCAATGCATAGGACGCGAGATATTTGCAGAAAACTTTGACCATCAAAATCTTGGATAGCAATGCTGGGATATTTGCGGATTTGGGTTGGAGACACCATAAAAATGCAAAGGTTTAGATTTTTACCAATTTTGTCCAGGTTTTCTCCGTTTCTATCTAATTTCTGTTGGCTAAATGAAATTGAAACAAGTTACCAAGAGGTGATTTTTTATGCTTTCTTGACCATTAAGTAAAATATTGCATTCTGTGTACCTATTGATAATAATAATAATAATAATAGTGATAATGATAATAATAATAATAATAATTGTAGATAATTCGCTGGCGCTTCCCCCGTGAGAATATCGGAGACACGGGAGAACTGTCCAGCATCGCTGCGAGCATCGAGCATCGAAGCGTTATTAGAAAAAAAAATGTAATATGTAGGAACATATGGATATTGGTTCATCATGTTAGTTCTGGTTTGGCCGGAAGTGGTAAACATAATTTTATGATAGTGTATTATATCACTTTCCTTATCTTGAAAAAAGTGTTTGGTAACCAATATTCTATAATAAATAATAAATAAATTATAGGGATTTATCAAAATTCACGTGTACTGGCATTAATGAAAGAAACTCATGTAACTCCAAAACGGCTTGTTTTTTGTAAATTCTCTATACCATCAAAATTATTCACAAATTATTGTTTAATCACATGACTTATGTTTCAAGGTTCCAGCCATCAAAAAATAGTTTTGCATCGCAGCGCCATCTCTGTGTGCTGTTGAGGAAAAATTCTAATCACCGTTATTTAAACCTTTCTTTGGTATCAATCATCTGGCATTTACAAAAATAAAATATCTTTATTAGTTTTAGAGATAATGGCCTGGGGACTTTTAAGTGAAACACCCTGTATACTGAGAGAGAGCTACACATTTCCGCTGAAAATCCTCGGTTGGCATTTATTTTTTGAAACAGTCCTTTTCTGGCTCTTTTGTCTAGGCTAAAATAAATAGCCCAAACAAATTATGGAATTTGCGAAACCCGTACAACCACAGGCCATTGAAGCTACTTTTCACTCTTTTTCAACCTACTATATCTAAAGGGCCGCATTAATTTTTCTCCTTATAACTATGTAACCGAGTAAACGAAGCAACGTAGATGTACCACAGTTGCCACGCTATCTTGAGAATTTCAAGTCAACTTTGTTTTAGGTATTTTGTGGGCAAATTTCGCATAAATTATAAAATACGCCTGAAAATCGAGTGTCTGCAAGAAACGCTGAAATTGCTAAAACTTCAAATCATCATAACTCCGTCAACTTTTATCGCACAAGAATGTAAAAGAACCAAATTGGTGGAAACAGATTTCTTAAGCTTTAAAAAAGGCGAATACAAATTTTTCGATGCAGAGATATTTTAAAAAATAGTTATTTTTTGTTAATGCACTAAAAATTTACACAAATATGTTGCCAACTTAATTGCAGAAAAAAAATATGGATACAATTTAAAAGCAAAAGTGACATTAAGGAAGAATATCACTAACATATTAAGTAAAGAGGTAAAACATGTATTTAATATCAAGCTATATCCAGAAGCTTTCTTGACATTGTTTTGTGTTTACTAAATTATTTTTTCAATTCCATTATTTATGTCATATAAAGATATATCTCCAAAGCACCCCAGTCAGTTAAAACTGAGGTAGGTATAAATATTTCACAATTGCAGCTATAAAAACTTATATCATATATAGTCGGGGCAAACTAAATTTGAGCACGGAAAAATAGAAACCAGAATTAGCCCAACGGGAAATGGTTGGGGGGGTTACTAACATGAAAAAAAAATAAATGCAGTTACTGACCTTGGGGACTAACTTAAGGGGGAGGGGTAAAGTAAAAAAAATTCAAAGTCAATAGTTTGGATGCGTATTACGAGAAAATTTGACGTCGGAGATAAAAATGTTCAACAGCAAAGTTGTAGGTAATAAAAAGATCTTTCATTTTTGTTAAGGGTACTTTTCATCATAACCTCAAAATTATCGAGAAATTTAAAAATTTTCCAAAAAATAATAAAATTTTGGTTTTTATATTATAACTTTTATAAAAATTAATGAATTGTTATGAAACTTGGTGAAAAGATACCTTTGTATATTATAAATAACCAAAAAAATTTTCAAAAGAAAATAATGGAAAATTTTTGATTTTGAATTTTTTCAAAAAAAAAAAGTCCTTTTTTCAGACGAAAATTGTATGGTGGAAAATCATCGTAAATAGATTTTTCAAAGCTCATTTTGTTTGTTTTTTCGTCTACTTTTTGATAAATCAGAGACACAATATAGCTTCTATTTAAGAATATGCTAAAAATGCAAAAAACGAAAAAAGTCAATTTTGAAAAAAAAAATTTTCAGTAATTGTTGATAATTTTGTTTAAATTTCAAAAAAATGTTAAAATTAATTTCACCAATCGATTCTACGTGAAAAAATATTTAAGAAACTGTATTTTGTTGTTAAAAATTACTCCAATATTTAGGGGTGGTAAAGGGTTGCTTCTGGAGGGTGAATAAAGTAATGATCGTTCTCATGCAATTTTCGGCTAAAATTGACGTTAAACAAAAAATTAGTAATCAATAAAAGTTGTAGATTTTGAAAAATTCTTCAAGTTTTGTAGAGGTCATTTTTACCATAACCTCAAAATTAAAAAAAAATGCAACAAATGTATTTTTTTACATTTTTTACTTTTTTAAACTTTCTTATTATTTCTTTTCTTCTTATTTTTGTGTACTTAGTAGACAAAATGTTTGGATGCGTATTACGTTGAATAAAAGTATTATAATAATGATATTAGAAAACTTTAAAAATTAGAAAAAATATACGGAAAGATACACGCGCAGGATCAGAACTACAGACAGTACACCCATCTCTCAATCATATAGGCTCTATGGGTCGTGCAATAATTTCATCCATCTACAAATGTAAAAATAGTAATATATCGCTCGATGATTTGAGATTCCAGCGATATAAAATTTTGACTGCAAAAAAAACGTTTAAATTAGAAAACTTGCCTCCAACTGTTGGCGGGGGAACGCAGCATTGTTATAGAGTCTATTTTCAAATCCAAACGTGGCTTGGAAATAAACTTGATCCAACCAAGTGGGGTTGGAGAGAAGTTATTCACTCTAATTGTAAATTATTAATGCCTCGCTTTACGGAAATGCCAATTATACCAGAAACCTTGTTAAAAACAGTCTCTTGCAGTTACAAAACGACTTGTTCTACGAACAGATGCGGATGTAGAAAAGTTGGTTTACAATGTACAGATCTCTGCACGAGTTGTCAAGATTCTGGTAATTGTTGCAATATACAACAAGTTTCAGAAGATGTAAGCGATGGTGAAGACGAAGAGCCAAGTCCTCAAAATAATATAAACAATGAGGAAGTCGAAGATGATTTTGAAGAAGAGATGGAGTGTGAAGATTCGCAGTTTAGCGAAGAATCGGAGGGTGAAGAAGAAGAACTGATTCATGTAAATAAAAGAAAAAGATTAGTGTAGTTTGCAATGTGTATTTTTAAGATTTATTCATTTTTTTTATAATAAAAAGTTCTTTTTTTAAATTTTGATCATATTTTAACAAAATAAATACATATTTTCCTCATGAACTTCCTATGAGTTTCCTCAAAATCTTGAACATTTTTTCCAAATACAACTATAATACTTTTATTCAACCACACATTTTGTCTACTAAGTACACAAAAATAAGAAGAAAAGAAATAATAAGAAAGTTTAAAAAAGTAAAAAATGTAAAAAAATACATTTGTTGCATTTTTTTTTTAATTTTGAGGTTATGGTAAAAATGACCTCTACAAAACTTGAAGAATTTTTCAAAATCTACAACTTTTATTGATTACTAATTTTTTGTTTAACGTCAATTTTAGCCGAAAATTGCATGAGAACGATCATTACTTTATTCACCCTCCAGAAGCAACCCTTTACCACCCCTAAATATTGGAGTAATTTTTAACAACAAAATACAGTTTCTTAAATATTTTTTCACGTAGAATCGATTGGTGAAATTAATTTTAACATTTTTTTGAAATTTAAACAAAATTATCAACAATTACTGAATTTTTTTTTTTCAAAATTGACTTTTTTCGTTTTTTGCATTTTTTAGCATATTCTTAAATAGAAGCTATATTGTGTCTCTGATTTATCAAAAAGTAGACGAAAAAACAAACAAAATGAGCTTTGAAAAATCTATTTACGATGATTTTCCACCATACAATTTTCGTCTGAAAAAAGGACTTTTTTTTTTTTGAAAAAATTCAAAATAAAAAATTTTCCATTATTTTCTTTTGAAATTTTTTTTGGTTATTTATAATATATAAAGGTATCTTTTCACCAAGTTTCATAACAATTCATTAATTTTTATAAAAGTTATAATATAAAAACGAAAATTTTATTATTTTTTGGAAAATTTTTAAATTTCTCGATAATTTTGAGGTTATGATGAAAAGTACCTTTAACAAAAATGAAAGATCTTTTTATTACCTACAACTTTGCTGTTGAACATTTTTATCTCCAACGTCAAATTTTCTCATAATACGCATCCAAACTATTGACTTTGAATTTTTTTCACTTTACCCCCCCCCCCTTTAAGTTAGTCCCCAAGGTCAGTAACTGCATTTATTTTTTTTTTCATGTTAGTAACCCCCTCAACTATTTCCCGTTGGGCTAGTTCTGGTTTCTATTTTTCCGTATTCTGATTAAAATTATGTTAGTTTGCCCCGACTAATATTAAATGGAATGTAGAGAGTGATAACCGAGAAAACAAAATAAAACGTTAAAGCCACAGCTAAGCACTATATTAGACTGTCATGTTCTTGATAAGTTTACTGCAAAGAGTTCCGGTGCAGGCTCTGACCAATCACATAGCTAGTATCCCGCCTACACACGTTATGTACTCATGGTAGTATGTATCCATTGTAGTAGCGCCACCTAGCGTTGCTACTAGATACTACATATTCTGACATCATTTACGGCAGCCTATGATGAAATTATTTAATAGTGTGTTATTCAACGAGCATATAACAATAGCCATTATATAATATTATACTTTGTGCAGACTATTAAATATTTAATAGTTATTTAATTCATCTTCATTTCATTTCTCCTATTTAAGAAAGATTCATTTGTCATCATATATAATTATCTCGATTTTTCGGGCAACTAGATTAATGAGGCTATTTTTGCAGCTTATTTATCTCTGGCGGTGTCTAAGAAATCTCATTTTCACTGTCGCTATCCATTATTTCAAATAAATTACAAAATTACGCTTTGGCACATTGTCATGGTTTACTAACAAAATGATACAGTTTGTAGGCACGTAGGTAAATGGTTTCAAAAACAATGTTGGGGATTGCCGCGTGTTGCTAATAGATGATGCTTTGAAGAAAACTTACTAATGAAGTTTTTGTGAGTTCATTAAAGTACCTCTTCAACATGTACCATTTGAGAGCTTCCTAGAAAATTTAGAGAGGCAACACTTGTCTGTGTACAAAATTTCAAGTCAATATCTTAAACCGTTTCCGTGCGGACAAAAAAAGTTACAGACAGACCGACAGACAGACCGACGGACCGACAGACAGACCGACAGACAGACCGACAGACAGACCGACAGACAGAATATTTTTTTCGCTCAAATTTAAAATCTCGACGTTTCATTCTAAACCTATTTCAAGAAAAAAAAATTTGAATTTTCTTTTACGATTACTATACTTCCAATCCACTACGTGGATGTGGAAGTAATATGCGAGCACATTATATTAAACCCGCGAAGACTTTCTTGTTTATTATTTGGAGAATGTGGTATTTTTTGGAAAATATAAAACACTATACAGGGTGTTTGGTGCATCGTGTGCCAAATGAAAATGGCCGACAGAAAGGGTTATCCGCTATCCTTTCAAGCCCCTTAATACTTCCCATGCCCTGCGGGATTTTTCATATCGACCTTTTATCTTTTTAATGAAAAAAATCCCAAATTCTACATTTAAATGCAAATTATAAAAAAAGTATTAGGCGTAGACCGCGAATTTCATTTTTATTTTGATGTGTATTGTTGAAGGATTCTTTTAAATCCAAAATTACTGGCATTAGTCATCTAGTTGTTTTTTTATTCACTCGCAAACTTTCGGAATAGGTAAAATTTAAATTTAAACTTAGAATTTATATGGCTATAAAAAAAACTCAGAGCAACCGGGATCTTCCAACTCCCTAAAAAATTCTCTAGTCTATCCTCTTGCTAGTGATGTGCCTCATGTTATAAAAATCTTTTAAGAACTTCGTGAATTCGCCAAATTAATGAATCGGGTCACATAAGGCTAATATTCAAAATTCCGAATAAAAAATTATTTTTGCTTAAACTATGCATGGGAAACAGGTAAAACCTGTTATCTCACTCTTGCGAAGTAAAATCTATCTTCTATCTCTTTCTGTTCATTGGTTTTCTTGAAATAAAGAAACAATTACATTTTTATCATTTATTAAAAAAATGTTAAAATCTTGCTCAAAGTGTCGGTCTCTGTTGCGAATGCAGGCCCGACATCTGCTTCGTATTTCGACAGTTGTTGTATGAAGTCGTATTTTCTCCCTAATTGTACCGAAAGCCGTTTCTATGCGTTGGACAAGAGGACAAGTTCCTCCCTAGTCGCAACCTCCGTCGCGTACACGAGCTCTTTGGGACGAACTCGGACATAAAATCCAACGGAGATAGGTCTGGGGAACGTGGAGACCATTAAATAGGACCATCACGCCCAATCTACGCATACGTCTATAGTTTTTCAAAATGACGGCTGTCCCGCGCACTGGCGATTGATTGTAAGACAATATCTAGACAATGTGTTCCCAAATGCGTGGATTGGGCGGGATGGCCCTATTCAATAGCCTCCACGTTCCCCAGACCTAACTCCGTTGGATTGTTGCGACGCAATCATTTTGGTGGGATTGAACACACTGACATATTTTTCAATATATCGATCGATTCATTTCCCGGTGAGAACCCCTGTATGCTGTTACAATTTAAACAAGTTATATTAAATTTGGGCATAAGCTTGAGAAAAAATATATGGATAACATTTAAAGTCACAAGTGATATTTGCGGCAAATTTTCACGCAATGAAACATAATATATGTTAATAATGCGAATTACAGCGATATAGATGTCTATAGTATTACAGTGATGCATGCGGGACTCGGCAAAACCCGATCTAGTTTCATTTACTACTAATAATAACATTTGACATATGCGATGATCTCAAAACATCACACATCATTGGATCCCATATTAACCAGTGAAATAATCACAAATAAATAAATAAAAAAGAAAAATAATTAATTATGATAGAAGTGGAAAAACAGTCATTTGTTTGTGTAGTCGACTGTGCAGGAATCAATATAGGAAAACAAAACTGCAGAAACCTTTAATATATAAGGAGGCAGTCCTCTCCTACAAGCGCAAAACAATAATTTATTCCTTTATCACTTCTGGTTGTTTTTTCAAAGAGAAAACTTTCCAACGATTTGAATGCCACGCACCCCAATCCCTGTCGAGGTTCACATTTAATGTAAAATACGTTAGCAGAAAAGTTTTCCAATAAAAATACGATGTTGCTTACTTCATTAAAGTAACGTAAACATTCTCAATGAAATTAGGTTTCCTTCGGCGAAAGGATAATTCTTCGATGTATACCCAAGGAAGTTCATTTGTAAAAACCGCTGCCTAAGGAATCACTACTACCACATCAAAATTTTTCATCCGTCACTTTAAAGGAAACATTTTGACTATATTTGCACTCTAGTATGTGGAAATTATTGGTCACGGAATTTTAATATTTGGGACAGATGTTATAGAAAAACTTGAGGGATTGGTTTCTGCCATACTCGTTAAAAATAAAGTTTCTAGCTTGCTCTGCTTATTTTCCTCTATTCACAACCTCCCACCTTCCACCCATTCAACGGAATCATGTCATTACAATATGTACCTACGTATACTAACTTTCAAGTGAATATCTCAATTTCATGTTATCAATCCCTTTAATATAATTTAATGGAGGTGGTGGGGGTGGGGATGTTGAAAATAATTAAAATAATATTAAAAATATTAGAAAGAAATTTAAGGCCTTGGTTTCTAGTAAGTATACAGTGTGTCCTCTAATTAAGTTCGCTATAGGTGAAATGGACAAACAATTTTCAGTTTTTTTTTCATATTTGGGGGTTCACCCCTGCGTATCTAAAAAGTTATTTTGGGTGTACGTTTGTTTTTTTTAAATAACGTAGGCCACGGCAGTTAAGCAAAAACGAATTTCTTGTTAGGTAAAGTACCTTTTCTGTAATACATACAGCAAAATGTCATTATAAAGTTATAGTCCTGTGCAAAATTTCAAAAATATACGCCTGCTTTAATGATTTTGATTTTTTTAATATAATTGCATTTTACGAAAAAAAAATTGTGTGTCGGTTTACTAAAGTCTTACTTGATTATTTAATCGAAAGTTAGTTATTTACGTATATTTTCATCTTACGTGTTATGATTTATTTCCAAGGTAATCCCAATACTTTACACAAATACGATTTTCATTTACTTTGACATAACGTTTGCAGTATTTAAAAAAAAATGGTGAACGATATCAAAATATACATATATCCCTGGAAGGAGCAACCTATATTGACATTAATTTTTGAAATTTTCATGTTTTAAAACTTTCAATGCATTCATCAATTCATCCATGAAAAGCAAATGCGTGTATGTGCTTATCTGTCAAATTAATAATAATAACTGTCAGATGAGCATCATAATTATTAACTGAAAATCAAGCTTACAGTAGAGCAAAAGATATTCATTGTTCAGTGCTACGGATTGGGAGATACATATTCCTATACAGCTGTCATAGAAAAATTCAAGGAACATTGACCAATGGACTACTAACAAACAGGGGTGCTAAAAAAATAATCGACAAATTTAAAAGAACTGGTAATGTATTAAACATAAAGAAAAAGAAGAAGGAGTTTAATGAAGATGATGCTGGCACTTTAATTGTGATTTATTCGTTGAATGAGTTTCCAAAATTATCTCTGAGAAGAAGAGCAACTCAAATTGGAATTTATAAAAGTGTGATACAAAAAATATACAAGGCCAATAAAATTCATCCATATAAACCAAAATTTGTACACACTCTTGACCAAAATGACGACGCTAAAAGATGGGATTTCTGTTTATGGATGGGCGAGAATACTTTAAGTGATAGACACTTTCACGAAAATACTGTTTTTTCTGAAGAGACATTTTCCACTAATGGTACAGTAAGTTCACAGAATTGCAGGTATTGGTCCCAGGAAAATCCTAATTTTCGTATACGATGTAGACGGCAATATTCCAAGAAAGTGAATGTTTGGTGCGCGATTTCATACTTTGGAATAATTGGTCCATATTTCTTTGAAGGAAATGTAAATCAACATTCTTACCTGGAAATGCTAAATACTCTTTTGTTGGATCAACTCGAAAATATACCCATATTGCAAAGGATGAAATTGTTCCTACAGCAAGACGGATGCTCTGCACATTCTGCAATCATTGTCAGCGAATGGTTAGACCGTCATTTTCTAGAAAAATGGATTGGAAGATACGGGCCGAATTGTTGGCCACCTAGAAGTCCGGATCTAACGTTAATGGATTTCTACTTATGGGGTTATTTAAAAGAAAAATTTTATGCTTTTAATTTTGACAATAACTTAGAATTATTAAAAACCAAAATTAAAGAAGCAGTTGATGGTATACCTCAGTCTGTCTGTCTGTCTGTTGGTGCATTAACTAAAAAAACTACTTGACGGAGAGCAGTCAAATTTGGTAGGTAGTTGACGCTACTGTCAGTGAAGAAATGGTTAAACTTTCACTGGAAAATATACAGGGTGGACCGTCTAAAGGAAATAAATAATGAAAAAAAAATTTTTTTTGTTCAAATTTAAAATGTCCACGTTTCATGGCATTTTAAACCAATTTCAAAAAAAAAAAATTTTTCCAACATTTTTGAAACATTTTTTACCACTAAATTAGATGGAAACAAATTTTTTCTTTGTTCAAATTTAAAATTTCCACGCTTCATAGCGTTCTAAACCTATTGAAAAAAAAAAAAGAAATTTGAAATTTTTTTTACCACTTTTGAAAAAATTTTACTACTAAAAATAGATGGAACATTCTTTTTGTTCAGATTTAAAATTTCCACGTTTCCATGGCATTCTAAACTTATTCAAATAAATTTAAACATGTTTTTGACATATTTAAATTTTTATTTAATCTATTTAACTATCCACTAACTACAGAATATACGAAAAATTTTATTATGCTAAAATTTAAAATTTCCACGTTTCATGACATTCCAAACCTATTTCGGAAAAAAAATTGCAACATTTTACCATTTTGGAAAACAAAAATTAACACTAGAATAGATGGAAATTTTTTTTTTGGTCAAAATTCTCACATTTCATGACATTCTAAACCTATTTCAGAAAAAAAAATTGAAAATTTTTTTCACCAACATTTAAAAAAAAAATTTTACCACTGGAATAGATGGAAAAATTTGTTTTCTTTACTCAAATTTAAAATTTCCACGTTTCATGGAAAATATTATTAATATTAAGCCTTCGCTTCTAGTATATACACCAAATTTCTGTACTCTTACCAGCTTATAATTTACTTAATTTCTGCTATTTACCCCTATTTAACCCCCAACCCTTCAACGGAATCATGTCAAAATATAGTCCATTTAACCGTTCAGGAGAAAAGGAGCGGACAAAAAAGTTACAGACAGATAGGCAGACAGACAGACAGACCTACCGACAGACAGACAGACAAATTTTCTTTCGCTCAAATTTAAAATCAAATCTCGACGTTCATGACATTCTAAACCACCTAATTTTCTTACAACATGACACTGTGTCAGATTCGGTGGTTACTATTTTAGTTTATTACCCACGGTGGGAACCACCCCCAAGTAATACGCTGCAATTTTGAAAGGGTAAACGTTTTTGCATTTAGTATTATCATATCAATGCAAAAAAACATCATGAATATACATTCATTATAAGTGGGTTACAAGGTAAAAACCTAACTGCACTCGGCTATAATCACAACAATAACACTGACATACGCTGCGAAACGCATACGTCACGCAAAATTCCAAGAAACAGTGGTTCAACACGGAACTAAGTCGACGCAGACGGCAAGGCTACGCGATAAAAATCAAGCAGCACATGAGACTCACGCGAGGTCATCGAACTGAGACGTTACATGTGTTTTTGTTGATTTAATTCTAAAATTAGTATTTCTGCATCGTTGAAAAAACTACAATTATTCTAGATAACTTGATAAATAATGGTTTTGAGTAATTGTTTAGAGTGTGTAGTGTATAGTGTTTTGTGTTTAATGGTAGTGTCTAACGTAGTGTTTGAAAGTGGTTAATTCTTATAACAATGTATAATAATTGTTTTGAACCACGGAAAATGGGAAAATGAATAACAAGGACTAATTGCTACCAGGGTAAGTAATGATAGCGTTGTGATAAATGTGCAATTTGTAAATTAAGTGGTGGTTGAGATAATTTAGGTAATTGTCTGCTATTTATATCACGCACGCTTTGATTTTGGCCTGTGATTTAGATTTCTCTGACAACGATTAGATGAGTAACCTTTATTTATACCTATTATGTGGAAATAAAGTCGGGGTCAATGAAACTTTGCACAGACCTTTATTTTAGTCTGTTCTACCAGGAATGGATGATCTACCGCGTGATCAATGGAAAAGCAGCTTTTAGAGAGATAATTGTAAAACATGTTTTAGAGACGGAAAATTTCGTTAGTTTAAAACTTGCGTAAATGAATGAAGTACAGTGATTTTTTTTCGCTCTTTATTGATTTATTTCCACTATTTACTCTACAACAATTCCTCCTAAGCCAAAAATATCTCTACGTAGATAATTCATCAAGTTTTTTGGCACATTATATGAATTTACGGTTAATAATTCTAACCTAAAGAATTGCTGACAACCCCATAACCAATGAAAGCACCTTTTCAAACTTTGCGATTATTTTGTTAAAAAATCAGGGAAGAAAGGGATGCAATTTTCTGTGTATGTATTGTGCATGCCTTCCTTATACAGGGTGATTCGTGAGGAGAGGGTCGTACTTTACCAAAAGATAGAAAACATTGAGGTGATCTTAAATCCCCAAACAGTAATGGCTAAAGCGGCCCCGTTTTCTAAATACAGGGTGTTTTCATATTTTTTGGAAGAATATTCTTTTTGCCATATATCTGTAATGCGTAAGCGGAATCCAATGAAATTTTGTATTTTGATTACAGTAGTCATTCACCATCTAATACCTGGGATATTAATAAAATATCAGGGCCAGACCAGAATAAAAATATTTTTAAGTCATTCCTAGAAAATAACACTCTGTATACTGTTAAAAAAATATTTGACATTAAAATATTAATTTACACTTAGAAGGATACAACATCTCATAAAAAAATCTTTTGGCACCATTTCATTGCTTAAATAAAAAAAATTTATTGTTAAGGGTTCAAAATTTTTTTTCTTTAAAAGAAAAAAGTTACCCTAGGGATTAACAACATATTATTTTTTTTGTTCCTTATCTGCACTACCAAAAGGTAGTTCTCCAAACTCTGGTTTCAGCAATATTTAATTCATTGCAAGAGTAATTAATTGTTAAAATCATCTAGTCTTGCCATTACATTTGTTTTAAAAGTTATGGCTACTTACTTTTTAATAATCAAGTAGGTACCTGTCAAAAATCAGTCATATTGTAATTAAGAAGTGTCACGTTACCACTGTTGCTTTTACTGGTTACAATATTGTCTTGTAATAATTCTAAATCATGCCGTTTACATACACGAGTAGAGAATACGCAAATATGGTTTTTGTCTATGGATATTACAATGGCAATGCAAAAGCTGCTGAAAGGGAATACAGACGCCGGTTTGGAAATGAACGTGTATTAAATATTCCTCAAACCATAGTTTGGAGAACTATTAAAGGCGAACAAATGCATCCTTATCATATCCAAATTGTCAAACGATTGGTGCCAGGTGATAAAGTATTTTGGTTAAATTTTTGCCGATGAGTTTTATCTCATAGACGAACTATGTTAAGAGTATTGTTTATGGATAATTTACCCGTGATGGTATAAATAATACCCGAAATTTTCATATTTGGAGTCACGAGAATCCCCGTGCAATAATCCAAAAGAATTCGCAACATAGATTTTCTGTAAATGTGTGGTGTGGGATGTTCAATAATAATCTCATAGGTCCTCATATTTTTTAAAGTCGCTTAAATGGTATCAATTATTTAGATTTTTTGCAACATATCCTGCCAAATTTATTAAATAATGTAAACACAAGAGGAATGTGGTTTCAACATGATGGGGCTACGCCACATTTTTCGGTACGAGGCAGAAACTATCTGAATGAACAATATCCAAATAGGTTGCATGGCCACCGAGATCACCAGATCTCACACCCCTTTGTAACATCAATTCCTGCCCCTGAGTGGAATAGGAACGATGAAACTACCCGGTTCTCATTTATTTTGTGGAGGCTGGGTCGTGGTTCGAAAATTAATTAAAATTTAGGATTGTTAGGCGCCAATAGCCAATTGCTCGATACCTATGCCTTACTGGTTTTCAAAAATGTAATACTGTGGCTATTCAGTGGCCTTATTGTTTACATAGGTATCATGAGTTTTTAGAGAATTTAATATGAAAAACACAAAGTAAGAAAAATAAGTTGTATATTAAAATTTTAAAGACAAAACTGGAAATGGTAAATATTTGATATAAATTTAGATATTTTATTAACAAAAAATTGAATTTAGAGGGTAGCTACCTTCCTTACATAAATTATATGTAGGAGTAAGAATGTTATAAGGCTGACGGCCGATGAAAAGTTAAAGATAAAAATTTACATTTGCTGAAGGCTAAAAAATTATATGTTAATTGAAAATTCCACAAGAAGTTGAGCGTGTTGATGTTCAAATGAGAATGACACTCTCACCACAAATCCTGCCCACGAGCTGCCAGAGCGCCTCGTCCCACTCAAATCTCCTCTTCCCCTTCCTCTGTTTGTTACGTTTACTGATAAACGTTGAGACTAGACTGATTAATATGTTGTCGCTATACAAGTTCCATATCCAGTGACATGTGTGGATGTGGGCAAACAATTTCCTCCTGGGCTAAATAAGGTTATCCTCACAGGACCATCACCATCAAGCTGGTCACTTTAATTGACACCTAAGGCTTATCCTTGGCTGGTCATTACCACCTCTTCAAACTGGCACCTAATACTTCATCAGGCTGCTACTTAATACCTCAGGCTGGTACTTACTAGCTCATCAAGCTGGTACTTATTACCTCACACCTAAAAGAGTCCATCGTGTTACTCTACCTTGCATTTACTTGTTTGAAAAGGCACTCTGGGTGCGTTAATACCCCACGTAATGCTTTAAGACCTTAACGTTTCTTCTAAAAATGCCCTACCAAATTCCAAGATATTTTTATAACCTTACAAAATTTAAAAAAACCGCGTTCTACTATTGCCCAAACCTATATTTAAATCGCGTTTAAAACTTTAAATTCACAATTAATTCCCCTTAACAATAAGCAACAGAATTAAATGTAATTCCTTATCCAACATAGATTTTAGCTACTGACGCTGTTTTTTATGGCACGCGTGCATCTCTATCCAAGCACTTCAAAAATTAACCTATTAAATATCCCTTAACATCGGGTTGAATGCTGGCAATTTTACAAATTAAATACATATACATTAATCAATAAATGTCAGTGATTATAATTTAGTAGATATTGGTTTATTTAATTACCTATCTCCAGGAATTTGAGGCTTTAAATCTGCGGCAAGACAGCTCAAACACGTCTTGTTCTTGGCTTCAAGAATCGGAAATGCCTAATTTATTGTCTCCTTTAAAATAGCTTTCAATCGTTGCCAACCGCAAAATGATAAAAAGTGTTTACTTAAAATTCTGTATTTATTATCAAATCTACTTAATTATTGCACTATTTTACTTCCCATTAATATTTCTTATTTGTTACTAAATTTCTATTGCTTCAAAATTATTAATTAAAGTTTATTGTTTAATTTTTACCAAAACTATTTAGATTTCTAACTAGTAAGAGCCGGTGGTTTGCTGGTAGAATAACAGATGGCGCTCGGTGTATATTTTAAAGTTAATTCAAGTCTACTCGTTAAGAATCGGTTGGGTTTGCTTGTAAAGTACAGATGGCGCTCGGTGTATATTTTAAAGATAGATCTTTGAGTAGGAATGAGGACTTGGCAGCTCTAGGTTTCTGTGAACAAAAAGTTAATAAATTTAAAGTATCTGCTATTATAGTGGTTTTAAGAACCCCATAATTAAATTATATATATTCTGTAGCGTCCTGGAACTTTAGGACGGTACACTTTCTCTCTCCCTCTACAAAAAAATATGTGTACTTCCATACATGTATTTTTTCCTATTAATTGAGACTTCAATTTCTACTTATCCGCTGATGGATATAACTAAAGCTAACTTAAAATAATTGAGATATGGTTACTTAACCATAAATAATTATAAACCGAATTGTAACTAAATTAAGCTATAAGACAGGTACGGTTCCTAGACCTTAACTTCTTACTAAATAACTAAAAGTAAAAATCTTACATACTAGTGAATGCTGCTATAAGAGAGGATTTAGTACTCAATAGTAGCTTCGCGTACTACACGCCTAATATTTCAGGGACAAAATCAGTAACGACAAATTCAATAAGGACAAAATTGGGAAAGACACAATCGGTAAAGTCAATGTAGTACTAATCCAAGCCATATTAGCATATACACTATACATATTTCACTTACTTCGAGTCCGAGAGGCTCCAAAACATAATCTATTCAATACCACATTCCACCAGATAAAAATATCCCCTGAATACTAATTATTCAGACACAAAATTGGAAGTAGAATTAAATCGATATAAAGCTTGTATAGCATTTCACATACAAGAAACCCTTTGAAGAGAGTTCGTAAAGGAAACATAAAATGTTTTAGGAGAGGACCCAAACATCAGTCTCCACAGACACTGTGGTGTAGTGCCTGAGCAGCGTTGTAGCGGCTGCCAGTGCTGAAATTGGAGTAGACATAAGCACATCTAAACCACGATACAGGAACCAAGTTCTCTGCCTATCCTTAACAGTGGGATAAAATATCCAGACTGTTAATAAATCAAACAAATTTATTTTGGATGAAGCTCCAAAGGGCTGAAATTAGACGTACGTATCAACTAAAATACTTTGGATATAGCTCCAAGGGGCTGAACTAGAAATACGTGACGACTAAACAACAAAAAGGACCATTGTTCTGGAAAGCTCTTGCTTCAGGCGCGATGAACAGTGTTTCGATCGAGCGATTGGCCAAGGGCTGAGGTGAAGCGGGGAGGCTGAGATATGTCTCTCGAAGACCGTCAGACGACCTAGGTCACTCCTGACTGACAAGCTCCCTTACCCATGTTTACGCTCGACCCTCCTTAACCACCTGTCATTCAAGACAGCCCGGCCGAAACTAGTCCATCCCCATCCCGGAACAAGTTCCTTTAATGGCCGTTAAATATCCTACGAACTAGGATAATGATTACTTCTTACCTGTAAACATCTAGAAAATATAATACTAAAAGTAACTAAAGTTTAAACAAACAAAACTAGGACGAAGTTAGTCAGAACACTTAACCAAAACTAAGATACTAGAAGATTTCAAGTAGGATGTTCTCCAGAAACGTCAGAAATACAAAAGGAATATACAAACAAAGCATAATCTTTTTGAGTTAGGTTTGGTAAAGACATTACTCTGAACTAACGAAAGGAAAACTAACTCACTGTTTATCAAGGGGCAAATTGACCATCCAGGAAAAATATTCCCTCCTAACAAATTTCCCTTGACTTTCAAACCACAACTGAACAATTATATTTATTTACCAGACCACGAGAATGCCTTAGCAAGACTGGCAAATAGAATACAATAAATATAATAAAAACTAACAGGTAGAAGGTTTCCTTAACGAAATTCAGTCTGCCCTAACCCTTCCTCAAACATAAACCTAAGTAGAGTAACACAAAAGAATTATAGAAGTGGAAAAATAGAAAGGATAGATGAAAATAAGAACAACACAAAGAAGAATGACGTTGTTATGTCATTTATTGATATTTTCCAAGCGCATGAAAATCACCAAAATGTCGTATAATCACAAAAGGCTTAACCGTTACTACATCGGATTCCAAATCCTCGAGACAAATCTTGCTGAGTTTCACTTGCTTGGTTCACATCAACTGCGTGGCGTGCAGACGTTGAAGACGCTACACCCACTAAACGTGGCCCACCCTTCAACCCTTGGATAAAAGATATCCAGCCGGAAAAATATTTCCGAAGTTTACTGACAACAAACTACACTACTAGAAAACTACTATCAACGCAAGACAAAACCTTCCAGGTATCTTAATTAAAATTAGTGCGCCTAATCTAAATTTATGGGTAATTAACTTAATAGAAAATGCATTATAAAATGTTTACCCGACTGAAACGTCAGAGTTTGATCCATAGTACGTTTTTAAATCAGAAACATGCCAATGACCTGCATCCGATCCGTCTGCATGGTCTAATGCATATACTAATTTAGAAATTTTCTGGCGAACTGTGCAAAGTACAAATTTGGGTGCTAACTTAGCTGAAAAATGTTTGGAAGCATCTGACAAAACCTTATTTTTCTTCCATACCTTATCACCTACTTCATATTTAACTTCCCGCCTACGCAAGTTATATGTTTTCTGATTTCTCTGGTAAGCATTATTTAACCGCTTTACTACATCTTTATATGTATCCGAAAGATTCGATATGTCATCACAATACCTATTCCTATCTCCCGGGGCTAGTTGAATGCCTGATGTTGACTCTACTTGCCCGTAAAAGTCTCCTGAAATGGGAACTTTACGGCCGAAATTCAAGAAAGCAGGAGGGAAACCAGTTACTTCGTGAGTAGCCGTTCTGATTGCGTGAGCAACTCTGAAAATTTCTACATCCCAATCCTGATGATTATCTTGGATATAACTGCGTATAGCTGTACCTATCGTAGCGTTCGATCGCTCGACTGGATTTACTTGTGGGTGATACAATGCATTAAACCAAATTTTTTGTACTTTGTACCGATCGGCCAGTTTCTTAAAAACTGATGAAGCAAACTGCTTCCCGTTGTCTACCATAATGAACTGTGGAACACCGTAAATCAAAAATACGTCATTCTCCATAAATTTAGATATAGTCTGAGCTGTGGCATTACGCATGGGATGTACGAGAACATATTTAGTAAACCAATCTAAAACTACTAAAAGATATGAAAAACCCCTTTTACTTCTTGTTACCGGGCCAAAAATATCTACGCTTATGACTTGCCATGGAAATTCTACTTTCTTTTCCTTCCCCATTAAACCGTAACGTGAAAATGACACTTTTTGCGAACCGCAAGTCTTGCATGACTTGACATATCTCAGTATATCCTTACGCATTTTAGGCCAATAGTAGTCTTCACAAATTCTTTTAAGTGTTTTAAAATACCCCAAATGTGCTGCTGTACTTTCATTGTGACATTGTTTTAGAACATTATTCCGTTGTGAAAGTGGTACCAAAAGTTTCCATTCTGTCAAATTAGTTTTCACCGGTAATTTATTAGCAACATGTTTAAAGATTAAATTATTCTCTACCTTAAAAAATGGATACAAATTTGGATTTGCCAAAATTTTTGTACGTAATTTAATATACCAATCATCTAGATTCTCCTGATTAAGTGATAATGAACCTACTGTGAAATTTTGTTCTTCATTATCTGACGGTTCGTCCCGCTGCACTCTAGATAAAGCGTCAGGAACTACATTTAAATTACCTTTACGGTGCACTAAATTAAAGTCATATTGTTGCAACTTAACCATCCAGCGAGCTAATCTGCCGGTAGGTGACTTTAACTTATGCAACCAGCTAACCGCTAAATTATCCGTTATGACTGTAAACTTCTGACCTTCCACGAAGGGCCGAAATCTCTCTAAACTAAATAATAAGGCTAATACTTCTAACTCGTAAATACTGTAGTTTCTTTCTGCCTTATTTAGTGAGCGACTGGCAAAAGCAATTACCTTTTCTTCTCCTCCCTGTACTTGTGTCAAACAACTACCTAATCCTGTACTAGATGCGTCGCACTGTATAACAAAATTATTTGACTTAAAATCAGGACTAGTTAGGATTGGAGTAGAGATAAGCGCTTGCTTAAGTGCCAAGAATGCTTGTTCTGCATTTTCATTCCACTTAATTGGTTGTCTTTTACCACGTTTCCCTTTTAGCAAATCATTTAACGGAGCAACTAAAGTCGAAAAATGAGGTAAAAATCTCCGGTACCACGAACACATGCCTATAAATCGTTTTATCTGAGTTGTATTTGTAGGACGAGGATAACTGATCATCGCTTCTACCTTCTCAGGGTTTGTACGTAATCCACCTTCAGTATCAATTACATAACCTAAGTATTTTAGAGATTTTCTAAAAAACTGACATTTTTCATAATTTACTGTTAGGCGAGCATCCTTCAACCTATCAAACACTTCTTTTAAAATTGATACGTGTTCCTCAAAACTAGAAGCGGTGACAATTATATCGTCTAGATAAACAAAAACTTTATTTTCTAATTTTGGTGTTATAACAATGTCCATTAGCCGTTGCATAGCCTGTGCAGCGTTTGCAAGACCAAATGGTAGTACTTTAAAACAAAATAAGCCCCTTCCCGGAACAGCAAATGCGGTTTTGGGTTTGGAAGTTTCAGAAAGTGGAATTTGCCAAAAAGCGCTTTTCAAATCTATGCTACTGATATATTTAGCGTCCCGTAACATACTCAATATACCGTCTACAAAAGGTAAAGGATATGAATCCTTAACAGTTACTGAATTTAAAGATCTACCATCAAAACAAAATCGATAATTTCCATTATCCTTTTTAACTAATAAAACTGGCGACCTCCATTCACTAAAAGTAGGTTCAACTACATCTTGTTCTAACATTTTGTCAAGTTCTTCATTTAAAATATTCATCATATGTGGTGATAAAAGATATTGGCGCTGCCTGATAGGTTCAGCATTTCCAGTGTCTATATGATATACCATCCTATCGGTAAGGCCTAACTTCCCACAACTAAGTCCCTTGAATAACTGCTTGACCTTTTCAACTTGCCGGAGCTGAACTCCAGTTACGTCAGCCAAACCGCCATCATTGGTCTCAACTGTGTTCACACGACACAGAGCTGAAACTCTTATGCTACCAACTTTATTTACCCAAGTATTTGATTCAAAATCTAAATGAATGCCAAATAATCTACAAAAATCTATACCAAAAATAAAAGAACTAGGCAAAGATGGAACTATATAAACCTTAAGTATTCGAACTATGTTGTTAATCTTGAGCGGTAAGTGAGCTATACCTGTGACAGTTTGAGGAGTACCGTCTGCTGTCGTTACATATCTTAGATCTGACGTTACAAATTTACATTTAAATTGTTCTAAAATTTTCACACCATTGCTTCCAACTACAGAACGATTACAACCAGTATCCACTAAAGCTAAAAATTTCTTATCGTATAAAAAAACTGAAATGTAAGGTCTATCGTCACCATTTTTAGACAACAATAGAGGTGTTACTCGTACTTCATCACTAACTCTACGGTAAGTTTTGTAACAATTTCTTACTTTACTTAACCAAAAATTCCAATCTGATTTGTTAGTCACAACATTTTTAAACTTACTATAACTACGGGGGTTTGGACGTTGACTAACTTTACGTGGCCCCCTTGTTAGTTTTTTGAACATTTTTTGCACTCTTTAAATGTGACATTTGACTCACCACATTTAAAGCAAAATTTATTTCTTTTAGCCCTACATTGTTTAAAAACATGATTTTCACCTTTACAGTTAAAACAGATTACTGGTGTCTTGGTAGTTTTGATTTCATTAACATTTGTTTGCCCAGGTTGACTTCTACGATTAGGTTTAAAATTTGATTTTGGTGGTGATACAGATTTAACAGGCTTTTCATGAGATTCCCTAACATTATTCTTATCTAAAGAAGGCAATCCAACATATAAAAGATCCTTTTCCACTAAATTACTTCTCATAGGAGGCGGTATATATTTTTTTGTACTTTCCTCAGCGTATTCTACTTTTTTGCACTTTGAAATTAATTCTGAAATTGTATCTATAGTCAATAATGCTAAAGGAGTAGCAAAATATGGCAATAAATTCTTTCTAATTTGTTTAATGCGTTCTTCTAAACTTGGTTTTGTTTTTAGTCTATTATATAAAGCTTCCATGATTCTAATATAAATATGTACTGGCTCATCCACATGTTGTGTTCTCTTTTCAATGTAATCACTCATACTCTTATCAAAATCCTCATGTAAAAAATCATTTTTCAACTGTTCTACCAAATCTTCCCAAGTTCTAACCTCATTACTACCTCTAACAGATCGATACCACTGTAGAGCTGGTCCCGAAAAAAGATCTAACCCTGACTGGAATAATTCTCTTTTAGTGACGTTTCGAGCTATTGCTAACTCTTCAACTCGTTCAATAAATGAAATTACATTATTAGGCTGGCCATCAAACGTGACACCCCACTTATAGATAGGTACAAACTTAGTACTAGGACTAGTTGCTATATTTACACCAGTGCCTACTTGTAATGCTAAATCATCTACTACTTCTAAATTCAGTTTATCATAAAGATCTGCTTCTAGTAAGTAAATCGTAGCCCTCGACTCGTTTTGAAATGTTACCGTTTCCTCAGAATTCTGTTCTGGGATAGGCATTCTATTTACTCGTACCATAATATGTACCAACTGTGACTTAACCTGTTTTACTGGCAAATCATTTTCCGTAGGATTATCTAAATTGTTAATTATATTTCTGATGGAATCTAAAGTATTGTTTACTTGTACTTTCTCTGTATTAAAATTAAATAATGGATCTCTCAGAGATAAATCATTACATGGTTTGGCTATTAGAGCTCGTGTTAAAAGTCTACAGCATGTTTCTGTGTCCCTAACTGTAGTACAACCTCTTACGCGTAACTCATAATCAACCTGATCAGCTTGTAATAACGTTGGTATGAAAATTTCAGACATTTTGTTTACTTTTGATTAACTCAACTATTCAAATTTAACAAACTGCAAGGTATATCAAAATTCAATTCACTGGCTTACTAAGTATTTATAACCCCTGTGCCCCTGTATTATTTTTCTAGACTTTCTCAAAAATACTACGATAACTCGTATTTCACCCTACGATTATCTTATTCCTACAATAAGGACTCAAAAATTTTCCTGTAACTGTCTTACCGCAATGTTTAATCTTCTTTAATTTAACCCAAAAGTATTCACAACTTTGCAAAACTAATCTAATCAAATCTTGAGGTCTCAACCATAAACAATACACATAATATCAGTAATACACACAAATATATAAACAGTAAGAAAATTCAAAAAATAGGACAAAATTAAAAATGTGACAATTTGTCTCAACAGCTCAGTTTTATTTTTTTTTTTTTTTTTTTTGATAACACTCAACTTCTATACTCGCAAGCCCCACGTTGTGAATGCGTCACTTTGTAACATCAATTCCTGCCCCTGAGTGGAATAGGAACGATGAAACTACCCGGTTCTCATTTATTTTGTGGAGGCTGGGTCGTGGTTCGAAAATTAATTAAAATTTAGGATTGTTAGGCGCCAATAGCCAATTGCTCGATACCTATGCCTTACTGGTTTTCAAAAATGTAATACTGTGGCTATTCAGTGGCCTTATTGTTTACATAGGTATCATGAGTTTTTAGAGAATTTAATATGAAAAACACAAAGTAAGAAAAATAAGTTGTATATTAAAATTTTAAAGACAAAACTGGAAATGGTAAATATTTGATATAAATTTAGATATTTTATTAACAAAAAATTGAATTTAGAGGGTAGCTACCTTCCTTACATAAATTATATGTAGGAGTAAGAATGTTATAAGGCTGACGGCCGATGAAAAGTTAAAGATAAAAATTTACATTTGCTGAAGGCTAAAAAATTATATGTTAATTGAAAATTCCACAAGAAGTTGAGCGTGTTGATGTTCAAATGAGAATGACACTCTCACCACAAATCCTGCCCACGAGCTGCCAGAGCGCCTCGTCCCACTCAAATCTCCTCTTCCCCTTCCTCTGTTTGTTACGTTTACTGATAAACGTTGAGACTAGACTGATTAATATGTTGTCGCTATACAAGTTCCATATCCAGTGACATGTGTGGATGTGGGCAAACAATTTCCTCCTGGGCTAAATAAGGTTATCCTCACAGGACCATCACCATCAAGCTGGTCACTTTAATTGACACCTAAGGCTTATCCTTGGCTGGTCATTACCACCTCTTCAAACTGGCACCTAATACTTCATCAGGCTGCTACTTAATACCTCAGGCTGGTACTTACTAGCTCATCAAGCTGGTACTTATTACCTCACACCTAAAAGAGTCCATCGTGTTACTCTACCTTGCATTTACTTGTTTGAAAAGGCACTCTGGGTGCGTTAATACCCCACGTAATGCTTTAAGACCTTAACGTTTCTTCTAAAAATGCCCTACCAAATTCCAAGATATTTTTATAACCTTACAAAATTTAAAAAAACCGCGTTCTACTATTGCCCAAACCTATATTTAAATCGCGTTTAAAACTTTAAATTCACAATTAATTCCCCTTAACAATAAGCAACAGAATTAAATGTAATTCCTTATCCAACATAGATTTTAGCTACTGACGCTGTTTTTTATGGCACGCGTGCATCTCTATCCAAGCACTTCAAAAATTAACCTATTAAATATCCCTTAACATCGGGTTGAATGCTGGCAATTTTACAAATTAAATACATATACATTAATCAATAAATGTCAGTGATTATAATTTAGTAGATATTGGTTTATTTAATTACCTATCTCCAGGAATTTGAGGCTTTAAATCTGCGGCAAGACAGCTCAAACACGTCTTGTTCTTGGCTTCAAGAATCGGAAATGCCTAATTTATTGTCTCCTTTAAAATAGCTTTCAATCGTTGCCAACCGCAAAATGATAAAAAGTGTTTACTTAAAATTCTGTATTTATTATCAAATCTACTTAATTATTGCACTATTTTACTTCCCATTAATATTTCTTATTTGTTACTAAATTTCTATTGCTTCAAAATTATTAATTAAAGTTTATTGTTTAATTTTTACCAAAACTATTTAGATTTCTAACTAGTAAGAGCCGGTGGTTTGCTGGTAGAATAACAGATGGCGCTCGGTGTATATTTTAAAGTTAATTCAAGTCTACTCGTTAAGAATCGGTTGGGTTTGCTTGTAAAGTACAGATGGCGCTCGGTGTATATTTTAAAGATAGATCTTTGAGTAGGAATGAGGACTTGGCAGCTCTAGGTTTCTGTGAACAAAAAGTTAATAAATTTAAAGTATCTGCTATTATAGTGGTTTTAAGAACCCCATAATTAAATTATATATATTCTGTAGCGTCCTGGAACTTTAGGACGGTACACCTTGACTATTTCTTGTGGGGATATTTAAAAACTGAAGTATATAAAGAAGAAATAAATATCAGAGAGCAGTTGATTGCTAGAATTGAGCATTGTTGTTAAAAACATTTTAGATATTGTTAGAAAAAGCGTAATGAAATGGCAAATCGATCAAGAAAATGTATTTAATTTGGCGGCGACCGCTTTGAAAATAGACTGTGATTCAAAATAATTTAAACGGATTTAGTAAGTTTGACTGATTTCTTACGTTCTAGTTAAAATGTTAATTTTTATTATTTATTATTTTGTTAAGTTTATTAATTACTCGATTAATTACACATTCATTGCAAAATACTTTTTTTATTTTCTCCCTATTTGCACTACCTTAGTGCAGATAGGGAATAAAAAAATAATCCCTAGAGTGACATTTTCTCTCAATTTCTAATTGAATGAAAAAAAAAAAAAATTGTACCACCAACAATTTAATTTTTTTATTTAAATAATGAAATGGTGCCAGAAGATTTTTTATGGGATGTTGTATCTTTCTAGGTGCAAATTAATATTTTAGTGTCAAATATTTTATAAACAGTATACAGAGTGTTACTTTCTAGGAATAACTTAAAAATATTTTTATTCTGGGTCCGACCCTGATATTATATTAATATCCCAGGCATTAGATGATGAACGACTACTGTAATCAAAATCCAAAATTTCATTGGATTCCGCTCACGCATTACAGATATATGGCGAAAAGAATATTCTTCCAAAGAAAATATAAAACACCCTATATTTCGAAAACGGGGCCGCTTTAGCCATTACTGTTTGGGGATTTAAGATCACCTCAATGTTTTCTATCTTTTGGTAAAATACGACCCTCTCGTCACGAATCACCCTGTATAAAATAATTTAATTCAATCCTTAGAATTCTCGAAAACCACCCTTATAGTATCAAGAACAAACGAAAATGTGGGATTTAGAAAGAAATGCTGTCTAGTAAAAAGAATGTTTCGTAAGATGCTGAAAATCTCTACTTCTTACAGCAATTCGTTTATTTTAGTAATTATTTTCTGATATACCCACTTTTAGTTTTTATAAGAACATTAATAGCATTCGCCGTTCACCGCAAAGGGTTACCAAAATGCGTAAGTTTTAATATTTCGTGCTTCAAAGAGGGTGTAAAGGGTGAGCAACACGTGTTTGGGGTGGCCAAGAAGTGACTTAGTGTTATAAAACTAATAAGGGGTGCAGTATACAATTAGACCCATTATTAAATTAAACACGTAGATTGATTGTATGATTTCAAGTCCACAAAATTACATAACCTGCCCACTAATTTGTTTCTTAGGTAATTAATTATTATATTTTAACTTTAATTTGTTTAATTTCTGCTTGGATACATTTTCATTATGGTAAATACAATCGTATGACGTTATAGAACATCGCACTGTCCAATTCCCAACTAGCAATTTGATATTTTATAAAAGTTGTAGGAATGTTCATGACACAAATTTTATAAAATATTATTACTCTCAGAAACATTTTCATAACGTTTTCACAGCAGCTATAAATGCAAAATTGGCACCATCTTATAAAATATTTCAGTCGCTGTTGATATTTTGTAACACCTATTGGGACCGTTACAAAATAATTATATAAACATTTCCAGAAGCCTTATGAAAATTTAGTACCGTCATTATATAGTAGTTTTATTAAAGCTTCATTTAATTGTACTATAAAACACACTTCATTGTTTGTTAAATTTCTGCTATAAAACAACTAAACAGCTGTTTTACAAGAGCTTTTAAATAGTCATTATTTTTAAAAAATGCTGCTTTATACACATTAATAAAATAAAATATTTCTAAAATGTATCCTAAAAGTTGAAGACGTATTTCTGACACTAAAAGCATATGGCATTGTGATTTAATGCTAGGTACCTAATAACCTATAATCATTATTTAATAGACCTGTTCTGGCTTACAACGACTGTAATTTTTGATGCGAAGAAAATTTCTAATATATTTTTAACAGGCCTCATATTTATTGATGGTTTCTAATAATTTTTGAAATTTTATAAATATCGATTTTATGAATTTGAGTTTTTTTATAATGTAACTTACACTAATTTGTTTTAGTCATAACTGTATAGTTAGCACGTTTCTGACTCCATAACTTCTAATAAACATTTGATATTTTCAATTTTCATAAATTGTCATATGTACCATCACGAATGCTGGCCTTTCAAGATGGCCTTCCTCTATAAAATACTTTTGTGTTAGTAGCAAGCATTTCACGATATTTAAATTATTAGACGATTCCTATAAAACATCTATAAAATAATGCGCCTTAGTGTAACTTTTTCGTGAATCTTATAAAATAGATCACTCCTTTTCGCGATACTTTTGTAGCTCTTATCATAAATCTGTTAGGACTGAGTTGTAAATGCAACCATCGAAACAGAATTTGTTCAATTTGCATAAATATAACCTAGAAATTAGTAGCAGTAAATCACCTTATTTACAGAGCTGTTTATTTATGATTTATTGCCAAAAACAAGTAGTTACTTTTACTATAGTGGAATCAACAGTACTTTGGCATATGACCTGATACGTTAAACAGTGCAGTGAGTGAAAAACGTCGTTTCATTTTACAGCAGCATAAACTGTAACCTAGTGCCAAAACCACTACGCTGTTAATACATGTACCTAATATTTTTAAAACCACTTTTTAAGTTTCTCCATTGTCCTAAATCTGATGTTTATAGTTTGGCCGTTATATGATCTGTTAAGATCTGCACCGCTCTTGTCAATGTTGGTAACCAAAATTTTGGGAGCATAATTTTTTATAAACTTGTCTACTACAATTATGACAAATTTTCATTAAAAGGCAGACTTTAATTATGACTAAATATAAATACACAGCTAACGCAGGAAATCAATTTTCTCAAGTATGTTTTACTGTATTGTTAGCCCCCACATTTTTATGTTTAAGTAAACAAATTTGTTTTGTAACGACTTTGTTGCTGTTTTCATATTACAGTAAATATAATGCTATATAATAATTATATAACATGCTCTGGAACAACATTTATTCTTAAAAGCAAAATTGTCACAAATAGATCTTTAATATAACTGTTTTGTAAGATGATAAGAAATAACTATAAAATAATTCGAATGTATATTTATAACGGTGCTAAAAATGCTGCTGAACGATACTAAAAAATCGTTATAAAACGATTTATTTTTATAAGCTGACATATTTTATAACTTAGTCACGGAAACATTTATAAAATAATTTCTTAACTCCATTATAAGGTATTTTATAATTTTGCTGTAGAAACGTTTTAATGATAAATTTATAAAATAGTTCAGTTGCAGACAACAAAATAGTATTTTCTGGAACTCTAATATAATCAGTCGGCATTTAGAAGCATTAATAAAATAACAATAAAACAAAATAATCGAAGAACATTTAAATTATAAAACAAATTTGCTGGTTGGGTTGTTTTGAAAATATTATTACCTAATATCGCAAGGACTTTGAACTTTTCCTGAATATGCATCTCAAAGAACTATCTAGGAAAGAGGGGTTCCTATAATGATTGAAGGTGGTGTACCACAAGTTTATCAAAATTAATATGCTTCTCATATATTTCTGACACAACTATTTATTTCCATCTTAGAATTTCATTGTTACGCTCTTCGTAAGGTCGAGTAACGCCGATAATATTCGGTAAGAGGTACATAAACATAATAAATGTCCATGGAGCGTTCCGCTCGATCATCCCGATTCTCCCTTTAAAGACAATCCGTTACTCTTTTATGAAAAACGCAAGACAATTTCGTGAACAACTGCCACTGTATAAAATATTCATCATCGATTAAGCAATCGATAGGACTCTGTTAAATTTATTCCATTTACTTAAATTAATTTACTTTTGGCACCATTTACTTGCATCATTAAAAAAGTTCCTCGCATTCAATAAGTGTTTGGATACATCTACAAAAACAGAGTAAAACAAATATTTCTTTAGTCCTTTTTAGTTCAAGTCTCTGTTCGATTCATTTAAATCAATAGTTGAGTAATAGCACAGTAAAAATGATCTCAAATCACAAAGGAAAAAATAGGGAATATAGTCCAATCAATCTACGAAAACCCATTGTTAATTTTGCAAAAATTGTTAGCAGGATACAAAAAAATATGGTCATGTACAAAAAAAATCTAAAGAGGATAGCGTTTTATTTCTCCTAATTTCTAATTTCGAACTTATCCTAAAAAATTCGTAATAGTAATAAGAACGGTTTCTCGCTAATAAAGGAAAAAATTGAACTCGAATCTAAAAAGTTAAGTGAGAAAGTTGTAGGTATTAAAACTATCTTTCGACTGATGTATAACTAGTTATATAGTCGCGTCATTTTGGCATTTTACCTTAAAAAAAAGGTACAGGGTCAATTGACTTCATTTTTGTTGCAGAGTTTAGAAAGGCATTTAGAAAAAACAGCACCTCTTATTTTTTGCCAGAAATGTTTGGTTTAAATTTTGGGCCAATAATTGGCCAATATTAATGACCAAGTTAATTTAATTAATTGAAAAATTTGTTATCATACACAATATGCCATAGAATTAGACGAAAATGGTTACTCGGGGAAATTTTTGAGGCCGCTAATCACCAATCTGAAGTCCAATTTGGGAAATTCAAAATGGCGGACCGGAAATCGGGCCATTTTTCATAAGAAATGAGAATGGATCTCTTGGCCTTGAAAATCTTTGCTAGGGGGTTTTCGAGGTTGCTGGTTACGAATCTGAGATCTGATTTGGTAAATTCAAAATGGTGGACCGGAAGTAGAGTCAATTTATCAAGAAAAACTCGGTATCTTTTTCGTTTTTGGACTGAAAATGATTATTCGGGGGTTTCTGAGGTCGCTGATCACGAATCAAATCTAATTCACGAAATGCAAAATGGAGGACCGGAATAACGGTCCGTTTCTCCGGAAAACTCGTATTTTTTCCTTTTTTGAGCTGAAAGTGGGAACTCGGGGGTTCTCGTTATCGCTGATAACGAATCTGATGTCCAGTTAGGGAGAATTCAAAATGGCGAACCGGAAGTAGATTTTTTTTCAGGAAATACTCGCATTTTTCATACTTTCAGCTCAAAAAAGTAAAAAATACGAGGTCCTCCGGAGAGATTGACTGTTCTTCCGGTCCGCTATTTTGAATTTCGTAAATTGGACCACTGATCTGTAACGAGCGACCTCAAAACCCCCGAGTACTCATTTTCAGTCCAGGAACGAAAAAAATACGAATTTTTCCTGATAAATTGACTACTTCCGGTCCGTCATTTTAAATTTACCAAATCAGGCCTCGCATTCGTAATCAGAGACCCCGAAAACCACCGAGGACAGATTTTCAACGCCAAGATATCCATTCTCGTTTCTTATGGAAAATGGCCCGATTTCCGGTCCGCCATTTTGAATTTCCCAAATTGGACTTCAGATGGTGATCGCGACTAATAGGACTAATAGGTTAGTGCACATGTCATAGAGAAAATGGAAATAACCGTTAAAAATCACGTTTTTATAATTTGTTAAATACTTTTTTTTAACGCAACTTACTTTGTTATGTAGTAAAAATATTGGTTCTTGCTAGCTAAAAAAACAGATTTTTGTAAAATAACCCTTTTTCTAAAAATGATGCTTTTAGTCGGGGAATTGTCGTAGAGCAACCCTTAAAAGTTCGAAATCTTCTTCAAGATTTGTGCGACGATGTACAATTAAATAAAAGTAGATTTTTTTAAATTTTCGGTGTTAAAAATGGCACCCAAGAATGATGCCGATTTTGAGGTTAAGTTTTTCCGTTGTGTTTTCTAAAATTAAATATTTCTCTAAACCGGACTAGTGACATTTTTTTACGCATTTAAAAAAAAACTATCGTACGACCATTTGGCTCTTTTCTAAAAATTCCTCAGTGGTTTCTATTTATTGCTGGCGTTTCAAATTTACACAATTTGTTGTTCAATACTTAGTCACAGTCATTTGATTGGTGAAATCTATCAAAATAACAGCATCGACATGCGGCGCGCATATGTAATGGAAGATAAATGCACATGAAGGAAGAATCATTTTACCAACCTTAACATTATTATCATGCAATTCTGAAATAAAACAATGAACATTTTTTAAACACCCACCTTATGATGATTTCCTTCAGTACAAAATCGAAGTCCCACGCGAATATCGAGTTATGACCACGAAATCATGAATGTTAAAAGAGAAAATAAAAAAAAACGAGGAAATCAAGGAAAAAACCTGTTACGTGATTGAGGAAACAAGGAAAGCGGATGTAATTTTTAGAAAAAAGGAAATTATCTCCACTCCAGATCGTCGTACGATAAATAATTTTTTGCAGAATACGTAAAAAAATGGCGACTGTTGATTACCGCTAGTCCGGTTTCGATAAACATTAAATTAAAAAAAATAGAACGGAAAAATTTAACCTCAAAATCGGTACCATTTCTAATATTGAAAATTGAAAAATCAATTTCTATTTATTGCACATGGTAGTACAAGTCTTAAATACGATTTTGACCTTTTAATCGTTCCTTGCGAATTTTTTAAGTTAAGTTTGCCATTAAAAATTTGGAGAAATAAAACGCTAGTCTCTTTAGATATTTGTTTTCTATATGATCATATCCTTTTATCCTAATAACAATTATTGCAAGGGCTTGTGTGGGCTGATCGGACTAATGAGTGAATCTTACATAAATGATAATTTTATTACTTGTTTAAGTTTTAGTGTTTAAGCCCAATTAGAGGCTAAAAGTTTCACTTATAAAGTAAAAAGTACTTCATGTTATTGTTACTTACAGAGGTTTTAAACAAGTTTACAGAGTATCCTAAATTAAGGCTACATGTATTGCTTGTTAAAGGTAAAAGGAAAGTAGTATACAAAATTTAACTTTAGAGGCTGAGGCTGATGTATCAGCTATACTGCAGGGTAGGGTGGTCACCCTGTACCATGAACAAAATGTTCGTATTTTACGTGCAGTCCCCTCTCTGCATTCAATTGGTGGTGAAAGAGGCTCACACGGCCGACTAGCCAAGTCCTTGGGGGTGGCTTCGGTGAATTGGGGTGGTGGATGTACGCTGGTGAAAACAAATGAGCGTCTTACCAGAAACAGATTTAATAGTCAAATTTAGGTACGATTATTACAATACTCCACAGACATAGCATTACACATAATCAATATTCCTAGATGTGTGGCCCACACTTAACCTATCACAAAATGCACGACAACTTAAAACTAGTAAAACCTTAACTACTACTATGCAATATATGACCCCCAAAGTATACTGGATTAAAAAATTATATTAAACCACTGAATAATAACGGTAAAATAAGCAAGATAATGTGAACTAATTTTTTTTCCAATTCTTTGGGACTTCTTGCCACATGTATTTTATTCTTTTTAAGCGGTGCTCGGAGAATCTACAAAATATTACAATTAGCCAGTATGTTACTGGTAAATAAGCTCTACGCCTGTGACTTTCACGTTAAAGGATTAGTTGGAGGTTTTTTTAAAATAAATAACACAAATAAGTATAAAAACTTGAAGTTAAATATTTCGCCGACGTTCCGGAAATCTAATATCTGCTTCCGTTTTCAAGGCTTTTTTGAAAAATCTTTTTTGCTATGTATGATAAATAAACAGATCTAAGAATGTTTGTTATATTCAATATCCATAGATACTTACTATTTACATAGAACTGTTGATATAGTTAAAGGTTTTTTAAATTTGTATACAATGTTAAGTTTGTGAAGTTCTCCTTTTAACATTGGCAACCAGGTTGTAGAGGCATCTACGAAACAATTAGATTTCCGAAACGTCGGCGAAATATTTAATTTAAAGTTTTTATACTTATTTGTGTTATTTATTAAAAAAAGCAATCTCTAACTGATCCTTTGACGTAATAGTCACAGGCGTAGAAGTTATTTACCAGCAACATACTTACTGGTTAATTGTGATATTTTGTAAATTTCCCGAACACCGCTTAAAAAGAAAAAAATACATGTGGCAGGAAGTTCCAAAGAATTAGAAAAAAAAAATTAAGATAAAGCCACAAATAACATTTAGACAATATTTAGATAATGTGAATTAGGCGAGTGACGATAGGGTAAATTGTCAAAGTGAAAAATTGCAAGCGTTGTGTTCAAATCTACTGAAAATTCATTTGGTTATATGCAAAATATTTAAATAAAACTGACAATTTAATGTGTAAAATATTAAACAAAACAGGTATGGAAACTGTAGTTACGTGGGTCGAATGACAGCCATTACATTACAATTTAGTAATTTTTTAAACATTTTTTTTTATACTATGCTGAATAACTTCATACGATAAAAATATCGAATCCACGAATATAAGTCAAACGTCAATCTGGCAGCTGTCAATTGACATATTTTGTCTAATTTGACAGCAGATTTTGCTTTATATTATTTTCTAACCAGCTTTTTATTTCTCCAATTTATCTGGCTTTGAGTTCATGATAAGTCATATACCACAAATTGTTGTAATGGAAAATGCCTTATGTTATTAACCTACTACAAAATTAAGACATGCGAAACGAGGGAGCGGGGTTATAACACATTCTTCTGGCCCAGGGATCTATCAGGACCTAACTAGTTTTAATTATTTAAAACATTTCGATGCAAATATTTTAAAATCATATGTCATTTGACAGCTGTCAAGCTGTCAATAAATTTCTTATGCAAAAAAAAAGTTTTTTAAATAATTTTTTATATAATATACTAAATAATTTTATAGGATAAAAATATCGAGTGTGTGAAGCTGAAGACCATAACTCGAGTATTGGTGATGCCACTAGGTTAAAATTGAATGCATAATTCCGCCAAATTAGATAAAAAGTGTCAATTGACAGCTGCCAAATTGACATTTGACTTATATTCGTGAATTGGATATTTTTATCGTATGAAGTTATTCAGTATATTATATCAAACAATGTTTTTTTTAATATTTATTTATTTATTTATTACTGCAACAAGATTAACAAAACAAAGAGTCTTAACCTAGTTTACAATGAAAAAAAAACGACACCTGAGGATACCTCGTATTGTGTCAAGCAGTATTTACATTCTCGTAAGAGTATGTTTCATTAATATAACAATAGTAACAAAAGGAATTGCTGTAGTAAGTATCTTATTTTATTATACTAAGTATCTAACCTAATATCTATGTGGTTTGTAACATAATAAAATATAAAGCCTATAATTAATAGCTTGTAGAGTGAGTATAGAAATGCGAGTGAATATGTTAAGAAAAAAAGAAAAAGATAAAAAAATACAAACAATTTAAGGTGGTCTAGGTTCACTGTAGTGATTTATATACAGAGGCGAGTCATGAAAATATTAGAAAAATGTTATAATATAATAAAAATGTATTGGTGAGCGGTAGATTAATTAGACAATATTAATATGGCAATTATTGTATATTTAAATATAAATTTTTATCTATAGTGAGCAAATAATATCGGTAATTTGTGTTTAATTATGCTAAGATGGGTAGAAGTGTAGTGTAGTTGTCAATCAGATATGTTTTTGTTTCTCGTCTGAATCGCTTTTTCCTCATTATTTTTATGTATGGTGGAAGTTCATTAAATAATTTGATCCCGTTGTATTTGATACATTTTTGCGAGACATTTTTACTAAAAAATGGTACTTTGTACGCGCTGTTTATCCTTGCCCTCGTTTCATATTGGTGTTCAACGATGGAACCAATAGTCTCTTTTTTGCTATAAGCATATACTACAGCCGCATGCATGTACAGACCCACCACATCGAGTAATTGATCTCAGTAAAGATGCTTCTGCAGCTTTCTCTGCTTTTCTTATTAAAGATTATTCTTAAGATATAGTTCTGGGTTATCTGCAACGGTCGTAAAGTTACTTTATAGGCGGAACCCCATACTCTGATACCATATCTAATAAGGGATTCAACTAAGCTGTTATAAGTGGTTAAGAGAGTTTTGTTGTTCAGTATACCTTTTAGTTTATAAAATTTGTAGATCAGTTTACGTATTCTTCTATTTAAGTAGTCGATGTGATTTCCCCATTTCAAGTGCGGTTCTAGTGCCAGCCCTAAATATTTTATGGTATTGGTGTTATGTACACAGCTGTTAACCGATTCATTTATGAGTATAGGTTCTAATACACGGGACATTCCAGATTTTGTTGGGGAAAATGACATAAATTGGTTTTCATAATATTTAGTCTAAGAAGATTGTTATCTAGCCAAGTTTTTACTTTGCTAATTGCAGCAGTAGCTTTTTACCTTGTGGATTCCCAGGTCTTCTCCGCACAAATTAGAACCGTAAGAGATCATTTATATTCATAAGGTATAAGCTGGGACCTAAGATAGTTCCTTGAGGAACTCCAGTTTTTATTATTTTTGTTGTGCTATGAGCGTTAGCTATTTTAACTTGTTGTGGTCTATTGGCTAGGTATTCTTTGAAAGTAAGTCATATACTTTCCCTCTGATGCCTATTTTGTATAGCTTGTTTAGTAGATGAGTATGGGATACAGTGTCGAAAGCTTTTTGTAAATCTAAAAATATGGCTAGTACTTTTTTGTTTGATTCGAAATTAGTAAAAATAGCATGTGTTAGTAATTGAAGAGGTTCTTCAGTACCGACATGCTTTTGAAATCCATATTGATTTTTTGATATTATTTTATTTTTTTCTAGGAACGACCAAAGTCTATTATTTAAGCACTTTTCGAAGATTTTTGAAATAATTTTTATTAGAGATATTGGACGATAGTTCGTCGTATCATTTTTATTGCCATTTTTATATATTGGTAAGACACTTTCTTTAAAAATTTCAGGAATAATAGAATCTTTAAATATAAGATTAATAGCGTAAGCAATAGGCTTACTAATGTGCTTAGATATGAGTTTTAGGGTTTTTGTTGTTATACCGTCTTTCCCTGGCGAGGCGTTGTTTTTCAGGTTGGATATTATTTCCTCTATTTCATGATCGTATACGTCCTCTAAGAACATTGAATTAAGGTTTTCGTTTACGTTTTCGTTGTTTATCAGATTTTGCGTTTGACCGGGTATTTCTCGGGCGATTTGTTGACCGATTTCAATAAAAAAATTGTTGAAAGTATTAGCTATCTCTTTTTTATCGGTTATTTCTTTATCGTTATCAATGATTTTGTCAATAATATGAGTGCATTTTTTCTTACGATCCGTCACTTCATTGATGCAGTGCCAAATTTTTTTGTAATTATTTCCCAAGGCATGAATTTTTTCTTTATAGTAATCGTTTTTTGTTGCACTAATTATAGTTGTTACCGTATTTCTATAATTATTATAGTATTCTTTTAATTGTCTATTTCCCCCGTCTTTCATAAGTTTTCGATTAAGTTTATCCCGTTTTGTAATGGAATTTATTATCCCTTGGGTTATCCAAGGTTTAAGTTTATTGTTTCTATTTTTGTTATTGTAATTGTTATTGTTGCTTCATTTAATTTTAAATTTAAGTTGTTATAGAAGATATTAGTTGCATTATTGACATTACTCTCCCTAAACAATTCATCCCAGTTTATTTTTACGACTCCTTTCAATGGTTTTTTTTCATCTAAATTTTGTATTTCTTTTATCTTAATTGATTTTAGTTTTTCATTATTTTCAATTTCCAAATTAAAAATGATTGGGTAATGGTCAGTTATGTTATTATGCAGTACCGCCGATAAACAATTTATTTGTGTTCTTGTATGTATTTTAGTAAAAATATGATCTATTATCGAGGTACTGATATCGGTTTCCCTAGTAGGCACATTAATTTGTGATCGAAAACCATTCTGCTCCAACATATTTGCATATCTTAGGGCAGAGAGCTCTGTTAAATCTTTGATATTAATATATATGTCGCCAACCAGGATTATAACATCATTATCAGATTTTATATAATCCTCAATATCGTCAATAAACATAAACAATTCTTTTTGGCCTTTAACATAAAATAATAAAATAGGAACACATTTTTTCAAAATTCGGGCTCCGAGGATTTGTTGGAATTTCGGTAAGCTTTAATTTAAAAAAAGTTAATCACCGACAAAACTTGCACTTTCTAGCCATTCTTGAACCAAAAAACTATATTTGGAACCACTGCGGCATTTGTTTGAACTGAAAAGTAATCTGTCATCAACATAGTTTAGCACATCAAGATTATCTTCAAGTCTGACTCGAAAAATACGTGTTTTTGCCAAGAGATCTCTTTAAAGTTTAAACAAGTTCAGTTAAGCTCGTGTCTGTTTTCGGTAAAAATTAGTATTTGCAAATGCGAAAACATAACATCCTATCTGATTTCATTTTCCCTGTACACATTTTGGAGAAAAAGTGTATATATGTAGCGCTTGAAATAAGTTTGAATGTTTCCGATCATTATTTGTATAGTAATTGATATTTACGAGCATTCTCAGAAGTACTAATTAATATAAATGGTGCTTTCATATAAGTTAATAATCAGTTTGTGGCCTCCTACGCAAATTTCACTGTATGAAATCATTTAGTGCTTTAATATATCGTCAGATTTTGTTTTGGCAAATTAGCATTTTTTCAGGAGAGAGGCTGAAATTCCATGTAGGACAATAATTAATCATATTATAAATCCTAATTTACTAAAAGTACTCCTACTGAAAGACAGGGGACAGGTGATAATTTAATTACAATTTTTTACTAAAATATATATGAGGCTTTACTGCGCACAATGATATAGAGCGTGTGTAAAAAGTATTGAAACATGAGAATAACTTTTATTCATAATCATACAGAAGTATTAAAATTGTCTTTATAATATGATTTTCTGTTTATTATCTATAATAATAACAAGGAAGAATGATTTTAACCGTATTATGTATTGTGTAAACGGACAAAGCGAGCCGACCTCTTGGTTAACGAACTGAATTTTATTTAACAAGGAGTAACACTTTTTGTTTTATTTTCTAAATTGATTTGTTTGACCTAAGTAAACTCAAACTATGGGTCGGGCCGTTGTATCGCAAGGGAAACAGATACTGCCGGCTCATCCACTGGGAATTAAATGATAGAAAAATACAAACAGGCTAGCCTCGAGGTAGCGGACTACATCTGGATGGAGAATGATTTATGATATTTTGCGTTCCCCAATTATGCTAGGTCCTTAATTGAGGGCGTGCTTATATATAGCAAAAAATAAATCAGTTTCAAGACTAATTAAAATTGAATTGTTGCTGTTTTATTAGGAAAATGAAAATGGATATTTCCTTTAGACCTTATATTATATTTGAAATATGATTTACCTATAGAATATAAATTAGCACGAAGCCTCTTGCACTGAAGAGTGATTATGTAACAGCATGTTACCAAAGTTCTTATTAAGTGTAGAAAAGCATTATTCATCCTCTCTTTATCCACATTTTGTACTTCATGGCCTCCGTTTGCTGTATGGCAAGTCTGGCAGTATCACGCCATCTGTCGCTGTTGCATGTTAGTTGCGTCAGAACAAAACCGACCTTCAAAGGGCCGACAGTTGTTGGTTCAGATATGGCTCCAAAACTCCTGAGGGAACTGGAGCTGGTGTATATAGTCGCAAAGCAAAAGTAAGAATAACTTCGAGCCTGGGTGAAAATATGACTATATTTCAGGCAGAAATTCATGCCATTGAGCTGTGTTCACGGAGGCTAGAAGAGACGCGGCCTAGACACAGATCGACAAAAATATTTTCAAACAGCCAAGCGACTCTTAAAGCCCTTGGATCATACCGTTGTAACTCTAAAACCGTTTGGAATTGCCAGGAAGCTCTTACCTGAGAAACAGCAAACTGACTCTGATCTGGATACCTCGCCACTCTGGTATGGAAGGCATGCCTGCAAATTCTGCCGAGGCTAGCTATCCAAGCCTGGGCTGAATTTAAAACAATTCAGCACTGAAACTTAAAAGATTTTAAGCCTTTCATGAATAATATCTTTAGAAAATTGCTGATTAATTATACCTGAAAATGTGTTAAAAAAATGAAAGAAACAAACGACACATAACTCTGTTTATTAAATGAGCATGAGATTTCAGGGGTGAGTGAATAACAAAACACTTTCATTATATATAAAAATTGGTAAAGGTATTTATACAGAACTTCACTCTTTATTTGTTCATGGCGGTCCCTCTAAAAATTTAATAATTACGAAATGACATGGAAAATAATCGAAATATAGTTATCACTATTATTACAAAGAAAACCTGATAAGTTTTGGTCAAAAAAATATACAAATTGTTCATCCAACAGCAAAAATTCAATACTGTTGTAATAAATAAAAGTGTAATAGGTACATATGCCAAATATTATTGCCATCTATCACATTTTCAATTCCACATTCACGTAGTGGAGTGGAAGTATATGGTTAAAAAATTTCATCTTTTTTTACATTTTTCAAAAATGTTGGTATTCTTCTGAAATAGGTTTAGAATGTCATGAAACGTGGAAATTTTAAATTTAAGCAAAAAGGAAAGTTTCCTTCTATTTTATAGTAGTGGTAAAAAAACATTACAAATTTAATTTTTTTTTTAAATAGGTTTAGAATGCCATGAAACGTGAAAATTTAAAATTTGAGCAAAGAAAAAATTTTTTTCATCTGTTTCAGTGGTATAAATTTAAAAAAAAATGTTGGTGAAAAAAATTTTCAAAATTTTTTTTTCGGCAATGAGTGGAATGTCATGAAACGCGAAAATTTTAAATTAGAGCAAAAAAATTGTTTTCCATCTATTCTAGTGGTAGTAATTTTTTTTCCAAAATGGTAAAAAAATGTTGCAAATTTTTTTTCTGAAATAAGTTTGGAACGTCATGAAACGTGGAAATTTTAAATTTGAGCAAGAGAAATTTTTCATTTATTCTATAGTAGTAACAAACAATTTTTTTTCAAAAATTTTTTAAAATTTTTCAAATACATTTTTAAATTTGTTTGAATAGGTTTAGAATGCTATGGAAACGTGGACATTTTAAATCTGAACAAAGAAAAAAAAATTCCATCTATTTCAGTGGTACAATTTTTTCAAAAATGGTAAAAACATTTTCTAATTTTTTTTAAAATAGGTTTATAACGCTATGAAACGTGAACATTTTAAATTTGAGCAAAGAAAAAAAAAATTCCATCTATTTTATTGGTAAAAAATTTTTCAAAAATGTTTGTTGAAAAAATTTTCAAAGGTTTTTTTCCTGAAATAGGTTTAGAATATCATGAAACGCGAAAATTTCAAATTTGAAAAAAAAAAAATTCCGTCTATTCAAGTGATAAAATTTTTTCCTAAAAAAAATGTCTTGAAACGTGGAAATTTTAAATTTGAGCAAAGAAAAGCATTTTTTTCATCAATTTTAGTGGTAAAAATTTTTCCAAAAATGTTGGTGAAAAAAATGTTCAAAATTTATTTTTTCTGAAATAGGTTTAGCGTGTCACGAAACATGGAAATTTTGAATTTTTCACCTATTCTATAGTAGTGGTAAATAGATAAAAAAAAATTCAAATTCAAAATTCTTAAAATTTTTCAAAAACATTTTTAAATTTGTTTGAATAGGTTTAGAATGCCATGGAAACGTGGAAATTTTAGATCTGAAAAAAGAAAAATATTTCCATCTATTTTAGTGGTAAATTTTTCTCAAAAATGGTGAAAATGTTTTCTAATTTTTTTTAAATAGGTTTAGAATGCTATGAAACGTGGAAATTTTAAATCTGAACAAAGAAAAAAAATGTTTTCCATCTATTTTAGTGGTAAAAATTTTTTCAAAAATGTTGGTAAAACAAAAAAAAAATATTTTATTTTTTGGATTAGGTTTGGAATGCCATGAAACGTGGAAATTTTAAATTTGAGCATAGAAAAACATTTTTTTCATCAATTTTAGTGGTAAAAAATTTCCAAAAATGTGAAAAAAATGTTCAAAATTTATTTTTTCTGAAATAGGTTTAGCGTGTCATGAAATGTGGAAATTTTAAATTTGAGCAAAAAATTTTTTTTCATTATTTATTCCCTTAAGACCCTGTATATTTTCCAGTGAAAGTTTAACCATTTCTTCGCTGACAGTAGCGTCAACTATATACCAAATTTGACTGCTCTCCTTCAAGTAGTTTTTTAGTTAATGCACCATAGACAGATAGACTTATATAAAACTTATATTTTCGTAATCCACGTGATCTGAAACGTCAAAATCCGAAAAATCTCGGATGGTGATTTATTCTCGAATACAATACTTCCCTTCGGTATGCGAGGGAAGTAAAAAACTATAAGCGCAAACAATAAATACATACAAAAAAACTTATTGGATAGAAATGCAAAATACAAACTCAAACATTCGCATCTGGCCAGTTCCGCGTAAAATAAATGTTTTACTATTATAGAAAGAAGAGTTAAATGATAATAATTTTTACAACAATATCAAAATCTACAAACTAGTTACAAAAGGAAACCGACAAGTTAATATTCGATATGTTAGTTGTCGAACTGACATAGATTTTCGCACACCATGAAATAGATTTACTTGAGGACACGCCGAGGTTTAAATTCACTCGCGACGTTTTCACTAATCAGTTTTCAAGGAAACCATCGATGAAAAATAAATGTTTATAACGGGATGCAATGTCCGGAAATTATAATTCTGATTACCAAACATCCAGGGACCGCAAGATCATGACTAACTAAATACGTTAGCAAACGTTGTTTATGGCGTTTATGGCTTCTGTAATTTGGAACTACGCTACTTCACTATATAACTCGTTAACTATTGATAACATTGATTCTAGGTATCAAATTACTAAAGCAGGTAGGTTGGATGACCAATATTATAGACTTGTAACGACAGTTCTCGTGTCGCCCCGGGCAAGGGTCCTGCCTGGAATCATGGTCTATAAAGATTACTCTGTGCTGACGCCAAAGTGGCGGGATAGTTATTTATTCATTCGTATGGATTTCTAGCGTACTAGCAAGGTAGGCATAAGGTAATTTTAGAACAAAATATTAGTGATTAAAAAGTGACCCGTCACAGCACTGGCAGGAACTATCAGGATCAGTCCACTCAAAGGAGTTTACTATATACCCCTTGGCGTCAATAACTAAAAAAACTATTAGTTAAATAGGCTACACCTAAGAACTCTAATTGGCCTATACACTGGGCACTGCGGACTAAATCATCACCTACATAGAATTGGACTGGTGGAAAACGCCGAATACCATTTATATCTGGAGGATGATTAAACGACATAGCACGTTTTGTGTACCTGTCTTGCTGCAGAAAGAATCAGATTCTCACTGTTTGGCAAGGGGCGACTGGAGCCAGAGGACCTGGACGGTCTCTCACCGAACAAGATTATCGACTTTATTAAAAGCTGAATCTGTTGGGTGAACTATAACTAGGAGTGAGCCACAGTAGACCTGTTGGTCGCAGTGGAGGTTTTGACAAGAACCCACTCACATATTAACCTATCCAAACCTAAGTGCAGAGTCAAAGCTTTTCCCCATTAGCACTTTGGTAACATCAGTCTAAGATTTTGAAAGACTCTTAATAATGCTTCTTCGAGCATCGAAATTTCTTGAATATCTCGTCAAAAAATTTGCTTCTTCGACATCTTTTTGTATACGTCCAGTTCACTCACACCTGTGAATAATATAGCTGTATCAGCAGTATATGAGATAATACTAGAGTCTGTTATTAAATTTACAATTTCGCTAATGTATACAAGGAAGAGGGCAGGGCCCCTCATAGTACCCTGTCGTATCTCCATGGAAATTATTCCGGATTCACTCAAAGATTCAGCAATTTTTTCTTTTCTTGTTCTGCTACACAAATAATTTGTTAATAGTTTTAAAGAATCATCCCTCACTCCAATCTCTTAGAGTCTGGAGAATAAAGTTTTATGACATACTCTGTCAAATACTTTGGCTTAGCAAGTGATTTTTATTTTTATTTAAATTTTTCATTATTAAATTTGTAACTTAAAGAACTACATCTTCTGCATTCCTATTTGATCTGAATCCAAATTACATCGAACGAAGAATGTTGTAACTATCTAAAAACTGTATTAATTTATGCTATAGGCATTTCTCAAAGTATATTAAAAGCATGAGACATTTTCTCCATACTGCTAGTAGTTCGTTTACTTACTTACATTTTATTGCCCCTAATTGCCATTCTATAGATGAAAATATGCATTTATCAAATAAATCTCAATAAACGTTTTCTCATGAGAGCAATATAAGAGATAAATTAAACATTTCAAGGGCAGACAGAAGCTATCTTGTGCGATATATAGGGCATACGAGCTAGCTTGGGATTAATTTGAAGGAAATTGCAGATTGTTCAGGTTAACCCGTTCCAGATTATAAGTCCGCATGGACCTATTATATATTAAACGGTTTTAAGTAGACTCGCGAAACACAGGCAAACTTAGAAGCGACATATGTATATAGGGTTACTGATAATTCGATGTATTCCTTTAAACCTATGATAGTTGATTTACTAACCCAAATATGCATTATCCAGAGTCTTTAGCTTTAGAGAATTGCAGTTATTTTACGTTTTCCAGCTATATATTTATATTTACGAAGAGTTCTTAATTTCATTGAATAGGAGATATCTAATTCTCTTGAACAATCTTTCAGGGATTTCTTTCGGTCTTCGTCAAAATACTGGGTGTAATTAGTTTCTTGTCATTAAAAAAACTGGAGGTAGGGAACGACAAGATAAACAAAAAAACCTGATATAACATGGGTCTAAAGCTCATAGTTTTGGAGAAAAAAAATAAACAAAAATTTCCAAAATACTTAATAACACAGTTTGAGAACTGCTGGCATATTGGAGTAGGTTTTATTGCCTCGCGTCTTGTCTCACATGATACTCTGACATTCGTGCAAATAAGTATGGTGAACCTAAGAGATAATTAGGCCGGGATCATCGAAAAGTATGCGGACAAAGCAGCTAAAGGCCACCGACAGAGGACACCGTCATGTTTTTTGCTTCTTCGCGGCCAAGTTATCTTATTACGCGTCCTATACTCTCCCTTGTAATATTCTCAAGTAATAATTCCAGTTTTGGTCCTTACTTGGTAAACAATGTACACATGACGTGACCTACCCGTTCCTTGGTTTTGTCTGTTGCTTTTGTTCTTTTTGAATTTTGTACCACCTACGTTAAGATTTATTTTATTGACTTATCGTTCAAGTCGTTAGCACTTGGTTACGTAAGACACTACTTCTCGTTCGTGCTTTTTGTGTTACTTTTTGGATTTTGGACTAAGTTCTTCTTTTTGTTTTCTTTATTGATAACGTTAATTCACAGTTTAGTGTGGTGTTTTAAAACGCAGATTTTGGACACAATTATCCGCTAGATTAAATGGTGATGTATACTTAAATTTTTTGCAACAAACATTGCCTTTGCTGGAAGATGTACCCTTGGCTACGCGCAGAAGAATGTGATCCAATTGACTCTTTAGAAGAATTGCAACAACGTATTTTAATGTGCACAGAAACCATAAAAAATGATCCTAATTTACCAAATGTGTTGAACGGAGTGCGCATGTCCTTAGTTCGACGTGCCGAAATGTGGAGATGGAGGTCATTTCGAACGATTTTTGTGAAACATTCAAAAGAATTGTTCAGTTATTGGGTGTTACCTATTGGGCATTAAAGGTATGATTATTATTATTAGTATTGACTGTCTTGTTTTGATCTGTTTATTATTATTACATTGATTTTCATAGAGACCAAAGACTCGATTTTTAGTTTTCGATACCTGATTGGGACAAATTATGAGCTCAATTCGTTAAAAAAATCAGATTTTTTCCTAACTTAAAATACGCAACTATTTTCGGTTATTGTATCTCGGACGTCTAACTATTCATTTTCCAATTTCATCCATAAATTAAATAAACTTTATCAATAGTGACGTAACACAGACCAGAAAGCAGGCAATACTTTTGTGCAGCATTTACTTGCATTAAAACTTTTAACAGAAATACACGCAAAATGGTAAAATAGTGTAAACAAAAATTTTTAAATTGTAAGTACTGAAATTCAATTTGTAGAATAACATAAAATAATCCTACTTTAATATAATTATTGTAGTTTTTCCTCTGAAGATGGTTAATAAAACCGAAACGTAGGAAAATATAAGAATTTTCAGTTAAAGCTGATCGAAAAATCCCAGGTATACAAGTTAATTTGATATCAACGGTCAAGAAAATACAAATATTAATTTATAAATGGATTTTATGATAAATTTGTACACGGCAACACAAAGTATTTCTTTTTAAATAAAAATGCATGTACCTTTTTTCATTACTTACATCTGAGTTTTTAGCTACTGATAAAAAACTAAATGTAATATCAACTTTAGCTTGTAGCTATTTCCTAATACTACATGTCTTAACGAAACATTCTGATGATGATATCGTAAACCCATAGGTCTCTGCAAAATCAAATTTTAGTGATGAAAGACCGCTTAAATGTGGCGCATTGTGCGTAATGATTGCCAAAGAAATTATCGTTTCTGTCATCATTTATGAAAATTTTACTTTTGTGATGAACGTACAAATTTTTGCGGCTTTAAATTAAATTTAAATCAGATATAAAGGAATGTTTTTAACAAAAAAATTAATCAGAACTCGTATTCTTCAGAAGTGCGAACATTTATACCTTTAATAGGAGGTCACGGGTACACCGTGAAATATTTACACTGGAAACAATGAATTAAATACAATCCAGAAAACCATTTAGAATTTTTTTCCTCAAAAAATTATTATTTAGATCTATTTTCGGTATAACCTACATGTTTTATACGGTGTAACCTACATATTTTATACACAGGTTATACCGAAAATAGATCTAAGTAATAATTTGTTGAGAAAAACATTCTAAATGGTTTTGAGAAATATTGATGTTTAATACAATTGTTTAAAAATGTAAACAAAATTTGCTGTGGCAAATTAGAAACAATATTTTCCTGTAGTTTCTTATGATCACATTAACAGAAAACTAAATTATGAAATTTTATATAAAATAAGATGAATGTTCAAATTGTGGCTAACTATATGACTAACAAACGCTCATTAAACCTTGGCAGTAACATGAGTATTTATCCATTGAATTTCTTCCCAGTTTTGTCCTAAGCAGGTTGATTGATATACATTATGCATTTTAAGTATTACGATAGAACCAGATCTAACGGGGTTAGATCCGGCCATCTAGTTGGCCATTCAATGCTAGTCCTATCCACCTGTTAGGAAAAGCCTCATTTAAGCGATTTGAAATACGTGCCACAATTTTGGCAAAAATTCCCCAGATAATGTAGTGCATTCTCACGGCACCGAAACTTATTAAAATTTTACTTAGTAGTAGGGAAATTATTCTTCCTCCTGACTTCTCTCAGTCGTCGACTTGGAATCTACATTACAATTACCGCTTTTTTTAAACGCCGCGTCCATTTTTTTCAGCGGCTAAAGTGATCTTGATCTTGGGTACTAGTGATTTCCCTGAGTATTAATTTGACGGCGGAGAATTCTATTGCAGAAGCTGAAAAAAAGGACTTTTGTGCGCTATCAAAGCAAATATTAAGAGACAAATTTTCTTACGGATTCAGAAAAGGTTGTGCAAGTAGTAGTAATGTTGATAATCACATGTAAAACAGAAACAAATAAGATTTAGTGGTATAGTATATATGATTTCAATTGGGACAGCATAAAAACGAAAATTCGGAGTAAATTCGGCATCTCCTTTATGGGATATAGGCGGCCGCGGTGGAAATGTAAAAATGCTTTAAATACTAAATCATTATTTTTTAAATGTTAAAGAAAGGAATTTCTATAATACCTTTGTTCAATAGAAGTGGTTAATGAAAAAACACGTTTATCACATTTGATAAGTCACATAATTAAGGCTACGTCTGTTGTCTAGTGACCTACCTCTTGTTCTACCTTCTAGTGGAAAAGTTATGTAATCTTAGGCGGGAGTTGCATAGAAAGTATATAATCCTTCCGAATGGGCGTAAAGCAGCGACTGTTTTGTTTATTAAATGTTAGGCCTTGGTACCTACTATGAACTTTGCAGTATCCTGATGTTAGGCAGGTAGAAAATTTCTACTGTTCTATAAAGGAAAGTCTCGGCAAAATTTTAAAGGGAACCCGTGTCCTGGCATCGGTAATTGGTCTCAGTAGCGGAAATAGAACGACGTTTAATAAACAAATTTCAAAAAAGCTTTGTCTATGAACTTTAAATAAGCAATATTTAATTCGTCACTATCCGAGTTTTCAGAACTTGAATCGGTATTTACATTAATAATAATTGAATTAATAGGTGGTAATATAGAATATTCATTTTCCTTTTTTATCACATGAGATACACACTTCCTCCATATATCGCTCTATATATTCTTTAAGGCAGACTCACTTAATTGTGGGGATTGATTATATTGACATAGTCTTGTTTATACACTAGCCCACAACATTTCAGTGGGGTTGAAAACGCAATAATATGGAGACAGACCTAAAATAGTAGGATGGTTGCTTCAAAAATTTTTGCAACGGCATGTTCCTTCTTAAAATCTTACTTTCCAATCAGTTCTAATAAAGTCTTTTTTTGTGTTCTTTTCTGGTATTTCCAAGCCTTTACATTTCACAAATTCAGTGATGTCACCTTTTCTTGTGTTGGCATTCGGAATTTTTGTGTGTTGCCTCGAATGGTATGACGCCTTGTTCATAACAATTACAGAATTTGGTGGGATATTTGGTAATAGCTGTTCCTTTGCCCACTCAAATAATTCAGCCGTCATATCCTCGCGGTAGTCGACAGAGGATTGCTTGATATTTTTAGCAGACAACAACAACGCATTTGGAATAAAACCATTTTTACTTCCAGCATGTAGAATTATAAATCTTTTTCCCCTAGAATATGAAGCACTTAAATTACACTTGTGTGATCTAACTAACTGTATTGAACTACATCATGGGTGTCAAACCATGTTTCCTCAAGATAAATTATGTCTCTATTTGCATCTCGCTATTTTTTTATTTTACGCAGGTACTCGTGTTGATGATCAATGGTGCGTGCTTATTCCATAACTACCATTCGTCTGTCCAATTTTTTTTAATCTAAAACCGCAATCGAGCAAAACGTTTCGCAAAGTATCTAATGATTTATAGTTATAATCTTGATAGTCGCTTAACTTATCCCTAATAATTTCTAATGTGGGCACCTTCTGTTCATTGTAAAAGTCATACCCAAATGGACGAATGACATCTTTGGACGCGTTATCAAGTTTCTTAAGTTTTCGTGCAACTCTTTTGCGTTTAATAGAATGATCAACTACATCCCCGCTCTAATAACCCTATAAATTGTAGTACTGCTAAATTTGGTTAATTCACAAATCCTCTTCACAATCTGATTATATGAAGAATCAATATTCTCGCCCTTTAAACACGAGTAAATATTCAAAATAACCTTTCGAGTTTGAACGTGTGTCTTTATTTTAAAGTTCCGCTTGTATAGGCTCTCTATCAAAATCGTCCGTTTCGTTGTCACCACTATCGAAAGGCCTCCAAATGCCATTTTAAACAATTAATTGCAGAAAATCACTCAATCACAGTAATAAAACTAACGATTTGTTCAAATATTCACTAGAATTAAGTAATTTATAACGCTGCCTGGCAGTACTGCACTGCCTCGTAGAAATCATACGATACAAATAGTTTTTTTTTTTTTTAATCACTTATTTAACGTCGGCCTATTTCCGCTACCAAGGCCAATCACCGACGCCAGGAGACGAGCTACCCCCAACCTGGAAATTTTGCCAAACCTCTTCTCTATCGAAGAGTAGGGATCTTTTACTTGCCTAACATTTAATAGACAAGGGACCGACTGCTTTACATCCCCTCCGAAGGATGGTATATCCACTATGTAACCCCCGCCTAAAGTTACATACCTTCTACGCATGCGCTGATATACAAGCCGTTAGAAGACGGAGCGAGAACGCTGTGTTTCCCTGGAGAGGCTCACCCATCCAAGTACTAACCGCGCCCGACGTTGCTGCATTTGCGTATCGAAATACGAGTATATGCAGACGTCTCTACGCTCGCTCCTATATACAAATAGTTCATAGGTATTTTTTGTTTTTAATATTATGGCATGCAAAAACTCTGAAAAAGGTTGGTGTTTTTTAAAAGTTAATTATTTATTATTTGTTTGCTTATAGTAATGAAACATATTCTTTTTATGATTTTGCAAACACCGGAGCAAACTATCTATGAGAACTAAAAGAAAAACTGTATATAAAAAATGTTAATGAAATCTTTTCATTTTTTCGATAACCTGACTTCTGGTTATGCTAGTAAATCAGAATCCTAAAATAAATTTGTCCAATTTCTTATTTGACATTCTCATTATAACACTAGCATCCAGCATAGTCCCTTACGGCTAAGCAGATTAAACCAGTATCTACATGACCACCTACGGCACAGAATAATAAAACAATCAGAAGGGAAACTCTGAGCATTGCCCATATACAATTTAACTCCAGAATCGGCCATCTTGTTGGGGTTGAAAGCAGGGGCGTATTCTATACTTTTGTATTCAGGTCCGCACTTAGGAATGTGTAATTTAATTTTGTAGAATATACTTTTCAATTTTTCTCAAGAAAACCTATAAAATAATTGTCTCTGAATAGTGGATCACACTAACGCCATGTTAAAAACAAATTTTGACAACTTTACACAGCGCTTAAATAATCATAACCATATTACAATATTTTTAAGACTGTTGAAGATGCCTATTTTAACTCAATGTCATGGAGTTGATCTCATGGGACAATAAATGTCTATTTTTATTCTATACGATTGACTTTATCCCTATATATATATGCTGTGTAATAATTACACATATATGTATATTTTGTTTTATTAATAAATCTATATATTTTGTCAATAATTAATTAAATAGTAGTAAATATACCGTCCTGAAATATTCAATATAAAATTGTTTCTAAAATACAATACAATAAAATACAATAAGGAATATACCCTGTACTGAAATTAGGTCATATAAGAGGTGTGTATAAATTGTTTCATTATGCGTATAAAGGAATTAATGTATGTATTGACTATGTTATATTATAGTTTTAGTGCAAAACATTACTGACACGATTGATTAGGCACACAAAAATGTTAAGATGTACGAGACCGATGTGGAAACATTATAGTATACCTATGCCTGTGTATCCACGTTCGAACGAATTATAAGTGGATTAGATGATATGTCAATATTACTTTAAGATATTACTGAGTTATTTTAAATGAGAGTATTATACAAATCAAATGGAGTCAGGCATTGATCAACGTAAATAAACAGCAAAACAAACGAAATAAATAAATAATATCTGTCAACTTATGACCAATAGGTTATATGTAATGTTGCCAGATGAGTTTTTGAAATTACTGTAAGGTACATGAAAATTATTAATTTTAGTACATAATTTTTTTCATGCAACCAACCATCTCATTTCTCAAGAAATTGAATTTGAGACATTTGATTACTGCAAAATGTACCACATGCACATTAATGCTTTTGTGGCAAAACTATACAATTATCTATTCCTAGTTCATCAGAAATTATTGTACATCTGGCAACACTATAAAGCACACGATTATCATTTATTTTACCCCCGGAACATGGCGAATTGGATGCGCGCCTAGAAATGCGCGAAACTTCCCCTTCCCTGAAAGATTAGATTCTGATTGTTTTATTATTCTGTGCCTACGGTGTGAAGATTCAGTTAAAAATGAGAACAAAGACCTAAAAGGAATTTGTTCACCTACCTTGTCTTAAAAAATTGTTCATTCTAATGGATTACATTTTAATAAAATCTCTCATTCAGTTTCTTGGAAATGTTTAGCCCTTGAAACGTTTTTCGCCCTTATTCTGGCAATATCCATGGTTTTGCATGAAACATCGTTATGAGTGGCTTTGTGCCTCTCTGATGAGCTCAGAATGAATATGTTTTTAAGACAGGGTAGGAAATAAATTCGTTTTAGGCCTTTGTTCTCATTTTTAACTGAATCTTCATACCGTAGGAGGTCATGTAGATACCAGTTTAATCTGTTTAGCCGTAGGGGACTATGTTGGATGCTAGTGTTATAATGAGAATGTCAAATAAGAAATTTGACAAATTTATTTTAGGATTTTAATTTGCTAGCATAGCCAGAAGTCAGGTTATCGAAAGAGTGCAAGGATTTCATTAATATTTTTTACATATATGTTTTGTTTTAGTTTTCATGGACAGATTTTTCCTCTGTTTGCAAAATCCTATAAAGAATATGTTTCAAGGTTGGTGTTGACAAATCAAATTAGCTAAGCATCTAATCCAACCTATATTTCTATGTGACAGGCGGATCAAGTCCACGTGGACTGTAGACGAGGAGTGGTGAATATAAATCTTTAAAATTATGTGCTCTCTCATTCAATGTGAAGCGATATATTGACAATACCTTATCCTCTAGTTCCGTGCTGTTCCAATTGAGTTAGTAAATACTATACTATTGATGACAGGTAAAAAAGAAACAAATAAGATTTAGTGGTAAAGATGGGGTGTGTGTAATATACCGTGGAAGAAATTGGATAATACAATGTTAAGATCATGATTGCAACAGTTTATTTGTGTGCATATTCAATTGTCAGCGGAAACGATGCTAATGAAAAAACCGCGGTCTAATGAATCACTCAGATTTACCATCCTGGTCTCTCTAAACGAAAACCTTTATATTTACACTCCAGAGTGTATCTTTTTGAATTTAATTTAAATTGAGTTGGTAACACATCACAGAGACTAACCCTGGTTTTGACGCCATTTATCGCGGTTTCCCAATCTCCGATTATAAGGCAACACAAGATTAATTACAAGGATTAGGGATTAGGATTGTATTATTTTACACTGGAGCAACAAGATATCCGAATATATACTGATAAATGTAGTTACACATCTTGGCATGTTCCTTGTACTGCTGATTGTTAACAAACAATCGATAATCCTCTTAGAATGTCTGTTTACAGCAAGAAACGGCGATGTTCCACGTTCATAACAGGCTTAGAAATGTACATCATTATACTTTAACCGTAATATTATGTTGTGCTTTATTTCTGATTTACTTGATTGTATTTTCCAAGTTAATGGAATACTAAAGATAAGATAGTAGTAATAGCGTTATTAACCTGCGCTGCACATTAGGGGAGTATTTTCATCAGAGAGCTGACCTAAATTTTATAATCGTTAATCTAATCATTAATATCTCTTTAGTATGCATAGAAAATGTTACATAAGGCGTGCTGTGCCCTTTTCTGTACGTTGCGGCACAAACATTTTAATAACTGCTGAATAATCGAATTGTCATAAAAAATGTGGAAAAGTGTTACTTATTCTTATACGTAAATTTTTTACCGTAACAGTTTTAAAGTCTACTCTGAGTTGCCTTTTCATCATTGTTTGTAATTTTAGGAAATTCCATAATTTATACAATTGTGATTTTGTGAATTAAACTAAGGGCATGTACTCTTAATTATTATCAACACTACTTCTAGTTCTACGATGTTACCTTGACCAACACTCTCTGTAGAATAATCCCAAGGTTTCAATACACTTTTTTCTGGAATATTACTAAGTTTTTGACAATGAGCAAAATGCATAATTTTTTTAAACATCACAGATGAATAGATCACTAAAAAACATTATTTTTCCAGTATTCTATTTTTGTATGTTCTAATTAAAGGTTAAAAAACTATTTACTGCAGCTGTCAATTTAACTGAGTTTAAATGGAGAAGTTTCCGCGCTACTTGTGTGTGACTTCATCGGGCACATCGCACCGACGGAAAACGTATTGTGATTGCGAATGTGTATACATTATTTATGTTGTGTTATGGAAAATACAAAGAAAAGTAGCTATAAATATTGTATTGTGCCCAAATGTACAAATACTACAATAAAAACTCCAGAAAAGTTATTTTTTAATGTGCCTAGACGCGATAAAGTTAGGAAGAAATGGTGCAGAGCTATGAGACGAGACAACCTAAAAGTACGTACTTAGTATGTAACGGGAGGTATTTATTACATAAAAAAGTAAAGCATTCTAAGATGAAAAATATTAATTAATATAACATTAAAACATTGCCTTGTTTACCTATTTTGAGGTTAGGTACATAAATAATTTGTTATATTTAACTACAGTAAAAGGATAAAAATGGGCACAATTGAATTCATGTTTAGAATAATGAACGACACATACCTTGTTGCTTTAGTACCTCCAATTTCTGCACTAATAAAATCAGTATTAGTAGCAAAAAAGTTTGTCATCATAAACACATCAACAACGGGCAAATTGTCACTCTGGCACCGTAAAAACCCACTGTCCGTCATTTTTACCACTTGATAATTAAAATAAATAAATAAATGAATGATTTCTTTTATGAAAATTTCAATACACATTTACAAAAGACAAAACAATTTACGATTTAACCCCTTGGCAGATAGACGACCATTAGACATTATGCCGAATGACGTCAGACCAATAGCGTGGTGTTTTCAGTCACGTGGATATGTTCCCATAAAATTTCGAATTTCAAAGTCGTTTATTTAGGTTACACATTTTTTTTATACCTTTTCTTCATTACTTTCTCAACTTATATAACATATATAACGAAAAAATAATAAATTATTGCATTTCTAAAATTCATGCATGTTGCTCATTGTTAGAGTCTGCTGTCAAATTATCTATAATAACTATTAATCGATGGCCACCAAACACAAGTGCGAACTAATGATTTCATTTTTACAATTCCAATACGAGATTCATGTACTTATCTTATTTAAAATTGAATTAGGATATTTATCTGGTACAACTTTATATCCCACCCAAGTTCAACAGTTAGTTCGTTCTTACGTCTGGTATGTATGGTAAGAATTCGTCTGATAATTTTTTGTTGGACCCACCGTATAGTACAGAGTTATTCATTATACTTTATCCTTTAAATTCCCCCCACCCAGAATGCATTCAAAGGTGTTAAATCAGGGCTATTTAGTAGCCATGGAATTGGTCCGCTATTACCAATCCAAATGTCAAATTGACCACTAAAATGGTCCCTAACTTCCAAAACACTGTGTGTTCTGCTGCCAAATTGCCTTTAAGTTCTTCATCAGAGAAGTGTTCCTCTAAAAGCTCTGTTACCTCTGGCAGAATTATTTCTAAATATGTTTCCACTGGAAAAAATTGGTCCTACAACTCTATATCAATAAAAATTCCACACCAAGTTATAACCGATTTTCTACCGAATTTTTATTTTCAACAACTTTTCTTTGTCGTTGATTTTCTTCTCCCACGAGCGTCTATTTTTCCTATTGAAAACCACTGCTGTAGAAAACGACAATGCATCTGTACATAGTACTCAGTCATACTCAAGTGAAACTTTTGAAAAATATTCTAAACAAATCTGAGGCCTTGGCTTCTACGTATGTACACCAATTTCTGTACTCTTACCAGCTTGCTTTACTTATTTCCCCCTATTTACCTCCTCTTACCCCCCTACCCTTGGTCGGAATCATCTCAAAAATAATCTAGTTCCAGATGTGTGCCAAATCTCAATTTTATTTTATTGGTCTTTGTAATAAAGAAGTGGGGGTGGTGAAGAGGTGGGTGGTGTGTTTTCACTAGGAGCTAGACGATTTGGGTATAATACATATTCTCTTCTTGTTTGTATTTATTATTTTTAACATAAAGGCAAAATATATCAAACTTTTCTGCTTGAGTGTAACCCATTTTGATCAAATAAAAAGACGAAACGTTGTCATAGTATCATCACTAACAGTGTACTACGTAAGAGTAATTACCGCGCTACCTTCGATAACAATGAAATACCTATATGCATGTTTGAAGCATATTTAATGTTCGATATGTCAAGAAATTTTACAGCTGGACCTATCAGTAGATAAGCTATGGGGATTCGGGCTCAAAATCCCATGTTATTTCTTATGGAGGTTGTACAGGTTTTAAACAGAATCTGTATACAGACCCTGTTTAAAAGCTGTACAAACCTGTTTAAAATCGTACAGACCTGTATACTGATTCTGTTTAAAACCTGTACAAACCTGTTTAAAAGCTGTAAAAACCTGTTTAACCCGACCGGTAGGACTTTCCCCGAAGGCGGAGCATAAAAAGTGGCGGGGAGAAAATTGGTAAAAAATGTGCAGAATGAACCTCCATAAGAAATAACATGGGATTTTGAGCCCGAATCCCCATAGCTTATCTACTCCTATCTACCCTGATTTATTCGAAATCAGGAAAAGAAGATCTAAAAGAATATGTAAAAATATACAGGGTTTTCCATTAAAAAAATAACTTCATTGTTTTATCACCTGATCTATGCGAGCAATTGTTTTTTAATTGCACTTAAAAAATATATGCAATCTTCCAACTTTTATACGAGACTTTTTTTATCTCTAATAATATCATAAATAAAGGAGACTCAAAATATAATGAATAACCCTGTATATAGCACATAAAATTTGACAAAACTTTGTCATGCAACGGTTATGAGAATTGATTGGCAAATACTCTTGTACATAAATAAAATATAATATATTGTTTCATGATTTTCTTTTATGTTTTCTAGGGGTAATCACGACAATTCATCAGCTACATTTTGATTAGATTTTGCCCATTCACCTTCGAAATCATAAGCTGACAAAAAATGTACCCATCTCTGCAATCTGTATGCTGCTATGATACAGTGGCGACCTGTTGTTTTTAGCTGTGGGTTGGCAGTTTTAGCTGTGGTTGGTTTTTAGCTGTGGGTGGCGGACATAATGTGCGTACGGGGTGGTTAGAGAGAGAGCGCCGCGGACTAAAATTTTTTGAAACTTCAAGGTAATCGGTTTGAACCTCGATCTTCCCTTTTTTACAGTTCAAAGTTGTCGGAAAATCTAATAATAATCGAGTTAAATGTGCACTTCACAACCGAAGTCGGAAAACTTTTACCGATCCCTCGCGCGCCTCGGATTCGGCTCAGTGCGGTGGATGGAACTTCATGACCCACCGAAATAAAAACTACTTAAACTAAACAAATGGACTAAATAGACTCTAGAATATATCGACAAATAATAAATTATAAATAAAAATAAAATCTCTATGATCAAACCGAATATCGGCTCGGTGGATGGAACTGAAATTCATGTCCAATTAAATACTTAAAATAAATAAATGAAGAAATAAATAAACAAATAAATAAAATTATATCATATAACATATTCTATTAAATTATACAAAATTCAATATTCATTATTCATAAGGTTATTAAGTTTGCTTTAGTCGTGGCATGCCCTCCCTAGATATAAATCGCCCAAAGACACAAGTAATAGACATGCATCCCGCTTTGATAAATATTGCAGGCCTAGGATCAAATAGAATGACCAACATATGCGTAGACAACACAGTTTCAGTGTCCGCTGCCCACCCTGGTTAGTAGTGGTTAGAGTTTAGTCTCATGCGCATAAAATATTAGCGGCAAGCCATCCGGTGTCAAGATTAATTTGTTCGTATGTGAACCTTGGCCGAGGCAGATTAATATATTGTAGAAAAATATTAAAAATATTGTCAAATAAAAACAACTTCTTAATTTTATAATTTTTGTATTAAAATTAATTACCGGCAAAATGTTATGTCGAACTACTGCTTGGCCTTGGCGCCCTTAGATAATCGGGTAGGTACTGCCTACCCTGCCGTCCCTGACAAGCCGTTACTGCTATGTTAGGAATGCCTTTTTTAGAACCAAAATATTAACAGGTAATTGGTTTATTTTCTGACACGTTTGTAAAATGTCTTCGTCTTTTCAAGCGACTTTAATAAATTTGAAAAAGGACGAGGGTCTTAATTCTACCCATATGTACGTTTTTTATTTACTAATTACAATGTATGTACTTTATGCTGTCAAATCATTTTCGCAACTCACTTTCTGAATTAGGCTCTACGTAGAATGCAACGACTGGTCGATTAGATAAAGTACCTAGGGATGATGTATAGACCGTTTAGTGTTGAAAAAACTGCCGAACCCTTTCGCTTTAGAAGTTCTTGGCTATTACTTATTTCCTTATCCCATTCCACATCGTTCTCTAGTTGTACACAGAAAAAATACGAAATCTCGGTTTCGTTCTACTGAACTGAGAAAAAGGGTAGCTTTGTGTACATTCCTTTCACTTAACGCCGCGCTTTTATTCAAGTCACGTATGTAATAGAGGAGGGAATCTATAGATCTCGTAAAGTGTTTCGAATTCTTGTTTCGGACAATGTAATATTCTTTTATCATAAAGCCTTGTCATGTAACATTTTGTTTTTATTGTATATCAAAAGCATCGACAGACAAACATCGTTTCTATATTGTTAATAACACTGAGGGGCGGTTGATGCCAGTGGCGTTCTAGGGTTGTTAAATGATATGGCCGGATAATCATATGAAAAGTGCACTGGCGCGGCATCTATCTCCATATGGTTCCACTTTGTAAAATTAGGTTCGACCGTTTAATAATATTCAGGTCGAATATTATTAAACGGCCTTGATTATCATTCAAAGTGGGGCTACGATCAAGTTTCACAGTTGGCTGTTAAGCTGCTGTAGATGATAAATAAATAAATAAAATTTGAAAGCAACCATTGGCAGCCGAGAATAAAATTTCACGAATAAATTAACTAAATATTTCCTTAATATTAATATAAATATTTCCTTAATATTAATATAAACATAAATTATTAAGTATAAATGAACTAAATAAATAAGGAGAGAAAGAAAGGAAGAAAGAAAAAGAAAGAAACAAAAAAGGAAAGAAAGAAAGAAAGAAAGAAAGAAAGAAAGAAAGAAAGAAAGGAAGAAATACATAATTAAACGAACGGATAATTAAAAAACAAAAACAAACAAATAATGATGTTTATAACTCTTTCGCAACGCTGAAAGGTGGTGTCTTATTTGCGGACGTCTCATTTGCATACATAGCATAAACCAGTATCATTTGCAAAAACTGCACCCTAACTTCCTCTCGCCCATTCCCATTGAAAAGTGCTCTCTCACCCCACTAACATCAATCTATATACTGGTAGCAGATGTAAAATGGGTTTTTGAAGGATTATTTAGTAACTTTACTTTCCCCACTGTATGAACCCCCCCCCCCCATATTATTGTCATATTGCCTGTAAGCCTCTAATCTAATATGCATAATTCAATCTATCTCTGAGGTCATTGATCGACGCCTGCAAATGGACGTAATATACAGAGATTTTTCTAGGGCGCTTGACACCTTTGACCAAGCTATTTCACTTCAAAAATGTCCTCTTTCGGTTTCTCCCAATCTCTGCTCGTATTTTTTTCAATCCTGTCTCTTAGGTAGAAGACAAAGTCGCCTATAGTGGATTTCAGTCTGTCGAGTACCTGGCAACGTCAGGTGTTTCGCAAGGATCAATTCTGGGACCGTTGCTTTTTAATAAATATATAAATGTTATTGTGGAAGTTACTCAAGCTGACTGTTTACTCTACGCAGATGATCTCAAACTGTTTCGGACTATTAGTTCTATAGCGGACTGCAATCTATTACAAAACAGCCTCTCCAACATATCTTATTGGTGCATTTGAAATAAGTTAAAGTTAAATATGTCCAAACACAACAAAACTCATACTTACTACGTTTAATTATAGCATAGACAATGTGGCACTCCAAAGGCCGGTGACTTTCAAGGATCAGTAATTTTTTATAAAGAACTTGCTCTTGTACCACATATAAATAACATGAGTTCAGAATCTGTTCAAATTTTGGGATTTCTACTCAGATCAAGCAGAGAGTTTATCACTACTGATACTCTAAAAGTACTTTACTTTGCTTTTGTCCCGTCTAAACTTAAATACGCGTCACTCATCTGGAATCCTCATTACGTAACTCATGTTAATAGTGTAGAGAAAAAAAGGCGATGGAGTATCCCCATCAATTGGTTTTCCACACCTTGAACTTTTGAGAACAGACGGGTGTGCTATTTTCAAATATTTTTACATAATCTAATACATAACAAGGTCGATTGCCTACACGGATAATGCAAACTTTTCACCTTCCCACTCCACACTCTAGTAGACTTAAGTTTTCTCATCTAATCTCAATATGTTATAATTACAACAAAGATTGTGACAAATTTGATATTTGCAGCTGCACTGTTAATTCCATAAAGCACTTTTATAGTCAGTAACTCTTTGTTTTTCTTTGGATTCTGCTTTTATATAATTTTATTATTATGCTTATCTTATCTAGTTGATCATTCTATTAAACGGAAAAAAGTCGGACAAAAACTTAAAAAACTCGATAACGCGTCCAAAGATGTCAATCGTCGATTTATGATGAACAGAAGGTGATCACATTAGAAATGATTAGATAAGTTACGCGACTATCCAGATTATAACTATAAATCATTAGATCCTTTGCGAAACGTTGTGCTCAATTGCGGTTTTAGGTACAAAAAATTGAACAAACGAAAGGCAGTTATGGAATTAGCACGCATCGTTTTTCATCGACACGAGTATCTGCGTAAAATAAAAGAATACCGAGATGCAAATAGAGACATAATTTATCTTGGCAAAACATGGTTTGACACCCATGATGTAGTTCAATACGGTTTATTTATTTATTTCTTTATTGCATACACTATTCAACGGGTAAGATACCCAATTACAGAACAGGAATAAAGGCATACAAAGCATTAATTACATAATATACAACATAGAAAGAAAGTAAAATTAAGAAAAAATTTACTTAAATGTACGAACTATGAATAACTAATGATACGAAGAAAGAGAAAAAAATAACATGGGAAATGTTTACATATAAAAACTATATATACATATATACACATATGTGATTCAAAGCAAATTAAGAAAAACAAAGACACTCACTGGTTATTTAATTTAGAACAATTTGTTTTATGTCACTAAGGCTGCAATTAAAAATATCGAAGTCGGTACATAATTTGTTAGAAGTACTGCAAATCGTATATAAAGGTAAATTATTTAATACGTTGGTACGCGGCGTAGGTAAATAGAAAACTTGGTGATTACGAGAGGTTAATCTGGGAACGTGAAAATTAAGCTTGCTAATTATTTCGGGTGCGTCAAAATCATTGTGTATAGTAATTTAAACAAAAATACTAGAGAAAAGTACTTACGCCTATCCTCAAGAGTAGTCATAGAATATCTTTCAAGCAAGTTAGTTTGCGGAAAACCAATTACTGGATAGGTACCGTCGGATTTGAACCACAGTAATTTAAGAAATCTACGTTGAACTGCCTCCAAGTTATTCTTGTGAACATCATAACTGGAACACAATGGTATCGATATGATCAGTGAAGGATAATTTACTATCAAAAGTTACGCCGAGGTCGCGAAATGTTATAGGTCTTTGAAGTATGACATTATCTAACCTGTAGTCAAAAATTATAGGTGATGTTTTTAAAGAAAAGGACATTACGTTACATTTACTAGGATTCATGAATAATTTATTTACTATACACCAGGTGTTTATTTTGTCAAGAGAAGTCTGAAGTTGAAAACAGTCATCGATTTCATCAATTACTGTGAAAATTTTTAGATCGTCGGCATATAAAAGGCGAGGCAAATTAATTTCGTTCACTATGTCGTTAATAGATATGTTAAAAAACAAGGGCCCCAGAATAGATCCCTGGGGAACTCCAGATGTGGCAGCAAATTCGGTTGGGTAGATAACACTAAAAAGTGTAATTTAAGTGCTCCATGTTCTAGGGGAAAGAGAATTATAATTCTACATGCTGGAAGTAAAAATGGTTTTATTCTAAATGCGTTGTTGTTGTCTGCTAAAAATATCAAGCAATCTGCTGACTACTGCGAGGATATGACAGCCGAATTATTTGAGAAGTAGGCAAAGGAACAGCTGTTACCAAATATCCAACCAAATTCTGTAATTGTTATGGACAATGCGTCATACCATTCGCGGCAACACAGAAAAAAATTCCGAACACCAACATAAGAAAAGGCGATATCATTGAATTCATGAAAGGTAAAGGCGTGGAAGTACCAGAAAAAAAAACACAAAAAAGGCTTTATTAGAATTGATTGGAAAGCATAATTTTAAAAAGGAATATGCCGTTGAAGAAAATTTTGAATCACACGATCATACTATTTTACGTCTGCCTCAATATTATTGCGTTTTCAACCCCATTAAAATGGCGTGGGCTGATGTAAAGATAAGACTACGTCAATATAATCAATTCCTACAATTAAGTGGGTCTGCCGAAGTAGGCAAAAGCGATATATAGAGGAAGTGTGTATCTCATGTGATAAAAAAGGAAAATGAATATTCTATATTATTACCTATTAATCCAATTATTATTAATGTAAATACCGATCCAAGTTCTGAAAACTCGGATAGTGACGAATGAAATATTGTTTATTTAAAGTTCATAGACAAAGGCTTTTTGAAATTTGTTTATTTAACGAACTATTTCCGCTACTGAGACTAATTACCGATGCCAGGAAATGAGTTCCTTCTTTAAAATTTTGCCGAGTCTTTCATTTATAGTAGAAATTTTCTACCTTACTAACATCACGATACTGCAAAGTTGAGTAATAAATACGAGGCATGGAGGGGTTTGATATAAAAGTGAAATTTGTGTTGAAACCTGCTAAAATTTAATTTTTTTAAATTCATAGTAAAGGAGTCGTTACAGTGAAACGATGAATGTTGGAGTAGGGGTGGGGTACGAGGGTGGGGGTAAGCATACAAAAAATGAAAGAACAATGTTAAAAAAATGTCTTTTTTGGCCTATCCGTGGTAAAGTGTGGAAGCCATAATTTTTTTACTAATTTTGGGGTGCTTTTTCCAGTGTTAATTTATTATGCATCTATAGAATACATTTATGCACTTAAATGCTCCTAAAAGCTTATAAATGACACTATATGATAAGGGAAGATTAAATTAAAATAAAATAATGCATTTTCAACAAATCTAAACTTTAAATTTGAAAGCACAACGAAGGAAGAGCAAAAATCGCGAAAAATGCACTTATTTGCATAAAAGTGCATAAAAATATATGCTCCACGACCTATCAAAAAATGTACGAGTTAGTTAGACTTGCTTCTGTAGACTTCAAACAATAATTAAAAAAAATAAAATTAATGGACCTAAAATGTCAGCCTCAAACGTTGACCCTGCCGGACTATACCATACATTACGACTTGGTAACCGTGATAAGGTTATAAGGCTATGTTTATTAAGGTATTGGTAACTTGCTCATCCGCAGGTACAGGAATGAATTTGCAAGTGGGGTACGACTTGCGTGATATTTGAATTGAATAAATTACACAAACGTGTCAATTTAAATCATCTTTAGTGACATCTTAATTAGCGTAATTAATGTACTGGTTTCTTTACACATTCAAGAAACCTACACAGTATGATCAATTACACTAAACGCAGGCGGCTTCGCAGGGTGGTATCGATGTCACAAACAAATACAACTGTATTATATGTATCTCGGCTCAAATTAGAAATTGAAATTTAGATCACGTATTTTTCGGTGAGATTAATGTTTGGAAACTGACAACTGGAATGTTCGTAATTTAGTAAATTGCCGCAAGGCGTTCTTGTTGGGTAAATAATTCGAGAATATAACAATTAAAACGGCACGTATCTGTGCACGAGTCTGGAGAATTCTTCGGATTTAAATTTTTTGTGGGAGCATGTTCATGATGAGGTACTAATTAGGAAAGTCCATGTTGTCGGCAGAAGATCTGCTCATATACTGTTTAAATCAAAACAACAAATAAAGCATTTTTTGCCCTTAATTATTTTGCATAATGCTTTGGTATGGAAAATGTCTTACGTTATGATTTATTATTGCTATAGCAACAGTTTTTAATTCCTAAAATGAAAGTATGAAAAAACTCATATTAAAACAAGCATATAAAATGTTTGTGTCTAACATTTATTAGTCCAGGTCATATATTCGCAACCGTTGTGGAAAATATTCCTATTCAGTTTTTTTGCATAATCTTATGCAAAATGGTCTCCTGAAAACAAATCTGCATGTTTCCAGATCTAAAAATGGGTCGAAAATTGTTTAAACATTTTTTTTTAAATAAATTGCAATTTTTTTAAATTTTGATCCGGAAATTTCTTTTAGGTATCTTGAGCGATTTTGAACAAAAAAGATCCCACACTAGGCTCCTAACGCAGCCTGTTGCAGTAGGGCTGGGATAGCTACAGTGAAGAAACGGTTATGTCCAGGGATCTGGACAGAAGATTCGATTTTCACTCACATTCAACAGTAAAACGCTCATGTCGGTAAATAACAAAGTTTGTTTAATAGAATAAAATTTATAAAAATGCTCAGGTAACAAAAATATGGAGTCCACTATAAATAAAAGAAAAACTTAAGATATGTCATGTTATTTACGTGTAAAGCTGCGAGAACTAGGCGGTGAGTAGCTATTTGACTACTAGTTTCTAATTTTAATTCGGAAGCTAGCGGTGGTAACCAAGCAAACGGTGAGAGCAGAAAACATAAAATCGGCAAAAATAAACAATAAGCGGAAAAAACAATGGTAAGTAGTAAAAAAAGGCAAGCGGTGTTCAAGTACCAGTACAGCAATAATCATGCATACATGAGTGTAGGTGTGAAGAACTTGGCAAAACTTAATAAAACTGGTACCAAATAAATAAAATGATTTTCGGATTTAATGCGGTGTGTTACATAAGTTACATTCGGATCGGAAAATGAAACGGTTATCGGATTCGATATCAGCTTACAGCGGAGATTGTTCTGCCTAGAAGGACAGACAAAAATAATCATAACGGTGGTATTTCGGTAAGGTTAAAATTTTATTAACATTTCATGAGGTGTTTGCCAAGTGCCTCAAAGTCCACAGCTAAGTGTCTTTTTTAAATGAAATCGGTTCGGTCACATGGTATCTTGTCAGAGTTAATGCGGAAAATATCTATGTATCAAAATATAAATATAGCTAATCTATTTACGGTATGCCTAGATATTGTACTAAAGTCCCAGACTATAACAAATTTCTAAAAATTATTTAAAGTGACATATTTTATTTTAATTCGTGAAAGTACGAAATATTTAAAATAAAATAAAACAGAGAACTACAATTTCTACCCATTCGGTAGAACAACAGATATTATTTTAACTCAGTAAATAAGGAGAAAACGGTCTGAGCTAAAATAATTTAAACGGTAAACAGTTTTCCCCTCTCGAAATATCATCTATGTTCGTTTCCCAAGGTGCGAGCCTATGGAAATTCTTTGGAACATAATAATTTGGATAAAATCGTGAGAATCTAACAGGCCCCCAATCGAGCACAATTAATTTAATAATAATTCATATTTAATTTGAAATTTACTTGACCAGTTCGGAAAACGGCAATTATATTCCGATACATTGAATCGGAAATCATTTTGAATTATTGCTTTTATACACGCATTTCACTGAATTATTCTTATCTTTGTAACTATAAAAACAGTGACAAGAAACAGTGGCGAATGCAAATCGGTATGTACCTACTGGACGACAGTTCGGAAAATAATAGTCAACACGTGGTCAACTATTTAACGGACGGGACTGAAATGGCCCCAAATCTGTTTTAATGGAAATGATTTACGCTGGCGTAGCCAACGCCGCTAGTGACAAATTTTATAATTATTACAAGTAGCCCTCTCACGGCCAGGTTTACTACATTTTCCATATAAAGTGGCAATCTGTTACATGGTTTAAGCTGGCTAAATTAGAAATCTATAGCAATGATTTTATAATATGTTCGACGTAAGCGGAGCATATAACGAAGTATAATTTAATATTGCATTGTTGGCAACGGAAAAACGTTCTACTGTTTATCAAATTCTATAGAAATATGTTTGATTACAATTATATGTAAACAAAAATATAATTCCCTTTAAACAATATTAATAAAACATATTCTTTATAGGATTTGGCAAACAGTAGAAAAAACTATCTATAAAAACTAAAAAGAACTATCTGTAAAATTAATATTCAATATTTGCAATCTTTCGATAACCTGAATTCTGGTTACGCTAGCAATTAAAATTCTAAAATGAATTTGTCTTTCTTATTGGACAATTCTCATTTTAACACTGGTTTACACATATTCCTCTACGGCTATGCAGAGTATGCAGTATCCACATAACCCCTTATGGTCCTGAAGATTCAGCTAAAAATGAGTGTAGAAGCCTATCTATTCAACAACGTATTAAAAGCTACTGAAAACAAAACTTCGAATTTTTCTGACTGTGCTAGAGACCATAAAAGCACTAAGCTGAATTTATTGACATGCCTTTAAAAAAAATTTCATTCTAATGGATTACACTTTCATAAAAGATTGGTTATTTATCATTCTGTCTCTTGGAAATGCTTAGCCTTTGAAACCTCTTCGCCCTTAGTTTGGAGCTCATCAGAAAGACATAAAGTCACTCATAAGATGTTTCGTGCAAAACCGAGATAATTTCCACAAATGTTAAGTTTTTAAAATTAGACATTACACATTCGACATTGACTGATAGAATAAACTGATCTTCACCCATCTTTAACCTAACTAGTAGTGGAGCCTACATACTTTATGCATATTTGAAAGCGTCACCTTGTATTACTGTAAAGTTTTAGCACTCATGTATTTTTATAGAAGTGAAAATTATATTTCCTCAACTAACTCGGCGGCTCACCTTGAAGGAGCTCACCGCACAGTTACTGAACTATTTTTATTATTAAACGTAATCAATAATAATATTCTGGTGAAGATTGTGTAACCTGTCAATTCAAGTCGTCTTTAATAACGTGTCAATTACCCCAATTAATATATTGGTTCTCGTTACTGTACTCAAGAAAGGAGCAGATGTTCAATTATACATCACGGGCTGCTTGGTAGCGTGGTGGCGCTGCGTAAATAGAACTGCGGTGAGATTAATGTCTGAAAACTGATAACTGAAACGTTGTTAATTTAGTAAATTGCCGTAAGGTTAGGAAAATTATACGAGAATATGATAATATTGTAATATCCAGTACGGTTCACATATTTTCTTCAATGTAAATTTGATACAAATAAGAAACTATGAACGTATTTACACGCACCGGAAGATATAAAGCAAAGGAGATAAATTGGCATTTTTTTCCATATACATTTTTTCTCTAACTTTGAAGATCTAGGCAGCCATGACAATTTTTTTCAAGATAGACATGATGTGTTAATGTCATAAAAGTACATATACTTGTTGGAATTCGATCGTATATGCATGATAAACAGACGATCAAGTCTCTAGAGGTTCAATATTAGTTTGATTAGCACGTAGTAGTGGCCACATTATTTATCTTTCAATTTTAAACATTTTGTATACAAGTCGGCTCAGTGGCGCAGTATTAGGCGTTTGGCTTGCAACCACAGAGTCCGGATTCGAATCCTGGCCAGGTTATGGATATTTTGTGGCGTTTTTAATGCGTTACCAAGACGGTAGCACTCGAGTAGACCGCTGTGATAAGTAACCAATAAGAAAAATACCAGCTTTATAAAAATACTTGCACCAACATAAAAAACATGTCGAGTTTCAAGAGTCAGCTAAAGAAGCTTCCACCACTAAAATAAGCATTTTTATACCAAGGCCGCGAAATTCCTTTTTACGTACCGAGAAAAAAGTCATCGCCGAGGCCGCTTGCGGCCGAGGCAAGACAATGTCGGGGGAGCTAAAAAATTTCGTGGCCATGGTATAAACACAATTTTTTGTGTAACCATAACTATAGTTAGTATGGATGGTGAAAATGCGAAATAGTCTAGTAAACTAGTGCCATTTTGGTGAATACCTCGTAGCCTGTACCGAAAATTATGATTTAGGGCTCATTCGATTCGGAATAACATCTAGAAACTTTTTAGGATACTTGAAGTTGAGCCGGTAAAAATTACAAAAGTTACAAATAATTTATTAAAAAAAAGAGGGGGTTTGGTTTTTTACAAATATCTCGGAAATTATTAAAGATATCCGAAATAAAAAAGAGATCCATAAAGGGCAGGAAATTCGGAAAAAAAGTTCTACCTCCCGAAACTCTATCACCAATACTTTTAATTTTAATTTAGAGGTGAAAAGAGGGCTAAAAACAGGTGATGTGATTTCCGCGCGCGCCGGCCTATTTGGACCCTTTAACAATAGAAATTATTTAAACCCATTAAACATGAATATTAAGAAAAAAAAATCACATGCCTTTTGGATACTTGAGTAAACGAAAATCCATTAAAAAAAATGTTTCCTTGATTTTTTAATTAGACATGCTTTTGTTAATGAACTTATTTTTATATGTTTTAAATTAACATAAAAACCCTGATAATTGTCAAACTAAGAAGCTCAGATCTTTTTCACTCCGTTGGAGAAATTAAACAATTTTGATTTTCTACTTTGTTATTAACAATCGAAGGCAGTAAAAAATGGAAAACAGTAAATAAAGCAATGAAAAATTTTTTTTCTTTCAAATACTCCGATTAGTTCGTTTTCTTATTATTGAAACCTACATAAACATGCTTTTTTATAATTTTTTACTCCCATTGTTTAAATAATTGTTACAAGCAAATGCATGTAATTTTTTTTTTTTTTATTCTAATCAATAAATATAATGATTTTTAAGAAAAAAATCGTTTCTTAAAAACATTTTAAATATTGATTAAGGAATCATTTAAAAAAAAAATCATCATTTCTATTGCTCTTCTATATTCTGAAAAAATTTGAAAAATTGTTTATATTTTATTTGTTTATTTAATAAACAATTTGTTATAATTAATTTAATTTTCGCGTTATAATTTTATTAATGCTACAAAAAATATTAAAAACAACCATGTGTCATATGTTTTATGAACACTTTTTTCTCTATTTTTTATATAATTTTAAACAATTTTGTGTTTTTATGTTTGTCACTTTCTTTCAATTTTTCATCATTGTTATTAGAATAACTTATAAGCTATTGGAGGACAAAGACACTTCAAGTCTTTTTTATTCCCCGTTAAACAATAAACAAATTGAGCTTCTAACCGAAGCTCTAACTCAATTATTTATTAACTTTTTTAAATTATTTATAAAAATATCCCGAAAAAATTTCTTTCACGGCTTTAAAGTTTAAATAACTAAGCATTTTTGTGTGTTTATGTCTGTCACTTTCTTTCAATTTTTCATCGTTGTTATTAGAATAACTTATAAATTATTGGAGACAGGACAAAGACACTTTAAGTGTTTTTTATCCTCCGTTAAACAATAAACAAATTGAGCTTTTAACCGGAGCTCAATTTGTTTATTGTTAACGGAGGATAAAAAAGACTTGAAGTGTCTTTGTCCTATCTATAATAGTTTATAGTTATTCTAATAAGAATGACGAAATATTGAAAGAAAGTGACAAACATAAAACCACAAGAATGCTTAAAATTATATAAAAAACAAAGTGGAAAATCAAAATTTCTGAATTTCTTCAACGGGGATCTTTTCTAAAGCCTTTCAAGAACAGCTCTAAGAAGTGAAAAAAATCTGAGGTTTTTAGTTTGACAATTATCAGGGTCTTTATGTTAATTTAAAACTTGTAGAAATAAGTTAATTAACAAAAGCATATCTAATAAAAAAATTATGGGAAAATTTTTTTCCAATGGATTTTCGTTTACTCAAGTATCCAAAAGGTATGTGAATTTTTTTATTTCTTAATATTCATATTTAATAGGTTTAAATAATTTTTATTGTTAAAATGTACGAAACGATCGGCGCGCGCGCGGAAGTCACATCTTCCGTTTTTAGCCCTATTTTCACCTCTATAATAAAATTATAAATATTGGTGGTAGTGTTCCGGGAGGTAGGACTTTTTTTACGAAAATTCCTGCTCTTTAAAAAGGTTTTTTTGATTTGGGATATCTTTAATAATTTTCGAGATATTCGCAAAAGACCGAATTATAAAAAATTCCAAAAATTTTGAAAATGTTCGGAAACCCACATTTACAGATATCACTATTCCAAATTCCTCATTCAGTCTCAATGCACATAAATTAGCAGCTTACAATGGACTCAATTAGTGTGACGTCACATTATTATGCAACCCCTATATACTAGTGTCACGACACACGGGTTGCCTGCCAAGCATACTGAAATTTGACCCTTAATGCATATGTATATAAGGCGACATTTTTGAGGATAGAAACTTACCATACAATTTTATTTTATTTCTCTCGTGTAAGAAATATTTAAGAGATTTCAGTTATCAATTATTGCATAGAAAAGGTATCGGTAAATATACACAAGTATAAAGTATTACAAAAACTGTAAACAAAAACTAAAATAAAGTTTTTATAACTCATACAAGGATATATACATTTTAACGTATTTTTTGAATGTGAAATGGGTATTGGAAGTGCTTAAATATTTCTTTCACGGGAGAAATAAAATAAAGTTCTATGCTATGTTTCTATCCTCGAAAATGTCGCCTTATAAACATATGCATTAAGGCTCAAGTTCCAGTGTGCTTGGCAGGCAACCCGTGTGTCATGACACTAGTATATAGAGGTTGCCTAACTTGTGACGTCACAACTAATTGAGTCCATTCAATGATACATATGGCTTTGTCGTTACCTGTCCCACAAGACACCTTAGAAAAAGAACTAAAAGTCATAGAAACAATAGCAATTAACAACGGGTTCCAAGAAAAAACAATACAAAATTCAATTATTTCAATTTTATTACATTCAATGGCTACCATAATTTTTCCAATGTTATTAGGTTACCAGATTTACACAGAAATATGTCATTTTAGTTTCCAAAGCCCACTAATCTATTATCTATTAGCCGCATGTTTCTAAAAGCTTGGTTGCACTGTATTTTGGCTGAAATCTCAAATATTTCTGAGCGGATTTTCAAAATTTTGGTATCATTAGATTCGTATGAAAATGAGGTATTTAAAAATGTTGGTGAGCGATTAAATTCCCATTTAAAAAAACCGAGTTAGTGGGTAAAAATCACATTTAAAAATTTTAAACGCCTCTATAGAATTAAGTAATGCAATCATATTGCTCTTTTTATTTTTATAGTAACGTAGCACACAAACTAAAATATATTTTGGGCACCACAGCACTCTGGATTCAGAAATAGATATTTTAATAAAATTTTTAATGTTTATCAAAAAGTGACCAAAATGGATGTATTGTATCCAAAATTTCCTCTAAATTCCAAAAATGTAAAAATATATAGGGTGTTCCATTTAAAAATCGAAAGTTGTGGGCATTTCCGGTCAAACCGGATGTGCACCAAACTTGATTTTTTATTGAAAAGATGGCATTTTAGTCGTGTAATAAGGCCTCCAAATTTCAATTTTCTATTCCAAATATTTTAGGAAATATCGGGGCGAGCGCAATTCGTGACTCACCCGGTATAGGTCAAACTGGTCGCTCCCTTGATGCATGATACAAGGAACATCTACGGTCTTTCAGACTCTAAAAAACAGACTCCACTTTTTGAAATCATTTGCTAGAATCAAATCATCATTTTCCAGATATAAATACTCTTGATATATTACACGTACCTACAAAATAAAGGTTTTAATTTAAATGTATTAGAATCATTAAACATTTTCAAATCAAACAATAATCTAGGTAATTACTTACTTAATGACTAGTTGGACCTATATGATACACCCCTCTTGAATATATTTAGTGTTCATTCATTTAGTTGAGTCGCTTTGAAGATGATACGTTGAAGTATTCAAACTACAGTAGAGTTAAGTAACAATGAAATACTATGGTAGAAACAAAATAAGTGTTTTAATAAATCATAACAATTAGTGATTAAAATAGACCCTCTTTCTATATTTCTTTAAATATCTTCGTTCCTGTTAATTTTTAGTATAATATATACATTAGGAAAATTATTCGTTATGAAATTCTATAAAAAATGAGCACCAATAGAGGTCGCTAGGTGCAATTGTTAACTTGCAAATGGCTTCCAAAGCTTTCAAAACACGTTGTATTCAATATTTCCTTACTCGAAAACAACTACACATAGAGGGCTAGAAATTCCGGAAGATGGTATCTAGGCTGTCCCAATAATGTACAAGAAATTTCAGCAAGATCGGTTTATTACTTTTTGAGTCATTAACAATCTATTTCTTTATCCTTAAATTGTGCCATTTTTTGTAAAATCCATTTATAATTGGTAAACTCGTTTAGAAATTTGAAAAAACGATTGAAAAATTATATTCCGTTAGTCTTTGAAAAATCGCAATTTTGGCCGATTTTATGAGGTTTTCTACGCGTTAACCCTTCTATGCGCGACATAAATAAACAAATATCTTGTTATATTTTAACTTTAGATAATCCGCTCTTGCATATCTAAAAAGCTGATATTTTTTTACAAATAAAAAAAAGTTTGTCCTAGCATGGGCAGGAGCCGAGATCATTTTTTTTTTCAAAAAATTCGTGAGGGCGTATTATACGTCGTACAGTGATCAAATTTACAGAGGTTGAACTTTAATACTAGTACTTTCAATAAAAAATATTTCAGTCCTTGAGTGTGTTTAACAATACTGAAAAACAATCATCAAAATTTGTTACTAAAGTTGTTAATTTATACATAAATACATGCATTGGGTCAAATATTTTTATGACATCCGCCTCAAATATTATTAGACTTGGATGGAGAATCTGGATGTGGAAGTGTTGATTTCTTAGGTAGCGCCTTTTTTAATGATGTTCAGACAGAATTTAATATTTTTTTTGAGCATTCTTCCTTTTATTGAATTTTTATTTTTAAATCATTTCAGTGCCATACCTATGCTATAAGAAAAGCATTGACTGGAACATCACCACTTTCCCCCCGACTTCACAGTTAGGTGATGTCGCAACTTTGTGTAGAAGGGGACCGCAAAAGTGTATCCCTTTAGCCTATACATACAAAACTTGAAGACTTAAGGTTTTTATTACGATTGAATAAGGTTTCAAGTAATCACGTTTGTTAGAAAATTACTTTGCTTTAGATCGCATGAAAACAAGTGATGCTAAAACTTTCAGATACTTGATTAGCATGCAAATTAGATTTTCTTACCTTATAAAGAAGTCGTAACCAGCTATAAAGTGAAGTAAAGAAGTTTTAAATGATTCTCCAAATTTAAGAATAAAGAGAGAGGATCTTTCAAAGTTATAAATGTCTAAATATAATCTATGTCACGTAACATTCTTGAAGTACGAAATGCTTAGAACAATCATCATTAATCAAGATAGGTTAGTAAAGAAATTCAATTAATAAATTCGCCGTTGCTATAAAATTATTTAATGATGTGTGATATTATTTTTCCTTATTTGTAAATTCCTATTAGTTATAATTAAATGCAAATGCCCTACAATGTAAGAGTATCTAGTCTAAAAGAGAATCTAAGGAAATCAATATATTACTAGCAAAAAGATACTAGTAATTATTTTCGAAACATGTGTATGTGAAAGTTTCTAAAGTTTTTTGGTAAGCGTTTTTGTTTTTAGTTGTTTTTTGGATAGAAGAGCTATGCAAAAAGCTAAACACCCGTACCTCGCAACAGTTTTAGTATTGTATTCGAGAAAAAGTCACTCTCCGAGATTTTTTCGGATGTTGACGTTTCAGATCACGTAGATTACGAAAATATAAAATTTTCAATTCCGTCTGTCTGTCTGTCTGTCTGTTTGTCTGTCTGCCTGTCTGTTGGTGCATTAACTAAAAAACTACTTGACGGAGGGCAGTCAAATTTGGTAGGTAGTTGACCCTACTATCAGCGAAGAAATGGTTAAACTTTCACTGGAAAATATACAGGGTGGACCGTCTAATGTTTTTTTGCTCAAATTTAAAATTTCCACGTTTCATGACACGCTAAACCTATTTTAAAAATTAAATATTTTTTTTACTATTTTTGGAAAAATTTTACCAATATTTTCTCTTTGTTCAAATTTAAAATTTCCGCATCATTCTGAACCTATTCAAACAAATTTAATTTTTTTTTGAAAAGTTTAAGAATTCTTTTGAAAACATTTTTAATATAGTATCACTAACTATGGAATAAATGAAAACTTTTTTTTGCTCAAATTTAAAATTTCCACGTTTCACGACGTTCCAAACCTATTTCGGAAAAAAATTGCAACGTTTCTTTACCATATTGGAAAAATAATTACCATGTAAAAAATTTACTTTTGCTCAAACTTAAATTTTCACGTTTCATGACATTCTAAACCTACTTCCGGAAAAAAAAATTGAAAATCTTTTTCATCAATATTTTGGAAAAACTTTTTATCACTAAAATAGATGGAAAAATATTTTTTCTTTGCTCAAATTTAAAATTTTCACGTTTCATCGCATTCTAAACTTATAAAAAAAAAAAAATTCTTCTATAGAATAGAAGGAAACTTTCCTTTTTGTTCAAATTTAAAATTTTCACGTTTCATGACATTCTAAACCTATTTCAGAAGAAAAAAATTTTGAAAATATTTGGCATATGCACCTATTACATTTTTATTGAAAAATGTACAGGGTGGTCATCCCAAGAAATAATTCAGTCATGGTGGACATTTGTAAAGGTATTTGCGCAAGCCTTCCATATGTGGCATCTGTTATTTAGTATTGAACTTTTGCTGTTGGATGAGCACTCCGTATATTTTTGTAACCAAAAGTTATCAAGTTTTCTTTGTAATAATAGTGATAACTATATTCCGATTATTATATTCAATGTCATTTCGTAATTATTAATTTTTTAGAGTGACCCATGTTCAAATAAAGAGGAAAGTTCTGTGTAAATACTTTTACAGATTAATTTTTCAGTACATTTACATTAGCAGTGGAAGTAAAAGTACCTTTTCTGATGCTATGAACGGCAGAAAAAGTGCGACAATATAATATATCTATAGTAACGCGTAACCAATAACGCGATTTTAAACAGAACGTATAAATATGTCAGCTGTAAAAGCAATAGTATCATTACACCACTCTTTTTTCTCTCGGCCTTTTCATTTCATTTTCTATGCGATTTTTTCCATAGCTTAATTTTCTGTTTCCTATTTTTGCTGTGTAACCCGTAGAAAGAGTTAAAATGTTACTCAAACAAGTAATCGCAGTTGATAAGCGACACTCGCCTAGTGGTTCCCATCGAATTATCAAAGTCGACTTTCAGATGATTAAATATCTTAACAATTCATATGCAATTTTTGTTAAAATTACACTTTAGGTCTTATTCGCGAGTGAACATATTGAACTGCTATTGAAATCCCAACTTCGGTCGCCGAAAACGACGAAAAATCAGATATTAGACTGACGTCAATCATTATCAATCATTCCTGTTTGGTAGTAGATTAAATTAGATTACTTTACTTGACATTGATTAACCTGGTGATCAGTCAAATTATCTAACTTTGCTGTTTACCTTTATTTTCCCTTGTTTAAGCTAAAATCAATAATAAAACTATAAAGGGTTGTTCGCAACGGAATATTATTATATTTGTACTTATAAAAAATGATACCTTATACTCACACTGTGAATGAATTGACCACCCTGCGTCCGAAGTATATAAAATAAAATTAAAAAATTCCTTTTCTGTGGCCGAATTTCATGCAAATCTGCAAAAGTCATGCAATTACGACAGCCCCACTGGAATCGCCATTTTAAATCTTTAACGTTTTACATCAGATTCAGTATCAGCTATTTTGGGAAATACTTAATTATTCATTTAAACACAATAGCAGCGTTCTCGCGTAGATAACACTTTCTTCCGATTTTTGCTCATCTTGTACTAGACATACCCTGATGAAACTAATAGAGTACTAGCACCAAACCACACTTTACTGCATTTGCAAACGATTTCCACAAAAATCACTTAATTGAAAAAACATGAAAAAACATACATACGGGTTGAATACATTTATTTATTTTTAACAATTTCGAGAAAGTCGGGTAATGAAGAAATATATAATACACAATTTTTCTCGTTTAAACGCTTCATCGAAAAAAATCGTATGGTACGTTTATCGATCTTATCACACTGCATCTAGTCTCAAAACACATTTTCAATTATTTTTCACTTTCCACAATGAAAATTGAATTAATTTTTTCTCATAAACTGTTCACTTTTTGTGGCTATTCCACACAACGTTTTTGTTCCCTATTGCCTGATATATCACCTGTTAGAATTATAGTAATCGTTCAATTAACTGTCTGAAAATATAACAACTGTTACCATTCCTATAATATTGGGAAACCTATAGCCAGATGAACCATGGAAATAAAAAAACGGTATTAGATTTGGAAATCCGGACAATTAAGATGTTCCAAACATTTATAACACTTTGAATAGTTCTCTAAATTTCCAGCTCACGAGTAGATACTAAAACGAAGTAGCGTTCGCATAGTTGTGGCCAATTCCCCAATGGAAGCGAGGAGTTACAACACAATAATATAAACCAAAGAATGCTTCTGCACTCATGAAACAAATATTCACATAGCTTTGAGGAATTCTTGACAATATAAAACTTTTTTCATTTAGCTCGATGATCGATATAGTGTTTATTTATTTTTCTGTTTCTTTTGATACAACCATCCAATAGGTAAATATATCCATCTTGGAGTAGATTCTAATTTGTACACAGGATATAAAGGAAAAAAGTTTAATGAATTAGTTCACGTGGTAGGAAGACGAAATGTTTCAAAATTCCGACTGGTTATACAAGGTATATGAAAATTCAGTTGGGCAATCAAACAGGTTATACATAATGTTCTATAAAAAAAATCGTTGAGTGTATATCCTCCTATTTTGTAGATTTGATACGTCAAATCTTTCTTGTAAGTATTATTCCAATTTTGGCTGTACAAATGAGTAATATAGCAACTTTATATCAGTATTACCTAACTTTTTGCGTTTTTGTATTGTTAAACTTTCTATGCTAATGTTTTGGTTAAATTAACATACTCCTAAAAATTCAGATGTTTGTCAAAGATAACTTCAAAATCCTCTACTGTACAAAAGTTGCCCGTTTATATGGTAATTCTACCCGTTAGGGTTGGGCATATTAGAAAAAGTAAACGTGCAACTTTGTTCGCTTTCTATTACAAAGTAGATTTTCAAGTATATATAAGAACCTCTTTGCATTAGAATCAGCTAGAATATCGTTTATAAAAACAACAAACATAAATGGGCTCAGTATGAATCCCTGGGGAACGCCGTATGTGGCCAAGACATCAAACGACCTGTTTGTTACCTTACCAATATAAATAGAAAAGTCTAACTCTGTTACTTATTACCCTTTTCTGTAGCAAAATACCATGATCCAGGCAATCAAATTCCTTGGAAAAAAATATGTATAAATGGTACCTCAATTTTCTCGTTTGCATCCAATTTTTTAGAACTGAATTATGTAATATACGCTAGCTTAGTTTCAGCAGATCTACTGGAAATGTGTTCAAACCCCTGAGGCCATCCTGTGCGTGCGTTGTGTAGAAAGAGATACCAAATTGTTATTTTTTAATTTCTTGATAAAGGCCTAATAAGCCGAAACACGTGTAGAGTTTTAATAAAACTTTTTGAAACATTAAAAAGCATAATTTTAATGTATATTTAAATTATTGAAGAATGTTTCACAAGGAACCAACTGTAGAATCAACCCAATGTATCAAATTGTTATATTTTAATTGACATAAAAAGTTGTTTAAGCGGTCCCATCAAGGTGCCGTGCTTCTTGCTTTCAGACCGCGCGGCGGCGAGGATTCGAGTCGTTACCTTTACGTTTTTAATGACCTCTATTATTGGAAGCTTTACATCCCTTGACTCCGAAACGTAGTGGTTCTCAAATGTTCTAATTCTATTTTTTTTCTTGCGGGGAGGGGAAATCTTCAAAAAGACACCCCGACATTAAGCGCGGGGTAGTGCCGGATTTTTACAGGCTAAAACCCCTTCCCTTTTCGGTGTTTATTATTACATTAATATTATTATTTGCTTCAATTGAATCATTTATAGAGTTGTTCATTAAACTAACATTAGTTATTATAAATAAATAATGTATTATAAATAAATCATTTACATCATGTCTATCAATAATAATTAATGTAAAGTAGTAAAACAATATTTATAATAATTAAAAAGTGATTCTAAAAATTGTCGGTCGACTTTCATGATACCGCTCGCATTTTCAACTATTCGTTTATTGTTTTTTTTTTTATGATCTTTAAATTGACTTTGGATGACCTATACGTAAATTATTTTAAACTGCTGATTCAGAAACGCTCAAGTTTCTGAAAAGCTTTATACATTTCTCTCATTAGTTCCATTATCACTTTGAAATTGCTGGAAGTTATATATTTTGGATTTAATTTAATTTATTGGGCCTTGACCTGCTCACTTCTGTAATCCGACCGACTATCTGTGTCATTAGTAGATACTGTATTATATATTATAGAGATAACTAAATCAGAATTGGAAATAACAATTAAGTTGATTACAGAACTGGAACGGTCAGAAACTCTCGTGGGTTCACTTAAAAGTTATATAAAGTTGTTTCAAAGCAATATTCAACTGAATTGATAATATAATATTCACAAAATTAATATTGAAGTCAACCATGCAAATAACCGCAGAAAATAGAAACAAATGGTAGATAGTATGTATCAATCACAAATATTAGAGTTAATATTTGTATCGGTGGTCTATAGAAAACCTCTATGTAAATTCAACCCACTAATATCGAGCTAACATTTGTTAAATTGTATTGAGAAGATATTATTAAAAAATCATTGGTAAAACTAAAAGCGCACCAGTGTACTACAAGTTGTTTTATCCAATAACAGTACAGGAAAAACAATTTGCAATTACATTAAAATACATGGGTGACTAAATCTCTGCAGCGAACTTTTATACTTATATAGTTCATTCAGTGTCAGTTTGAAAATCATAAAAAAGACCTACAAAGGAATAGTTCATAACACCAGCGATGTCATAAGCGCCGACCGACAATTTTTTGAATCACTTTTTAGTTGTCGTAAATATTGTTTTACTACTTTATATTAATTTATACATATGTTGTAAATTATTTAGATATAGTACATTATTCATTTACAATAAATAATATTAGTTTATTGAGCAACTCCATAAATGATCCAATTAAAGTAAATAAATATCATTTAACCTACGGCTATGCTACCGGAAACATTAAGAATGAACCAAAAACAGATAACGGACTTGTAATGGTGAGCCAGGTAAACAATCGACTAATTTTGGTTGAGGTAAGCGCATATAACATATCTGCTTAACTACATATATTCGTATACAGGATCGTTTGTAATATTCAAGTACGGTCATGGTGTTATTCTATCACAAGCAAGCTTTGTAATGATTTATCTTGGTAACAACGCTTTAGACTGAATTTTTAAATTGAGAATAGAAATACGAAACAGTTTCTCATTGGTCAAATTTTTCATATGAAATTTTTTCAAAAAATACTAATCCTAGAAAAAAGCTTCATATTCAAAAGTTGCCTCCACTCTTCATCTGTATCAAATTTCAATATACTTGATATTCTATTTTGAAAGATAAAAATTTTCTCGCTGGCTACACTAAGGGTCGTTTTCGGTCTCTGTTAATAGTCCAATCAACGGAGGGTTTCACCTCTAACTTAAGTGCTAGTGACTGGATTTTATTGCTAGCTGGCTAGCTAGCTAGAAGTTAATAAAAAAGTTGAGAAAATGATTAGAGTAGGAAATAATGTAAACAACTTGTAGAGTTACCTACGTCAAAAATGAAAAAAGCAATGTGTTTTTTTTCCTTTTCTGTTTCTACTCTGGTGAATTTTTCGAGAAAAGCTTATTTTCCGAGATATTCAGAAATTCCTAAAAAGTGGGGGAAGGGAAATGTAAAAGTTGAAAAAGAAATCTGAAAAAATTCGGGTGAATGTATCATAGAAATACAATCCATTTTTTATTTGCAACTTTTCTGTAAAGTACGTTTTTTTATGGTCTTATTTATATTAACGTCCTGAGTTCAGCTATTGCTATTCTACCATTCAACCAGGACCGAGTCTTTCCGGAAAAACATGAAAAACTACCTCTTTCTTTAAAATCGTAGCGCTTTAAAAATATGTAATTTAACGTATACACTGAGGCCTTCTAAACATTTTTGGTTTCTTGGAGTTTTTTTGTAACTTGCTAATTTTCTGAGTTACAGGCAGTTTTCCATGAGAAATAATGTATTACAATTTTTGCAAATTTTCATTTAAAAAATACATGAAAATTCAAAAAATGAGCGTGACATATATATTGTTACAAAAATATATGAAACTTAATATAGTTATGCCATTTAAATGTTCAATATAATTTTTAAATTGAAAATGTGCAAAATGTGTAGTACATTATTTATCGTGAAAAGCTGCCTGCCTGTAACTTGGAAAATTAACAAGTTACAAAAAATTGCAAGAGAAAAAATATTTAAAAAGCCCCAATGCATACGTGTGAATTTTTCAAATATTTAAATTACATGTTCTTAAAGCGAGACGATTTCAAAGAGAGGGGTAGTTTTTCATGTTCTTCCGGAATCACTTGATGACAACGCACTTTACAGAACAGTTGCAAATAAAGAAAAGTTTATATCTCGATAATACATTTACCTCAATTTTTACAGATTTCTTTTTCAACTTTTACATTTCCCTTCCTCCACTTTTAGGAATTTTCGAATGGCCATATCTCAAAAAATAAGCATTTCTCGAAAAAATTCGCCACAGTAAAAACATCTTATTTTGGGCCAAGAAAGGTGAAAAAATTGTTTGTTTTTCATTTCTGACCTAATTTTATAAGTTACGGAACCCGCGATAATTGGGGATCTTTTTTTCAACTTTTTTATTAACTTAACGTTACAAACACATACAAGGTTTCATCAAAATCCATTCACTGGCACTCAAGTTAGAAATTTTGGTCTTTTTAGCGCTTAGCTGACTGGACTATAAACGTAAACCGTCGGTCGGACTGCGTGTGATTCAGTTAGCATGGAAACAATTGTACTTGCAATGATTTGGCAGGCGCACAGTGGCACGAATCGCACTTTAAACAATTATGAAAAATTAAATATTTCATTTTTCATCATTTGCTAACATTTTATAGTCACCATCTTGCAGATTGGTTTATGACAATTTGAATATTAGATTCATAATCAGAGACCTCAAAAACCCCGAGTAACAAGATCTATGCAAATGAGATAAGAAAGTGTTTTACTAAGATTTAAACAAAGTATGGCCATTTAAACTCAATAATTTTGGGGAGCATAATTAAAAATCGGCTCTCTTACGTCTTTTGGAAATTAAATAATGAGTATTTAAAAGAAATATCCCAATCGGTTGCGAGCAAGTGTTCTAGATAATTTTCAACAAAAAGCTTGCTATTCATGCTACTGTGAGACGTTTAAAGTGTTTAAAGGAGATTGAAAGCGATGGCTCTTACTCAGGCAAATGTTCAGATTTTATGGACAGCGTTATAACTAAAACTCATATTCTCAAATTAACAAATTTTATAAACATTTCAAATAGTATTATATATATTTTATCTTATCTGATACAGGTTCGAATCCCCTTTACAATGGTTTTTTCAGCATTAAAATCGAATCAAAACTGACCTAAAATACTATGCTTGTTGTTAATTACTGACAAAAACGCTAAAACTGTAATTTCTCATCCATTCATGGATCGATTTTAAATTTTAAAATTGCGTTGGAAAGCTCTATCGAAAGTTTGTCAAAAATGTACAGAATGCCATTTAGAAAAGTGAGTTTAGAGCCTTTAATTTTCATGAAATACTTATTTCTAGAAAAGGTCATAAATTAATAAAATTTCCAAAACAATAATTTCTTTAAGATGAAAAATGTGTAAAAATATCTTTCGATTAAATTTAGAGTATTTGCTAGGTATTATAAACTCAAACATGATTTGCATGACGATTATGTAATTTACATAATCCATTTTCAAGATTATTTCTGATTCAATTTTGATTTTGATAAAACGGTTGTAAAGATAATACAAACCTTTATTAGATAAGATTAAAAACTACACAGGGTACTACTTAAAATAAAAAAGTTAATAATACTAAATTTTTGAGTCTTAATGTAGCTAGTAGAAAAAATAGTGGAAAGCTGGATTTTTGCATGATTCTTCCTTTTGTAGTTCTAAACAACATCCCAAAAGTCCCCATCGATATGTGTGCCGTTAAAAATGTTACTCAGGGTCAAAGGTCACAAGAAACGGTTTTTCGGGAAAATCTCGTCAACGGTCACTTTTATCGAAATAATAGTGGCTATCAAATATGTAGCTTAGAAAATTGCCTACAAAAAACATAATACTACTATTTTTCGTAAGACTAACTGCTTTCGAGAAAATAATATTCAAAAGGTTGTAACGTTTGTTTCTCATGATACGTGCACACGTGCACTCCCCTCCTTTGACATAGTGTACAAGATGCCTTTTTTTAAGTGGTGTTCCCAATAGACATAATCCACGTCTATCTGTGATTGAGAAATGTTAAATTATTAAAGAAATAAACAAATTATCATTTTTTTATTTGAAAATAAGCAAATGTATATTCTGACAATACAGAGGCGAGCAGGTGTCCCTCAAGGTCGTATGACAAACGAAAACATACCGGAGTACATCCTTCTTCGTCTAGCCTATTATGGAGTAAGGTCGATAGTATTATGTAATATATATATATGTTAGTTTGTATTGTTACGGACTTTGAAACTTTCACGTAAATAAGTTTTCCAATATTTTATGCCGCATTCAATGTTTAATTACAAATATTCGACACAGATATCGTTAAGGAGTGCATGTGCATATTGTGCATATGTACGTTAAAATTTTTGAATCGAATTTTCGGAAACCGTTAATCTTAATAGGTGAAGATCTGTTGTTTTTTATCAATGTCAAATATACATATTTCATACTTATTCATGGATATTGTTTTGCATGGAACATCGTTATGAGTGGCTTTAGGCTTTTCTGATGAGTCCACAACAAGGACGAAAAACGTTTCAAAGGCTAAGCATTTCCAAGAAACTGAATGAGATTTTATGAAAATGTAATTCATTAGAATGAAACAAATTTTAAAGACAAGGTACGTAAATAAATTAATTTCAGGCCTTTGTTCTCATTTTTAACTGAATTTGCATATCGTAGGGGATCATGTAGATACTAGTTTAGCCTGCCCAGCCATGGGGGACTATGTTGGATGCTAGTGTTAAAATGGGACTGGCAAATAAGAATTTTTACTTGTTAGCATAACCAGAAGTCAGGTTATCGAAAGAATACAAAGATTTCATTAATATTTTTATATATAGTTTTTCTCATAGATAGTTTTTCTTTCCGCTGTTTGCAAAATCCTATAAAGAATATGTTTCAGTACCTAATATGTTCTAAAAATTGACTAAGGGCTAAATTTTCAATATTTTAAAACGACGTTATGTATTCATCGTTAATCATTATGGAAGCAGTGTAGACTTTTCCATATCGGAAAAGCAATATTTATTTATTCAAGTTTTATATGGTTTGGGAAATGGGGTAGTTACCTGGAAGAGAAATGAAGTTCTATGTTCTCTGCTCACCGCGACATAATTTTAATTACGAAATTATCCCCAAGACGTGGTTCGGGTTCCACTATAAACTGTAGGGCCTTGTTTCTCTTTACCTAACACAAAATCATTCTGGATTTTCAAGGAGTTTCCTCGGTGACTTGAGAAGCGGTTAAGAACACATTTTTAAGAAAACAAAAACATAAACAAATGATATTTTTGAAACTTAAATAAATAATAATTTTTGTATTTATTGATTGATTTTGTTCAATAGGGTTCTTTTTTTTTTATTTTTTTTTATTTTAATGCCTTATTTATATTAACGTCCTGGCGGAGTTCAGCTATTGCTGCTCTACCACTCAACCAGGACACGTACACATAGACATCAAACACAACAACCATTCCCTGCGATATTGCCATCTACCGCAGCTGAGACTCGAACTCAGGAGAGATAACAGCGACTAGACATGTTGTGCCACCCAACAGTGGTCTAGGTCACTGCTACCGTCTCGGTAACACATGAAAAAACGCCACTAACATCCATACCCTGGCCAGGATTCGAACCCGGGACTCCGTGGTCGCAAGCCAAACACCTTCAGCATTGCGCCACCGAGCTGGCACTAATTTTTCTAGCTAGCACTAACTTACTGTCCAAATTCAATAAATTTCAAGTAATTTCAATTCAGGTAATTTTCTAATTACGAACAGTCCTTGGTTGGGACACTAATTGAACATACCTATATGAACCCTTGAAAAGTTATCTGAAGAAATAAGAAAATACTCAGTTTTCGATTCTCAGAATGTAGCGTATGAAATTTATTGCGAGGTAATGACACAAATTGCTCGCTTTCGACAAATTATGTGGAAGTCATTAGCAAGCTGTGGGAACGAACCGAAACCAATAAAGAGCACACAGCATAGTGGAAGCACCTCACGCGACTCGTGAAATATAGGAAGTGGAGTAAAACGTAGTAATTGTAGAACTACCGGAGTTTATTGCCGTAAATCAAAGCGATACTAGATCAATGAAAGATTCATAGTCGGGGAGCTATCAGCACCAATTTTTAAATAATCTGCGCAAGGAGTAGATGCCATTAATTATGAAGATCTAAGTATAAACAATAGTTATGATGACCTCTCATCATCAATATCACTTAAAACTAATTTTAGTAAAATATTAGAGAAACTTATGAAGAAAATAATGAATACTCATATAAAAAAATATAAATTAATATCAGACATTCAGTTTTATTTGGCTTCCAAGGAAAAATATCGCGTTACATCAATCAATGTCCTCGTTATGTGTATTCTTGGACTTGGCTAAGGCATTCGATACTGTTCCACATCAGCAATTCTCACATACACTGGATAGAATGAGATACAGTGGTGTTATGTTACAATTATTAAAAGGCTATTTAAAAGACATAAAACAGGGTGTTAAAATCAATAATACAATTAGCGAATTTAAAATTGTAGAATATGGGGTACCACAGGGGACTATATTAGGTCCCATACTTTTTACTATATATTTAAATGACCTACCCTGATCTCGTCAGGTACCATTATTTCTTTCGCTGATGACACAGCAATCTTTCACTCATCTGGATCCTGGGACTTATTAAAAGAAATGGTAGAATCACACCTTAAAAATATTAAAAACGGGGTATTATTATTATAGATAGAAATTTAAAACGGAAACATCATGTGCAGTCAGTAGTGAATAAATTAAGAGGACTTACATACAGCTTAAAGAAATCTGAAAACTTGACCACTTAGTAGTCCTCTATAAAACACTGGTTGAGTCAATAATAAGGTATGGTATAATTGGCTGGAGTGGGGTAGGTGTGACATATATAAAACCGTTGAAAAATATTGAAAAAACGATAATTAAGATTATTTTTAATAGAAATATGTTAGTAAATATGCATTATATAGTGAGAGCAATATATTTGAATTTAGACCAGTGTTTTGTTATTATAGGCTAATTCATCCATTCAACAGTTAGTAACGTTATCTCCCATGCATATAATACTAGAAATAAAGAAAGACAATCTAGAAATGAAAAAAATAATTAATTAGAAAGTCTTGGAAAAAAATTTCTTGGTTACCTGGCACCAAAATTATATAATATGCTACCAGAAGCTATAAGAAATATTAAAATAATTAAACAAATTAAACCTGAGATAAAGAGATGGATATGTTATGAAAGTAAGGATCTATACTTAAAGTTAAGTTAGTTAATTAAGAGTGAACACTACCTACGGCTAGTGGGGAGGGGAATAAAGCGCCAAATGAGGAGATGTCTCCCTAATAATCAAATTTTAGCCGAAAATAGTCTTCAGCAATCCTGTAGTATTTACTTATGTACAACTTACACATATTCTCAGTTAAATAACATAACCCAATATACAAAAAACTGATTACTGTTAATCATAATTGAATAAAAAAAATTGAGTGTAAAATTGAGAAGGTATTAAGTATAGGTAATGAAAGAGAAAAATGTCGGGAGTTGGAAGGCGGCAGTTGAAAGTAATTACTACAAAAAAAAACTGACATACAGGATGTGCAAAATATTCTTTCTCGTAACCCACCTTAAAGGGCTCTTTCTGCCGCGAGACAGGGCTCTTCCTTGTACTTCCAACGTAAACGGATGTTTACCTGTGGAACGGTTAATAAATAAAAGCTCCTTGCGGCGAGCGAATGTATGTATGTCTTGGCAGACAAACGAAGTGAACGCAAGCGGGTAGAAGGTGGCGCACACTGCTAGATCAGAAACAGAAGAAAGAGAAAACTTAGAAGAATAATAAATAAGATGATAGATGGAAACTTAAAAGAAGCATCTCACAAACACCTACACTTTTTATTCTATATTCCCACCCCATGCGTCATGTGACTCTTGTTGCTGACAACAAGCATGTCCAATGTCCAACCCAGCGTATGCACTCGGTTCGGCGATATATAAAACGTCCAAGGTTTGGTACCGGTACGCGGTTTGGCCGTCCGTTTGGTGAAGGCCCGGCGATAGGGGGTATTACCCCTGGTCCGGAGTTTTTTGAGGGGCTCGGAGCTTTTGAGGTGGCCCGATTCTAGGAGATGGAGATGCATATACAAATTTCGATTTTATTTGTATTAGTTAAATCAAGAGAAGGCGTACTTCTTTGTAAATTATAAGAGGTAATATATAAAGTTTTGATAATCCACAATCGAGATAAAGTACCACCTCCCCCTCGTCAAAATTGAAGGATTATCACCCTCCACCCGCTTTTAGAAATTTGAATTAAGGTAAAACATTTTCGGTCCTTGAAATTGCAAAAACGTTCGATTTTCTTCATAATTTCGACAATCATAAACACTTTCATAGCCGGTGAATTTCCTCAAGTGGCTTACACAAACCCCATATTAGCCATCTTGAGACAATTTCACGCGGAAAACGTAGAAAAGTCTTTAAAATTCTGTGTCTACACTAGATAAACGTGATATTACCGTTTTATGAATTTAATGACGTCACCGCCATTGCATGCCTGTTCAATTATTCACATTTTATATTACATATTTGTTGAAATTTTAATCTGATAGGCGCTAGAGTATTTAAATCTGCTTTAATAAAACAAGTACTTCATTCATGTAGTTTAAAGTATGACGATACGAGACAGTAGTTCAGTGCGGTGTTAGCGTCGCCGAAACAAGTATTATTAATAAAAATACTCTGAGACCTAAAAAATGTCTGGAACTAACTTTGCAGACTTCTAGACATTACTTTCATTTTTCTACGCATGATTTGTAGTCAACTGTCAATTGAAACATATCAAAGATATTAAGACGCATTCGACTCTTTTACTTTAATTAAAGTTGTTTGTTTGAAAATCTCCCCCTGTAAATAGATGTGTTGAGTTTGCTGTAACTTCGTTGTTGGTTATTGCAGGATAAATAAAGAACAATTTAATTAAACTTGCGAATTTTGTAAATAGAATGCCTCGACGAGTCCCGAATTTTCAATTAGTAATTCGATGAGCCTCGTTTGAAAACTTTCTTGTTTATTTGCAAATGCGGTGACGAGATGTAAGTGGGTTGGCAGTCTTTTTGAAAATTTCAAATGAACTGTCTGTATGTCAATATTAGAGAATATGTACAAATGTACACCTTCAGTAAATAAAGATGAAACTTGAAATTTGAAAACAACAATACAATGCACCGAAAATTTAGTGGAACATTTTTTGACAGTTCTAACAATCAATTAAATTTCGTTATTTCTTCTCATGTGACACAAATCACCCATTTTAACATTACACTGATCATTTTTACCAAATGTATTAACCCATAAAAATTTTGCATTTCAAGTCATGTGTCAAAATTCATCCAATCAGTAAAAGATTACAGAGATAACACGCATACATGTGGTGTTATCAACCAAGGCACAAATGATATGTTCAAATATCATATTGAAATTCAACAAATGTCAAATTGAAAATCAATTTAGAAAAATGTCACAAGGGTTTAGTAATGTTTGAAAAAATTGTCTTACCGAATACACCTCGAACATTGATAAATACTGAAAATTTTCTCGTAGAGTATGCTTCAAGCGTATTGCTTAAAGAGCAACACGCTGTCAGCAGTCTCTATGACAAATTTATCTCGGTTTTGCTGTGTTGTGACTTTTTGATTTTATTTTTTCAAAAAATTTTCTGACCGAATGTCCCTCTGACATTGACAAATGCCTCATAATTTTATGACAATCGAAAGCACGTTGCGTGGTAACAACGCCGACGTGCGACGCCGATTTTTCTTGTACATTACAACGTTCTAGGGATATTATAGCTGATAATTTGGGATAAAAAAAGATGCTCATTTCACTACACCCAGGATTATTAGCATCTCCTGTCTCATTGACCTCTTCTCATGTTATTTGCAGTCTTATGTCACAAACAGGAAAATTAACGAGCAACAGTTATTAATCCTTGTACCATCATAATTAGTAGTGCGATTAAAAGTAATTACTCATTGGAAACCTTTGAAATTTTATTGTGAATGAGTTCAGCCATGTGGCATTGAACTGAGCATTCAGTTTGCCACAGTAACGTACTATGGATAAACCAACAGGCCGTTAATGAAGTGTATTGATAATGGAATGGCATTTGATAATAAATGTTTATGTGAACATACGTTATCTTATTTTATTTGAATAATTTTAGTAAAATTAATTTCTGATAAAAACATCAAATATGAAATGCATGTGGAATAGGGTAAACCATATAGTTATTGGACACTTAAGGATTTAGATTTTTTTTAAATCGGTGTGGACTGTATTTTTAAAACTTTTTTAAAAAGGTTTAAAACAAATAATAGCCTCAATGAACCTCTTAAAGCGTGTTTATGAGTTTTTCTAAAAACATACGACATATTTTTTTAAATAATAGTTATACAAAAAGATACAAAAATGTACAGTTATTGGACAATTTTTATAGTAATAGGACGGAGGAAACATAGTTATTGGACAGGTAATATTTTTTCAAAATCAATCATATAGACGGGTATGAAAAAGTATGTAATCAACTTTATTTGATTAGAAATAACGAAAAAAGCAATAAAATATTATTTTTAGATCAGGAAGTCTTATCGACTAGGTAGTTTTGTTTCTTTCGTTTTCGTAAAGAGCATATAGATCATTTATTTCCTGTTCATCATCGAACTCTTCGTCTGATTCTTCATTTAAACAAGAATTGTCATTCTCGTCACTTTCATTCTCTTTGTAACATTGATGGCACAAAAATGTATCATCATTTTCTTCAGGTATGTGTTCTTTATGTTTTTTTGGTATGCATGAGTTATGATATGATTTTTTACATTCATCACAACATAGAAATTTACCTTTAATTGTTTTTAAACATTCATTACAGTTTGGCTGGTTTTCTATCTGCTTGGCCTTTTTTAGTTTGTCAATTTTTTTTGGTCGCGTTCTCTTTTCTCTCTTTCTTTTTTCTGTTTTCTTCTTCTTTTAGCATTCGTTTTCTTATATGCATATCTTGGTATTCTTGAGACGTGATGGCAAAGGGAAACTTTTCAGTATTCTTTTTTCCTTAGCGATGTGGTATTTCTGGCACTGGAAGATATTTACTAATTCCTTGCTCCAACTTTTCTATTTTGTCTACCGATATATTGGAAATATCTTGAAGTATTGTAGAATCTGTCATTTCTACACGATTTATAGATCTGGGATTATCGTTAAGGAATTTCTGAACGCTTGATTTAGCGCCATTTGCTTTCTTAGGAAAACCAGCCTTAGCAGTATCTTTTATCCAATTAAAAAATATAAGATAAGATCTCATTAGCGCTTTAAACCATGCAATTTGTTTTTTACTTTACTAGAATATTTTCTTCAGCAATAGAGAGAACCGGACAAACGTTTCCTTATGGCCCGGATTCTTCCTGTTAAATTCTAATCTTGATTTCGGTATACCATGCGGTTTGGCAACTTCCATTCTGTATTTCCTGTAGCGCATTTTGTAATTGGATTTTGCTATAATTCCCTTTTCTCGGCATTTTGTTGCCTAAAGAATAAAAATATTTGAGATAGTAATTGGACAGTAAACAATACAGTTATTGGACACCTGTCCAATAACTGTTGAAACTGGACGAAAATCCATATAAAAAATTCTAGTACATTAGTATCTCTAAACTTAACATTAAACGAATTGAAATTGATTATTTGCAAAATACAGTTATTGGACAGGCGTCCAATAACAAAATTTTAGGTTTTCATCAATTTAGTTACTGGACACTGCCCAGGTTAATATATTTTTGCGAAATAAAATAAAAAACTAATTACAGTGACATTATCCAGTAACTCAAGATCATATTGGTCCCACTTATTTTGCAATATTCATATTAGAAGTATTTTTTATGTGAAGTTTTAGCAGAGACTTAACCTTAACATAATAACAAGTAGATTATACTCACCTCCAGAAATGCGAACTTGCTCACTGCTGCATAAGCACTAAGTGGGAGCTAGCCTACTTTATTACCGACCGAGACATATAAATGTAAACGGTGCCATCTAGAGACAGGAGGTTATATTAATAGTACGTAAAGAATTCTTATTTTTAAGAAAATTATGCGAAGTGTCCAATAACTATAAGGTGTCCACTAACTGTCCGGTTTACCCTACATAGTTTCTTATTCAGGAAACTCAACAAATTATTTAAAATAAAAATAAACTTTTAATTTTGATAAAATATATCACTTGATGTAGAGACTCAACCTAGCAAGAAATGTTAAATTTCTTCAAGTGTGTTGCCCTTCTTAAAAATCATAGAGCTCCGGATGGGTTATTTTGCTAAGAGAGCTTATATTCAGATTTAAAAGAAAAGAAAAGGAACTTGTTATATATGATTACTTTAATGATTCGAAATAAGGTGTAGTTACTATAAAAAAAATATATATATTTCATCAAAATGTTTAAACATTTTTTTTTCTTTCTCGTTAAACTGACAGTAGTCTTATTAGTCGAGGAAATATAGCATTCCACTGACGAAAAATGAAAAATTTATTCAATTTGTTACTTATTTTAATCTTATAAAAATGGAAAATTGCACTTGTGCGACGAAAAAATGCATTTTTTCGCGTGCAGTTTTTGAGGTAAAAAAAATCATTATTCGGTAATCCGTGATGGAAATTAGCCCAATATTGTTCCTAGGGGGTTTTTGTGGTCGTCGATCACGAATATGAAGTCGAATTTGGAAGATTCAAAATGGCAGACCGGAAATCGGGCCATTTCCCAAAAAAATGAGAATGGATATCTTGACCTTGAAAATCTGTCTTCGCGGGTTTCCAAGGTCACTGATTACGAACCCGAAGTCTAATTTTGTAAATTCAAAATGGCGGATCGGAGGTAGAGTCAATTTCTCAGGAAAATTATTTTTTTCATTTCTTGGCTTAAAATGTGAACTCGAGGATTTTTGTGGTCACTGATAACGAATCCGATGTCCAATTAGATGGCGGACCGGAAGTAGAGCCAGATCATCAGAAAAACTTGGTACTTCTCTCTTTCTTGGGCTGAATATGTGAAAAATACGAGATTTTCGTGATAAATATACTACTTCCGGTCCGCCATTTTGAATTTATCAAATTGGACCTCGTATTTGTAATCAGCGACCTCACAAACACCTGAGTACAGATTTTCAAGGCCAAGATATCCATTCTCATTTTTTCTGAAAAATGGCCCGATTTTGGGTCCGCCATTTTTGAATTTCTCAAGTTGGACTTCAGATTCGTGATCAGCAACCCAAGAACCTTCAAGTAACAAAATTAGGATAATTTCCACAGGTATTTTGCATTAAAATTATCAGCAAAAAATCATTATTCGTTAAATAATGATTTTTTGCTGATGATTTGAATGCAAAAAACCGCATTTTCATCCGTCTTACTGTACAGGATTTCGATAGCTTCGCCTATTTTTGTGCTAAATTTCCTCGACTATATACTGTCCACATTTTATTACAAAGTAACAGCAGTTTGGAAGTTATGAAAAATAACCTCCTTCAAAAGTTGACTTTAAAGAAATGTTTGGTAAATTAATTTTTGTCAGGGTTAAACAGAAAGTAGTACCATTTTGTTTATTCCTTGTTTGCACTATTTGGTATAGAATTAAGACGAACAACATTAATTTCGTCTGTAGCTGGAGTTTAATAATATTTTATTTTTAGAAGAGATGTGATTTTGTATATTAGAAAATGATAAATATTTTACCGCTTTTTCGATTCCGGATTTTCACGAATTTTTATTCTATACCACTATGCACTGAAAGAAAGGTTTAAAAAATGTCTGTATTTGTGTGAACGTCGCTTAGCCTAACGTTGAAATCAATGGGCCTATCTCGTTTATATTCGATATCTAGAGTTAGCTAACAAATATCTTCCGAGTTTGTTTGTCATTTACCCTTAGAATGAAGGATAAATGTACTGATGCGAAAAAATAAAAATTTTCGAGTTTCTCGAAAACGTCATCAAATATTTTGTTCAAAATTTTTTCAGTTAGTAGTAAATTACAAATCTAACAGTATGCAATTAGTGATTCTCTCCGAGTAATCCAATAAGAGAACTTTTTTCATGCGAAAAAATTGAGAATGTCGATATCCTTGAAAATGAATTCAATTTTGTACGCTAATCTTCTTATTTACAACGTATTTACAGACGCCTTCTGATACATGTATTATTATAGGTGTGGTTGGACTCGCTTTGCTGTATGGGATGTCCAACTGCCTCACACCATCGATCGTGGCTCTTTTAAACACACTGCCTCACCAAAGCTTCATTTGCACCTTGGTGACATTAGTCCAGGTGCTCGTCGTTTTCCGCTTTCCCCATTTGGTATTCCTTAGACTATCTAGCGTACTATTTGTCCTCCCTCCGGTTGATATTGCCAAATAATTAGAAAATTCGAGAGAATACGATTGCTAAGATAGATAATGTTTAAGTCTGGATTGAAAAATATACAACACTATTTTACTAGTGTGTGATATTAATGCCAGAAATTTAGAATTATAGTAATAATAACATACCTAATATAAGGAGAAAAATGAAATTTAAGAAATTTTCAATTAACATTTAGACAATTTTTTGGCTATTAACTAGTTTTTAAATTTTAAATTTTCGAATTTGTATATGTATTTTATCTGGTATTATAGAATAATCTAGTATCGTCATAAAAGAATAATTTAATCCAGACACAATCTTGTTAATTGGTATTTTATGTGTCCACCCTTAAACTGAAAGTGCATTCTTCGATGACGCCTGGTGTACACAGGATCAATAGCTGCTCTCCATGAATGAATATTTCTACTTCAGTGTAGTGGTAGCTAACTATAATGTAGATTGTAGATCGGCTCTGAATAGCGCTTCTTCGCATCGATCTAAAGGATCTTTTGTGAATTGCCCTACAATCAGTTTTTGTCCAGGACTTCCAGATTTTTGCAAATTGTGTGGTTTTCCTTGGGCCTAATTACCCTATGCCCTTGTAATAACTGGGGTTTTCTTTCCATAATTATATGAATTAATTAGACATTACCATTGGTACAGTACGGAGTGTCCCAATTAATTCTGTAGACTCCATCAATATTATAGTATATCTATCAAAATCAAATTGGGCCTTTTCCCTTATAGGTGGTTATATCCCTTGTTGGTGCCTCTCAGACAGGTTAGTTCTGAATTGAACTTTACTGAATTCAAAATGAACTTATTTACGTATCAAGCAAATAAAGCACATAATTTCTCAAAACACTTAAACCACTATATTTACAGAAGACAAATGAAAATAAGAATAACTAACATTTAACGATTAAATAAATTAACAAACACTAATTACCTATATCAAGAAATGAAACGGTCCGCGGCAAGTTCAAATCTTAGTTCAATTACAACACATTAATTTATGCTTATTATAACCGACAAAATACTGAACAAATGTACTTAACTCTAAAACTGAAAAATGTTCGCAAAACCGGAATTTACAATACCCTGTAGGTAGATGACGACCAATCAGATGTTAAGCCAAGAGTGTCATTATTATCCCAACCAATCTCGACCAATTAAAATCTTCTCTACTTTAAACCGTACAGCAATTTGAAAGTACCTAAGGGACCCTGGGATTCGCGAAACTTTATGTGCACCACATGATGCTGTAAAGAATCCCTGCTATTTTATTATCCTATGGCTTATCTAACATTTATGCCAATAATTCAGATGAAAAAAAACCCGTTTTGTCCATTATTTTGCTTCCGTATGGGGGGAAAAATTTACCTTGCTTGGCCTATCTATCTATATTACTGTCTATTACATTTATTTTCGGGAATCCTCTCTCAACTGTCTTTGTCTTGAAATCTAACTAGACCCCCCGGTGAGTCGCACAAATGTTTGACGGGTCGTCAACTTCAAGTAAGAAAAACGAATTGGACATAAAATAGTTTAGATGGTTATTTATTGCTTTCAAGTGACTAAACGTCGACCCCCTAATAAAAGAATAAAGTTAAAACGCATATTTTCTGGGCTCTAAAATAAATCAGTTTGCAACATAAAACAGATATTTTTATGACAAGTATTTTACGCTATTGTACTAAAGTCTCAATCTTTAAAATATTACCGAGATCTGAAATAAGAGAATACGGTGATTCTATATGCGACAGGGCCGGACTTGGCTCCCTTAATTTGACTTCTGTTACACCTTCAGGCGTTAATTCCACCTTTTCTAAGTACTTTAGCCTAGTGAGGACTAGCATCTTGCATTCGCATAGAATATGTTCCGAAGTTTCTATTGCAGTATCACAGTATCTGCACGTATCATCATCTGCCTTGCCCATATTCTCAAGGGGTAATGACCTGTTAAGAGGCATGTCATCAGCTTTAAATAGGACAGTTCGAGATCGACCAGCCTTTGGGCATTCCTTGCCAAATAAGTTATGAACTATTTCATTTGTCTTTGACCTGGAATATTCCCATAGTAGGAATCTTTCTGTTCCTTATTCCATTGTAGGATCTTCTCCGTTGTGTGCTTAGATATGATACAAAATGGTTGCCCAAAAATGGGGCTTCAGCACCTTTTTTTGCAAGGGCCTTCAGCTAATTCTGTATGTACATGTATTTTACCTGGTATTAAAGAATAATCTAGTATCTTCATAAAAGAATATTTTAACTCAGTCACCATTTTGCTAATTGGTACTAAATATCCACGCTTAAACTGAAAGTGAATTCTTCGGTGACGCCTAGTATACAGATGATCTGTGGCCGCTCTATATGAATGAATATTGCTTACTTCAGTGTAATCGCAGCTAATTATGCAGCTAATTATATAGTGAAAAGCTGAAACAATCCTCTTACTTGTTGGAAACAAAACGTATAAAAGGATTTGATCTTTCATTTTCACCTTTAACGGAAACACAACACATTCAAACTTGAATAAATAGCTATCGTACTATGAAATTGACTGTCTAATTTCTCCGTCCCTGCTTAAGCTTTAAGAAGTTTATGATGATGCCTGGAAGTAGAATAAAGGAAATTAAATATACTGGTTTTAAGGATTATGAAGTTGCATAATAACGGAAGAGAAAAAATAAAAAGGCAGAAATAATCCCTTCCTGTAAAATTTACTTCGCGTGATACATTTTTAATGCGAATTTCTTATTATTCTAAACCATATTTCGTTGCAGTCATCAAATCTTTATAATCCAGTTTCTGTATACAAGATGTCTCTGAATGTAATTCGCTTTTAAAGGACTTCAAATACACGTGGGTCATTTAAATTTTATTTTAAGATAAAAATATAAGTATAATACATGTATAATATATGTGTATAGATTAGATTTTTACTCCCCTCATTTAACGTAGGGAAGTATTGTATTGTTAAAAAACAGTTTCCTGATAATTAGTAAAAAATGATGAACTAACAATAATAAATATAAAGCAAACTGTCATACGTGTGACTCATCTTCTACCTCTTTTATATTGCCAATGAAGAACCTTAACAAAAACAAATATTCCTAGACTTAGTTGTAAACCGTGACGTCAGAAGTTAATAAAATTTTAAATTATTGACGATACTTCTTATTGATTTATGAAAAATTAACAAATAATAAAGAAATAATATTTACGAATACATTATTCTTGCATATTCTAGTATTCAAATTCATAAATATTTTAAAGTTTTTCTTTACCATGAAATATCCCTATTGTCACAGCCGCCTATACGATAAAATTTATTAAAAAACGTCATATAATATCATGAAATAATTTATTTTAAATTATTGAATCCCATATCTCTCGGTAGTAGAAACAAATGTATACATTACATAATGCGAAAGCCCTTTTAGGTGTTCTGTGTTTTTTGAAAGTACTCGGCTTCACCTTGGCCAATAAAAAATCATCCTACACCTTAAAGTAAACTTTCGCATCTAGAAGTAGTAAATAACTATTGTTAAAAATAATTTTTTCTTCTGGCTAACATTAACTTACTGTTCAAATTTCAATACAATTGGATGTTTCTTTATTAATTTATCATGCTTACAGAAAACGTGGCGGACGGATGGACAGGCACTTGGAAAGTTGTTCAGAATTCGACCACGAGCACAATAAAATGACTTTGCGGTTTTAGAAATGTGTCGATTAAACGCAATGTACTCTTCGTTTTCATAATTTAATATATTAAATATGAAAATTCCTTTCCAATGTTGGGCAATCTTCCCTTAATCTGTGAACCTCTAAGAAATAGCATCACAAAATAAGCTACTTTCAACGTAAGCTCAATATTATGTGACGTTTCGTTCACTCGTCGGTTGAGTGAAGGGGCGTCACTTTCGCACTCGAGCTCGGTGCGGTTACGTTAAGCTCGGGCGCCACTTTTACAGTTTTTCTCGTGGTGTAAATGACCCACACTAGCCTCTTGACACAGCCTGTTGCAGTAGGGCTGGGATAGCGTCAGAGGAGACACGGTACGTCCAGGGGTCTAGGGGTAGCAGACTTCACACACACCAAAATAAAAGGCACAGTTCAGATCCTATATATAGATATTTATTATTCCTAATATATATAATGCTACCTAACCTATAACTACTACGGTTAACTATGATGACGGTGGCGAAGCAAGAGGGCGGCTTTAAGCAGGATACGAGTTTTAAGAAACGGAGCGGTAAGTCGGAGCAACTACTATCGGTATAAAAGCGGACAGGGTAGAGCAGATACCAGGCGGAGGAAAGCAAAAGCACATGTAAACAATAGAAAACAAATATTCGGGCAACTTGGCTAAGGCGCAGAGCCTAATGTTAGTACACACTTTCGGTCACGGTTCCTTGTTGGTGTAATCACCCCAAAGGAGAGATTAAACCAACGAGGTTCACGGGCGCTACTTTGCGCTGGTGGATGTCCTTGTAGCTTTCCGGCCGACGGAACTAGACCAGAAAGCTCAAAGCTTCCCCAGTACTCGCTTGTCCTCCAGACGACGGTACTAGGCCAGAGGGCAAACACGAGTCCGGTTACCAGCGGAAAGTTTCCCAGTCACACACTCCCAACTTGCACACTGGCTCACTCCTGTAGGCGGTATTTGGTCGGGGATGATATCTCGGTGAGCTAGAAGGCTTTGAGATTTTCCGGCCGACGCAACTAGACCAGAAAGCCCCAAGCTTCCCAAGTACTCGCTTGTCCTCCAGACGACGGTACTAGGCCAGAGGGCAAACACGAGACCTGTTGCCAACCAATGTATCTTCCCAGACACACGGCGGAGCAAACCGGGATTAGTACACAAGGTGGCACTTAGTCCCAGCCAAGCTGCTTATTTACGGTCGGATTTACTTACTCTCTCTCTCCTGTGAAATGGCGGTTGCGGTCCACGGATGGAGGTCCAAATTAATGGATCCCCAATTAATTGATCGGTAGAGATCCAAATTAATGGACCCCAAATTAATGGATGGCTGGCTGGGCCAAGTATTCGTTAACGGTGAAGCCAATCGTGTCAGTGATGGAGACAGTGCTCCATCTGCCGGAGTGTATTTCTACTTGATAATTTTAATAATGAAGGTATAATACTTATTTATGCTCTGTGTGGACAGTATAAAATATTAATATTTAAAATACGAAAATAGACGGTGGTTTTGAGTGTAATTTCCACACTAGAAACTATGCCCAATACCTGTATTAGAAAATACTTATATCCTAAATAGAGAAATAGACGGCGGTGTCGGGTGCAATTTCCACACTATAAAAATGCTTCATTACAATTACTAGGAGTGCTTGGTAATGAATCCAGTGCTTTTATGTTGTTATGAAATACTAAAGATACCTATAGTACACAACAAATATGAACTGGATTGTGACCTTAAATAACTATTAGCGCACTCGCTGTAGTGTATACAGTGTGATCCTAAAGAAATGCACAAAATTCATGTCTTTGGTATGTGTCATTTGTAAAAAAATCCTCGAACAGGTCGATTTTGGTTTTGTAAATGCTACATTTTGTCACCATACGAAAATTTATGACATCATATTTTTTTTTTAAATAGAAACAGACATTTCTGTTTACTGTTTTTGGTGGTATATTTCTTTAGCTTTCTGGTGATATGAGAAAATTGATACTACAACACTCATTCTTTTGGAAAAACAATTTTTTTATTGATTGATACCTTACATAAGTAATTGTGAGAAAAGAATCATCTCCATTGCTTAAATTTCGACCTTCCAACCATTTGGCATTGACCAAGACGGGTGTAGACACTTTGTACGCTGTTCTGAATCATCTCATGGGCAATTTGCCTCATCTCCAAGCCAATTCTGTCTTTCAATTCTTCTATGGTATCCGGTCTGTTAAAGTACACCTACTTTAAGTAACCCTAAAGGAAAAAGTCTAAGGCGGTTAAATCCATTGAACGCGGGGGCCACTCAATCGGACCTCGACGACCTATCCACCTTCCAGTAAAAGTGTCATCTAAAAACTGACGCACTGCTATTCCAAAATGAGGTGAGGCTGAAACCAGACGTTTTCAGTAGGAATTGTACCGTAGACCATACCTACTTTATATATTTTTTTGAGTTGCTCAAAGCATGTTACATAATAATGGAATATATCGTTGATAAGGAAAGGTATTGTTACGATAAATCACCCCTAGCTCAAGTTTCGGTGGATGGGCCGTAGGTATAAAAATATTGTATTGTCATACACACCTTAGTTGTTATTTTTTTTAGTGGAGATTAAATTTTCCCAGAGAGTGAGAGAGAAAGAAATAGGCGCCAATCCGTTTAGTAATTATAATTTACATTTTATACAGAAAATTAGTTATCAAACGGATAAACTAACCAATAATAGAATTTTCAAGATCTTGTATAAAAAATGCAAACTTAATTTAATACGTTGGTGAGTCTTAATCGTACTTTAGCAAATGTAATAGAAACAGAAGTTGTTATTAGCTCATTACAACTTTAGAATAGTTATTTGTATAACACCAATGAAATAAATCAATCAACTAAATTATAAAACTGATTTTATTAGAAATCAATAAAACTGAGGACTTAAAACTAGGTAAAACTGATATGCCTATGAACCAATCAGGTAGATTCTAAATGAATAAATCGAAATTATAATATGTACCTGAGAAACAATATCGTCAACAAGTACCATCAATAATAAAATCTTAGTGAAAATATATAGTATGTTAAACATATACACTGTATAGTATTTTCAAATGTATATGTATTATAGAAAATAAACCCCTACTAAAGAATTTGTGATCACAAAATCCGAACATTTACCTTTATATAATAATCTAGTTAAATTCTCTATAATGCATGATAAATTTAACGAGCAACGTTATTTTAGATTTAAAAGAGTATATACATGTATATACTTCAAATATGAAAATTATTAATACATTTTAGGTTATTTACCATTGCACTCTCTGCTCAGATCACTTGTTAATAATAAAATGAATAACGGTGGTGTACCTAAACAAATTTAGAATAAGAATATTTTAACAAGTTATGTAGTGACACTTAGCTGAGGGTTTCTTCATAAGAAGAGGGTTTCCTGTCCAACGAAGTGGTATGCTTATGAGAAAATCCACTCCTCACGGTCGTTGAAGTTCTAGAATTTTTCAGCAGCAAGCCGAGGAGTTCCATGTACTCTGCTAAACCAATCCAGGACTTTTCCCAAAGTGGCTTTAGAAAATCATGTATACTTTGTCTTATATGTCTCACAAGAATTTATTTTTTAAACTATGCTGAGGGCATCCTACTCTACTTTAAATTATGTATCTTCTTAATAAGAAGAACCGTTAAAATAAGAAACGAAAATTTCGGAGCCATAAAAACACCCTAAAATGAAATGAAATATGTTTGAATTTCTAATAAGTGACGAGCGCTAAATTTGTTATATTTGTTTTAGTTATTTACTTACGGAATACATTTTCCTGTGTTTTGATGAGAATATTCTCCCTTCATTATAAAAAAACGCTCCTGGTCAGCAACGGGGTATGAAATTTGCTATAAAAAAGCGGAAGACGCCATTTTAGAAATGGTCTCCATGAAGTAATTAAGTTATTCTTACCCAAGTTTATTCCGAAAACTATTAAGCATCCGTATTTTTACACTATGCTGTCCACTAAATTTACTGTTACTAATTGACGTTAGGAAAATATTTAAAACAATATAATAAGATCAAAGATCTTTAATAATTCACAGCAGTACTAGGACACATCTATCTTCAATGACAGAGTATTTAAAACTGCTCTTATCATTTGAAATTCTATTTGATAAACTTGCTTTAATTTATCAAATTTAGGCAATTTTAAATACATGTATTTGCAAATTTGGTTGTATACAGTTAAGTAGATTGATTTTAAATATCTAAATATTAATAAACCTATAAGGTGGCAATGTAAATGCTATAGAATATCTTCACCTTCATTGTTGAGAAACATAACTGCTAAGGCTGGCACTAACTTAACTCGCAAACTGTAAATATCTTGCGGCCGTAAGATTTTCTTAAAAAAAGGTCCCAATAAATGATCACCAATCATACCTGCACACACGTTTACTTTGCCTCGTCGCTGTGTATGGGCTTCTTGAGTCCAATGAGGATTTTTGCGTGACCAATACCTACAGTTATGCCGATGTACAGTCCCCTTTAAAGAAAATGTAGCTTTACACAAATAACTAAATAAAACACACTACTATGTTTTCTACCACTATGTATTTATAAAAATGGCGACTGTAGTTTCGACTTACAAAGCCATTGTCAAGCAGTGAATAAAAAATGGGTCAGTTTCGACTTACAAAGCCATTGTCAAGCAGTGAATCAAAAATGGGTCATTTTTGATTCACTGCTTGACAATGGCTTTGTAAGTCGAAACTGCAGTCGCAATTTTTATAAATACATAGTGGTAGAAAACATAGTAGTGTGTTTTATTTAGTTATTTGTGCAAAATGATTAACTACCACAGAGTAACGGCCCCTTCAATCAATTTTTTGAAAATGTACCTTCATCAGAAAAAACAATGTTCTTTAAAAAATTTGGGTTTTCATCGCACAAGGTTATCAACTGTTCACAAAACTGTAAGCGCCGAACTGGATGGTCCTCATTCAATTCGTGGATTAATTGCACTTTGTATGGATGGTATTTTTCTTTTTTCAATAGACGTACAAAGTTTGACTCACGTTATGATTTAAAGCCAGCTGCCTTGTCGAAAGATGGTGGTTTTCCTCACTTTCTAGAAGAATATTTAATTTGGTTTCGTTGCTTGTGCTAGGGCGACCAGATCGAAGGAGGTCAGCTACACTGCCAGATTCATCATATGTAGCTACCAATCCACTTACAGTGGATCTAGAAATTTGTTTTTCGGGATACTTGGCGTTGAAAACATCACATGCTTCCTGGTGAGTTCTCAGCCTATCACCATATCCTAGTTTTACACTGTTTCAGAAGTGTCACAAAACTGAGGTTCCGCACGTGCCAGGAAAAAGTTATACTTTACACAAAAAGGCCTGTATCTCTCTGTTGTTAAGGTGATTGTTTTTTATTATTTTCTTTGTTTTGTTTTTATGTCAAATGTTTTCATGCTAGTTAAAACAAAAATGTAGGCAATAAGATTTATCAGTCCATAACTCCATAAGAAAGTGGAACATTACTCGTGAATTTGCGAAAGGTAAGCTATTTTTACATAAAACGTCATTTTTCCAAAAGAATGGTTCAGGTAATATCATTTTCTTTATATCACCAGAAAGCTAAAGGAATATACCAGAAAAAATAGTAAACAAAAATGTGTTTCCATTAAAAAAATGTATGATGGCTGATAACTCAAAACCCAATGACGTCATAAATTTTGGTATAGTGACAAAATTAAAATCGATCTGTTCGAGGATTTTTTTGAAAAATGACATACCAGGGATATGAATTTTGTGCGTTTCTTTAGGTTAACACTGTATATGAGGTTATAGAGAGAAATCTTTGTGTATTTAACTTATGTTGTTATGGAACATATCGACAAAGAGATGATCGACGTGATGTTTTAGCAGATTCTTTTATCCTGCTGTGTTTCTTTGGCCATCTATCTTAGATTATAAATATTATTTAATCTAATCAAAGAAATTGTTTAGATTTAATTTAACTTGTAGCAGAACACCAAAAACAGATTTTGGCGTGTTATTGTACTTTTTGGTGTGGTATTTAGTTTATAATCGCACAAATTGGGAAAAGGATATAAGTATGCACCTAATTAAGAAAGTAAATATTCATGTTTCCAAATAATTGAATAAGAATTATGTCTTGTATAAATTATTTCACGGTACGTTGAACTCGTCAAATAAAGTTACTTCAAGTTTTGTTAACCTGTACAAAGTTTTGAAATATGCCATTTAGTTATTCAATATCATACACCGTAAAAAAGAATTCTCCGCGCAATGTATATTTAATACTACATTAAACACAAACTTTCGAATGTTTGCAGAATATTCGAGTTTATATCAAATAATTTCTTTAGACTTGTCAGTCCTCAACTTTACTTCCTACCAAGAAAAGCTTTTAACATATTATGCGAAACTTTTGTTTCCCTACGACCTGAAGGCCTATGTCCCTTTTGAAAGCGGTAGATTTGAACAAAGTGTTCTGCATAATAAATGCCCCGCGCATAGTATGTTCAACAAATCATAACATTACTTGTTTTCTCTATAGACAAGCAACTTAGCAACTTTACCATATTTTAAAGAAATGTGATTTTTATACAATAATGAAATTTTTCAGAAATGCTTGTGTTGAATAAAGCAATGAATATTTTATAAACTATATTTTCAACCATGTGTATTGCCCTATGCAGAAAGCTATGATTAGATTTATCGGCAAAATTTAATTCTAAAGATTTAAATTCAACCCTTGTCAGTGTAAACAGGGTCTTTTTACATATTCATCATTCAATTACTTTTTCATGAAATATTCGACATTTCAAATACGGATCCTGTGACTAGAGTTTAATTGAATCACATCAATCACCTAAATTAATAGAAATTGAATAAATTAAATTGTTATCATCGTACTAAAACAGTAAGGGAGGTACATAATGTAATGCAACGTAATGTTAAATATAAACTAACGTAAAGTAATGTAATGGTATATGATATAAACACACTCACTCACACTCCAATTCGACATGTCGACCGCTTCAGATAGTTCCGTTTGTAAACGCTGTAAAAAAGTAGCAAAAAGTGCTGTAAAATGTAAAAATTGCGACACACAATTTCATTTAAGTTGTGCAAAATTGTATAACGCAAAAATTGTTGACGACGCGACTATAATATGTTGTGGAAATGTGACCAGTGCAGAATGTGATGCAGCATTTTTCGATGCTATGGAAGAACTCTTTGGCATAGACAAAAAGGTAGATCTACATATATTTAACTATATTATCAAACAAAAGGACACTATTATCAGTGAATTAAATGAGAAAGTTAAATTGTTAAATAATCAAATTGAAATAATGAACAAATACCAAACAAACTCTATTGTAAAAGAAAGTGTTCAAAGGGCGATAATATAAAAGTGAACGATGTGAAAAACTCGACTGTAGATAATAATAAAAAGGAGAACAAAAACTCTAAAGTGACTGTAGTTAGTAATACTAATATGAACAAACCAAATAATCCACCGATAACAAAAAAAGACGTGTCGGCTAGTCTTTTTCAAGTGGAAAGTCAAGCTAAATTAAATAAATATATTAATTTAACCAAAAATGATACACCCTCAACTTCGGCTTCTAGAGAAAATGAGTGGCAGCAAGTTCCTAAAAGAAGGAGGAGGCAATCTGTTATTGTTGGAAATAATACAGAATCTGTTATACAGGGTGTTCCAAAATATGCGCTTCTTCATGTCTATAGAGTGGATCCAAAAATAACGGCTACCGAATTGACAGAACAGCTCAAGTCTCATCTGCCGGAGGTAATATGTGAATCTATAACGCCGAAACATCCTGGACTTTATTCATCATACAAAGTCTCTGTGTATGAATCTAGTTTTAAGACAGCGATGAATCCATCAATATGGCCTTTTGGTGCATGCATCAGTCGTTTTTTACAGATGCGCAACAAAAAGGAAATGGCAAAAGATTGATCTTTGATCCCAATATTCTTCTGCTTAATATAAATACTTTGAATACTGATAAAATTAATAACTTACATTTGGATATAAACAGCTACCCAAATTCAAACTTTTTGTGTCTTGTAGAAACTGGAGTCAAACCAGATATAATCAATACATTTCCTATTAGTGGATATAAATTAATAACCTCATTTTGCAGATCTTCTCTTAAATGTGGAGGGGTTGGAATTTGGGCAAAAGATGATATTGATGTAAAAGAAATAATTCTTGAAAGTTTTTGTATTGAACAGCATTTTGAAATTTGCGCTGTTACTTTTAAACAAAATGGAACTACCCGAATAATTTTAAATTGTTACAGGTCTCCTTGTGGGGACGAAGTTATCTTTTTAAATAAGATTTCTGATGTACTACGTAATTTGTTTAAACCTAATATTGATTTTATTTTATGTGGTGATTTTAATTTTGACATGTACAGTGTTAATTATTTTAATTCTTTGTGTAGTGTGTTATCCAGTTTTAACTTAATATCTGTGGTAGAGTGGCCAACTCGTGTTACAGACACTACATGCACTTGTATAGATCACATTTTTATTAATTGTAAAAACGATGGAATTTGTTTAGTTCTAGACAATATTATTTCAGACCATAGAACGGTTCTATTAGAATTACATTCTGAGAAACCTAATTCTCAGAATACGTCTCACATTAAAAGAAGTTTTAACGATAATGCTATTTTAAAATTTGAACAAGCACTTCAAAATGAAAATTGGCATCACCTGTATACTGTAGACGACTTTAATTCAGCATTTGATTTATTTTATGAAACATTTTTATATTATTTTAACTGGTTTTTTCCTGAACGTAGATACTATATTAACACACATAATAACAAAAAATGGGTAAATGATGCAGTTAGATCATCTAGTACACATTTGAAAGATTTATATATTTTAAAAAGAACATATCCTGATTTGACTTCTGTTTACAATGAGGCAAAAAGGGCGCACAACAATCTTATCAATAACACAAAAAAAGAATATTATCAAAGTAAAATTATTAATTCAAATAATCCCACACGAGCTGCATGGAAAACAATTTCTGAATTATCAAATAAAAATAAAAAACATAATAACTTTCAAATACACTATGAAGATAATACCATTCAAAATCCGGAAGCGGTTGCCTCATTATTTAACGATTTTTTTATAAACACACCAATAAATATTGCTAACAAAATACCAGTTACTAATAATACCTATTTTCCTACAAAACCCCAAATTATCGAACATACATTATTTCTAAGACCATTTACTGAAGACGAGATGTTTTCATTATTAAATATTAAACTCAAAAATAAAAGGTCGTCTGGACCAGACGATGTACCCGGCTTTTTAATTAAGAAAGTCTTAAAATTACTGCTGACACCATTTACTTATCTGGTAAATATGTCTTTTAAAACGGGAACGTTTCCAGAATCCCTAAAAGTGGGTAAAGTAGTACCAATTTTTAAGAAAAATGATCCTCATTCTTTAGAGAATTATAGGCCAGTAACAATCCCATTTAGTTTCTCTAAATTACTTGAATATTGTTATCTTGACCGTTTGTTAAATTTCTTAACTGAATTTAAAATTTTGTCCGAGAAACAACATGGTTTTCGTTGTGGAAAATCCACTGTAACAGCTATATCTACATTTTATAACAATATAATTCAATATATTGAGGCAGGGGAATGCCCTGTTGGAATATTTTTTGATTTCAGCAGGGCATTTGACTGTGTCAGTCATGAAAAATTGTTAACTGTACTGTATGACTATGGGATTAGAGGACAACCACTAAACTGGATTAATTCATTTCTAACCAATCGTCGACAGTATGTGAGTATACAACATGTTAGTGAAAATATGGTATACAGAGCCAATTCTGAATGTTTGCTTTTAAGTATGGGAGTTCCACAGGGATCAATATTGGGCCCAGTATTATTCATATTATATATTAATGAGCTCGATTGGGTTTTATGTAATAATTTCTTTTCAATGTATGCTGATGATCTTTCTATGATTATTTCAGATCCTAGGCATAATGTGTTAGAAAGTAAATGTAATAATGTTGTAGAAAAGGTATCTACATTTTTCAGTCAACATCAGTTGTATTTCAATGCAGATAAAACTCAGTTAACTCTGTTTCATAACAGACAGAAAAAATGCGAGTCAATTTTATTTCAGGTCAATGGGTCGATTATAACAAGTACCCATGAGAGTATAAAATTTTTGGGCTTACATATCGATGAGTGCCTGACTTGGAAATCACATTGTGAACATCTAATTTCCAAGCTAGCATCAATTTCATTTTTATTCAATAATATTAAAACCGTACTTACCAGGGAGCAATTAGTTAATTTATCAAAAAATCGATTGTGGAAGCCGTTACTTTGTGATAGTTAATCATGACGATATGAGAAGGAAAACTACTTTGTTTTCTACCACTAAAATTTATTGTAACATACACGTTACTGCAGTTTCGGTACTTTAACGTACCATTTTCAAACGTTGATTCATTTGAATCAACGTTTGAAAATGGTACGTTAAAGTACCGAAACTGCAGTAACGTGTATGTTACAATAAATTTTAGTGGTAGAAAACAAAGTAGTTTTCCTTCTCATATCGTCATAGTTAATTTATACTATGCCCAAGTGGAGTCTAGATTAAGATATGGTGTCTGTTTCTGGGGGAACTCCACTCTATCACAGAATGTTTTCATTGCTCAAAAACGGATAATGCGTTGTATAGCTCGTGTTTCTAGTACCCACTCTTGCAGAGAGATCTTTAGAGAATATAATATATTGACTTTACCATGCTTGTACATTTTCGAAATGTGTGTTTATGCTTATCGAAACAAGAATATGTTTACTGCGAATAAAAATATTCATAATGCAAATACGCGTAACAAGGAAGAGTTTCGAATACCTTATGCGAGACTTAATATAACCTATCATTCTCCAAATTACATGGCACCAAAATTGTTTAATAACTTACCCTCTGAATATAAAGTAGCTAGAAACTTACAGAATTTTAAAACAAAGTTAAAATTGTTTTTACTGTCTAAATGTTTTTAGACTGTATGTGATTTTTTACCTAGTTTTTAAGGTATATGTTATACTTGACTATTCCTATACAATTGTAATGTTGTCTTTATGGAAAATAAATTATTATTATTATTATTATTATTATTATTATTATTATATAGTGAGTTGTAGTCTGCATTCTCTTGCCGATATAACATTCCTACTTTTAATAATAAATAAAGGTGAGTACAGATGTTATTAACAAAATAACCATTAAACTTAAACGTAGTAATTAGTTAAATGCTTTAAACACATACTAACAGATTTACTTCGAATTAGTGATCTCATTTATTGGCAAGGTAAATGCAGGTAACAGGTTATTAGTCTATTATCGTAGGGTTCAAAAACGACCGCTAGCGCCGATGTCTTGCTAAGTTTGAAGACGCTTTATTTTATGAAAACATAAGCCAACGGGATCAGCCAACCTTGTTGGCATTTCTGAAAATGGATTTTTCTCCAGTAATCCACAATTCAAAATAGTGACTAGGCGGATTTTTCAAAAAATCATATCTTTGGTAATATTTGACCAATTTTCAATTCCAAAGTAACTGAATGCTTACAAAGAGACATAATTTACGAAAAAAATACTGGAGTTAAAAATATTTAATACCTAATGGAATATTCCCAAATAAACTTAAAATTTTTATTTTTCAGTTTTATTCATCATTATTTATCTTGAAAACAACAGGCCATATGGAATAAAATTAAATTTCAAATAAAAAATGTGCAGAATTTTATGCTGAATCCAGCGATATACAAATTTATAGGTATTTGTTGAAAAATAACCCTATACATGTGCAAGAATATGACGTGCTTCATTGAGTCGCATATACGTTTTTTCTTGATCAACGCGTGTTACGATCTATTGTTATTTACACTGCACTTTTTATATAACTGTTGCACATTCTATTTCTTCTTCGCATCTTTATCGTAAATATTATTAGTTTTAGATATTTAATCTAATTACAAAATATTAAAAATAAGTATTTTAAAATTTCAATAATTAATAACTTTTTTATTGATTTGATTGATCGATTTTGTTAAAAGATAATAGCTAACACTAATTTTCTGTCCAATTTTTAATACAATCGCACCTTTCGTTCTTAAGTTATTGTGCTTATAAGAGACTGATGGACAGACAGACATACGGACAGACGGACATTATGATTATGAACTATTCACTTGTCGGTCTTTTATTATGAATTTCAAACTGAGACTGGACATGCTATACCAGTATAGATAGGTAGGTACAGCCACATAAAAAAAGTTCTGTACATGAGACTGGAGTGCTTAGATTTTTATGCTGAATCTGAAATTCACACCTGTTTACTCAGATCGGCTTAAAATTTAGTTCAAAGTAGAAGAAATGTCCTAATAATTGCTATCATATGAAATGTGAAGTGAAGTTTTTTCAATTTTGAACCAAATTTTGAGCCAATCTGTGTAAATCAGCGTGAAATTCGGATTTAACATAAGAAGATAGACAAAATCTCGAGTCAAATTCACACGAGCATTCAGGAGATCAGAATTACATGAAAGTGGGGGGTTCTGTGTAAGAAATAGCTGTGGCATAACTTGAAGCATATTTAATTTTAATATATTCTGTTTCAAGTATAAGCCTTTGGAAATCGCCGTTTTCTTAATGTATATAATATTGCATGGTTTTGATTTTAAATTGCGCCATTAGAGATCCACCATCTTGAATTTAATATTTTTTTAACGTCACTTTGTGACCGTTTTTGTGGCCGTTAAAAGTATTAGAAACAGCTATGCTGTAACGTTGGGGCTTTGATATAAAACGTTCTTTATCTTATAGAATTATGCATTATTTTAGTCTCAGAATCCTCCATTTTGGAGCATACATTTCATTTATTAATTTTTCAAACATCAGATTTCAATCCAAGCCCTAGAAATCCCTTGATAACTATTATTATAAGCCAAAATAAATTAAATTGTTCGAGTTATAATATTTTCAAAATAAGTTCATGTAACAAAATAGGTCTTAGGAGCTGTAAAAAAAATAATCAGCCAAGATGTGACTTCTGAAATGAATATAGAAAGCTATTAAAACAATTTTTAGACAAATTAATTTAGGTCCAATTGATTTTATAATAACTTACTTCATTCGTCAGTCCACTAAGTAATAAGTAAAGAAAATAGCTAAAATTACACGAAAATCCATTTGTCATAAATAAAATGTAAATAAACTAGTTACTAAATCAAGTGAAACTCGTGTAATCTGGACTTTTACTCTGTAAGTCAAGGGTCAAGTTTGTCAATCTACGTTTGTGAATGAAAAGGGCCCCCTAGAGGTTTGAGCCCTTGTGCATTTCATAACCGTGCCATGCTATAGTTCCGCCATTGTTATTTATTCTGTGATATGAATATACGATATCACAGGGGAATAATATGTTATTAGGTACCTACCCAATACGCCAACATCTGTCACAGATTGTAAACCTGCTAAGGAAACATACTAATATGAAATAAACCAGAATATTGCACAACATAATATTTATATATTTCCAACATGGTTTTCGACCGATCTATTATCTCGTACATAAAACAAGTATGTATTCTGCATGTAGTAACGTAGTCCTTTTCCTGACAAGGATTTCATCGACCCATAGATGAAAATTATAGAAATATTTGATTATTGAAATGCTCTAAACATTCTGATTATTGGTAAATCACTGGAATTATTATTATTATTATAATTAAGCATGAAGAATGGAATAAACATTCATGAAAATGAAGAATTTGAAAATCATTCAAATGTCTAAAAGAAATAAAAGGTTCAGTTAATATGGAGAAAAATATTGTAATTAGAAGGGTAACACATATATTCAATTTATTAATGGAATTATAGAATTCGTGAGTGGTGAACACTAATCGGAAGTTCTAAATTATTAAATGATGCATTTATAATACAGACTTGGAAAACGTGTGCCTACAAATCAAAAGTCAAAGACCAATAAGTCATGTCTTCACAAGAGTCTTATAAAATAAAATTATTAAGAGAGAAAACATTTTTTGTGTCCAGTGAACAGCACAAACACTTATATTTCGAAGACAAAACGCCAAACCGGAGAACACTTAAAGAGTATACTAAAAGAATTGAACACAAGAATTTCAAAACGAACATCACTATTGCACATGTAAAAGGAATTCCGAAAATAATTAAAAATAGAGACATACACGTCTCAAGGCATCCACTTAAAAAAAATCGTTTCTTAAATGAACCAAAATTATTTTATTTTTCACGTGCATATTATTTGTTTATTATACCTTAGATACGGTTACTATAAGGACGCTCACAATGACCACGGGCATAATGAGCGGGCGTTATGGCCATAACGCTCTCGACCATCAAAACAAGGCGATGTTTGTGATCGAGTTCTCGGCACCTGCTGAGCCAAACATCGCTTTGAAAGAGGAGGAGAAACGGACCAAATAGCATGTTCTCCGGTACGAGCTCCAAGTGCTGTACCCAGCCTACTCGATCAAGATTGTCGTCCTCATAATCGGTGTACTCGAAGGTTGAAGCTTACGCTGCTCTCAGGATTGAAGATCATACCGGCCTGTCAGAAATCTGCTGATTTGTTGGCAGGCCAAATGCAGAAGGCAGTCATCTTGGGGTCCCTCCGCCTACTCAGCGCACATGATTCTGGAATTTACAGTCACTAACCCCGCGGGGTGTGGGGAGTGGTTGTGGATATTTTGCTGGCGCTCTTTCCGCGTGATGTCGGAGGCCAGGAAAAGACTGTCCAGCGTCGGGAAACCCAAAAAAAAAAAAACCTTTAAAAAGGGAGGTTTTATTGATTTTTAAACATTTTACCGTGAAACAATATCCTGATGAGTATCTTCCACCTTATTCTTTTTCAAATCGCATTATTAATAAAGGAGATGGGATATGAGAGTCATGAAAAGTAAGACAGACTGTAAAGTAGGTTTTTTTCATTTTGATTTTTGATACTATCTGGCCACTAGCCGTATTGTTTTTATAAATGCAAGTGTAACACGCACCACTCAAGAAAAACGTATATGCCTATACTAATTTAAATGGGTCGACAAAATGGTGCACGTCACATTTTGCACTTTTATAGGGTTATATTTCAACCAAAGCCTATAAATTTGTATATCGTTGGATTCAGCAGAATATTCTGCGGAGTTTTTGTTTGATTTATTTTCCGGTATAGTATAGAAAATGCTAAATGAACACATAAAACGAAAATCTTATTTTTTTTCGTGGAAATGTTTTATTAGGTATTAAATATTTTTAACTCTAGTGTTTCTTTTTCTTAAGAAACATTTTTCGCTAGGTTTTCTTAAAATTGAAATTCGGTCAATTATCAAGTTATGATTTAAAAAAAAATCAACCTAGTCGCCATCTTGAATTGTGGATTACTGGAGAAAAATCCATTTTCAAAAATGCCAACATGGTACTTGGTGATCCAATTGGCTTATATTGTCAAAAAACCTAGCAAGACATTGAAATGAGCACTCTAGTTTTTGAGCCCTATGATAATTAATATACTTATATATGATAGTGCGTGTATATATTTATACAGGGTTGGGCAAATGTGTGGAAACACCTGATTTCTGGCTAAACTACAAGTGCGATTAAAAAATACCCTTAACAAAAGTTTTTGTAGTATTTTTATTCTATTCAGTGATGTACTTTGATTTTCAACAGCTATCCTATTTTTCGAGATGTGACGTCATCGACAGTTTTTTTAAATGGATAACCCTGTATATTTTTACATTTTCAGATAGACAATTTTTCATCAATTATAGTGATATAGGGTTTGGTGGGTGTGCGGCTTGTGGTTTTTTAAATATTAAATAAAATAGTAAGGCAAAGACATGGCTGTTTACATTTTAATTATTGTCAACAGGACTATCTGATAAAAAAATATTCGTTTTTTTCTTGCCATGCTTTTTGCAAACCTTCTTTAACCGAACTCAAATCATTCGTATTACTGCCAATTGCAGTCAATACTGTTAGAGAGTTTCGGTGTGAAATATTAACATTGTTTTTTAATTATGGCTGAACTAACTGAACGTGAAAGAATTACGTTGTTAATGATGGTTGGTTTTGGAGACAAGCAGAGATCTCTACAAGATGCATGCGATATTTTTATTGTAACATTCCCCGATAGAAATTTTCATATTTCAAAATCAACAGTTTCAAAGGTTGTGCAAAAGTTTCACAAAACGGGAAGTGTTAAAAATCGGCCAAAATCCGGTCGAAGTAAATCGACTACAAATGAAGATATTTCACTTGATGTTCTTCTTAGCCTACAAGAAGAACCAAAAACTTCAGTACCAAAACTAGCCTTACATCACAATATTAGCGAGAGATCAGTAAGAAGGATATTGTCCAAAAATAAATTTCATCCGTATAAAGTACAGTTAGTACAAGAATTAAATGAAGGTGATCCTGATAGAAGGATGCAGTTTTGTCAGGAAATGATGGATACAATTGAAATTAATGGTAACTTTTTCAATAATATAGTCTTTTCCGATGAAGCGACATTTTGCCTGAGTGGTTTTGTAAATCGACATAACTGTCGCTACTGGGCTGATCAGAATCCTCATTGGATGGAAGAAAGTCACACCCAATACCCTCAAAAATTAAATGTATGGGCGGGGATAATCAGAGGACATATCATCGGACCATTCTTTCTTAGAGAAAATTTAAACTCCAATCTTTATTTACAACTTTTACGCGAGCAAATTATTCCAGTATTAAATCGTTTATTTCCAAACCAGGCAAATCCTGAACGACTCTCAGATGAAATTTGGTATCAGCAAGATGGAGCTCCACCTCATTATGGAGTTGACGTGCGTCAATACCTTAATGAAATATTTCCACAGAGATGGGTAGGTCGAAGAGGACATATTGAATGGCCACCGCGATCGCCAGATTTAAGTCCTTTAGACTATTTTCTTTGGGGTCATTTAAAATCCGTTGTCTATAGGACCAAGCCTCAGTCGTTAGAAGAGTTGGAAGATCGAATTAGGATGGCTGTTCAAGAAATATCACAGTATGCTATTCAAAACTCTTTAAGAGCTTTCGTTGATCGAATAGGATATTGTCAGGCTGCTGAAGGTTTCCAATTTGAACATTTATTATGAATATTTTCTTCGTTTCTCAATATTAAAGTGCTCAATATTTTGTAATAAGAAGTTTAATTATCATTAACTAATAAATATTTATTACACTTTATTTTATTATTTTAATATTTAAAAAACCACAAGCCGCACACCCATCAAACCCTATATCTCTATAATTGATGAAAAATTGTCTATCTGAAAATGTAAAAATATACAGGGTTATCCATTTAAAAAACTGTCGATGACGTCACATCTCGAAAAATAGGATAGCTGTTGAAAATCAAAGTACATCACTGAATAGAATAAAAATACTACAAAAACTTTTGTTAAGGGTATTTTACAATCGCACTTATAGTTTAGCCAGAAATCAAGTGTTTCCACACATTTGCCCAACCCTGTATAATAAACAATTGGTGAATTTTATGTGAATATATACTTAAACTTAAACGTATTTTCTTTATACACGCAATAAATATATTTATTATTATTATTATCCATTTTATTTAATGCCACTTGAAGAATAAGTAATTAATTATGTCGTTGAATAATTCGAAAATGACATGAATAATACCACAGCATACGCTTTATTAGTAAATAAAGTAATATAGGCAATTAATTATCTAATCCTTCAGATCACAGATCTAAATCTCGTGTTGCCGCCGCTAATTTCCTATAAAAATATTCATTAGCAACTTCTCTAATTTGTGCCAATTTCGTTTCAGGTCATGTCTACGATGAGCGTCTAGTAGGAACGTCGATCGTTTATCAAAATGTCAGCAGGGCGCAAGAAGATTAATCTAACTTTGGAAAACTTATCGAATGACGTGATAGCTGCAAACAATGCGATAGCTGTAACCGATGTCTATGCATTAGTAACAAGCTTTGATATTTTCATACCCACCGGGACAGTTTCTGTGAACATGTCCAACTTTAGCAGACCAGCCGTGTATAAAAACTCGACATCAGAAAGCGTGTTCGAGAGCAAACTGATAATTCCGCTGTATTTAATTATATTCGTGCTTGCTGTTCTCGGGAACAGTCTTGTGTTAGTGACTCTCGTGAGGAACAAGAGAATGAGGACTGTCACCAATGTGTATCTGCTGAATTTGGTAAGTAATCCCAATTGTTGTTGTTAGGATCTCCTGCCATTGAATATTAGTTTAACTTCATTATTCATAACCAAATTCAAATTCCAATTCAAAAAGACTTTATTTAAATTAGAATACAAATTTGCTTTCCAGTACCCGGCCCGTGGCCAGTCAGACAGCCACGGTGCATAGCGCCGTGGCAATTGAAGGACTGGGCGAGGCAGGTCTGAGTCTACATAGGAAAAGTGTATAAAAATAATAAAAGCTCCTTTTATAAAATAAGTAACCCAAGAGAGGTTTGTAAAATAAATAAAACTTAAGACTAGTAAAAGTAAGAGTTCATAGTTGATACAAGAAAATCCGTTCGAGGCAATTACCGACTCGGCGGTCTTCTGGCCGTCAGAAAATAGAGAATTTAGAAGGTAGGGTTTAAAAATTGTTTTGATAGCCGAAGAAGAATTTTAGAAAACAAATAAGCGAACCAAAAAGGATGAAAAGAGATCAACAGAAAAGGAGGAAGGGGATAAGACAGACTTGTAAAACCAAGTGAGCAGATTGCGAAAAGAAGCGAAGAGTGGATACAAGTTAGCGTAAAGGAAAGTGTGGCTATAGAGGTTGTCGGAAAATGAGCAACGCCTGGTATGGCAGGGTGTGTTTAATCCGAAAGAGGGCATTATGTATTCATAACCAATTTAGCCAAAGTATCAAAATTTTTGATATTGCGGTTTATGAAAAAGTACTGAAGAAAAAATGTTCATAAAAACGGTATGGTTTTATAGATATTTCTTCAACAGAAGACGCTGCAGATGCTGAATTAACAGCCAATAGTTATGAGGCAATGGATATCAAGGAGTCATTACTATGCATACGTGTTGACCTAGATAAGGCTGTCGATACTGGTGGGCACCAGGAACTGTTCATTACTTCCGTCCGTGGAAATATTTTGAATCTGATCAAATCGTACTTAACCAAGAGAAAACAGTACGTAATTATTGACAATTACAACAGTAATGTCGCAAATCTAAGTTATGGTGTTCCACAACGCACCGTGCTAGGACCAATTCTTTTCGATGTATATGCGAATAATTTATTCAAGATCCCTATTAAAACCACCTAAAATGGGACTATCACATAAACAGTCCTATAAGAGAAGAAGCAAGTTTACTGTCAAAACCAACGTATTTTCCTTGACAATGAACAATCCTAACTGAGATTTGGCATTATGGAATGAGTAGATGGCGATTAACTCTTGGAAACAATGAAAAATTATTACAAAAAATTTGTATGATAAATGTTACCCTTACCTAATTAATGTCTTATACAAATAAAGTCAGACATTTGAACTACTGGTATACGTAAAGAGGATATTTAATGAAACTAGAAGCCTTATTAGCCAATTAGTAGACACAAGAAAAATGTATGTAGAAGTCGACTGGAGCAAAAGTTCGCAGATTTCGCAATTCTTTCAACCATCAGGATTGGAAATGATAACCACAGATAAAACATAAACTTATTCCGGACACTGCTTCGCCTCGTCCGGAAGCAGCTACGCTCCGTCCCAAAAATATGACTTAAGTACTTGTTACAAAAATAACTATTCGCTATTTCTCAAACTTACATTATAACTTCATGTTCTCCGCGCATGCTCATACTGTGCACACTTGCTCAGTATAACGTCATCTGATCTCGACTCTTTCATATCGGCGGACCTGGATAAAACTCATAACTTTGACCCCATATACGAACATTAACATTTCGAATGTTAAAAAGGAAAACATTATTTCTGCCGTCAAATCAAACCTGAATTTGTGAAAAAATTCGTTCATCGTTACAAAATAAAAATAAAAATTCGGCGTACCCAGGAGTTGACAAACAGCGCTATAGCACGGAAGAAATAGTAGAATAGACAAGACGGTACAAAGAGAGCAAATTTTGTAGCATCGAGCGGCATTGTTGGACCGAGTGTTAACGACGAGTTACGAACATAGTGATTTTAATGACTTCAAGTTAATTCTGTGTTATTCTGTGGACGCGACGCTAATGCTGCCTGTGGCGCTAATAATTATTAACAATTAGATATCAGAATAAAAACCTACTAATATCTAACCTAAAGAAATTACACGATAGAATAAATTTATTTTAAGCAGAATAAAAACCTATTAATCTAACCTAGAGAAATCATAGAAAAGAATTTGTGGAAAAATAAGTTAATCGTCACAAAAAGAATCAGCAGACATAGGAGTTTGAACCCGGGATCTTAAGCGAGAACATTACCTGTGCGCGAACCATATGGCTGATGAGGAACACTAGGAGAAGGAATAAATAGTGACAAATGATATCACGATTCGTCCGCCGCAGCAGCACTAATGCGTCCCGGCTCAATGCTACAAGATTTGCTCTTTCCGTACCGCCTTTTGTTGAACAGGCGGTACAACATCGATTGGCGCTGACCGACTACACCGCATCGCCCCACTTAGTATTACATAATCTGACCTTGATACTTTCATGGCGACAGCCTTCGAAAAACTCGTAACTTTTGTCCTATACGCTATACGCGAACGTTAACATTTCCAATGTTAAAATATTTAGAATCACAGCAAGATATGTGGGTAAAACTTTGTTTAGGCTCGGAAAGTTCGGACACTGACTGTAGTAATTGCACTAAATATGTTGACTTTCTTTTGGCAAGCTTTAATATCGTAATTGGCAATTATGTGACTCATCAAAAAGATACACCTTTAATTCCTTTCAGAAGTGCATATAAGTTATTTGATGCTCTCTCAATCATACTTATATAACCTAATATTGGGGACAAAAGGCCGTTTCACATTCAAACGATCCCAAAAGCCGGCATGTTGATATTTAACTTTTAGAAAGGGGTGAAAAACACCAAACTTAAAAAAATCCACATTTGTGTCAATTTGTGACTAAATTGGATGGGACTAGTTTAAAATTGTAGAAAATTTCACAAGATTCATGCTATACATCACTTTTTGGCATAATTCATAATTTTTAAGGTAATTGCAATAAACCGTTCTTTAACACCGTGTTCCTCACCCTAATAACTAAGCTGGCAGGTGATTTTGGTACAATTTTTTATAAACTTTTATGAGACCACAGACAACAGTTTTTGGTCAGAATCTAAATATGCACTCCATTAATATCATTAAATCAGGTCTATTCTGTAACATTTTTGTTAAGCTTTAACGGCAAGGTCACTGTTAAAATAATTAGCGAAATGAAGTTAACGGTCAGTGGTGTTCTGTACACTTTTTTTAAGGTTAAATTTAACCAACATCGTTTAAAATTAGAGGCGACTTTGGACCTGCCGCTAAAATTTAACGGTACCGTTAAAGAGGCAAAAACACCGTATTTTATTTTTGGTTCATAAAATTTTGTATAATATCATTCAGTAAATGGCACTTTTATTTATGTTTGTCAATGAGTTTGAGATTCTTTTGACGACCCATTTCCTCATTTATATTCAGTAATTATTTTTCCGCCTTCAAATAATCGTAATCATAACCTCAAATAGAAGCGCGGTCGTTAAAAACTAATAACTTTAACAGGTCCGTTAAATGGTCGCATACAGAATAGAAAAATGAGTTATTATTTTCAGCATTCCGTTAATTAAAAATTTAGCAGGGCGTTTATTTTTAACCAAAAAATTACAGAATAGACCTGAATGTGTGTTATAATTAAAATGCATGTCCCTAATCGTCTTTAGTTTACTATGGTAACAGCACTATTAATTAATGTGTTGTTGTGCTGCATATGTTATTTGCTTTGATCGAAAATTTAAAAACACGTTTTTGAAACCTGGAGCTTAAATGGAGTTGCCTCAGGCGATATTCCATTATTTTAACTTTCAGTTAAACATTTAATATTAGTAAATGTGAAACGGCTATTTTTTGTCACTAACCTGTTTAAAGTTTTATTTCATCCTATACTGTTATAGTATATACTATCTCAATTGGGACAGCATAACAACGAAAACTCGGAGTAAAGTCGGCATCTCCTTTATGGGACATAGGCGGAGGTGGTAGAAATGTAAAAATGCTTTAAATACTAAATAACTATTTTGTAATTGTTAAAGAAAGGGATTTCTATAATACCTTTATTCAATAGAAGTGGTTAATGAAAAAATATGTTTGTCATATTTGATATGTCACATAAATGATATGTTAAGGCTACGTCTTTTGTCTAGTGACCTACTACTCGTTTTATCTTCTAGCGGTAGTTATGTAATCTTAGGCGGGAGTTGCATAGATGGTATATAATTCTTCCGAAGGGGCGTAAAGCAGCGACTGTCTTGTTTATTAAATGTTAGGCCACGATACTATGAGCTTTGCAGTATTATGATGTTAGGCAGGTAGAAAATTTATTTTATTCTATAACGGAAAGGCTCGGCAAAATTTTAAAGGGGGAACTCATTTCCTGGCATCGGTAATGGGCTTGTTCGGCATTTTTTTTTTATTTCACAAATCGAAAGTGCAAGTATAAATTAATGGATCTGCAAAAAATCAGAATCTTATTCGCACGTTTAGTATCTTAAAAACTATTACAAATTTCCAACTCGCGAAAATGGGGCGTGACCAGGCGCTACGTCACTATACGCATAGACTCGGCGATCTCAATAGACTTGATGCTCCTGATTGGTTATAATTATAAGTGTTTTCGAAGTATTGTTTGTTTTGCTTACTACTTGACAGTAGGGGAGTACAATTTGGTGAAATTTCAAAAAATTACAATTTTCTCTCGCTCCTGCCAGAACGAATTTTCGATTTCAACCCTGCAATTTACGATTATAATTCATCGCCGACCTTCCCCTTTCCGTAGACACATAGAACGAACTTCCACTCGACGTATTTATTTAGTTACCAACGTTTAAAAATTCCATGTTTTTCGACTTTTCAGGTTAAATTTGAAAGGTCCCAAAAAGCCGTTTTTCTTACGGCACTTGCGTATAGTGACGTCACAAATGAGCGCTCGGTTTTTGCAACTATTACTAAATTCAACTCCTTATATCTCGAGAACGGAAAAAGGTAATAATACGAAATTTTAAGTGTATAATGAGAATATCGAGTACTATATGAAAAAGTATAAAAACCATATAAAAAGAATATCATGGAACAAGCCCATTGGTCTCAGAGGCGGAAATAGGTCGAAATTTCAAATTTCAAAAAGCTTTGTCTATGAACTTTAAATAAACAATATTTAATTCATCACTATCCGAGTTTTCAGAACTTGAATCGGTATTTACATTAATAATATTAATTGGATTAATAGGTGGTTATATAGAATATTCATTTTCCTTTTTTACCACATGAGATACACACTTCCTCCATATATCGCTTTTGCCTATTTCGTCTACCATTATATTTATATTCTTAAAGACAAACTCACTTAATTGTGGGGATTGATTATATTGGCGTAGCCTTGTTTTTACATCAGCCCACACCACTTCAATGGGGTTGAAAACGCAGTCATATGGAGGCAGACGTAAAATAGTATGATTGTGTGCTTCAAAAATATTTTCAACGGCATATTCCTTTTTAAAATTTTCCTTCCCAATCCGTTCTAATAAAGTATCTTTTGTGTTTTTTTCTAGCATTTCCAAGCCTTTGCCTATCATAAATTCAATGATATCGTCTTTTCTTGCGTTGGTGTTCGGAATATTTGTGTGTTGCCGCGAATGGTGTGATGCATTGTCCATAAAAATTACAGAATTTGGTGGGATATTTGGTAACAGCTGTTCCTTAATATTGTCTAAATGTTGTTTGTGGCATTCTTTTTCCTTCTTCAATTCTTTGGGACTTCCTGCCTAGCACCGCTTAAAAAGAAAACATATATGCGGCAGGAAGTTCCAAAGAATTGAAGAAGGAAAAAGAAAAGCTGTTCCTTTGCCCATTTCTCAAATAATTCGGCTGCCATATCCTCGTGGTAGTCGGCAAAGGATTGCTTGATATTTTTAGCAGACAACAGCAACGCATTTGGAATAGAACCGTTCTTACTTCCGGCATGTAGAATTCTAATTCTTTTCCCCTAGAACATGAAGCAATTAAATTACACTTTTTGGTGTTATCTACTCAACCGTATTGAACTACATCTTGGGTGTCAAACCATGTTTCGTCAAGATAAATTATGTCTCTATTTGCATCTCGGTATTCTTTTATTTTACGCAGGTACTCGTGTCGATGATCAACGATGCGTGATGATTCCATAACTAGTGCTGTTATGAAAATCACAACGTAACGAGATTTTAGTACTATTTAATCACTATAAAACATATAAGAAAGAACAAGAAATGAGAATTAGTAATGAAATTATATTTTGTCACATATTTTATAAGGCAAGTAGTCATTTTCGAGAGTAACTTGTAAAAATGTCTTCATATGATTTCCTGTAAAAGTTTTTGCATGCTTCGGTATAGTTTACTGTAAACTTGTTGTCGGTATAAAATATGTTGGAATGTACAAGACACCAATTCTGAAACGTATGCTAAAATTACCTTTACGTCAATACTTTCGTTGCCAGTTTTGAAAACTTTCGATTTCTTTGCGATATCTGCCACTTGACTTGGTTGGAATTAATTGCTTTCTGGCGGCATCGGCCTTTCTTTGATTAATTCGCTAATTTCTTGATCAATACCACGGAGCAAAGTAAATTCACAAAAAGTTCTTGAGAAACAAGTTTGTACATAATCAATTCCTGGGATACCAGTTACCTTAGATATTTTGGCCGCCATAGTTTTATATGGTTTTATAGACTCTTGACTTGTCTCGTCCCCATGAAGGGATATCAATTATTATATATTTAAAAAAAAAGCGGTATAGGATAAAATAAAACGTGTTACGATGCCGGTAACGTTATCTGCTTCTTACGTTACTCGAGAATTTTAAAGAACGAGCGCAGCGAGTTTTCCAAACTATTCCTTTGTATCGAAATCTGGAAAAGAACATTTAAGAAACTTGGTTTTCCAACGTTTTTTTTATCTTTGCATGTTACAATTTTAACGTTCAAAATCACGTTTAATAGACATATATTCCAACATTTCTTTTGGGTCTTCGCATTCCACCATCACTATTAAGGTCTTGGCCACTAGTGAGGATGGGGTGATAATTAAACGATGAAAGTTTAGAAGTGTTTTGTGAATATTCCGAATATCTTTTGAAAAATAATTACCCTTTTTACTAAACTAAAAAATATTATACTTTTTTAGCCTGTAGTTGTTATTTCATTTCTAGATTTCTAAAAGTTGAGCATCGCTAAGACACTATTTTAAATCATGATGACCTTATCTCATGACTGTCATAAGTTAATTATAGGCTAGAGCATACCACTAAAAGGAAAAAAAACAGAATTTTTCGTGGGTTTCAAATATTATTGTCATGTCACATTTTTGAATGAACCAAATTAACAAAGAGTAAACATACAGTAACATGATATACACACATTTGCATTTCTCTGGTCTTCCCTAATGCATGACTTACTTTAAACACGTGCATTGATAAAAGTAACCATAAATTTCCAGCGAGAGATCTACTTTATTAACCATAAGGGCGGAAAAGTGTACATATTTTATTTTTATTTCTCTGTGAAGCAGATAATAAAAGGAAACGTAGGAGAACTTTATTTCCAAAACCTAATATTTTATCTGAATAAGCTAAATGAATATTTTATAAAATATGTGACATGTACTTAAGCATTCAGCTTCTTTTACTGCTGAATTCACTTTATATATTCCACATTGACAAAACTACATGATAAGTTAGTGGACTTGACTTATAAAGGGTTTACTGCCTCAATTAAAAGATACATTTAGTTTAAGATCCAATAAACATACGTACGTTTTTAAAAAAATACTTATCTCAGAAATAATTTTGTACAATCTTATACGGTTTTGTTCGCGATATTGCATTAAAACTAACATTAATAACGGAAACTAATGGTGTTTATAGTAGGAGATATGAGTAGTGGTTACCCTTTGTATCTGCTTTAGTTTATATTTTTAGTAGTTTAAAACTTAATTGTAAATCTCCGGCTAATATTTCATAAACAAGTCATCGTGCATGACGAAGCTCCGGTGAACTTCGGTGTGGTGGCAAGGCGCCATTTTGTTTGTTTATTCTAACTACGGAATAGAAAGAAATGGCTCAATAACTTGACCTCCCCGATCACCGGATTCAAATCCGCTGGACTATTTTGTATGATATACAAAAAAGTGGGTTTGTTAATATCAGGATTGGGAGCGATATGCAAGCAGACATAATGGCGAGAACTCTATCGAACAAGAAGGGAGATATTTTGAGTAACTTTTATATTTTTCTTTAATTTGAAATTGTTACTTACATCAATAATCATACTTAATTAAACTTTGTTGCAAAAACAATGCTATTTAATTATGATAAACTACTTCATTGAAGGTAGCTGCCTCAGAAATCGTTTTTGGACACAAGTCTTTGATTATTTCCGGACACCAAGTTATTCCAAAGTATTTCCAACATAATCAGTAAAAATATTTATTTAGATGCCATACCCAGAAAGCCGCAGTTCCCCTAGACTAGGCTTCTCTAAAGGTCTATCAACAAAAGATGCCGTCTTGCCTCTTTATAATTATGTGTTGGACAACTTCGAAAGGAGAACGGAAACTGTCTGATTGTTTTTTTATTTGAGCCATGCTCTTGACACGATTACATTATTATGATACCACTGTGGCGTTCGTGGTATAGCCCTTAGTTGGATTAAGACATATCTGACCGAAAGAACCCAGTTTGTTCCAATAAATAGCACTGAAAACACCTCTTCATCTAGTCCTTTTGTGGTATCTACTGAGGTGCCGCAGGGTAGTATCTTAGGGCAGTTATTATTCATTATATTCGTAAACCATATTGAGTGTAATCTAGAAAATGTAGTTATATCACTTTTTGCAGATTACTGTTACTATTGACTCCAACTGTACTGATCAATGGAGCTATAAAGCCAATATTACTGTCAAAAGTATGCATAATTAAATGTACATCTATAAGGTTAGCTTTAAGTACCCTAGAAACAGAATTAATATTATTTTCAACTAGGAAAACTGATTACAGTTTGTTAGTTAAATTTGATAATCGTTCTATAAGTCAAAGCAGTAGTGTTAAATTTCTTGGCGTACATACAGATTCTCAATTAAATTGGGGTTGCCACATAGACCATACAGTTAGCAAGCTAACCACCCAGTTGTCTTTTTGAAAGTTACGATCGTATATTAAAATTCACGTTTTAAATATACGTATATTATTTTGCACAGGTATAAATATCATTAACTTGTTTAAACAAGAGGTGAAATCCTTGCTAATAAAATTAACTTTTTACTCAGATGAAAAGTACTTACAGACTGATCTTTCAGAACAGTCTTAAAGACTTAATAATATATATTGTTTAATATGTTTTGACTTATCCTGGTTTCTCACCACGTTGTGCCGGATATTTTAATTTACTTTTATATACCGGGTGTCACAGGATCATTTTCACCTTTAGTTTTGAAGATAATTGATTGTAATATAAGGTAGCGGCACTTTTGACATACAATTGATATTATTTCACTTCCGGTTTCGCCAGAAGTGACACTAACTTTCGATGTTTAAATAGAACACACTATATATTATTGCATTTTTGAATTCTGCATAATTTTCTGAATCCAACGATGCTAAATAAGTGACATTTCAAACATGATTTTTTTTATAATATAATTTTTAATTTTCCATTCAAGTGTGCCATGATGGTTCCGATTTATTCTAAACGAACCGTGTAATGCTACAAAAATCGAAATCCCGTTAAAAACACCAAATTACGTGATTATTGAGCAAATAATATTCACCAAAATTGTTTTTGGGGCAAAACTCAGCTTTTTCAAACGAAACAATATCGGTACCGTGGTACCATTTATTAGTACTATTAATAAGCAATTTATTCTTATATCGTATTAAAAAGTGCGATAAATACAAACAAAAGTACAGCTAAAAGAAAATAAGAAAATACAATTTTATTCTAATTACCTTGTTACACATAAGGTGGTTTTGGAATACAAAAAATTAACACAAAACGTCACAACAGTTGTTTAAAATGCTGTCCAATAACGTCAATGCACTTCTGAACTCGCATAGCTGTTTCTCGAAGAACGTTCGCCAATTGCTGGGCCGTTATGCTATTAATTGCTCGTCTTACTCATAGCTCCAGGTCTCCACGGGTTGTAACGGGGGTTGCATAGACAATATTTTTTAAATGACCCCAAACAAAGAAATCAAGGGGCGTTAAGTCAGCTGGCCTTGGAGGCTACCTCACAGGGCCATTCGTCGAAATTACGTTTCCTTCGAATCTCCGTTGAAGGTAATCAATTACTATCCTTGAATTATGGACAGGAGCATCATCTTGTTGGAAATACATTCTCTGTCATAAATCTAAAGGTAACTCATCTAAAATGTCCTCAATCTCATTTTCCAGGAATCTCAAGTATCTGGCACCAGTCACAGGTCCTTCAAATATTATTGGACCAATGATTCTACTACCGATTATTTCAAGCCAAACATTGAAACCAAACCGCACTTGAAAGTTACCCTCCCGTAATAAATTTTCATTTTCTTGTGACCAATATTTTGTATTTTGTCGGTTAAATAATCCTAAATTTGTAAACCTTGACTCGTTCGAAAATAAAATAAATTCCAAAAAATCATTGTTTGGCTGCACGTTATTATGCAAAATCCATTTGCAATATTCCATCCTACGTTCGTAACAAATTATGGTGCAATTGATATTTAAAAGATTTATAGTGGTATTTGTGCAAAATTCGGCTTACTGTTTGGTGACTGATGTCAATTTAAACCCAACTTGCCTTAAAGAAACAGTTTTATCAACTCCTATTCGAGCCAAAACATTAATTTCCGCATCATTGTTGGGCTCTCTTCGAAATTGGTTTTCAACACGTTTAAAATAATTTTTTATGGACATTGTCGATCAGGATATCGTCGGCCATAAAGGACGATAGCTGCATTTTCATTTTTTTACTTTCCCCATAAATAATTAACATGTCCACTTTTTCATCTCTTGTATACATTTGCGGCATTTTGAACACAATTAACAAGAATTTTAAACAATTTTTAGACACAATAAAAACACCGTTAAACCAACAAATGTTTGACAAGCTAAATGTTTTATTGTTTTCAAAGCCACCTTAGTTACTTATTAACATTTAATTAGAACAAAATTGTATTTTTTTATTTTCTTTTAGATGTAATTTTGTTTGTATTTATCGCACATTTTAATACGACATATGAATAAATTCCTTATTAATAATACTAATAAATGGTACTACGGTGCCGATATGGTTCCATTTAAAAAGGTCTGCCCAAAAACAATTTTGGTGAATTTTATTTTCTTATAAATCACGTAATTTAGTGTTTTTAACGGGATTTCGATTTTTGTAGCACTACACGGGTCGCTTAGAATAAATCGGAACATCATGCACATTTAAACGGAAAACTAAAAATTATATTATAAAAAAATTGATGTTTGAAATGTTACTTATTTGGTACCGTTGGATTCAGAAAATAATGCAGAATTCAAAAATGAAATACTATATAGGGTGTTCCATTTAAAAATCGAAAGTTAGTGTTACTTCTGGCGAAACCAGAAGTGAAAAAAATCAATTGTATGTTAAAAAGTGCCGCTTATTATGTATGTAATACATATTATATTTCAATCAATTATCTTGAAAACTAAAGGAGAAAGGGGGGTATACCATGATCTTCTTACGCTCGGTATAACTTGTCCAAATATTAGTTTAGTCGTAGTTTAAAGTCTATATTTAACTGTACTGCTTTCTTTGAAAGTCGAGTAAAATAAAGAATATTATTATTATTACTATTAAAGAACTTCCGGACACATATTTGTATGAAGTTTTCTTCCTACTTTTGTTTATAGAATCGGAATCAAAAAGGGAATGCAGGAATTTCCGGATACCCTGTGAATTAATATTATTTTATTTAAAAATATTATCTGTACTTATATGTATTTTTGTTTGTTACCAATAAAAATTTATTTTTTCAGGCCATATCGGATCTGCTGCTGGGGGTATTCTGCATGCCGTTCACTTTAGTGGGTCAAGTTCTCAGGAATTTCATTTTCGGCTCAACTATGTGCAAGCTAATTCCATACTTCCAAGGTAATTATGAAATAAACCCATTTACGTTGCCGCGCATCGCCTCGTTGGGTAAACATTGACCCCGTGAAATTCTCACACCACCGCACCGCACCGTCACTACACAAAATTTCGCTTTCCGTTGATTAAAATGAATTTAATTGGTGACGTTTTGCTGAATCTGTCATTGAAAAATGATTAATTATTCTAAATCCGTGTGTACTTAGTATTTCATTATTAAAGGTACTTATATCAGCTGGAGATTCCAGAAATCACACTATAAAAATAGAGGATAATATTCTTCAGCAAAATGTTGGTATGTAATAAAGTACAGAAATTGAAATTTGGCATTAAAAAAAAATTATTGTAATAACTCGAAATAGTTATTATGCAACAAGTGTGTAAAGTGGTACTTCTTCACGAATGGGAATTTTGTCAGGTATGTGTGACAATCCCATGAGTGAAAAAAGACATTTTACACACGAGTTGCATGCAATATTTTTTCTTTTACCGAAATGGTTGCCAAAAAATATATGTATAAATTAAACTATAGTTAGTCTAATGCATAAAGTGAAATCCACGTAGTGGATTGGAAGTAAGTATACTAATTGTAAAAAAATTTGAAAAGATTTAGAATGTCATAAAACGTCGAGATTTTAAATTGAAGCGAAAAAAAAAATTCTGTCTGTTGGTCGGTCTGTCTGTAAGGTTTTCGCACGTTTTCTCTAGAACGGTTTAAGATGTTCACCTGAAATTTTGTACGCGTATGTGTTACAACGAGATCTGGAACTGGATTGTATTGTCACGTTAGGTGTAGACGCGGGCCTGGAGACTAGGGCCCTACGCCTTACGTGACTTTGGGTTTTCTGGAGTAGTGTGTTAAGAAGGGTGACTTTGAGGTTTTACATGGTTTTATTAAAAGACACTTGGTTACGAAATAACAAACAATCAATAGAAACAACAATAACACACACAATAAAAATTGAACACATAACAATTAAAACGACTTTATCAATACACACAGTGGGGAGAAGAGGTGTCACTTTACACTATACAACTTATCTTGTGATCTCCAGGGTGGAGATCGCTAAAACTGCCTCACATCTCCAAGATGAGGGCCCAAAAGTAAGACTGACTATCGACACTAAAATGTCGGAACTGAATCAATGAAAAGAACCAAGAGCCCGGTTTGTTTTGAATATTCGTTTTATATATTTAGCAATTGCTTTGTTTTGCAAAGTTTATACTGGTCAATGTCATGTTTATATATATTTATGTTTCATTATTAAACAATGTACTATAGACATTGACTTCATTTAATTGTTTTCCGATTTAAAGTGGACTAGGGTCGAATATGTTTTATTTATACAAGCATTTGCTCCTTTCCCGGATCTGACTAATTACTAGTAATTCCTGCGTGTCACCATTTTGAATATATCCGGTGAAGCGTTGGGGTAAATGGGGGGTAAATAGGGAAAAATAAGTAAAGCAAGCTGGTAAGAGTACAAATATTTGTAATTTGTTGCATTTACTAGAAACGACGGCATCAGATTTTTCATAATATTTTTCAACCCCTTTATCACCCCCACTAAGTTATTAAAGGGGCCGATAACATAAAATTGTGATATTCACTTAAAATTTGGTACATATACGTATTATAACGACATACGAAACTGGATTATATTTTGAGATGATTCCGTTAAAGGGTGGGGAGTAAGTAGAGGCAAATAGAGGAAAATGAGTAAAGCAAGCTGGTAAGTGTACAGAAGCTTAAGATGTGGTGTATCTACTGGAAGCCGAGGCCTCAATTTTCCACCCCCAACCAACCCCAGCCAGTTACTAAATGGGTTGATAAAATAAAATTGAGATGGTTTACTTGAAATTTGGTACACGTATATACTACAATGTTATCTGGAACAAGATTATATTTTTTGATGTTATCTGCCTCAAGTATTATTAAAATTCTATGGCTAATTATTTCCATATACTAGAGTGCAAATACCGTCAAGATGTTTTCCTTTAAAGAGACTTGGAGGGAAAATCTGGATGTGCCATGTCTTACACTGATAGCATCGGAAGCGAGGCTCCCCCGCCATTCTATCAAATCAAAATCAAATCAGATCCTTTATTACCTTGTTTGCTATATACATCAGATATGGATGAGGTACAATCCTGTAATGTCTAGACATGTGGTTTATTCTAGATTTACGATTAATCGATTTACTGAACACCATTCAGAAAATTGTTTTATTGTACCATTCACTTTTGACTGTAGTTCGCCTTTGGACTTTGTGTAGATTAGGATGGTAGTGTCATCTGCGTACATGAATACTCCTCTATCTTGTATATAGAGTGGCAGGTCGTTTATGTACAGCGAAAATAATAGTGGCCCAAGTACACCCTCTCTCCGAGGAGTGTCAATTTCAGAGTCGTAATTGTCCGAGTGTAAGTTTTCGATTTTAACTTTGAATGTACGATTTGTGAGGTATAATATTAACAAATTTATTAATAGAGCCTCCTATACCCATTACATCATCACATAATTGTAAGGCAGCCTGAGCGGGTTCCTATTGTCAAGATAAATACGTACTATCTTTTTGTTTTTTTTTGCGGTCGCATCTCCCCCTATAACTATCGCAGTGTTTGGCCGGTGATATATTTTTCCAACTGTTAACAATTAAGCAAAATCTCCAAGTCCTTGCAGGAAAGTGAAGTTTTATCTAGAATTACGAAATTGTAAAGTGAATTCTGTGAGCATAATAAATGTATAAACAAAATCTGTACCTAATAAAACTTTTGCGTTATCGATTTTATCCGAATCAAATATATCTATTTCACTTTGCAGGAGAAATATTGGTCTCTTTTACGTCGTTGTCTCACCATTATTTAAAATGAACAATACCTTTTCCCAAGTCCCTGCAGGTTGTTTCTAAAAGCTTATAAAATTCCGTAGGGCAATTTGACACTTTCATTGCCAGAATTGATTTAATTCCCGTTTTATTTAAGTTTTGTCCAAATACAAGGTATTTCAATTATGAGTTTTAAAAATGTTACTCTTAATAAAGGGTTACTTGGATACAGGAAAAATTACGAGCTAAGACAGGATTGTAAAACATTGCATATATTACTTTTCCAGAAAAATTCAAGATATTGTGGGTTAAATAAATATTTCTAAATACTTCTTTTCGATGCATTATCTTAAAATATTTTGTTCCATTGTCCACAATTTTGGCCTAAAACAAATCATTCAAGAAATAGTCTAGACTGTTTATAGACCGAGCTCCTATGACAAAATGTTTCTCAACCAATACCTCAAATTTAAAAAGTGAAAACGGTTGCAAAACATGTAATAATCATGTTATGGCCGCCATACTAGCAAAAATTTGTTAATTTTTATTTTTTATAAATTTTTGAATTTAGCTTAAAAAAATGATTCTATTTTTAAAACACCTGCTTGAAATTTTCGCAATTTGTGGTAAATAATCAACCATTTAAAAAAAAAAAATTAAGATCCTTCATATCTATTACAACTTGTCTGGCTGACAATTTTTGTTAATTAATTTGTTAGACTTCATTTTGAACGCGCAGCATCAATGCTTAAGATCTCCTCTATGCATAGAAATCTGTCTGTCATTGAGGACCTGTTTTTCATCATGTCAGAAATTAAAAAAATATGGCCGCGGCACTTAAAAAATGAAGTCTACCGTAGTGAAAAATATGTTCTCGCTGACAGATCACTTTTTATGCATAAAAGTAATCTATTAATTACAGAAAAAAATTAAGGTGACGCTTAAAAATTAAGTCTGATATGGTGAAAAACATTTGTACAATGGCAGACAAATTTTTATTCATAGAGAAGATCTACAGTTGTTTTTTAAGGTGTAATGAGTGATTGATCCTGATGCATTGATGCTGCGCATCCAAAATTAAGTCTGATAAATTAATTAACAAAAATTGTCAGCCAGACAAGTTGTAATAGATAGAAGAAATGTTAAAGTTCATTTTAAAATAAAAATCAAGGAGCTGTTATGAAGTGCAGTTTCATAAAAAAAAAATTATTGCAAAATATATTATATTGACATCAGGAACTAGATTATATTTTGGGATTATTCCGTTGAAGAGTTGGGGGTTAAATTAGGGGTAAATAGGGGGAAATAAATAGAGCAAGCTGGTAAGAGTACAGAAAGTTAAAATTCGGTGTATGTAATAGAAAGCAAGGCATGACATATTTTTATAATATTTGTCAACCCTGATTGGAGAATCTGGATGTGGAAGTAATGATTCCATAGGCAGCATTATAAAAGTAATAACAATAAAGGATGCTTAAATAAATACATTATACAAATAATATTAACAGATTAGCAACAAATTTAGAATACTTATGCAAATCATTTCCAAGTAATGTTAAGTAATGTTAAGTAAGGGCGAATGATTTATCTCGGTTTGACTATTTAACCAATTATCCAATCGTTTGTGTTTATTAATTTCTAAACATTCTAATAGAGATAATCTCAATTCTTTACTCTCTACGTGTAAAATTTTGAATCGTCCTTAAAGGAATGTTTCTCTTCTAATAAATAGTTTGCATATGTACAGTTTGTTTTGTTCTCAATGTAACTATTTTTATGTTCATAGTGACGTCACTTGAAATTTCTGCCTGTGTACAATATATACTCCAGAGCAAGAACCGCAAGTCAACTTATAGGCTCCTGATTTACAGTCTTTTTGGATTTTGCCTTTATTATTTTTAATATTTTTTCCTAATGAATTATTTGCCTATAAGCCATATTCAAATTTCGTTCTCATATGCCGAAACTGTTTCTGTTGGGAAGCCTAAGTAGGCGAGCGTTTAGAATTTCGTTTCGTTTTTCTTTTAGATTATTGGATTGTTAACTATAACATTTTCAATTAACAGCCGGTTTTACAATCGCAAGTTAACTTTCATGTTAGTTGACTCTTACTTGCAGGTTAGCTACAACTTTACCGACACTTGCGTTTTTCAATACAAAGTTAAGTGATGATTTGTAAACGAGAGATTATGAATAAAATTTATAATGTTGGTACTCGAAAAATGGGTAATATACATAAAATGCATGAATTTTTGTCAAAGTCACGTCACCTGCTATAAAATATAAATGTCAGAAGCAATTTATGAGTTAGTGGTCTATTATTAAGTAAGTAGGTAGTATTTAATCTCGATATATTTAAAAAAACCGCTGCCTAAGGAATCACTACTTCCACATCCAGATTATTCGTCCAAGTCACTTTAAAGGAAACATCTTGACTATATTTACACTCTAGTATGTGGAAATTATTGGTCATAGAATTTTAATAATATTTGGGGTAGATGTCATTGAAAAGTTTGAGGAGTTGGTTTCTACCATATGCGTTAAAAATGAAGTTTCTAGTTTACCGTACTTATTTTCCACTATTTACAACCTACCACCTCAATGGAGTCATCTCAATCAGATGTCACTACAATACATACGTGTACTAACTTTCAAGTGAATATCTCAATTTGATGTATCAATCCCATTAATAATGAAGCGGAGGTGGTAGAGTTTGAAAAATATTAGAAAATATTAGATGGTTTCTAGTATATACACCGAATCCCAAATTTCTGTAGTCTTACCAGCTTGCTTTACTTATTTTCCCCTATTTGCCCCTATTTAACCCCCAACCCTTGAACGGCATCATCTCAAATTATGATCTAGTTTCAGACGTCGTTATAATACATACGTGTACCAAATTTCAAATGAATATCTCAATTTTATTTTATCAACCCTTTTCATATTGCAGTAGGGGTGGTTGGGTTGAAAAATATTATAAGAAAATCTGACGCTGTGGCTTCTAGTACTGAATTTCAAGTTTCTGTAGTCTTACCAACGTTTTACTTATATTCCTCTATTTACCCCAAATTAACCCCCAACCCTTCAACGGAATCATCTCAAAATATAAACTAATTCCAGACGTCGTTATAATACATACGTGTACGAAATTTCAAATGAATATCTCAACTTTATTTTGTCAACCCCATTAATGGGGTAGGGGTGGTGGGGGGATTGAAAAATATTATAAAAAAATCTGAGGCCTTAACTTCTTGTACATACACCGAATGTCAAGTTTCTGTACTCATACCAGCTTGCTTTACTTATTTCCCCCTATTGACCCCTAAATAACCCCCAACCCTTCAACGGAATCATCTCAAAGTATAATCTAGTTCCAGATGTCGTTATAATTCATACGTGTACCAAATTTCAAATGAATGTCTCGATTTTATTTTATCAACCCTTTTAATAATGAAGTAGGGGTGGTGGGGGTTGAAAAATATTATAAATAATCTGAGACCTTGGCTTCTAGAACATACACCGAATTTCAAGTTTCTGTAGTCTTACCAGCTTGCTTTATTTATTTTCCTCTATTTACCCCTATTTAACCCCCAACCCTTCAACGGAATTATCTCAAAATATAATCTAGTTCCAGATGTCGTTATAATACATACGTGTAGAAAATTTCAAATGAATATCTCAATTTTATTTTATCAACCCTTTTCAAATTGGAGTAGGGGTGGTGGGGGTTGAAAAATATTATTAAAAAATCTGACGCTTTGGCTTCTAGTACATACACCGAATTTCAAGTTTCTGTACTCTTACGAACTTGTTTTACTTATATTCCTCTATTTACCCCACATTAACCCCCAACCCTTCAACGGAATCATCCCAAAATATAATCTAATTCTAGACATCGTTATAATACATACGTGTACGAAATTTCAAATGAATATCTCAACTTTATTTTATCAACCCCTTTAATGGGGTAGGGGTGGTGGGGGGGGGTTGAAAAATATTACAAAAAAATCTGAGGCCTTGACTTCTAGTACATACACCGAATTTCAAGTTTCTGTACTCTTACAAGCTTGCTTTACTTATTTCCCCCTATTTACCCCTATTTAACCCCCAACCCTTCACCGGATTTCCTCAAAAAACAATCCAGTTCCAGATCTCGTTATAATATATACGTGTACAAAATTTCAGGTCAATATCTTAAACCGTTCCGGAGAAAGCGTGCGGACAAAAAAAGTTACAGACAGACCGACAGACCGACAGACCGACAGACAGACCGACAGACCGACAGACAGACCGACAGACAGACAGAAAATTTTTTTTCGCTCAAATTTAAAATCTGGACGTTTCATGACATTCTAAACCTATTTCACGAATAAAAATTTTTGAAAATTTTTTTGCGATTGCTATACTTCCAATCCACTACGTGGATGTGGAAGTAATATCTTCCATCGTATTCTTGGAAAAAGTCTCTACCGGATTACCTTGGCTCCTCATCACTGTTATATGCATTTACTTCGCACATATCCATTTTCAAGCGAAATATCAAAAAATCATTTTGTGACAGTTATTTTATAGGTTATAAATTGCCAGTAAACTGCCAACTTCTAGTTAACCCGCACCTCATCTGGTAGTAAAGTTAACTACTAGATAACTACAACATTGAAAATGACCATCTATTGTAAAACCCAATTTCTATAATAACCTGAAAGTTAACTCTGACTGGAAGTTAACCAGCGATTGTAAAACGGGCTGTAAGAAGAGGCCAAACCCATTATTGACGGCAACTTGTTTATTGATGTTATATTCTTTGTTGTAGTTATTTTTTGATATTAGAACATTCAACAATCGGTAGGTATATCATACTATGATAAGGTGCTAATTTATGCTGAAAAGGATGTGTTGAATTATTATGTATTGTTCTGTTTGTATGCGAAGGTTTGTGATAGATTGAAAAATCATGTTTGTTTAATTAAATCAAGAAAATTAATACTAGTCCAGTCAATGAACTCTCAAAAGTGGGGTGTAGAGGACATGGTCGGGAACAGAATTTTTGACTTCAGGGCTGTCTTTGGAATACTTAGGAGGTAAACATACTGAAAGTCCTAGAATCTACGAGGTGAGCGGAGTGCAGGGGGGGGGCATTGAAAGTCCCTTTTTTGGATTTTCGCTGATATCTCGAAAACAGTGCATCATAGCTAAAATAGTAGTCTATCCAAAATTAAAGCTGACAAAATTTCCTACAAGATGTTGTTATTCATTATTCTTCTATTCCCAATGGCTTTCGAGACATCCGCTGGCGAAAATCACCAATTTTCGAAATACGCATTTTTGCCTCACGTTTCTTGGCAAACTTTGCCTTCTGGCGCCTCAGCCTTTAGTTTCACGGCGATATCTTCACAGTAGACCATTAGTTGTAGAGCATTCAATTTTTTTAAAAGTGAGTTGTTAATAATACTCCTCCATTAGCTTGACCTGTAACATTCTAAGCAAATCTTACAACTCACTTTTCACACACTTCGAGAAGTAGGATTGACTTGAAATTTGGGACGTGTATATGGTTCACGTAACAATACAATTTGGCGACTTTTATAAAAAAATCCAAGATGGCGTATCGAAGATGGAGGGTAGTCTATTGTCATTTAATATCCGATTCTACTGAAAATTGGTATTCGGGATTTTTTGATATCGCAGATTACAGACATCTGATCAAGACACAAAAATTCAAAATGGCGGCGTCAATATGGCGGATAGGTTTTATGATTTATCGCCTGATTCGACTGAAAATCGATATCTGAGCATTATCGAGGTTGCAGAGTACAATTATCTAGTCTAAATTTAATAATTCAAAATGGTGGCGTCAAAATGGTGGATGAGTTTTGTAATTTACAGTTTGATTCGTCGGTATCTGCGAATTTTCAAGGTCGCAGGTTATAAATATTTAGTCGAAATTTAAAAATTCAAAATGGCGGCTTTAGAATGACGAATAGGTTTTGTCATTTATAGTGAAGGAATTATATCGAATAGATACACTATTCCAATTGGAACAGAACTAAAAAGAAAATAATAAATAAATAATTTAAAAAAATCAAAAACACGCTTTTAAACAGAAACTGTCAAAAAATGCACCAAAAAGAAGAAACTAATGCCAATTATAATAATAATTATGTTAATAAACGTAAAGGCGTGGGGAGCTCAAAGCATCTGGATGAATAGAGAATTTTAGCCAACAGGCGCATTTATTAACATAGTTATTTTTATTATTAACATTATTTTCTTCCTTTTATGGCATTTTTTAACAGTTTCAGGGGTTTTAAATACGTGTTTTTGAAATTATTAATTTATTTTTTTCCTTCTTCAATTCTTTGGGACTTCCTGCCACATGTATGTTTTCTTTTTAAGCGGTGCTCGGGGAATCTACAAAATATCACAATTAACCAGTATGTTACTGGTAAATAACCTCTACGTCTGTGACTTTTACGTCAAAGGATCAGTTGAAGGTTGCTTTTTTTAAATAAACAACACAAATAAGTATAAAAGCTTGAAATTAAATATTTCGCGGACATTTCGGAAATCTATTCTGTTTCCTTTTTGAAGGCTTTTTTTGAAAAATCTTTTTTGCTGTGTATGATAAATACACAGCTCTAAGAATATTTGTTATATTCAATATCCATAGATACTTACTATTTACATAGAACTGTTGATATATTTAACAGTTTTTTAGTTTTTATACAATGTTAAGTTTGTGAAGTTCTTCTTTTAACATTGGCAACCAAGTTGCACAGACATCTATGGAACAATTATACAAAATTTAATGCTCTACAACTAATGCTCTACTGTGAGGACATTGATGTAAAACTAAAGGCTGAGGCGCTAGTAGGCAAAGCTGGACGAGCAGCGTGAGGCAAAAAAACGTTTTTCGAAGACTTGCGATTTTCGCCAGCTGATATCTCGAAAGCGATTGGGAATAGACGAATATTGAATATTGTAGGAAATTTTGTCACCTTTAATTTTGAATAGAATAACCTGTTCACGACGATGTACTGTTTTCGAGATATAAATGACAGAACCTATTCGTTATCCTAAAGCCGCCATTTTCAATTTTTGAATTTCGACTAAATGTTTATAATCTACGACCTTGAAAATCCGCAGATTCGGGGACTTTTAGTATGTTTACCTCCTAACCTCCAAACACAGCCCTGAAGTCAAAAATTCTGTTCCCGACCATGTCCTCTACAACCAGTTCATTGACTGGACTATACTTTTAGAATCTAAAGATAGTTTATAGATTGTAAGTTAGTTATCAACCGATGAAGCCTATGTTAAGCAAAACGATCGCCAAAGTCAAAAATAAATTATTGTGAAAATCTAAACCACAGTGTGTTCGCTAAATTTAATTTTAATATGGATTTTCATCGAGTAAATGCCGAGTCAATCAACTATTTAACTGATTTACGCTATTAACTTTTGCATTCAAAGAAAAGTGACAAATTTAATCATTATTCTACAGCCGATAAACAACTTTTGACTGGCATATTCAAAAGCCACTGCTAACTTCTTCTTTAGCCTCTAAAAAGTCGGGAAAAGTTATAATTGGGAGATTACATCTGCAAACACAACACTTTTTAGAAGTAATGTTTTAAATGTACTTTATTAGATTAGTTTAATAACCCTCTCCATTAAAAAGATTATGTTGGAAGTTGTCTAATTACCTTTGAATTAAGCACCATATTTGTGTGTTACAAAAGCTCAATTTTATTCGGGTCTGTTTTACATTAAGCCGTCGGAGGATTACTTCGAGCCTGGTTATTGACTAGGAAACGACCCAAAACATTTTACCATGGTATTTAGTTACGCCTTCGAATCCCGACTAATAGGCCCATCTATTATTCGCGTATTTCTATTCGAAAATGTATGACCGAGGGTTCGAATGTTACAGGAAAGAATGAGACATTTGCCGACGATTGCGCTTTGAAATTTCCCGAAAATTGCGTTCACATATTTACTTCCCTCGCGTTAGTACAGGAAAAATCAACCTAGATCGAAAACAATTTGTGCAGACTTTAAACTTTCATTATAAGTTTAAAATTGGTTCATGAAACAAAAAGGTTTAGGTGTTTTACGGATCCTCAGGAACCTATAGGGAGTAGGCAGGGGTATTTTTAATTAAAGAAATCGATTTTTTCTCCACTTTCTCAGGAAGTTTGGTATTTACAAAAAAATCGGTAAAGGTATTTGCGCAGAACTTCCCTCGTTATGGCGGTTACTCTAAAAAATTGTTAATTACGAAATGACATTGAGAATAATAATCGGAATATACTATTATTACAAGAAAACCTGATAAGTTTAGGTCAAAAAAATATGCAGAGTGCTCATCCAACAGCAAAAGTTCAATACTAAATAACAGGTGCCAAATATGGAAGGCTTGCGCAAATACCTTTACAAATGTCAACCATGACTGAATTATTTCTTGGGATGACCACCCTTTACATTTTTCAATAAAAGTATAATAGATGCCAAATATTATTGCCATCTGTCACATTTTCAATTCCACATTCACGTAGTGGAGTGAAAGTACAGTGGTGGTTAAAAAATTTCATTTTTTTTGAAATTTTCCAAAAATGTTGGTAAAGGAACTTCCAAAAAATAAGTTTAGAATGTCATGAAACGTGGAAATCTTAAATTTGAGTAAAAAGGAAAGTTTCCTTCTATTCTATAGTAGTGGTACATTTTTTTAATTGGGTTTAGAATGCGATGAAACATGAACATTTTAAATTTGAGCAAAGAAGAAATATTTTTCCATCTATTTTGGTGGTAAAAATTTTTTCAAAAATGTTGGTGAAAAAAATTTTCACATTTCTTTTCTCTGAAGTAGGTTTGGAATGCCATGAAACGTGGAAATTTTAAATTTGAGCAAGAAAAAATTCATCTAATCTGTAGTGAGTACTTAGTGATAAATAGATAAATAACATTTCAAAAATTTTTTAAAAATTTGTTGAATAAGTTTAGAATGCAATGGAAACGTGGAAATTTTAAAAGTGAACAGAGAAAAAAAAATGTTCCATGTATTTTAGTGGTAAAATTTTTTCAAAAATGGTGAAAAAATGTCTAAAATATTTTTTTAAAATAGGTTTAGAACGCTATGAAACGTGGAAATTTTAAATTTGAACAAAGAAAAATTTTTTCCATCTGTTTTAGCGGTAAAAATTTTTTCAAAAATGTCGGTAAAAGAAATTTTCAAAAAATTTTTTTTTTTGATAGATTTAGAATGCCATGAAACGTGGAAATTTTAAATTTGCACAAATGAAAAAAAAATTCATCTATTTTAGTGGTAAAAAATTTTTCAAAAATGTTGGTGAAAAAAATTTTCAAAATCGTTTTTTCTGAAATAGGTTTAGCGTGTCATGAAACGTGGAAATTTTAAGTTTGAGCAAAATTTTTTTTTTCATTATTTATTCCCTTTACACGGTCCACCCTGTATATTTTCCAGTGAAAGTTTAACCATTTCTTCGCTGACAGTAGGGTCAAATTTGACTGCTCTCCGTCAAGTAGTTTTTTAGTTAATGCACCAACAGACAGACAGACAGTTAGGTATGCGAGGGAAGTAAAAATTGTTAAAATAAAAGCTGCATCTGGCAAAACTATCTTTATTTGGCGTTGTGCATCAAATCGTAGATGACATACATGTCAAATAAATTAACTGTAAATGTCAAAATCATCTCTTCACATTTTTAGTAATTTTTGAACTGTGGGAGACAGTTTTTGAAAAAATGTTTGATATTCGATTGCGAAATTGTCTTGCATTCTCGAATGATGAAAAAACTTTCATTCTCGAATGAGAAAATGGCATTTCGAAATCTAGTATCGAAAATAGCTATTTTTGTTATTAATATTGTTAATAACTCCAGAATAAAGGAGGTGAACACCTCACAATGAGTAAAAAAACTCTTTTATGATTAGCACTTTTACGGACGTTCGTAAATAGTCCTTGAAGTCAGTTAAAACGCTTGGACTATTATAGTCTAATTCACAAGTTCAAAAAGGTGTTAATTCTTGAAATAGCTCCTAAAAATGTGAGCGATAGCTCATTGGATTCGGAATGACGTCTAGAAAAGTGTATTAAAATGTTTTATTAGCACATAAAAAATTGCAAAAGTTATAAACAAATTAAGATGAAAGAAAAATGACATTTAATTTTTCGCTTATATATATAAGTACTTAACAAGATCACATTATACAAGTTTTTAGAAATTGTTTATTTTGTTTATTATAATTTTTTAAAGTAAACAGAAAATTAAAAACCAAAGTCAAGTGGTAATTTTTTTTTTTCAAATTCGTTATCATATTACTATTTTCACATTGAAGAGGGGCATTCATTAACGTTAAAAAAAATTTACGCCATTTGTTTATAAGTTTTTTATAAACAAATTGAACAGTTTTATATTGAAAACATTTTTTTTACAATTTTGTTGTCTTGAGAATATTATGATTTTTAAATAAAAGTTTTTTTTCTTAAAAACATTGTCTTATTTTTTGTAATCGTTTTTTTTAATTATCCATTATTTGAATAATTAGTTAAGAAAAAACTTTTTTCTTAAAAAGCGTAATTGGAAATCCTCATTAAAGCAACAAAAAGAAAAAAAAATATCAAAAATTTCATTGTTTATTAATTTAATAATTTGTTATAAACAAATTCTGACAATTCTAATATGTTTTTTCTAAATCTTAAAATAATTACAAAAGCAGCCATATGCAAGAACAGATTGAAAAATATTTGTTTGTATTTTTTATAGCGTTTTTCAATATTACACGATACAGAAGTTGAAACGGGCACTTGATTTATCAACTAAAACATTGATATAACTTTTTAATTATTAGAGACATCACAATAGACATTCAGGTCGTTTTTATAGATAATTAATTAATCTTTAAATGAGTTGACTTTCAAGTTTGTAATTATTATTAATCAGTTATTATGCGCATTTTTTTTATAAAAATTAAATATGTTCCATATTTATTTTTAAATAAACAATTGCAACTTTCAAATATTTTATCAAATTTCATCAAAATTGCCTTGAAGGTCCATTGCCGTATCTGCATTATTTGATAAGCTATAAGTCATAAAAGATTCAAAAACGTCGAAAACACATGTAATTTTATAAACAAATGCGCATAATACCTGATTAATAATAGTTACAAACTTGGAAGTCAACTCAATTTAAAAATTAATTAACTCTTTATAAAAACGACCTGAATATCTATTGTGATATCTCTAACAGTTTAAAAGTTATATTAGTGTTTTACTTAACAAATCAAGTGCCCGTTTCAACTTCTGTATCGTGTAATATTGAAAAGCGCTATAAAAAATACAAACAATTTTTTTTCAATGTGTTGTTGCATATGGCTGTTTTTGCAATTTTTTTAAGATTTAGAAAAAAAATATTAGAATTGTCAGAACTTGTTCATAACAAATTGTTAAATTATTAAACAATGAAATTCTTGATAATTTTTTTTTCTTTTTGTTACTTTAATGAGGATTGCCAATTATGATTTTTAAGAAAAAAGTAGTTTCTTAACTAATTATTCAAATGACGGATAATTTAAAAAAACGATTATAGACAATAAGATAATGTTTTTAAGAAAAAAACATTTATTTAAAAATCGTGATATTCTCAAGACAACAAAATTATAAAAAAATATATTTTAAATATAAAACTAATCAATTTGTTTATAAACAGCTTATAAACAAATGGCGTAATTTTTTTTTTATGACGTTAATGAATGCCTTTCTTCGATGTAAAAATAGTAATATGATAACGAATTTGAAAACATTTTTTTTTTACAACTTGTAACATGCGGAATGCTCAATAGCATCCTTCGTTACACTGTTAATATTTATTAGAGAAATTATAAGTTATCGGAATTATTATTCCCACAAACCTTAGTACTAATAGAGTGTACTTACTCCTTACACTATGATGAACATACGTCATCTGTCAGCAGTTAACGCTCGCGAATACTAGATAGCGCTCCAGGAATGAGATTTCAATTAAATAACGCCGGGTGAAACTCTTTCTCGTTGACCCATTGAACTAATTAGACGTATTTACAATTTTGTTTGACCTGTAAAGGGGATAATAGAATTTGAAAAACCTCGTGATGGTCACATGAGGTAAGGTTTCAATTATTATACCGGTAAATACCATCTAACATTTGAAATATTGTTTTAGTTTTTTTTTATAATTATAAGTTTTTCTTATAATTTTTTTCAATAAGTATTTTTCTTATAAAGAATTACTTAATAATCAAATTTAGTTACGTCTAATGCTGTTAACGTCGAAGTCTCTCCACGTTACGTTATTTGCTTTGAGCAAGATTATTTACATTCAAGTTTTAAGACTACGTTTTCTACTAAGCCAGTAATATTCATATGAAGTCAACCTTTCTATAGTACATTTTGAATTGGAATATACGAAAACATTCTGGGCGATTTTCTTAATTTTGTCTTGGCGACAAATGTACGAACGTTTCTACGATTTCATAACCTCAAATTGGGATTAAGGCAGCCACATGTGAAACGTAATTTAAATCCATCATCATCGGAGAACAGGACCGTATCTAGGAATTTCCTGGATCAGGATAACAAAATAAAAGATAAGTACTTTTGATTGTTACCAATAAAAGGGATTATTTTCACATGATCGTTGAGTTATAAGAATTAAAAGTGTCTAAATTTAAAATATTAGATTCAAGCTAAATCTATTATATTTTTGGTTAGATTACATTTTAAATCCGTTGTTATAATTAAATCCATTATTGTATATTAATCCGTAGTTGCTTATATCTTGAATTCGTTGTCGCAAATACTTCGCCGTAGTATTGTTTCGTAGTTGCTTTTGTCGTGCTTCCTCATGATTAATATCTTATTGTAGTACTATAGTGCACTTTTGTTGTTGATACAGTAAGTCGTGGTTCAATTTTTGTTGTAACGAGAGTGCCTAATGTTTATAAATTTTGAGATAAATTTACGAGACTTATCCTTTGTAATATAGCTATTTTGTCTCTCGTAAAAGATCTCAAGTTTATCTAATTTTGTTGTAATATATGATTTTATTATTGAGGTAAAAGTTACGAGACGTATCTTTTGTAGTATATTTTGGTTCTCGTAAACACCTCAAGTTTATTTTGCTGTTGGGCAAATTTGTAATATAGTGTAACTTGTAATATAGTATTTTGTCGTCTTGTAATATATACTTTTGTTTAATAATTGAGACAATTTACGAGTCATCCCTTTTGGTAATATATTTAATTTGGCTCTCGTAAAAGTCTCAAGCTTATCTTAAACTTCGGTTATTGTAATATAGTATTTTGTATATATCTCTGTGTGATATTTTGCTATACAGTATCGTTGATGCTGTGATAGTTCATTTTTTGTAATATAATATTTTTGTAATATAGCACTATTGTATATATGTAACTTTTGTCTTTTGTTTATCTCTATCTTTAATTTTCTTTGATTACCCTAAGTAATCAATGGCGCCCAAGCCTTGAATTCCACGCCCTTTTGCTCTCCGTATCTTTACTGTGCTAGCCAGGTTACACCAGTGACGCTAACCACGTCGCTCGTAGGGTGGCCCACACTGGAACACTTGGGCAATATATTAACATCGCGAAAACCTAATTTCCTTAGCCACAAACTTTGCTTTGTTTTTTAATTTTCTGTTTATTTTAAAAAATTATAATAAAAAAAAATAAACAATTTTTAAAAACTTTTACAATGTGATCTTGTTAAGTATATCTATAAGAAGGGCTCCAAGAAGCGAAAATTTTATAGGCCAATTATTTAAAAAAAATTTGTCTCCAATGATAACGGAGGTCCCATAAAATTTCGTTAGTTAACAATGGCCTCACTTGTTGAAAAATAAACTTTAACATTTTTTTCCAACGGCACCTTATTTCTTGAAGTGTTGCGAATACACCATAATTTTTTCAAATTTTTTAATTGATACCTAATAGTATAAAAAAATGATTTTATGTGATGTACTCTCTTTTGAGGCGGCGCTCGTATCCTGCAGCGGTCACGCGGAATCCTATTTTCAGCGTTAAATTAAAATGATAAGTAATGGAGATAGAGTTCCGGCAGTTAAGATTTTTTTATTGGAAATTTCCTCCTCTTTAAGAATCTTTTTTCCGATTTTCGTTATCGCTTATAGTTTTTGAGTTATAAGCTAAAAACTAAATGCCATTTTTCTTTCATCTTTAATTGTTTATAACTCTTGCAATTTTTTATGTGCTAATAAAACATTTTAACACATTTTTCTAGACGTCATTCCGAATCCAATGAGCTATCGCTCATATTTTTAGGATAAGAATTAGCACTTTTGAACTTGTGAATTAGACCCTTATGCAAAAATCTCACAATCGCATATACTTCATTGGAAACCCGGGGATTATTGTACCATATTTAATATTTAAAGCAACGTATGAAATTACAGACTTATTTTCATAAAAACCCCAGTATCGTTGGAAGAAAGATTACTGTTAATTAGACGACATTTGTTTTTGTTTCGAGGGATTTTTCTTTCATTACTTCCCCTATAATAACAAGGCAATTAGGAAGCAGTTTCTTTGTTGGATAATTTCATTAACGCCAGGAGATGTGATAAATAAGTGGGTTTTGTATTGAGGCACGCAGCCTATCTGACTGGTAATTAAACGGCGTAATTTATTACACGGAAAAAGTACCTAGCATGTCCGTGGGATTATCCCACAAATTTGTTTAATAAATTGCATGAAATATGCTTGATGGTAAAATATCCTCTAAATCCGCATAATCACATTAACGAGGACGTTTGTATCTTCCAATTATCACCAGGTATAACAAGCTATAATCGGGATTTTCACACAGAGCACAATTTCGCGATTTATGAGGGGCGTACTCAGACCCGTTTGTAAGAATGTTTTCATTTTGATAAACGTATAAACATAACCGAGGTTTCACAATTGTGAATAATCATTCCGTTTTTACGACGTATGAAATAGAAATGGGTCGTTATTGTACTATTCCTCTATCGATGTATCTTTAGATAACGTACCGTCGAATTACTAAGTGCTAGAATAACTGGTTAGGTTTACGAAAATAAGAAAAAAGTATGTTCGCTTGTTGTTTGGAGTTAATCTTGAATGATTGTATTGAATATTGGGAATTAGTCATTTTAGTTGCAACTATCAAACTTCAATTAGAAATAAACTAAGGTTATTTAGACTTAGAAGAATATCCTTAACAACATATCAAAAGTCTAGAAGAATCTAAGTATGGGAAAGCCGCCATCTTCGATTTACTATCGAAATCTACAAAATGCATATATCGCTCCGATTAACTTCAAATATATATCAAATAGAAAGTGTTTTGAACCAGGAATGTTATTTAAAAACTCTCGGGCTTTTTCGGGGGCTCGAGGCTCGCTTAAAGCATAATATGAACTTTTAGAAAAAAATCCTGAAACAAACGCATTTGCTCTTTGGCACATAGAAAGACCACAAGCTAAGTTGCGCGTTACAAGAAAAATAAATCCCATAATAGTATATCAAGTGTTCTATTTTCCATGTTACATTTTGTCAAATTCGAACCCCAAACACCTTTTTAGTTCAAATGGAACACCCTATATTTTTTTAGTTCAAATTATGTAGAATTAAATTCCTTTATATCTAGTATCGGCATTGTAGGGCTTAAAGTTGAAATATTGGCGATATTCTTAAATATTAAAAAATATTCAAAAATTTCTAGTAAAAATTGCCTTCAACTTCCGGCCAATCATCAATGTCAGTCATTCTCTTATATCAAAAAATGTCAGCAAGCAGCACGTTTAAATTACACCCACGAAGACTTTTTAGATTTGTTTATTATTTATGGAGAATGTGATAAAGTAATATCAAGAACATGTAACACACTTGCTACTCGATACCTACATAAACCATCCACATTACCTTCGCATTCCTTAGGTCAGCAGGGCTAAAGTCGGAGACCGAGGGATTCATTGTGGCCTGCCAAGATGGTGTTATTAACACCTTGGTCTACCGCAGTCGTGTTATGGGTGTAGAGGTCGCCGACCTAAATTGTAGGACCTGCCATCAGGCGCCGGAGTCGCTCATGCATTTGCATGTCCGATTTACACGACTTCCGCCTACATCCACAGACATAACGCGGCTTTACGAGTGCTGTATTGCCATCTTTGGCACTCGTACGAGGTAGATCAAACACCAGTGCTGCCTTATGTTCCCGGAGAGATCGAGTCCGTTGTCGAGAACGAGAAGTGCCGAATTTATTGGAACTGCTCGTTCCCGACCGTCAGGCTGATTCAAGCCAACAAGCCTGACATAGTCCTCCTCGACCATCAGACCCAGGTGATGTATGTCATCGAGTTCTCGGCACCTGCCGAGACAAACATCACCTTGAGGGAGGAGGAGAAACGGACCAAATACCGAGATGTCCGGTATGAGCCCCGAGCGCTCTACCCAGACTACTCGGTCAAGATGATCGTCCTGATAATCGGCGTTCTCGGTGCGCTGCTCTCAGCATTGAAGACCATACGGGCCTGCCAAAAATCAGCCGAATATTTGGCAGGCCAAATGCAGAAGGCACTCGTCTTAGGGTCCCTGCGTCTACTTAGGGCACACTATTCTGGAATCTACAACCACTAACCCTGCGGGATGAGGGGAGTGGTTGTAGATAATTCGCTGGCGCTTCCCCCGTGAGAATGTCGGAGACACGGGAGAACTGTCCAGTATCGCTAGCGCGTATTGTCCATAAGATCATACAAATAACGATATGGGACATGTCGAGAGCAATAGTAAGTAATAGATTAACAAAACATAATAATGTATAGGTTGTAAAAACTTAACGCTATAAAATATAAAATATATATATGTTAGATCTGGATTTGTAGAATTCACTTTTTAAAAACAATTTTTTTATTTGCACAAGACAATGTTTATTATTATACAAACTGGAGTTGATTTACAACTTAAACACTTAAACTAGTTGATGGTTAACCTCCGAGCATTGCTCTTAATGGAGAAGTTAACAAAGTTAGAACATGAATTAATAAGAATAAAAATATCAAGAGAGACTATGCTCTTTGTAAAATTAATATGTCGAGTTAACTGAACGATGCAGACTAACTCGAAGGCGTCGTTCAGTTGTATTTATAACGTGTGCATAAAATGCAAATTAAACAAAACTAAATCTACACATCAGGGTTTCACAAAAGTAACCTAAGCTAGAACGTGCAATTTGGAATATTAAGGTATTGAATTACAAAGATAAAGAATGATATGAAATAAAGAAATGAATTTGTTATTGAAAGTATTAAATTACTTATGTGAACGTGTTGATAAGAACTTAAATAATAATACGGTTATACAAAGGTTATTATATAATATAGTGCTTAAATCTAATATAACAACTCCCTTTCTTATAAAAAAGTTGATGCTATAAATCAACTTTTAAGCGTAAGTTTTGCTGTATGAGGGATTTAGTTCGATATCCTCGGGGATTTCACGAATATTTACACTTGGTCTTCTTTTGGGGAGTAAATGTCCATATCCACTGAAAAGCTTGGACTTCGGTGGTTGCGGAGGTCGCGGTGGTTGATCGTTGGATAGGGAGATGCCGATCCTTGCGTCTCTTCTGCCCTTTCTGCATTTGCAGATTACGAATAAAATGATAAGTATGATAATCAAAGTTATCGTAAAGTACGTGAACCAAGAAATGTTCTTGTTGATGAATGGTTCATTGATGATTTTGTCTAGATCGTCCGAGTATTGATCTAGTTTATGCTTGGCGATGTTTAGATCATCCGTGTTGAGGTTGCTTAACTTCAGTGGCTTCAAATTTGGGAGTTTGGATTTCTCCGGGAGATGGTTACAGCAATCGTATGGTATTCGAACCGGATGGCTGTTGTAAGTGATGTTGTCCAGCGGGTGCGATGAGGTATGGATCCTGGTGCTACCTATGAAGGCACTACACTCCGATTTCAAAGTCAAGATTGAGTTCAGCTGGATTATTTTCGTAATAACGTCTCTGTTGTTGCACTTTACGGTTACCGGTAGATTGTCTGATACTAGTATTAGCCACTTATTGTTGCTTAGTTTTTGAATACTGTAGTCTTTAGCAAACAATAAATTTGACTGGCAAGTCCGGGGCACTACACTTAATTGTTTTAGTATTTGGGCTTCGCATATCGCGTCACTGTCTATGGGGTACGGAAGCACATTTGAACAAAGTCTTACACTGGGGTTTAAGGATTTACAATTGTCAAGGTTCGGGAGAGGTACAAATAACAATGAATCATCGTCTTTTGCTATGTACTTATGTGTCGTTGATAAAATATGATGTAATCCTGTTCGATTATCCAATATAGGAATAGGGTAAAGGTGGTAGAGAGTGTAAGTTTCTGGTTCTGTTAATGGAATTTTTAAAACAAATATTACTTTAGATCCAGATTGAAAAGCCTGGAGTTCTATTATATCAAAATATTGAGCAACTTTTGAAATTTGTGGTGTTATCGGCAGATTATTTTTGTGCAGAGATTGAGATACTTCCTGAAGAGAAGAAACTAAGTCTTTCGGGGCAATTATCGAACTATGTAGGATTTTTAATCGAGCAAATGTGATTGAGTTTAAAATGTTATCTAAACTATTTTCTAAAAACATATAGCTTTCCATAAGAGATTCGCATATCTCGAGTACTCGTAATTTTGATTGAATGTAAGCTAAATCATCTGATATATCATAAATTGATTTTTCAATTTCTTTAATATCGTTATTGAAAGTTTCCTCGTCGATTTTTAGATTTTGAATTGTTGAATTAAAACTTTTTATTACCGAGGTCGTTACCGAAATTTGGTTCTTCATCAGATTTTCTAGTTGATGTTCGTCATTCGTGAGTTTATTAATACAATCTGTATAGTATTCACCATCAGAGGCGTCTAGGTTACCTGTGATAGCCTTCCAGAATGTACCGATTCCGTTTAAAATACCTCGTTTGTATCTTTTAGTGTCCACAAATATTTCCTCAACTTTTTGTTGTAATGATTGGGAAATTTGGGTTAAGAGACTGATATGTGTTCTAACTTCCGATCGAAAGGATGTCATGCGAGGGTTGTCTGTATCGAATGTGGTTATCATGTCGTTTAGAATTTTGTTGTTATTGTCGAGGGTTAATTTAATTGGCTCGATGTCTTTGTAGACTAGAATTGTCCATTTATCATTTGATATCTCGATTCGGTCTTCTTCGTGATAGTAAATTCCGATGGTATTGTTGATGGGTTCAATAGAGTATTGGGGTGATACTGCTTTGAGCAGCAGAAGAAACCTGAAAATAAATTAATTTTCAAAGTATGGTTTCATTCTGTCAAAGTTGGTTTTTGTAGTGTGTTTAGTCTGAGGGTTGTAAAGTATAGCAGAGTTATTTAGAATTTCTCTAATTTCAAATGGTCCATTAAACTTGTTTTGAAGTTTATTCTTAATTTGACTTTCCTTTACATAGACTTTGTCACCTACTTTGTACTCGGGTAAATTGTCGTGTACATGTTTATCGAATCTTATTTTAGCCTTTTCTTTCTGTAATTGGGTCCTTGTACGAGCTATTTTATAATAGTGCGATATTCTATTGTTTAAATCTCGCATGTACTTAGATATGAGTTGTTCGTGATTGTAAAGTGTTTCAGGGGGACGACTTGCACTATGTCCGAATATTAATTCGTACGGGGTGAAGCCATGAGTTTTGTTTATAGAGTTATTATAACAAATAACTGCGTATGGTAAGATGGTTAACGGGTGTTCGCTAGGGTTTTCTAATTTATTAGCCCTTATCATTTCCATGAGCGTCGCGTGAAATCTCTCTAGTGAGCCGTTGGATTGTGGGTGGTGTACACTAGAATATGTTAATTTAATATCGTAAAGAAGGCAAAGGTCTTTGAGAAGTCGATTTTCGAATTCTCGGCCTGAGTCACAATGGATGCGAAGGGGTGTACCGTAATGTTGAAAGTACAGTAGAAGTGTATTTACGATAGATTTCGCGGTTTTGTCCTCTATAGCATAAGCTTGTGTGAATTTAGTGAGTTCATCCCTGATTGTTAGGGCGTAATTTCGTGTAGGAACTTCAAGGATGTCAATGTTAATGCGTTCGAACGGGGTTTTCGGTGTCTCTGTAATGACTAGAGGATTGTCCAAGTTTTTACGTAAAATTTTCGCTTTTTGACAAGTTTCGCATGCTTTTATAAATTTTTCGACGTCTTTTGTTAGTCCGGTCCAATTGTACTTATTTTTAATTCTACGTATCGTCTCATTAATGCCGCGATGGAGATTATTTTTGCCAGCATGAAACTGATTTAGAATTATGGGAATTTGGTCTTCATCGGGTTTTGTTACAACGTCTTGACAAACGACTAGCTGTATGTCTTTGTCGCTAAAAATAAATGAGAAGATTTCGAGAATAGGTAAGTTCAAGTTATTCTCGACATAGTATGTTTTTGCTGGATTTATGTCATTCTGATTTTTGTATATCGTAACGAAAAGTTGTAAAATTGCCGACAAGGGGTCGAATGGTAAGGGTACGATATGATACGATCTGTTCTTTACTGTTTGACTAGATACGGTGTTAATTTTGTTGTTAGAAAACTCAGGGTTTTCTTCAAGAATATCCTCGATTATTTTGTAGTGGATATCTTGCAAATTGTCTTGCTGAAAGAATGTAATTATGTTTTTATGATCTTTATCGAGCAGTTGATTATTTGAAAACTTGATTTTCGCGTAATCGATTAGGGACTCTGTCTGATACAATCTCTCGAAGGTTTCGTATTCTCTGGCTATTTGTTCCGGTGATATATCTTCGTCGAGAATGATTTCTGGGTCAGGCGGGTCTTCTGGATTTTGTGCGTTGTTGTGGTACGCTACACATTTTTGTATGTGATTGACTTTAATGCGCGATAAGGCGTCAGCGTTCTTGTTGATTTTACCTGGCTTGTATATGATCTCGTAATCATATTCCTCGAGTTTAAGGCGCCAACGTGCTAGCCTACTGCCGGGATCTTTTATAGAAAAGAGCCAAGTCAGAGGTCGGTGGTCAGTTATGAGTTTAAATTTTCGTCCGAAAAGGTACGGCCTGTAGTGTTTAACTGTCCATACGATAGCTAGAAGCTCCCTTTCGATAGTAGAGTATTTTGTTTCAGCGTTACACAAAGTTCGTGACGCATAAGCAATGGGAAGGTCCTTCCCTATAGGTCCTTGCGAAAGCACGGCTCCGATAGCGTACGCGCTAGCATCGGTTGTTAACAGAAAGGTTTCATCAAAGTTTGGGTATATTAAAATAGGGGTTGACGTTAATGCGGTTTTTAATTCGTCAAAAGAATTTTTACAAGTCGAGTCGAAATTGAACGGGATGTCTTTCTGCAGAAGCTTAGTGAGAGGTTTTGAAATTTTTGCAAAGTTAGAGATAAAGCGCCTGTAGTAACCGGCTAGTCCTAAAAAGGATTTAATCTCTTTTTGTGTCTTGGGTTCGGGGAAATTTCGAATACAGTCAATTTTCGAAGGATTCGGTTTGACTCCGTCTTGGGTGATAAGGTGACCTAGATAAGCTACTTCTTTCCTTAGAAATTCGCACTTATCTGGCTGGATTTTGAGATTGGCTTTTCTTAGCCTTTTGAAAACTTCGGTGAGCCTAGAAATGTGTTCATGGATGGTGGGTGAGTATATGATTATATCGTCCATATAAACGAGACAGCGTTCGTTTTGAATGCCTAAAAGAATATTGTCCATAACGCGCTGAAAAGTGGAGGGTGCGTTTTTTAGACCAAATGGCATACGAACGAACTCGTAATGACCATTTTCGACTGAAAATGCTGTCTTTTGAATGTCGCTTTTGTCAATTTCTATCTGGTGGAAGCCAGACGCGAGATCTAAAGTAGTGAAATTGTGAGTATTGTTGGTCTAGGAGATCTGAAATATTGGGTAATGGGTACTTATCGTTAACTGTCAGCTCATTGAGTTTACGATAGTCAATCACAACTCTCCATTTTTGCTTGCCTGAGGCGTCAAGCTTTTTTGGTACAACCCACACTGGGGAGGACCAGGGTGAGATGGACGGCTGAATTATACCTTGATTGAGCATTTCTGTCATTTGGCGTTTTACTTCGTCCTTGTGAATTTGCGGGTATCTGTACGATTTAGTGAAGATAGGTTTAGCGTTGTTAGTATCTATCGAATGCTTTATTTCATTCGTGAAAGTTAGTGAGTCGCCTTCTAAGTAAAATATGTCCGAAAATTTTAGACATAAATCTACGATCGATTCCTTCTCTTCGTCATTGAGATGTTCCAAACGTAATTGATTTTCAATTTCGTACAGTCTGTTGTTGGTATTATTTTGAAAGTCATTTGCATTGATGTTTGAAATATTGACATTACAGGTTAATTCAAATTCAGTGATTGGTTCTAATTTTAAGTCGTGAAAGTCGATAGTTTTGGGTATCGCATTTGCATTAATTATGGAAGTTAAAAATTCACCTTTTTCATTTACTTTAACTACGGCATTGGGTAATCTGACTTTTTCTTGTTCCTGAGCTAGCAGTATAGCGTCAGTACTTCTTAAATCGCATTTTAGTTTAAAAATTTGTTCTGTACGTGGTTGAATAGAGATTATGTTTTTTATTAGGTTGTCGTTAGAGTGCAGGTATTGTACATTCTTATTAATAACTGGTGTTTCGATGTCTTCCTCGCCTGCTTTGAACAGGGGTACAGTTTTAAAATTAGTAATAAGTTGTCTATTTTTTATGTCTATCGTGCAATCATAGTGATCTAGAAAGTCCGATCCGAGTAATCCGTCGAATTCTATATCTAAGTTATGAATGAATACCTTGTGAGGGTCGCCGGGTTTAAATGGGATAAGTTTTGATTCTGTTATTAAAATTTTTTCATTAGTTATTCCTTGAATAACGGCATTTTCCTGAAATTTGTTAGGGATTCTTGCGGCGGTCTTTTCTTTAAAAATAGAGATTCCCGCGCCCGTGTCAATGAGAAGTTTGAATGTTTTTGTGATATCTTTAATATAGAATAGGTTTCTGGACTTGACGGTTAGAAGTGAGTTTAGATGAAAATTTGTTCGGGGAAGTTCAGATTGGGGTTGTAGTCGTCTAGATTCATGGACTGAATTTGGGACGAGAGGTCTGCAACTGGGTTGTAGTTCTCTGAAATTGTTTCCTGGAATTGAATAGGGTTCTCTTCCGTCAATGTTTCGGGGTATTGGTTCTCGAAATTCGGGGGGTCGTGAAGGGTTTGAGGGCCTAGCTGAAAATCCTGAAAGTTGTCGGGATATTGATAGTGCTCCTCAGAAAAAGTTTCTTGTGAATTAGATGGAAATTCCTGAAACTCTGGATTATATGCACCTTCTTGATATTCCTCGTTAGAGTAATATTGTGCCGGATAGTTAATATGATGAGTTCTTGGTTGATTGGCATTCCTATTATAGTTTGGGTTTGGTTGTATTGCAGACGGTCGTTGAAACTGATTTGGTCTATTAGGGAATTGAGTGGGCCTCTGATTTTGATTGGGGAATGTCTGTTGTATAAATGGCCTTTGTTGTTGTTGCTGCTGTTGCGGTTGTTGCGGGGCAGCATATTGTCTTTGGAAATTTAAATTTGAATAATTTTGGGGGGTGAAATTCGGGTATTGCGGTGATTGTTGACGTGCACGACATTCGTTTATGACGTGTCCGGTTTTTTTACAATACGCGCAAATTTTTTGAAAAGGTGTTGTAGCGTTAGGTTTCCTTACTGGGGTTTGATTATCTCGGGGATTAGTAATTGGTTTATTAAATTTTTGATTCTCAAAATAGGAGAGTTGAAGCTCTCGTTTGATTCGTGCTGAAGCTTCGAGCATAGTATCGGGGTTTCCAGCCCTTATAATTTGACCTAACCGCGGTTCTAGCCCGGTAAGCAAGGTGTTTAGAGTCATAGTCTCCACGAGTTGAGACTGTGCATCTTTCTGATCTGGAGTTAATCGTGATTTTTGAACTGCGGCGTGCATTTTAGCGTTATGCGTTTGCAACCTGGAGAAGAAAGTTAAAGCGGATTCATTTGGCAATTGTTTAACGCGTTGCAGGTCTTGAATTAACGACGTCAAATCTCTGGAATCACCGAAATGAACTGCCAGTAACTGTTTAATTTCTACCCAAGTGGCTGGGTTCCTAGAATTGATTAATTGAGCAGCTCGCCCACGAAGCTTGTTTTTGATGTGAAGCGTCAAAAGAATACGCTGGTCTCCGACTGCCATGCGTTGTGCATGATCACAAGCGTTTAAAAAGGTGTTTAATAAAATTTGGTCTCCATCAAACTCTGGGACAATGGAGAATATCTCCGATAATTTATATGGTTCTATTACTTGCTCACGCTGTTCGCGAATAATTTCTTGTTGTTCACGAGCTATTTCAACCTGTTCTTGAGCCATTACAATTTAGTTATTTAAAATTTGAGAGGAGAAAAAAAAAAAAAAAAAAAAAAAATTTGGAGGTAGGAGATATTGGACAATAGAACACTTCGCGTTAAAAAAAATAAAAATGAAAATAAAATTCGATGCACTTATGATTCAATTGTTAAAAGTACTTACATAAAGGTTTTCATTTGTTGCGGAATTGTGTGTTTGTTCTTAAGAGTGCTTTGGTTGGTTTCTTCTTAAATGCTAAGTTTCTTGAATGTGCGGTTTTCTTGGTTTGAGGTTCGTTTTCCGTTGAAGGATTGAGATCCACCACTACGAGTTAGGTTCTGGTTCCTTGTTCTTGTAGAGTTGCTGCGGATCCTACCGACTGCGCCAATTGTTAGATCTGGATTTGTAGAATTCACTTTTTAAAAACAATTTTTTTATTTGCACAAGACAATGTTTATTATTATACAAACTGGAGTTGATTTACAACTTAAACACTTAAACTAGTTGATGGTTAACCTCCGAGCATTGCTCTTAATGGAGAAGTTAACAAAGTTAGAACATGAATTAATAAGAATAAAAATATCAAGAGAGACTATGCTCTTTGTAAAATTAATATGTCGAGTTAACTGAACGATGCAGACTAACTCGAAGGCGTCGTTCAGTTGTATTTATAACGTGTGCATAAAATGCAAATTAAACAAAACTAAATCTACACATCAGGGTTTCACAAAAGTAACCTAAGCTAGAACGTGCAATTTGGAATATTAAGGTATTGAATTACAAAGATAAAGAATGATATGAAATAAAGAAATGAATTTGTTATTGAAAGTATTAAATTACTTATGTGAACGTGTTGATAAGAACTTAAATAATAATACGGTTATACAAAGGTTATTATATAATATAGTGCTTAAATCTAATATAACATATATAAAATGGATAAAATAATTACATACAATATACAGAACAATGATAGAAGTGCGAACATTTAGAGTACATTAACAGCATATTTTTAGTTATCTAGGCTCCTAGAAGAGAAAACAGATGAAAAATTGTTTTTATTTCTTTTTTAAATCTTATCTAATCTGTATAATAACTAGGTAAGCTTAAGACTCAAGAATGACATTTTGGAAATCATAAAATTCCTTGAGACTGTAAAAACAATTTTTACAGAGGAAAGAATGTAATGCCTTTTTATAGCCATTAAAATTATTTATTTGTTTGATATTTCTAGGTAGATGGTTATACAGTGTTGGGCAAATGTGTGGAAACACTTGATTTCTGGCTAAACTATAAGTGCGATTGAAAAATAACCTTAACAAAAGTTTTTGTAGTATTTTTATTCTATTCAGTGATGTACTTTGATTTTCAACAGCTATCCTATTTTTCGAGATGTGACGTCATCGACAGTTTTTTTAAACGGATAACCATATATATTCTTACATTTTCACATAGACAATTTTTCATCAATTATAGTGATATAAGGTTTGGTGGGTGTGCGGCTTGTGGTTTTTTAAATATTAAATAAAATAGTAAAGCAAAGACATGGCTGTTTACATTTTAATTATTGTCAACAGGACTATCTGATAAAAGAATATTCATTATTTCCAAACCATCAGGCAAATCCTGAACGACTCTCAGATAAAATTTGGTATCAGCAAGATGGAGCTCCGCCTCATTATGGAGTTGACGTGCATCAATACCTTAATGAAATATTTCCACAGAGATGGTAGGTCGAAGAGGACATATTGAATGGCCACCGCGATCGCCAGATTTAAGTCCTTTAGACTATTTTCTTTGGGGTCATTTAAAATCCGTTGTCTATAGGACCAAGCCTCAGTCGTTAGAAGAGTTGGAAGATCGAATTAGGATGGCTGTTCAAGAAATATCACAGCATGCTATTCAAAACTCTTTAAGAGCTTTCGTTGATCGAATAGGATATTGTCAGGCTGCTGAAGGTTTCCAATTTGAACATTTATTATGAATATTTTCTTCGTTTCTCAATATTAAAGTGCGCAATATTTTGAAATAAGAAATTTAATTATCATTAACTAATAAATATTTATTACACTTTATTTTATTATTTTATTTAATATTTAAAAAACCACAAGCCGCACACCCACCAAACCCTATATCACTATAATTAATGAAAAATTGTCTATCTGAAAATGTAAAAATATACAGGGTTATCCATTTAAAAAAAACTGTCGATGAAGTCACATCTCGAAAAACAGGATAGCTGTTGAAAATCAAAGTACATCACTGAATAGAATAAAAATACTACAAAAACTTTTGTTGGGTATTTTTTAATCGCACTTAATAGTTTAGCCAGAAATCAGGTGTTGCCACACATTTGCCCAACCCTGTATATATCACTGCAGGAATGAAGTGCGCTTTTTTTGGAAGTTGCTAGGTTTATATTTTTTAAGTGTATACCATTTGAAGAACGAGTGTTGTGATTATGGATGTCATTGTTTAATGGAAATTTATCTAAATTATTTTTAACAAATAAAGACGATTCGTATATTAATACGCTAACAGTGGTTAAAATGTTGTTGTCCTTAAATATTACTCTGCATGTATGTAAGGGGTTAAGAGAAAATATTAATCTAAGGAATCCTTTTTTGTAAAATAAAAACTTTGTTTACGTTAGATGCTTGCCCCCAGTATATGATCTAATCATGTTGATGTGGGAATATGCTAGGGAGTAGTAGACGTTTAATAAATATTTGCGATCCATTACATGTCGGAGATTTCTTATTGCGTAATAAGTTGAGTTTAGCTTTTTTACTATATAATCTATATGATTAGACCAATTCAGATTTTCATCCACGTGAAGCCCTAAAAATTTGGTACTTGAGACTCTCTCTAGTATACTGTTGTTAAGAATGAGCGTAATCCCATTTATTTTTCTTCTTTTATGAAATATAGTATATTTTGTTTTGTCAGTATTTATTATTAATTTATTGGAGTAACACCAGTCGAAAAATATTGATAATAATGTATTTGATTTAAAGTTCTTCAGAGGAATCGGCAGTTATGTAAATTGTGGTATCGTCTGCAAACATAACTATAAGTATATTCAGTTCCTTAACAACATTTTGGTCAAAGTCATTGATGAACAAAATGAAAAGAAACGGAGAAAGTACGCTTCCCTGAGGAACTCCAAATTTTAAGGTGGAGGTGTTTGACAGCTGTCCGTCTAGTTTAACGGCTATTTTGCTGTTCCGTAAAAAAGAGTCAATTAATGTATTTAGAGGTTCTCTAATTCCTAATGAGTTTAGCTTTTTTTGTCAGGAAATTTCTGTTAACGCAATCAAATGCCCTCGTTAGGTCAAAAAGAGGGTTAGAGTTAGTTTATTTTTGACAAGTGTCTCGTAAATGTAATTTGTTAATTCAATTCATATATGATCGTTTCTTAAATAATTGTTCCTGGGATTCAATTTCTGGCGGAGGAGCCGGGGACATATAACCACCCTGTTGTACATTATGTATGAAACAAATTCACTTAAAGCGTTATATGAACTTTTAGCAAAAATCCTGAAACAGTAATGAAACATATTCTTTACAGGATTTTGCAAACAGCGGAAAGAAAATCTATCTATGAGAACTAAAAGAAAAACTGTATGTAACTTACTTTTTATTGGGTATTTTGCCACTGAAAAATATTTAAAAAATTTTAATGAAAAAACCTAACCAAACGTATCAGACAGAGGTTGGTTCTTGAATACTTGACTGTTTCAAAAAGTCTCACACCTAAAAATATATAAACTAGAACAATGTTATAAACTAAACACTGAAGAATGAAGCTATAGGTAGTTAACGTTTCGGAAGATAATTTACTAACTGCCTATAAGTAAAACGTCCATATTGGCTTGCTTATTGCTTATATAGACGTTCTGTCTACCTCGCTATCTGCATATCTCTTATCTATTGGGCTTAATAACTCAATTAATACTTGAAACACCCGAATTCTTTTTTCTGAAAATGTTTATAATTTATGTAATGAATCATTTTATCAAACATTTTCTTGATACCTTGATAAATAACAGAATAAACATGAGGTCAGGTTATTGAGAATAATTTCAAAATTTTAGAATATAAAATTATGAAAAAATGTCCTCGTTTAAAAAATACCGTGCTTAATCAATATCTAAAATATGACTTACATGGTAGGCATATTTTCCAAAATATAATGGATTTAAAACTGGTATGGTTAAAATTTCCTTAAAAAGTACGACATTTTTCAATATAACTTAGCAGAACTTCAAAACTGTCCAATGTATATTAATACAATTTTAGTGAATGATTTACAATAGACGCATAATTTTTTCAATTTTTTTCGCTCCTACGTTTTTGAGATATTCGCGATTAAATTGAGGGATCAATATATTTGAATCGTATATTAGTGTGGCTTAATAATGACATTTGATTGTTGTAGTAATTTCAAAAATAGAATTTCATTGGCTTCGATGTTAACGAATAAAAGAACTTTTTTTCTAAGCACATTATCACTTCCCAATATTTTATATCATCTGGCAGACAGTTAAATAGTTTCGGTCCTATAGACCTTGGCAACTCGCTTTTGATTTGATTCTATTTGAATAATACATAATAATAAAGTTGAGTTTGTAATTTTATCCGAATGCAAACAGGGAAAATTTGAGTGTTTCCCTCCATAACATTTTTATGGCCCAGAGCGAGTTTAATAAATTTTTGTGACAAAATGAATAATTATAGCGTTCTCCTGCTGCAGGTTTTTGCGCCTTTTTGTCAACATAGTTGGAACTTCAAAGGCATTGTTAAAATATTTTATGTACATAATTACAATATGCATCCCCGGAATTCAGACTTAAAATTTAAAAACGGAATATTTTATAAAAGGCTGGAGTGTAACTTACGTTTATTAAAAATGAATGCTCGAATATAAAATTTAGTGGGTACGGACACGATGATGTCCACAATGGCCTATTTCAGTAAGATTTTTTTTTAGCACATTGAAATAACACTGCCATTAAAAAAATTAAAGCATTAATTCACACTCACACAGGAAAGAAATGAAAAACGTTAAATTTAGCGCCCTCTTTAACGCCGATATGGATGACGTCACATAGTTACTGTACTAGTTTAAAACTTTGCAGCCTTCATCAGGTATCTGGACTGAAATGAATATTGTGGAATAGGCCGAATTTAGGTAATTTAAAAAAAATGCTTTCTTATAATTCACTATTTGAAATTAGAAACATTCTGACCTGAGGACTCAAGTATTTATATTTCATTATCATTCCTTATAGATTCGTCTATTCTAAATTTTCCACTTCCGGAATATCTATTTATTTATTTATTTATTTATTTATTTAATCGTCTTATTTATATTAACGTCCTGGCGGAGTTTAGCTAATGCTATTCCACCACTCAACCAGGACACGTACACATAGACATCAACACAACGACCATTCCCTGCGATATTGCCATCTACCGCAGCTGAGACTCGAACTCAGGATAGATATCAGCGACTAGACATGTTGTGCAACCCAACAGTGGTCTAGTACACTGCTACCATCTCGGTAATACATGAAAAACGCCACTAAACATCCATAGCCTGGCCAGGATTCGAACCCGGGACCCCCGTGGTCGCAAGCCAAACACCTTAGCATTGCGCCACCGAGCCGGTCCTCTAGATTTAATTTTCTTTGGAAAAATTATGTGAACAAAATTTTCAACATTTTTTTAAATATCTTTTTTTAACAATATCTTAGTAATCAGCGATCCCAAAAACGCCTACAATTATTTCTGTCGTCAAAAAGCGAGTTCAGCTTCGAAAAACCGCTGCCTAAGGAATCACTACCTCCACATCCAGATCACTTTAAAGGAAACATCTTAACTATATTTGCACTCTAATATGTGAAAATTATTGATCATAGAATTTTAATATTTGGGGAAGATATGATAGAAAAATTTGAGGCGTTGGTTTCTACCATATACGTTAAAAATGAAGTTTCTAGCCTGTTCTACTTATTTTCCTCTATTCACAACCTACCGCCTCCCACCCCTTCAACGGAATCATCTCAGTCAGATGTCATTACAATACATACGTGTACTAGATTTCAAGTAAATATCTTAATTTCATGTTATCAATCCCGTTAATAATGGAGTGGAGGTGGTGAGGTTTCTAGCATATACACCAAATCCCAAGTTTCTGTACTCTACTGCTTGCCTTACTTATATTTCCCTATTTACCTCTACTTACCCCCCACTTCTTCAAAAGAATCATGTCAAAATATAATCGATATTCAGATATCGTTATAATACATACGTGTACCAAATTTCAAGTGAAAATCTCAATTTAATTTTATCAACTCTTTTAAAAATATTAAAAAAAACTGAGGCCTGCGCTTCTAGTAGATACACCAAATCCAAAATTTCTGTACTCTTAATTACCACCTTACTTTAATTACTTTCTCTAATTTACCCCGAAATAATCCCAACCCTTCAACCGTATCATCTAAAAATATAATCTAGATTCGGCTGTCGTTATAATAATAATAATAATAATAAATGGATAGCGTCACCATAGTACCCATAGTCCTAGGAGCGACTGGAGAAATACCACACAAATTACACGAAGGCCTAAACATATTAAAACTACAAAAGAGCCTATACATAGCAATGCAAAAATCTGTGCTATTGGATACGTGCAGCATAGTAAGACGAGTACTTGGCCAATAAGTATAGAGGCGTTTTCAACGCATGCAAAAAGTGGAGCATCTTGTCTACGGACCGATGTAAACTGCTTACAAACCAGAGTAATCTGAGAAAAATGGAAGAAGATAATAATAATAATAATAATAATAATAATAATAATAATAATAATAATAATAATAATAAAGTGGTATGAGCACGAACCTCAACCAGTCATCCACACCCAAGACTGCACCGTCATGTGGGATCACAGCATCAGAACAGACCGGACCATCAGCGCCAACCGGCCTGACATCGTGGTCCACAACAGGGCGGAGAGGACATGTCTGCTCATCGACGTCGCCATCCCTGATGACCAAAACATCACGGTCAAGGAAGCTGAGAAGATGTCCAAGTACAAAGATCTACAGATAGAGGTGCAACGGATGTGGAACGTGAAAGCCAAAATCGTGCCACTGATAATGGGAACACTGGGAACCATTAAGAAAGGATTTCACAAACATCTGGAGCAGATCCCGGGAACACCAAGCGCTTACGAAGTGCAGAAGATCGCGCTGTTGGGGTCTGCACATATACTTCGGAAAATAATAACGTAGGAAGGGAGAAGCCTTAGGAATCTTGTTGATTCCCGGCAGCAAACCGACACGTAGTCGAGAAAACACTAAAAATAATAATAATAATAATAATAATAAGTTTTGAAAGAGGAGGAAAAACGGACTAAATATCGAGACCTTCTCTTCGAGCTCCGCAGACTCTACCCAGACCACACTGTTAAGTTGGTGGTACTTATTATAGGATCCCTCGGTGGAGTGAGACAAACACTGCTTTCAGAACTGAAGAAGATACCGGCGTGTCGAAACTCGGCAGAAATCTTGGCCGGAAGCATGCAGAAGGCCGTTATTCTTGGATCGTTACGTCTGCTCAGAGCACACGACTTGCGGACCCAGTGATCACTGACTCTACGGCGTAGAGAGTGGTCTCTGGTACTACCAGCGCACCCTCTCTGGCATCGGAGACAGAGAGAAGGGCGACTGGCTTTGTAAAAAAAAAAAAAAAAATAATAATAATAATACGTAGTCCTCCTCGACCACCAACTCAAGACAATGTTTGTTATTGAGTTCTCCGCCCCAGCGGAGACAAACATTGTCTTGAAGGAGGAGGAAAAACGGACTAAATATCGAGATCTTCTCTACGAGCTCCGCAGGCTCTATCCAGACCACTCTGTTAAGCTTGTCGTATTGATAATAGGATCCCTCGGTGGAGTGAGGCACACACTGCTCTCTGAATTGAGAAAAATACCGGCATGCCGAAATTCGGCAGAAATCTTAGCCGGAAAAATGCAGAAGGCCGTCATTCTTGGCTCGTTGCGCCTACTCAGAGCACACGATTCGCGGACCCAGTAATCACTGACTCTACGGCGTAGAGAGTGGTTACTGGTACTACCAGCGTACCCTCTCTGGTTGCATCGGAGACAGAGAGAAGGGCGACTGGCTTTGGGGAAAAAAAAAAAAATTAAAAAAAAAAATAAATAAAAAAAATAATAATAATAATAATAATAATAATAATAATAATAATAATAATAATAATAATAATAATAATAATAATAATAATAATAATAATAATAATAATAATAATAATAATAAAATTATGTGAAGTATATCGTTAGGGCCCATGTTGAAGATGACCTGTGCAGGAGATGTCGTCAGCAGCCTGAAACCATACAACATATCACGGCTGCCTGCCAAACGTTAGCTGCCACCGAATACCTCACGAGGCATAATCAAGTTGCCAAAATTGTTCATCAAGGCTTGGCACGGCGACACGGTTTACTGAATGAAGAGGTGCCTTACTACCAGTACACTCCAAGTCCAGTGTTGGAGAATGATACCCACAAGCTGTACTGGGACCGTTCCGTGTTGACGGACCGAACAGTTGTCCACAACAGACCGGATATCATCTTGTTGGAGAAACTCAAAAAGGAAGCTTGCCTGATAGATGTAGGAATCCCTAATGACCACAACGTCCAAAACTACTTTGCTGAAAAGGAAGGCAAATACCAGCGACTCGGGCAAGAAATTCAACAAATGTGGCATCAAGAGAGTGTGGCGATAATCCCCTTGATAATCTCGACGACCGGAGTAGTTCCCAAAACACTTGTCGCCAATCTAACAAAGCTTGGAATCGCCGATAAGATTGCAGCCATCCAAAAAGCCGTAATCCTGTCTACTACCTCAATCGTCCGCTCATTCCTTAATTCAACGCCATAATCGCAAGTATCTTGCTGCGGCCGATACTTGTCTGTGTACCCACCATCAGTGGAGATTTAATTTGAATGATAATAATAATAATAATAATAATAATAATGTAAAGTAAATGTTTTATACCGTTCCGGAGAAAATGTGCAGACAAAAAAAAGTTACAGACAGACCGACAGACAGATCGACAGACAGATCGACACACCGAGTGACAGAAATTGTTTTTGCTCAAATTTAAAATCTCGACGTTTTATGGCATTCTGAACCTATGTCAAGAAAACAAATTTTGAATTTCTTTCACGATTACTATACTTTCAATCCACTACGTGGATGTGGAAGTAATTAAAGAAAAATAGAATTTAATATCCTTCTTCTCATCCAACTTTGTTTAGCATGATACAATTTTGTAATTTCTATATATTCGGTCCTATCCAATAACGTTACTGCTTCGTCTACAAAGGTCAAACACAAACTCCCAGAGAGTTTAGGTGATCTTGTGGATGTGCAACAACGACCTGTGACAGAGAGCATATTAATAGGGGTAATATGTATATTGTTCTGTATATTAATACTGTATCCCAGCAAACATTTTTGTTAAAATTAGCTCCATCTCGACTTGAGAAAAACAAATTTACTTATCAAAGTAATTATAACGTAAAGTTGACTGAAAAAATAGACTTCCGATGAAAGTTGCAACCACAACTTCTCAGCTGGCTGCCGAGGAAGCTATGAAAGCGTAGCAACCAGTTAGCTCAGGGCTGGTCGAGGGTCACTAGGTGGCGAGAAGAGTTATATATTTTTGTTTCTTAACAATTATTTGCTTGTCAAATTTACTAAACAAAACTTTAATAAACTATACAAATTTGGACGCCAGCGTATTCAGTAAATAACACTCTTGCAAACTTTATCAGGGGGAGAAAACAATCAAAATCAAATATAAAACAAATAATATATTAACATAAGTATAAAAGAGTGAAAATTTTACAACACTTTACAATTTAGTAGAAATATTAATGGTGAAATTTGATTTAATTAGTTAAACAACAAAAATTTAGTTTAGAAAAAAAATTAAATTTGAATATTAACAAAAAAATTACAATGAAACGATCAACTGGTTTACAAATTATCTTCTGACCAAAAGTTGAATTTTGCACATAAATTTGGCTACTTAGCTTAGCGGGGACGTGGAATCCCGACGAGGTCTGTTCCTGAAGATGGCCACGGGTACCCGGGAAGGACGTAATATTCAGGTCCTGACAACGCTGATTTCCAGGAGACGCTGCGTCGGAATAGTATCCAATACTTTTAGGATAACTCCAAATATTCAAGTTATGCCTTGTGCCTTGCTTCAATGGTGGTTTGGTCCAGGATTTTACATGAAAAAGGGGAATGTAAAGAACCAGTTGATAATATAAAAACTTTAAAATGGTGGGAAAAAAGAGATACAAGAAAACTCCAAAAAACTATGGTGACGAAGGTCACTACAAAACCAAACTATCAGCAATTGAATAAAAAACCTGAGTCTTGATAAAATTTTACTTTACTCTACTACTGAAAATGTATGAATAAACTACTGATTAATATAATATATGAAATTAATAAATAAGAAACTCTACTCTCATGAAATTTTAGCCGTTTACAAAATGGCTGACTGGTTATGACCAAAAACTTGAATGAAGGTAACAAAATTTAGTTAGAATTAGAGAGAAAATAGGTATCTGAATTACTATCTGAAAAAAACTAATACTGTAACAAATATAGCAAACAGAATTATGGGTTTAATCTCCCAAAAAAAATTAACTAATAAAAAATGATATCTTAACCTCTTGTACTAACACGAGGTTAACTAAATGCGACAAAATGACTTTGGGTTTCGACTTTTAATGAGATAAGATTGTCTACACACGATTAAGAAACAAAGATTCTAATTTATCCTTTGATTAATTTCCGAGTTTAATCCTCGTACAAATAATCTAAATAATGACAAACACCACGGTATTGTGTCTCAAGCGACCACAAAATACAAAATTGCCGCGATAATTAATGAATTGGCATGTGTCCAAATGGACGCCGACATCACACAAACATGTGTGTTAATAAAATTAATTATTATACGGAATAGCCTTTAATTCCCAAAAATAACTATACAGCAACGTTAACTCAATAATATGACATCATTTAATAATCAAATATATTCAAAATATCAAAGGATTAAAGAAATAAACGTGAAAATTCGTTAAAGAACAAGTAACAAGTCTGCACTCACCTAGGTCGAAATCAAAAGTGAACTAGCAGGGATATTTCAAATGATGGTTCTACCGCGTTTGCGCACTTGTTGACTTCCGGTCGTTATTTCGGCGGGTAATTCAAATTTATTTAGCACGGGTGCTTAAACGAAAAAATAGCACGGGTGCTTAAACGAAAAAATAATTTTTTCGTTACACCACGGAAACTACCGAGAAAAAAAATTTTTTTTTCCAAAACTAAGTTTAAAAAAAAAATTTTTTTTTTTTTTTTGTAAAAGAAAACACCCTATACATCACGCTATTATCGTATAGTTTAATTACTCGAGGAGGGACGAAAAAAAAAATCAAGAGAGCAGGAAGTAGTGACAAAAAATTTTTTTATAACCAACCTTGTATAATTTCTAATTATACAAGATAGGTACCACAAGAAAAGTTCGTTTACCACTGGACAAAGTCATCAACATCACCAATTCCGAGACTATTCAACAAGAGTCCACGTATAGTCAAAGAGATACAAAAAGAGGAAAGGTAATTTGACTACACCCATTCTGCGCTAAGTCAAGTTGCATGAAAAGCCTCGATAATGAGTGTTGCTCGACAGCACACGAGAAACTTTTGAAAATTCCACCCGGAAGAGATAATGCTTCCCCCAGAGTAAAATGAAACTAGAAAAGAGAATAAGAAAAAAGGAAGGATTAAATGTTTTAGGGGAGGACCACTAAGGATCAGTCCCCACAGGCATTGTGGTGAAATACCTGAGCAGCGTTGTAGCGGCTGCCAGTGCTAAAATTGGTAGAGGCATAAGCACACCTAAACCACGATACAGGAACCAAGTTACCTGCCTAGATACAACAGTAGAAGAAATGTCCTAACTGTTAACAAAAAGAATTGGATATAGCTCCAAGGGCTTAAACTAGAAGTACGAAACAACTAAACCTTATTGGATACATCTCCAGGCTAAAACTAGATGATCGCTACAACTAGGTGACAAAAAAGGACCATTGTTCGGGAATACTCCTGCTTTCGGCGCGATGAGCAGTGTCTCGACAGGGCGATAAATCAAGGGCTGAGGTGAAGCGGGGAGGAAGACCTGTCTCTCGAGGAACGTCAGACGACCTAGGCCACTCCTGACTGACAAGCCCCCTGGCCTACGTGTCCGCTCGACCCTCCTTGACCCTCTGTCATTGAAGGCAGCCCGATCGAAACTAGTTCATCCCCATCCCGAAGTAGGTTCCCTAATGGCAATTAAAATATCCTACTAAGTAGGATAAGGTTAAAGTTTACCTACTAGAGAGTAAACATAAAGATAATAATTGATGCCTTAAATACCCATCAAGACAACAATAGTGATATTTATCAACAACAATACCAAACGACAACAATTATATTCACGATGACGAAAAACACTAGATGGGACATAACAATTTTTGAGAACACTATATAAACAAGATAGAGATAAAAGATAAAGTATTTTAGCAATTTACCTAGCTGAAGAAACAATAAGCAGTAAAAACACAAAGTTACTGATTTAAATTCAGCAAAGACTCAACTAAATGAAGGTATAAAGGAAAACTACTTGAATCACCGCTAAGTATCTTGTACTATAGAACAGCGACAATCTGTATAACAAACGGCACACGCCAGGCAGGAAAGATATGTTACCACGAACAAATTCCTGCAAAGATACGTGGACTTAATCCACAAACAAGATACGTGGACTCAACCCACAAGATACGCAAAATTACGTGGACTTTACCCACAAACCAAAATGCGTAGGACTTAACCCACAAGCTAAACAATATGTCTACCAGACCACAAATTCAAAAGGCACAACTGGTAAATGACATATTATAAACATCATCAAAAACACAGGTAGGAAGTTTCCATACAACAAAAGACCAAAGGCCTTTCACCAAATTCTAATCATTAGTTGAAGAGTACTCTAGCAAAATTGTCAAAAAGCTACTTATAATACAAACGACTAAAGTAGTCAACTAGGCAAAAATAAAAATAAGAGATAGTGATCCTAGAGAAATATAGGAAAATAGAAAATAGCGATAGAAGGAAAGAGACAATCACAAAGAAGAAGAATGACGCTGTTATGTCATATTTTTGACATCAACCATGCGCAAGAAAATTCACCAAAAATGTGCCTATAAGAGACGAACCTGTATTATGACAGCGAACTCCGATAAACCACAATAAACTCGATAAGAAACGAGAGTGAGTCGTTTGTCTAATAACTAACTTGAAAAATTTATGAATACATATTACGACAACAGATTCCCAAGATATTCAAAAATAAACCGATAAAGGACGGTATTGAATCGTTTGTCTAATATTTTACACAAAAATTATTATTCGGTAGTCACAGGTATCATTTTTATTAAGACAAGACACGAAAAGATAAACTTGGTGAACTTTCAACTGCGTAGTTGAAATCAATTGCTTGATTATAGACACAATCAGCAAAAAAGTGGCCCACCCTTCAACCCTTGAGTAACTGTTGTTACTCAGCCGGAAAAAGAAAAGACATTAAAAAAGATAGAGACATTTTTATTCTAAGTGTTCCTAGTTCGAACCCCCTGGTTCGGAGTCATCGTCCGAGTCTAAATTCGCGTAGTCTGGTTTAAGATCCTTAACATGCCAATTTCCAATGTCATTACCATCGGTATCCTTAAGATTATAAACTAAATTAGAAATTACCTTTTTAACAATACAAGGAATATACTTAGCAGCCAATTTTGCAGAATAGTTTTTCGTTTTACTAGATAAGGTATAATTTTTCTTCCAAACTCTATCACCCACATGAAATTTAACTTCACGTTTCCTTAAATTATATTGTTTTGCATTACGAAGGTAAGCATCATACAAACGTGCGCGAACATCAATATATAATTCAGGTAACTCCTGTAGATCATTAATTAATTTATTCTTCTCACTGACCGATATCAAATTATCTGCATTTTCAGATATTTTACCATAATAATCCCCAGATAATGGAATATTCCTCCCAAAATTTAAAAATGCTGGGAAATAACCCGTTACCTCATGTTTGGCTAATCTAATAGCCTGGGTAACTTTAAAAATAGCAGTATCCCATGTTTTATGGTTACCATGAATATAAGATCTAAGTGCAGTTACAATGACTTTATTTACTCGCTCTGTATGATTAATTTGAGGGTGATATAATGCATTTAGAAAAACTTTCTGTACTTTATAATTCTCCATAAAAGTTTGAAATTGTTTACTAGTAAATTGACTACCATTGTCACAACAGAAAATCTGCGGACAGCCATAAATAAGAAAAACTTGATTTTCTAAAAATTTAATTATACCTTTGGATGTGGCTTTTGACATAGGATGAACTAAGACATATTTCGTAAACCAGTCCACTACTACTAGAACATAACGATTACCATTTTTCGAACAAGGATACGGACCTAACAAATCTGCAGAAATAAGTTGAAAGGGAAAATTTATATTTCTATATGACCCCATTAAACCAGCTCTAGGTAAATTTGGACTTTTACTAGCCAAACAGATAGTACATTTTTTAACATAACGATATACATCTCTACGAATACCAGGCCAATAATAAAGTTCTAAAATACGAGAAAGAGTTTTGGAGACTCCAAAATGTCCTGCAGTTTCGTCATCATGATATAATTCAAAAATTTCGGCACGATTAGCAGCAGGCACAACAATTTTCCAATCTGACAAATTATTAATCTCGGGTTGATTACAAAAAACATGTTTATAAATAATGTCGTTCTCAGCTCGAAAAGCAGGGTAAGACTCAGGCTTTTCTTGGATTTTCTTAAGTAAATTATTATACCAGTCATCCCGTTTGAAAGTTGATACATCTAAGACTGAAATGTCCTGAACAGCACGTGATAAAGCATCAGCTACCACATTAAGTGAACCTTTCCTGTGTACGATTTCGAAATCATATTGCGATAATTTAACGGCCCATCTGGCCAAACGACCTGAAGGGTTAGAAAGATTATGCAGCCAGATCAGCGATACATGATCGGTTTCGACCTTAAAGTGAGTCCCTTCAATGAACTTTCGGTAGGTTTCTATTCCCACGAGACAGGCATATAATTCTTTTTCACTTGTTGTGTATTTACGTTGACATGAAGTTAACATTTTACTACCATACGCAATAGGATGTTCGATACCATCACATTCTTGATATAAAATATATCCAATAGCTGTATTAGACGCGTCACACTGAATAACAAACTGCTTAGAAAAATCTGGACTAGCCAATATAGGAGCAGTTGTTAATCTATGTTTAATTTCCTGAAAAGCTTCATCGGCTTCTGGAGTCCAAGAAATAGCTTGACCTTTTTTCCTACCACGAATTAAATCAGTTAGGGGTGCACAGAGAGCAGAAAAATCTTTAATAAATCTTCGATACCAACCGACTAATCCAATTAATCTTTTAATTCCGGTAGTGGTTTTTGGAATCGGATAATTAACTATAGCTTCAACTTTCGAAGGATCTGTACGTAGACCTTCACCATCAACTACATAACCTAAATACGTAAGCGAAGAACGACAAAATTCACTTTTCTTTAAATTAATTGTGAGATTGGCAGACTTAAGTCGATAAAAAACCTTTTTCAATACGTCAATATGAGTGGCAAAATCTGGTGTAGCGATAATTATGTCATCTAAATACACAAAAGCAAAAGGCTCTAATGAGGGATCAATTACTTGGTCCATCAGCCTAACCATAGTTTTTGGACTATTTGAAAGACCAAACGGCATTACGACATACTCAAAAAGTCCTCTCCCCGTGACAGCGAATGCAGTCTTAGGGCGAGAAGAGGGGTCAAGAGGTATTTGGTTAAACGCATGACGCAAATCTATAGAACTAAGAAAACAAGCATCTTTTAATTTACTTAATATACTATCAATCAATGGCATAGGATAAGCATCGTCTACAGTAACTTGATTTAATTTTCTACCATCAAAACATACACGATATTCCCCCGGATCTTTCTTTGGTACTAGCCATAAAGGACTACACCACGGTGACTGCGAAGGTTGAATAATATTGAGACGTAACATTTCATCAATTTCTTTATTAAGATGTTTTTGCATAGCAGGCGACAATGGATATTGCCGCTGCTTAATAGGTTTACTGTCCCCAGTATCTATTGAATGAGTGATCAAATGTGTCCGTCCCAACCTATCACTAGGAGCAATTGTCTCATATAAATCAATAACTTTTTGTAACTGATACTTTTCACTTAAGGCAAGATTTACCAAAGGTTGTATAGTATTGACTGTACATAAATTTGATACTTGAGCTTTATAAGTAAATTTCTTAAAATCAACGAAAATTTCAAAAGTTTTCAAAAAATCTACTCCCAAAATTAAATCATGTGTTAAAGAAGGAATGACTAATATTTTCATAGTTTTTGAAATGTTACCAAGGGTAACCGGAATCTTTACGTAACCAAACACATTTTGACTGTTCCCATCTGCCGTTGTAACATGTAAACTCTGATCAGGAGATACAGAAATATTTAATTTTGTTAATAAATTTACACCAGAAGAGCCAAATATTGATGAATTGCTACCACAATCAACTAAAGCACGAACTGAATTATCAAAAATTTTAATATCTACATAGGGACGTGAATCGTGAGGTTTACTCACAAAAACTGGATTACTACTGTTTACTGACTTACTAGATTTATAAAAATTTTTAACAGTATTGACCCATGTGTCCCACTCTAATCGTGACGTTTTAATTTTTATTTTGCGGAAGTTTTCCCGTTGCCTTTGCCCTTGCCTTTGCCTTGGCATGTCTCTGTGTCTCGAGAAGTAGAGGCCACAGGTTCTGGACTTTGCGCAGCAGTGACAGTGTCCAGGTTTCCGCCACCAGTTACTACGTTTTTTGGACTACAATTGCAGTTTGGCTTTGTGACATTTTTACGTCCGCAACCATAACAAAAAATACTTCTTAGTTGTTTACAAGAATTATAGGCATGGCCAACCTGATTGCAATTCCAACATCGCAATGTGGAAACTGCAGCCAGAGTGGAAGATAAATTTCTTTGAGCAGCATTGGCTTTATTAAAATTACGGAAATCACGGGACATATTTTGACTTGTATCAAAATTACGAGAAACATTTTTACTTGAATTGAAATTACGAGAAGTATTTTTGTTTACGGTGGAGCTAGAAGGTAAGGTATAATTTAACTCTGGTTCTAACAAACTAGTGTTCCCAGAAGGGGGTGGCTTATATCGATCAGACATGGTGCGTGCTTCTTCTAAACGTTTACATAAATTTGAGAGTTCGGAGACAGTATTAGGCTGCTCCAGAGCTAAACGGTCGACATAATAAGGCAATAAATTTCTACGAATTTTATTAACTTTCACGATTTCTGAAGGTTTTTCAGACAGTCTATTAAAAAGGTTTTCCATTGAGGCAATGAAAATTGTGACTCGTTCGTCACAGCCTTGTGTTCTATTGTTTAATTCAATCCACAAATCATCTTCATAGAAATACGGGAGAAAATCTCTTTTTAATTGTTCGACTAACGTATCCCAATCGTTAAATCGGTGTCGATTGCTACAAAACCATGTCCACGCATCATCTCTAAACAAATCACAAGCTGACAAAAATAATTCTGACTTAGGCAAACCTCTAGCTGCACGTAACATTTCAACTTTTTCCAAAAAAGAGTTAACCGATTCTTGGTTAGAACCACCAAACTGTAAATTCCATTTATAGGGAGCAACATATTTCGCCGGAAACCGTTCTGGTGCCGTAGAAACTGTAGGACCAGGTGAAGATGTAGCCGCAGGAGATATAGTTTTTAAAGCTATGTCACCTTCTAAACCCAAAACATCAACTTGCAATGTTTTTTTAGTAGTTTCCTCCTCTTCAGCATCAGCTTTTAAACGCTGTACTCTACCAGAAATATGGTTTAACCTTGAAGAAATTCTTTTATAAGCCGCATCTGCGGTTGTACCAGAAAAATTATCAATAACAGACTGTAAGTCGGTTATTGTTTCCTTAATTTCTTTAACATCTGACTTATGGTCAAAAGGATTTACAATACTGCCATAGCTAAAACTACGATTGGCATCTTCCTGATGCAAAACCCCCCTTAAAATTTTTCTTCTTCTATCGGCATCTCCGATAGGTTCAATATTTCTGATCATTAACTCATAAGTAACTTCTTTAGTTTTCAAATGATTAGGCTCCATTTTGGGTTTATAAGTTGACCAAAAGTTAATAGAAAAGATAAGAGACGGTAAACTCTACGATAAACAAATTTAATATCAAAATTATACGGTTAAATTACTGTAACTCTAAAATTTTTTTCACAATACTTTTAAATTACAAGTCAAAATAAAATGTGAGGAGAAACTTCACAAAATATTAGCAAAAGATATACCAAAACAGCGATAAATGTCAACAAGATAGCAAAATAATTCAAATAGGCAGAGATAATCTTTCAATATCAAAACAAATAAATAAATCAGATAACGAGAAATTTTCTATCATAAAATATTGTACACCGAATACGCAAGTGTGACAATATCAAAATACAAAATATAAGAAAAATATCAATAAATCTAGCAGAGTCTTCCTTTGGTCAGAATACTTGATTGTTTCGTTCCCTGTATTTGCAAGAATATCAGTTTTAAGAAAAAGAGTAACAAAATTCAAAAACAATTATTTTAAAAATTCAAAATTTCTAACTCGGGCCCCACGTTGGGCGCCAATTTGCAACCACAACTTCTCAGCTGGCTGCCGAGGAAGCTATGAAAGCGTAGCAACCAGTTAGCTCAGGGCTGGTCGAGGGTCACTAGGTGGCGAGAAGAGTTATATATTTTTGTTTCTTAACAATTATTTGCTTGTCAAATTTACTAAACAAAACTTTAATAAACTATACAAATTTGGACGCCAGCGTATTCAGTAAATAACACTCTTGCAAACTTTATCAGGGGGAGAAAACAATCAAAATCAAATATAAAACAAATAATATATTAACATAAGTATAAAAGAGTGAAAATTTTACAACACTTTACAATTTAGTAGAAATATTAATGGTGAAATTTGATTTAATTAGTTAAACAACAAAAATTTAGTTTAGAAAAAAAATTAAATTTGAATATTAACAAAAAAATTACAATGAAACGATCAACTGGTTTACAAATTATCTTCTGACCAAAAGTTGAATTTTGCACATAAATTTGGCTACTTAGCTTAGCGGGGACGTGGAATCCCGACGAGGTCTGTTCCTGAAGATGGCCACGGGTACCCGGGAAGGACGTAATATTCAGGTCCTGACAACGCTGATTTCCAGGAGACGCTGCGTCGGAATAGTATCCAATACTTTTAGGATAACTCCAAATATTCAAGTTATGCCTTGTGCCTTGCTTCAATGGTGGTTTGGTCCAGGATTTTACATGAAAAAGGGGAATGTAAAGAACCAGTTGATAATATAAAAACTTTAAAATGGTGGGAAAAAAGAGATACAAGAAAACTCCAAAAAACTATGGTGACGAAGGTCACTGCAAAACCAAACTATCAGCAATTGAATAAAAAACCTGAGTCTTGATAAAATTTTACTTTACTCTACTACTGAAAATGTATGAATAAACTACTGATTAATATAATATATGAAATTAATAAATAAGAAAACTCTACTCTCATGAAATTTTAGCCGTTTACAAAATGGCTGACTGGTTATGACCAAAAACTTGAATGAAGGTAACAAAATTTAGTTAGAATTAGAGAGAAAATAGGTATCTGAATTACTATCTGAAAAAAACTAATACTGTAACAAATATAGCAAACAGAATTATGGGTTTAATCTCCCAAAAAAAATTAACTAATAAAAAATGATATCTTAACCTCTTGTACTAACACGAGGTTAACTAAATGCGACAAAATGACTTTGGGTTTCGACTTTTAATGAGATAAGATTGTCTACACACGATTAAGAAACAAAGATTCTAATTTATCCTTTGATTAATTTCCGAGTTTAATCCTCGTACAAATAATATAAATAATGACAAACACCACGGTATTGTGTCTCAAGCGACCACAAAATACAAAATTGCCGCGATAATTAATGAATTGGCATGTGTCCAAATGGACGCCGACATCACACAAACATGTGTGTTAATAAAATTAATTATTATACGGAATAGCCTTTAATTCCCAAAAATAACTATACAGCAACGTTAACTCAATAATATGACATCATTTAATAATCAAATATATTCAAAATATCAAAGGATTAAAGAAATAAACGTGAAAATTCGTTAAAGAACAAGTAACAAGTCTGCACTCACCTAGGTCGAAATCAAAAGTGAACTAGCAGGGATATTTCAAATGATGGTTCTACCGCGTTTGCGCACTTGTTGACTTCCGGTCGTTATTTCGGCGGGTAATTCAAATTTATTTAGCACGGGTGCTTAAACGAAAAAATAGCACGGGTGCTTAAACGAAAAAATATTTTTTTCGTTACAAAGTTTACCTTTAAGTTTTAATTTAGATTTCAGTATACGTAAATAATATCAATTAATCTATCCCATCCACAATTTTCTTTGAAAGTAAATTTAACAAAAGCAGCTAGTGAGAAACTAATAAACTAATCTACCAAAAACGACTTCAAGGATAAATTTCCGAAAGGCCGAAATCGGTATATAATTAGGTAGTATTTACCTATTTAGCGACTAAAAGTATTTCTAATAATCGAATAAAAAAATTTAAATTTTTTTTTCTTGAAGTAGGTTTAGAATGGTATGAATCGTCGAGACTTTAAAATTGAGCGAAATAAATTTTTCTGTCTGTCTCTCTGTCGGTCTGTCTGTCGGCCTGTCCGTAACATTTTTATCCCCACGTTTTTTCCGGAACGGTTTAAGATATTGACTTGAAATTTTAAACGCGTATATACTATAACGAGATCTGGAACTGGATTGTCTTTTAAAGATATCAGGTGAAGGGATGGGGGCAAATATGGGTAAATAGGTGGAAATATGTAAAGCAAGCTGATAAGAGTACAGAAACTTGAAATTTGATGTATGTACTACAAACCAAGGCCTCGATTATTTTTATAGCATTTTTCATCCCCCCACTCAATTATTAAAGGGGTTGACAAAATAAAATTTAAATATTCGCTTGAAATTTGGTACATGTATATACTATAATGACATCAGGAACTATATTATATTTTGGGATTATCCTGATGAAGGGTTGAGGGTTAAATAAAGGTAAATAGAGGAAAATACGTAAAGCAAGCTGGTAAGAGTACAAAAACTTGAAATTCGGTGTATGTACTAGAAGCCAAGGCCTCAGACTTTTTATAATATTTTTTAATCCCCCCACCACCCCTATTACATTATTGAAGGCGGTGGTAAAATAAAATTGATATATTCACTTGAAATTTGGTACACGTGTGTATTATAACGACATCTGAAACTAGATTATATTTTGAGATGATGCTGTTGAAGGGTTGGGGGTTAAATAGGGGTAAATAGGGAAAATAAGTAAAGTTGGTAAGAGTACAGTAACTTGAAATTCAATGTATGTACTAGAAGCCAAAGCCTCAGATTTTTTAATAATATTTTTCAACCTCCCCACTACCCCTCCATTATTAAAGGGGTTGATGAAATAAAATTGAAATATTCATTTGAAATTAGGTACACGTATGTATTTTAACGACATCTGGAACTAGATTATATTTTGAGATGATTCCGTTGAAGGGTGGGGGTTAGACAGGGGTAAATATGGGAAAATAAGTAAAGCAAGCTGGTAAGAGTACAAAAACTTAAAATTCGGTGTGTTTATTAGAAACCAAGTCCTCAGATTTTTTGATAATATTTTTCAACCCCCCAACCCCTACTCCATTATTAAAGGCGTTGATAAAAAAATAAAATTGAGATATTCACTTGAAATTTGGTACACGTAGGTATATGTTATAACGACATCTGGAATTAGTTTGTATTTTGAGATGATTCCGTTGAAGGGCTGAGAGTTGAATAGGGGTAGGTAGGGGAAAATAAGTAAAGCAAGCTAGTAAGAGTACAGAAATTTGGGATTTGGTGTATATACTAGAAGCGAAGCGACCTCGAGTTTTTTTATAATATTTTCCATATCTGCCCCAAATATTATTAAAATTCTATGACCAATAATTTCTACATACTAGAGTGCAAATCCAGTCAAGATGTTTCCTTTAAAGTGACTTGGATGAAAAATCTGGATGTGGAAGTAGTGATTCCTTAGGCAGCGGTTTTTATATGTGCTTTTTATATTTTCTAATTCTGTAGATAACACATTGTAAAGTCTGGATCCATAATAGAAAATAAATCTTTGGGTATGCATCTTTCGGAATATTGGCACTTGTACAGAAAGGTTTGTGTTCCAGTGGGTTCCATGTTTATGGTTTATAATATTTGGTGGTGATTTAAACATCCACAGTACGTATACAGTTTTCTTACATTAAACAGTCATATTTCGTTATAAAATAATTCTGTGTCGTTTTTCTTTATTAAATATCCATTGTTAGTAAGGAGTTCTGGACAATTTGTAAATATTCAATTGAATTGTTACTTAATTAATAATTTTTATATTTTTTAAAGTTTTATCAGCATGTTCTTTAGGGTATCGATTGAAACCTGTGAAAAGTAAAATTGTTGACGTGTTTCCAGATTTATTATAAAATTACTGTATATCCAAGTTACATATGTATGTTCTTTTCAATAAAAGAATTAATTGTAAACATATTCTTTATAGGATTTTGCAAACAGTAGAAAAAACTTTCTATGAGAACTAAAAGAAAAACTGTCTTTAAAATTATTGATTTACAATATTTGCATTCTTTTGATAACCTGAATTCTGGTTATGCTAGCAATTATAAGTAAACAAAAAAACAATTCATTTTTAAATATGTATAGGGTATATAGGCTCCATTACTAGTTAGGTAACACAGGTGAAAATATGTTTTTTCATTCAGGTAATGTCAAGAGACTTAGTAATTGTCTTGGTTTTTGCATGATACATCGTGTGAGAGGCTTTGGGCCTTTCTGATGACCTTCAGAATAATGGCGAAAAGCGTTTCAAAGGCTAAGCTCTTTATAATATTACATATTAAATAGACTACTTATTGGTAATATATTGTTGCAAAACATGAAATTTGGCACAATTTCTTGTGAGGCCCGTGAGAATTTTTTACATTCAAATTTCTATTTAAAACGATTAAAATGACCCTTTTCATATTCATCAGTCAGATTACTAAAATGGGGCAACTTAATGTGATTAAGTGGAAACCTGTTAAGCAGGAACTGAGCGTAGAAGAGATTTATGTAACGAATAGGCGAAAAAAAAGAACAAAGGAAACATCACATGCGGCAACTGTAGATTAAGCGGAAACCGGATGACAGGAAGATAATTTTTAAGCCAAAGTGAGCTCAGATTACAAAGCGGAAATGCGAGAGTACCGTTTCTGTAATTAGCAAGCAGGCAAGTGAATATTAGCATATTTATTCTGGTAAAATTGGAGATCAACACCGTAGGGATAAAACAGAGTAAATTTTGCACAAGAAATGTTCTTTACTCTTTCGTACTAAACAACCTGTTTTAACATAAATGTGAACATACCATACACTAGTACAGAAGCCAGCATGCAATTACCTGACACCTGTAACGTTAAATTTCTTAACTTTACTTACTGAAATAAAACGAATCAATTAGAATATAACTACTTTAATAGTTTACAGAAAAATACACAAACAATGGTAGAGCAAGTGACATCAGGGTGCAGGTAAACTACAAAAAGCTTTCGACGGAATAATAATATAAAAAATCATTAACAGTCCATATAACAGAAGTAAAATGCAATGCAGAATGGTATATAACAGGAATTCGCATACAGTAAAAAAATGAAACAAACTAAACGCGGTCTGGCCAGAGCGTTATAAACAAATAATTTTTACGTTAACATACATAAGCTCAACTAAATTACATTGAGACACAAGATGAAAATAATACAAACTGTACGTAAAATTAATTACAAAAATGGCCCAACAATTAGTAATTTCGACATAAACTTGTTTGTTAATTGAACACTGCGTTTCAGTGGCGGCTCGTCAGGGGAGGCAGGGGAGGCTGAGCCTCCCCTTGGAAGAACCACCATATCTTCAAAAGTAATATCTTAAGAAATTTCTATTAGGTATATCTCAATTTTCAATATTTTTTATTGTTTATTATTCATTAATTAATTTTCAGTTTATATATAACATTTTTGCATTTCCTTTCCACAAACATACCTATAACGTTACAGTCCGGATAGTTTTTGTATGCATATTTCCCGGTCGGCCGGTCTTTTACTGAATGAACACTGCGGTTCGCTGGAGGCTAATACGAAATAGCTTCCAACTTTACCGCATTTACTTATAACATGAATGACCTTGAATTTCTTTGCGCTGTGTAAAATAGCAACAATTGGAATAGCCAAATATGAGGCTAGCCTCAGATCTTAGTTTTTATAGCGCATGTGCACAGGTCATTCAAGATTCAGGTGATTCACAAAGAAAACGAACTGACGTCTGACAGTTGCGTTTAACCAGTTAAGAACAACTTGACGTATAAATACATAAAACATTTGATAGGCGGGCTAGAAATAAGTGCTCTAGGTGAAAATATTCCCAACAACATCTCTTGTTGTCCAGACGTGGTGGATTATTTGTTATTAAATGGATTTACTACTCTTATTTATGACGAAAAGGTAAGAATTAAAAGAAATGCCAGGCCTACACCAGCAATGCTTTCGTTAGTTTTTAAAAGTGGTAAACAAAACAGAGGGTTTTGTGATAACAATTATAAAAAAGTCGAGTGGTTAACGGCATCAACAGTTAGAAACAAATTATATTGTTGGAGATGTTTATTATTTACTAATGATCAATCCTCAATTTGGGGCAGGGCCGGGTTTAATAATTTGCAAAACTTGTCGCGAGGTTTAGAAAGGCACGAAAAATCCCAGAAGCACATTTCATCTTGCATTAAATTCGAAATGTTTGGTAAACAAAATATTGTAAATTTCTTGGATTCTGCACATAAGAGAGAAATAGAAAATGTTAACGAAAAGGTCCGTGAGAATAGGGAAATATTGAAGAGGTTAATAGATGTCGTTATATAGTTATCTTCACAAGAAAATTCTTTCCGAGGACATGACGAAAAACGAGAATCGTGCAATAAAGGAAATTTCAAAGAGCTGGTAGATTTTTTAAAAACTTATGACCCAAAATTAGAGAACTTTTTGAATAACGCCACTATTTTTTGAGACAATTCCGGTAAGCTTCTGTAGAATGATCATTTTCAACACTTAAACGCATAAAAACATTTTTACTAGAAACAAAATGAGTCAAGACCGCCTTTCAAATGTATCGCTTATTTCAATAGAAAAACGTTTTTTGTCAGAATTAAGTAAACGCGATTCATTTTATGATGAAATAATCAACCATTTTGCTAGTTCCAAAAATCGCAGGTTACCACTCATTTATAAAAATATTCAGGCTTTAAAGCAGAGATTAATATAGGTAGTTGTTATTTTAGAAAAAATATTTATTTGTGTTATTTATTTTTTAAGGAATATTTTTTATAATTCTCCATAATATAGAGTTCCGCGGTTATATTTTTTTTATATAACTTCTTTCTCAAAACTATTTTAATTTCTATTAAAACTTATAATTTTACACGCCTGGCAGTGATAATGAATACAATTTTTTGTTTATAGAAAAGCACTTTAATTTTTTTACCAAAACTATTTTTATTTTTATTAAAAGTTATATAATTTAATTACAAGTGGGATAGTAGGACTCCTTTGGATACCGACACCCGAGCCGTAGGAACGAGAATTTCATGAGAATGATTTTTTCACCTCATCATATTTTCTATTTCCTTTTCATTCTATTCTTTTATTAGTTCTATTCTCTCAAGTCGTGAATCGGTATCCTGGCGAACAACCCACGGCAAAAAAATGTAACGCGCCGTTGTAATACCTCAGGGGTGGTGGGGAAATGTACAAATTGTAGTCATATTGCACATCAGTTGTCTTTCAGAATATCAAGCCTCCTCTGCAGACAATATCACGAGCCGCCACTGCTGCGTTTTTATGCCCAAAACGGGGAGATGTCTAAAAAACGGGATGATATAGCTACCCTACCATAACGTTCAAACGAAATTATTCACGCACTATAGTCTTCTCATGGGGTACGAGAAGTCTTAAACGGACGGTAACGCTGGATACAATAGAAAATATTACTGGCCAAACGTGCAATGAACTAATAAAACCATCAATAATTCTGCATAGTTGCAAGCGGCTTCAAGCAGCAACATTTGCATCACCAGAGGCGTACGTAATAGAAAAGTCTGTACTTACAGTTAGTTCGACGAAAACATTACCTTGCTGTAGCTATGGGCAATAATACACAATAAACACATAACATATACATACATAACTACTTCTATTAGCAGTTATTAATCACTATATACAGATATTTACAAATATATGGCTGTTTTAATTCTTACAATCTACATGGCCAAAAACCGCCCGCTACGCCATTTTCCAGCGTCTCCTCGAGCCATAGCCGGTGTCTACTATTGGCTAAACTTGGTCGTACAAGATTGGTCAAGTATTTGTTATGACTAGCCGATAAGATTTAAATTAATGCTAATATCAGTATCTTATAATTTATATTTAAATTTAAATAATAAATAGAATAATCGCGCGCTGTTCCGCATTGGCACACAGAATTGAAATTTACAAATTAACTTATAGTGTGTTGCAAAACGCGTTGCTCACTATTGTGTAAGCTAGAGACATGATCAATCCTTGGCATCAGGGCATGGTAGGCAAGAGAAATGATATGAGATAATTTTTCTAAGTGGTGGAAGCTTTATTTATAAATGAAATTAATTATTTAAAAAACATCTTGATATTTATTAATCATTGCTTAAAAGTAGACACCTGCAGTTTTAAAATATCTCCAACTGTTATTCCCATAACTGAGACATATACCTGTCGGGATGTATGGCGGTCGTATTTTTGTGATAATTAAGTGAAAATTATTCAACAACAAATAAATCGGCTTCACACTTCTTTGTAATGCCCAGTGACATTAGGCCTGTCATTTTAAACAACAAACTGGAATTAATTACAAGTTTGGTTGTTATCTCTTGTTCCTTTGTTTTATTGTTTCAATTGTTTCATAGGCTTCTATGTCTTTCTTGGACAAATTCTATTCTCAACGAAAAACTGTGAAAAAGTCTAAAAGTACATACCTCAAATTAAATTCTACATCGATGGCCATATAGGGTAATCAAATTAGAAAAAAAAAAAACATTTAGAAATTAATTTTAATAATTTTCCATCAATTCGTATTCGAGATATTTAATTACTTCCACATTAACATAGTGGCTTGGAAGTATAGTAATCGCAAAAAAATTTTAAACAATTTTTTTTCTTGAAATAGGTTTAGAATGTCATGAAACGTCGAGATTTTAAATTCGAGCGAAGAAAAATTTTCTGTCTGTCTGTCTGTCTATCTATCTATCGGTCTGTCTGTCTGTCTGTAACATTTTTTTGTACGCACGTTTTCTCCCGAACGGTTTAAGATATTGAACTTCACATTTTGTACACATATATATAAAACGAGATCTGGAACTGGATTGTTTTTTGAAGATATCCGGTGAAGGGTTGGGGGGTAAATAGGGGTAAATATGTAAAGCAAGCTGGTAAGAGTACAACAACTTGAAAGTTGATGTATCTACTACAAGCCAAGGTCTCAAAATTTTTTGTAATATTTTTCATCCCCCCACCCCCTCCAATTCATTATTAAAGGGGTTGATAAAATAAAATTGAGATATTCACTTGAAATTTGGTACACGTATGTATTATAACGCCATCTGGAACTAGATTATATATATTTTGAGATGATTCAGTTGAAGGGTTCGGGGTTAAATAGGGGTAAATGGGGCAAAATAAGTAAAGCAAGCTGGTAAGAGTACAGAAACTTGAAATTCGGTGTATGTGCTAGAAGCTAAGGCTTCAGATTTTTTAACAATATTGAAATTTGATACACGTGTGTACCATAACGATATCTGGAACTAGATTATATTTTGAGATAATTCTGATGTTAGATTTGCGAAATTTAAAATGGCCACTCAAATGCAGTAAATAGGCAAAACTGACCGACAAAAAAAAATATTTTATGTCGACAAAAAATCTAACATCAAATAAACGAAATTTACCTATGATAACGTATATTTGAAGTTGTTTTGAGGCAAAAAGTTATGAATTTATTGATGCATTTATTAAAAAAAAATAGTTTTTGGGATATATGTAAGTAGATAATACATTTTTGAATACTTTTCTTTAAAAAAGCTATTTACAGAAAACTGATTCACTTTTTCTAAAAATGTACACAATGTACAATCACGTACCTACTCAATTTACATTGAAACGTTGTGCTACTGTTTTCACAATACTGAAAACCACGTAATTTTCAACGTTTTCCGATTTATTCTTGTTTTAATGTTTATTTCATTAAAAGCAACAAACTAAAAATAAAACTGAGGTGCAGTTTAGAAGATTAATACCTATGCTTCCACCTTCAAGAGGTGGAATTGTCAAAAAAAATTATATTAAATTATTTAACTTTGTTCACACTTGAAGTTTCCGGTTTATTCCTTGCAAAATTAGAAATTCGTCCTCTTAGAAAAAAACAAGTATGGAAACTATAATAATCGCAAAATAAATCATTGTTACTTATAATACATATCTTCAGCTTTAATTTGATCACCTATAAAGTGCCGATATCACTTTTCAAAGCTTTAATATTAACGATCAAAGTTAGATACTCATAGTGGAAAACTTTTTTTTTCGGGAATTAACAAACTTTGAATTCTTGTGGAATAAATTTTTCTAATTTTTTTGACTGAAGTCGTATTTTAGATAATTCCTTTAAATATGTTATCCAAGTATTTGTTTTTGTTCTTTGAATAAATTATTCATATGTCGACGAATTTTATGACATCATCGAAAATTCATGCAATGCTCCACTTTGATATGATATATGCAATCATTAAAGTACTCAAAAAATTATTGCAACACACGTAATACTTCGAGAAAATGTTACTTTTTAATGTCCAATTGGTTTTATATCATTTGCTTTTGCTAATCAACAGTTATAGCCACTTATGTACAGTGCGCGGGCGCTCCCGCAAGCCTATTCTAGCTTGAGTGGACGGCCGACGTAGCGCGATTTGAAGTGTTAATTAACAAATTACTGCTCGTTCAACTTTAATTCGAAAAACACATGCCATATATATTTCTTTGGTAAAATTTTCTGTTCTTTTCAGTGGTGCTGTTAGTTTTTTCATACAAGTTGATTTTATAATGTTATTCATGAAATATCGTATATTTGCAGTTAAATTGTTTAATAAAAAAATTTCCACACAATTTCTCGTGGTGGCATTTTGATACCGGGTGCCTCATTATATTTTGACCCTTTCTAAACTTATATAACTTTTGAAGTAATTGAGATAATGCAATGCGGTTTCCACAAGTCTTCCAAGTTTGATAAGTTTGTGCTGAGTAATCATGTTTCTTTGCACACTTCCGGTTTAACCGGAAATGACATAGCATATTTTCGGGGATAGAACAACTTTGTTATTTCAAATGGAACACCCTGTACATTTTTTCACAGTTGGAAAGTCCGTTGTTTCCCCTTTCCGAAAATGCCATATTTGTCATGGAAATTATACAGAGTGATGGTTTTATAAGGCTTTAAAGTGAATAATTGTATTGAAATGCTACGAAAAAAATAATGATTCACAAAGTAGACTATGGAAACAAAAGACATCACTTGTAAACGTTAAATTAGTCTATTGACAACTCGAGTACTTGTACTGTAAGAAAAATATTTACTTTAAATGAAAAAGCTAAGTGTGTAATCTTCTTTGCTGAAACTAAATCTTACAAAACAACGTAAAGAAGATTTAGGACTATGTTCAACAAAGAACCTCCAACAAAAAATTCAATTAGAAAATGGTACAGAAACTTTTGGAATTCGGGTTGTATTAACCGTAAAAAAAGAACTTCAAATAATGAAAATGGACTTGATAATGCAATTGAAATTTTGGAACTGACACGAAATGATCCTTCTTCTTCTACGAGAAAACTTTTCCGAAACAGGTATTCCGAAAACTACTGTTCATACCGATATGAACAATGTTCTAAAATTGAATGTTTCTAAAATTCAGATTCATCAAGAATTAAAAGAAACTGATTTTCCAAAACGAGTACAATTTTGTAGAAAAATTCTTGATTTACGTAGAAGAAATAAGCATTTTCTTGATAAGTTAATCATGTTAATCATGTCAGACGAAACATCATTTCGCTTAAATGGCAAGGTGAATAAGCGGCATTAAAACAAAAATTGTACGGTCCCTTTTTTTTAACAAGCCAATTGTTAATACTCCATCATATTTGGACATGTTAGAAAATTTCGTTTATCCGCAATGGGCTTGTTTCATGATATTCTTTTTAAATGGTTTTTATACTTTTTCATATAGTACTCGATATTCTCATTATACACTTAAAATTTCGTATTATTAACTTTTTCCGTTCTCGAGATATAAGGGGTTGAAATTAGTAATAGTTGCAAAAACCGTGCGCTCATTTGTGACGTCACTATATGCAAGTGACGTAAGAAAAATGGCTTTCTGGGACCTTTCAAATTTAACCTGAAAAGTCGAAAAACATGGAATTTTTAAACGCTGGTAACTAAATAAATACGTCGAGTGGAAGTTCGTTCTATGTGTCTACGGAAAGGAGAAGGTCGGCGATGAATTCTAATCGTAAATTGCAGGGTCGAAATCGAAAATTCGTTCCGGCAGGAGCTAGAGAAAATTATAATTTTTTGACATTTCACCAAATTGTAATCCCCTACTGTCAAGTAGTAAGCAAAACAAACAATACTTCGAAAACACTTATAATTATAACCAATAAGGAGCAGCAAGTCTATTGAGATCGCCGTGTCTATGCGTATAGTGACGTAGCGCCTGGCCACGCCCCATTTTCGCGAGATGGAAATTTGTAGTAGTTTTTAAGATACTAAACTTGCGAATAAGATTGTGATTTTTTGCAGATCCATTAATTTATACTTGCACTTTCGATTTATGAAATAAAAAAAAAATGCCGAACAAGCCCATTTGAACAGGATTGTTGAGGACTGTCTATTTCCAACAAGACGGTGCTATGCCTCATTATGGTATGATAACTAGAGATTCCCTGAATGCCATCCTTGGAAATCATTGGATAGGAAGGGGAGGTCCTACAGCATGTCCCCTTCGATTCCCAGAGCTCACAGTTCTAGATTTTTTCATACGGTATGTGAAAGACAGGTTTTACTGGATAAAACAACTTGCGGATTGTGTACTTTTGGTTTTATCAACGACTCTTGCTTATATTCCCATTTCTCCTTACTAAATTACTACAGATTACTATACTAAAATATCGTACGCATAAAATTTTATAGTCAGCCATCAAATTGCAATGGGTAACTTAATTTTATTGACTTCATTATGCTAAGGAAACTTCGCATCTGTTGGAATTAACAGGATAATTTCCCTTATTTCTGTTTTTAATATTACTTCGTGAAAGGAGGAAACGCAGGACTTAATATTTAAATTGTGGTATTTGTTAGAAAATCTAAGGAATTATTATTATTAAGGAAAATAATGCTTAGAATTATGGTTTAAATAAGGGAAGCAAGAATATCTCATATTGTTTTCTTAATTAAGAAAGGATATTTGCATTTCAGCCCCATTTCGGCTTTTAATATTTACACTGGTAGCAATTCGGTCACGTTCATTTCTCTTAAACAAATAGGACAGATGGTTCGTTAATGCTTTAAATGTTTAAATTAAGGGAACTAAGAGACGAAAAGTACGTCTAATATACCGAAAATGGATTTCATTACCTGTTTGGACAAGTGCTGGTCAATAATTCTCCTTAAGTAATTACTCAAAGTCTATGTAAAGTCGAGGTTGTAAAACTTGAAACTTATTTGGCTGTTCATCTACTTTAAAGATATATCAAAGAATAAATCGAGAGGTGTTAAATCGGAATATCTAATAGCCCATTCTGTAGATCCACATTTACTAATTAGTTTATGAGGAAATAAGCACATAAGTGGAAGGAATTTTTTTTAGATGTAACTTTTAAAATACGAAAAATGCAAAACTATCATAGACCAGAAATTTTTACAAAAAGTTTCGTATATATAACCTTTTCCGCGTAAGACAAAATTAAAGTAATAGGGTTACCGGTCAATGCGCGAATGTCAAAATTACCATTTTCCGTGAGTATTGGCACAGAAATTCTAATAACCTATGGAAAAATGAACGGATTGTAAAACAATTTAAACTCGTACTGCACAATAATTTAAAAAAGTTAGTGTGCTGCGAGCGCTGCCTTGGACGGCTCTTAGAAGCTCCTCCAAATTTGAATTCTATAGAAATTTTGGCTGGAAGTTTTGTACCTGCTCATTGTATATGTAGACCACTACAAAAAATTTCACTATATAGAACTGAGAGAATGGATATTTATCTTTCGTTCAGCTTAGATCGTAATGAGAAAAAAATGTGAGTGTTCAGTACTGAAAAATATTTGTAAAATATTTGAAGATACAGGCAATATATTGATATTCCAGTTGAATCTAAATTGTAACGAAAAAATGAACACAGCTTGTTATTAATAAATACCCTTAGCTTTAGTTTGCATTTTATTTCATGTGTCAAAGTTAATTTTTTATCAGTTGCGAGCAATTTGAAATAAACATTTTTTTAATTTTAAAATACATGAAAATGACAAATAATTTAAAGTCAACTAATTTTCGGTTCTGAACATTGGACATTTTTGACCACCATGATAATGAAATGCAACATATGAAGATCCTAAAACCAACGGAATTGGTGTAGACTCTAATAACCGACCTAGCCACATCCGTTATTCTTCTTAAGTCAGCTATATCGCGTGGCTTACTTTCGTAAATGATACTTTTCACATATCGCCATAGAAAGAAATCTAAGGGGTTAGGATCAGGAGAACGTGCTGGCCAGTCTAGTGATCCTCACCTCCCTATCTACTGATTTGGAAATGTTAAGTCTAGGTATTGCCAGACATCGATTCTGTAGTGCGGTAGTGCTCCATTTTGCTGGAACCATATTACATCTGTTGGAGCTTAAGAAGGTTGAGGTGTTACAGTCCCAACCAAAAGTAAGTCGACGAATTCTAAATCGGAACTTTTCCATGATAAATGATTACAAAAGGTTATAAGTCGATGATACCAATAATTATTGTCATAAAGGCATAAATAAATCATTTTTTATTCTTAATTAATTATTTATGTAGATTTAATTATTACTTAATGAATTAACTTTTGAATGTTTTTTCCAAACTTATTAAAAAATATAAAATAAATTTATGTAAATATCTGTGTATTTTACGAATCTGTTTCTCTTAAATAATTAAATAAAAATGAGAAGCAGTAAACATTAAAATTAAATCATTAAATAATTGAAAAATCAGTTAAAAATCACTAACGAAAAGACGAATTTGACAGTTTACAAACGTTTAATACTTTGTTCTGTTAATTAAAAGTCTCCTAATTAAATTGGAAACAATATTAAAATGTGCGTAAGACATCAATGCTTTACATAGTTAGTTTTCGGAAATGCTGACATTATTTGGTTATTTGCTATAAATTAGAATGTACCGTTTGCATGCTGGGTTGACATATTTTTCATAAGACTGCATATAAAAGTTTTTCTAGAATGTTTAACTTTATGAGTATCCTAATGACATTGAATTTTTTACAGAAAATTGTGTCATATAAAAATCTATTAAAGAAACTTTACTTCAGATTTTTTTCATTATTTTCGTCTAACGCCTCAATCTCCTTAAACAGGATAACAGTTTGCCAAAGTTGGCACGACATTATTTCGAAGCAAAGCTAAAATGATTATATTCATTCAAATCACCGTCAGTGAAGAAAAGGCCAATGTTATGATTTCCAATTATCCCAGTACTCGGAGGTTTCTGAGGTCGCACACACGAATCCGAAGTAAAATTTACGAAATTCAAAATGGCGGACCGGAAGAACAATCAATTTCTCCGGAAAAACTCATCATTTTTTCCTTCTTGGACTGAAAGTGGGAATTTGGGATTTTCGTTTTCGCTGATAACGAATTTGATGTCCAATTAGGAAAAATTCAGAATGACGGACCGAAGTAGTGTATTCTTCTAAAAAAGAAAAAAATATGAAGTTTCCTGAGGACCTGGCTCTACTTCCGGTCCGTCATTTTGAATTTTCTCTAATTGGACATCGGATTCGTTATCAGCGACAACGAAAATCCCCGAGATTCCATTTTCAGCCCAAAAACGAAAAAATACGAGTTTTTCGTAAGTAATTAACTGTACTTCCGGTTCGCCATTTTGAATTTACCAAATTAGACCTCGGATTCGTAATCGGCGACCTCTAAAACCCGCGAGTACAGATCTTCAAGGCCAGAATATCCATTCTCATTTCTTCTGAAAAATGGCCTGATTTCCGGTCTGCCTTTTTGAATTTCCCAAATTGGATTCAGATTCGTGTTCAGCGACTCCAAAAACCCCCGAGTAACCATTTTCGTTTCATTTTATGTCATATTGTCTATGCTAATACATTTTTCAATTAATTTAATTAAATTGCCCATTAAAATTGGCCAATTATTGGACAAAAAATGAAAGCAAACATTTCCACCAAAAAATTAAAGGTACTGTTTTTTCTACATGTCTTTCTGAACCTTTTGCAACAAAAATTAAGTCAATTGATCCTGATTTTGGAGATTTTCAGGTTCTTCATGCTAAAATGACGCGATTATACTAATAACCTACCAAATTAAAAGAAATGATGTGTAAATTTTTTCCGCGTGAAATTATACCTTACACATCATAAAAATCACCATTATCTAATATATTGATGAGCATGCTCTTAATCGATACTCAATTATGATGCCATTTATCAGGCACACCTTGTACGCCCCGGCAATCGCTTAAAAATAAATATTGCCCTTTTCATCCTCATTGCGTCAAAGTTAATTTAATTTATATTACTTTCATCACGCCACTTATCCATTTGTTTCACGTAAAATGTTCGGTGCCAGTTGTAACAATATTTTCCGTATTTCATAAGCTGAAAGATTGGGAAAATGCGTAGGCGGCTAAACGGAATCCATTAGTATTGCGTTCAGCCTTACTAATTTACTTTATTACTTGACCGTTTTGTTTCCTCTCCGGATTTTTATGCAGTACAGTTTACCGAAGGCCGTAATAAAGTTTACTGTGAGCCATTAACACATTTCTCCATAAAGAAGATGTGAATTTTAAATGACTGACTATTTTACAAGACTGTATGTTTCAAGATCTTTGTCTTCAGAAAATGTACTTGAAAAGGGTTTTTTACGTATCCGTTTTCGGATTGCGATGAAACTTGGATGGTTAATAGGAGGTCTTTACAAAACCTTAACGCCGGAAGCTCGGCCCCGTTCGGAAACCGGAAGTACCCGATATAGACGTTTCGAGTTTTTCGGGAGAAATTGAATAACTCGATAACGGGTAGTCGGATCGAGGTATTCCAAAAAAGAAATGGTGCCGCTGGTGAAGCTCAACAAATAAGTATACCAGAGACTATGTCGAAACACAAATGAAAATTGATTTTCTTGCAAGAAACTGGTTTTCTCGAAATCGGGCTAGGAAGCACGAGAACTGTCCAGAATATTGATCGATTTCGATGAGACTTGGTGGGATCAAAGTTACACGGCCACAAATGAAGCCTATTGCTGGCAGCCCAAATCCGTTGACCGCAAGTATGTTTTCCAGAGCCGAGTATGATTTTTCAACTCCCGAACCGAAGGTCCGATTTTGATTTTCAAAAATGGTAATTGTAGGGCTCGATTAGGTCTATTAGTTGACGTTTGTGAGAAATTTGAGAAAACAAAAGCGAATCTACAAATCCTGGAAAACTTGATTTTCTTAATAAATTCTACAAATTCCGAACATTTTCCTAATTAAAATCGAAAATTAACTATTCCGTCAATCAATCTGTATAACCAGTATAAGGCACAGACCTTTTTGGACAAAAAATCTGAAATAGAGTTTTTTCGAAAAAGTTAAAATAAACGAGCTATTTACGAAAATGCATTCAATAGAATTATTTAAAAAAATATTACAAATTGATAAATTCTCCGTGCGATAGAGGTGCAAAAAAATAATGTTATATTTAAAATGTCATCATTCATTTTCTTATTTTCATTTACTAAATAAAAATGGAACCGATGCCCTTTCCGTGTTTCAAAATGTAGTTAGCTTTTACTTTAGTCAATGCAAAAAGAAAAAGGAGAAAAGCAAAACATGTCAAAGCACTGAGTCATCTTACGACCCTCTGCTGAAAATGTAATGAATCATCCCAACAAATTGGATAAAAAGCCTATCAAAATGTAGTTTTTTTCGCTTATTTCATTGGATTCATAGTTTTCTTATCTATAAAAAAAATCTTCAAAATTCACTTATTATATTTGAGGCCATGAGTACGTGCATGTACCCAACGTATTTATTTTGTATTTAGTCCCTTCAAATTAGTCAAAAAATCGTTGTTTTATGAAAAACTTCCCACAGCTATGAGACCTGTAGAGAATTAAGAACTTAGGTTGTCAAACATGATTCTCAGTCCCCGCAGTTCTAAAAAGGGTCGTTTTTTAAAAATGTATACATATATATGAATTTTATACATACTCTACAGTTTGCAAAACATTTCGTAGGAATCACTTAACCCATTTCAGAGAAATAGTCTCCACTTCTTTAGTTGAATCAATGAAGCCTAAAAATCATCAAAACTACTTGGTCCTCAGGGACAGGTCCGATTTTGATAATTTTTTTTAATTTAAAATATGTGTTTGTTAATATTATTCAAAATTAGAAACATCCCAAGTGGCCCAAATAATTATTTATATTGTTTCGAGGTGGATGTCACCCCTTCTCGGATTGGAAATTAGCAAACTCAGAATAACCGCAGAAATCGATAGGGGGATGAATTCTAAGCAAGAAATATTCTATGAAGCTTTTTCGATAAATCAATATTTTTCAAGTTATTCGCGATTGAAAATGTTGATTTTTTATTCAAAACATGTATGTTTTAGAGCAATTTTTTACGAATAACTCGAGAACCTTACGTTTTACCAGAAAAACATCATGAGCAAAAATGAAGCGTGTAAAATACCAAATTGATTGGTCCTTTCTGTAGATGCAATACGAACCGAGCTATGGCTCGTTGAAGGTGACTGTTTGCTTGCCGAAAACTCAATTTGAACCTTTCAACTTTAAATAACAGAATAACGACGACTTCTTGGAGGAAATATTATCAGACCATATTTAAAATACTTGAAAATATCTTTAAAATGGTTTTTGTAGCGATCAGATGTCTTGAGAATTAAGGAAGTTAAAAAGAGATTTCAAAATATTTTGTGGAGCTGGAGGCATTTTGATCGGTGCACAGTGGGAAAAATGCATGAAGACATGGCCAAAACCCTTAGATGTAGTTCAGTTTTACTGGCAATTGGTATATAGGTTTTCGAGGTCACCGATTTGGATTTTGATATAATAAAAAAAAAACAAAATGGCGGACTCAATAAGGTCGACTAATTTATTAAAAAAATAATTTTTTTAGCTGAAAGTCAGTATATAGATGTTTCCGAGGTCGCTGATTTCGAATTTGATATTACAAAGAAATGGCGAACCTAATATCACCGACCTTTTCTTAAGAAATTAGTTTTTCAGCTGAAAGTCAAAGTACAGAGGTTTTCGATGTCGCTGATTTCGAATGTGATATACATCTATATTAAAAACATAGAAACAATTGATTTTTTGTAAAAGATGGTGCAATGGGACAGAATGGAAAGGTGAAGATATAATAAAAAATATTATTATACAATTGTATTGCAACAGCTACTCGTCGTCGGACGATGAAGCACTTGATCATCGCTAATTTGCATTGTTGAATTTCAATGTTCCAGTGTTGACTCAGTTAACAATTCTACCGCTTCGGATGACAAGAATTTCATTTTTTTCGCGGGTAATTTACGCAGTCTCGAAATAAAAGGATCTCACGCTACCATGAACGTCAAAGAAACATTTTACACTGTGTATTTGTAAAATACTTAACACGTTTAGTGTACAAACATATTTTTTGAGACATTCTTATTAATATGCTACACTAAATGTAATAGTTTCATTTATCAAAAACCATTAAAGAATGGAGCGTAGTGTGCGCGAGCTTCAATGCATTCATGCATCGTGACCGAAACAGTTAAATAACTAAAAATGGAGAAGCTTCGCGAAGCTGATTTTTATAGGCATTGTGAAGAAGTCTGTAGCGAACACAAAGAAATTTGTTTCAGGGTTTTCGGGATATCGTGGGAAAATTAACTTAGTACTTTTCTTGTTTACATTTCTTGAAACAGGAACGAGAAAATTCATATTTTACATGCTAAATTTGATAAATTTGAAGTACATAGTTAAAATATGCTTACTCACAGGAACAGAATCCTTTTTCATAACAAAATTCTGACAACTGCAAAACACACAATGAAGATTTTAAGGAGGCCCTGTTTTTCACAATGCGTGAGCTTGATATGCAATGTCATGACGCTCGGTTTTACAATGGATTTTTGGATTAGATATATACACACGGGTCTTATAAACAGTCACGACATATGGTAGATATATGTCTCTAGAGCATAAATAGTCATTAAATCGAAGTTTCTCTTAGGGGGTTTTGACCCCGTTTTCGGTCATTTTGCCGTCCACTGTGCGGCGTTAGAATATTTTTACAAGGGCCAAGGGCCTGTAAAGTTGAACTTCCTTGACCTCTTCGGTTTTGAAATTTTTTAATTTAAAGGGCTCGGGGTAGGTGGATCTCTCATTTAAATGCGAAATTAAAATGGTGATATATCAATTTATTTTCATCCTAGAGAAATAAAAGATAACGTCAATATTTTGCAAAGAAGAACCTTCATTTTTGTTCTCTTGCATTTTTTACGTATCTTCTTTAGTTTTTGAGTTATTGTGGAAAGAAAAAAATTATTTCAAAAAATGAAAAATCATTTCCAAATTGAATTAAACTTTTTTCCAAATCTGCGCATTCTAAACCATTCAAACTTCTAGCACATATTGTTAGTACCGAAATAAAGTAAGTTGTGAATGAATTACGTTTAATTTCAATTCTTGTGCTTAAGCTATTGGTTAACCGATTTATTTTCGTCATAACTCCGTAAGTCTCTAAAGAGTTTTACTAAAGCTCATTTTAAAAGTATTTTCAAGTACATTAAAAAAGATCTAATAAGTTTTCCTCCAAAATTTCCTCGTTCTTCCGTTATTTAAAGTTGAAAGGTTCATATTCAGGTTTCGGCAAACAGTCACCTTCAACGCGCCATAAGTCGGTTCTTGTTGCGTCTACAGAAATAGAAAAAAAACTAATCGATTTGTTATTTTGTAAACTTCATTTCTGCTTCTGATGTTTTTTTTTTGACAAAACGTAGGTTCTCGAGTTACTCGTGAAAAATCGCTTTAAAATATGCATATTTTGGATTAAAAATCAACATTTTCAATCGTGAATAACTCGAAAAATATTAATTTATCGAAAGAACTTCACAGACAATTTTTTGTTTAGAATTCATGCCCCTATCGATTTCTGTGGTTATTTTGAGTTTACCACCTCCAAGAAGGGGTATCCACATCGAAACAATATAAATAATTATTTGCGCCACTTGGGATGATTCTGATTTTGAAAAATATTAACAAAGACACACAAAAAAAAATCATCAAAATCCGGTCCCTGAGGACTAAGAAGTAAAAACCTTCATTGATTCGACTTCTCTTAAAGATTTAAGAAAATATGGGAACACGATGTAATTCACTTCTACTAAAATATTTTGAATGATAAACGTTGGAATTGTAAGAAATAAATTTTTCTGACAAATTCGAATATTCTTTAATGGGCTTGTTCGGCAATTTTTTTTTATTTCATAAATCGAAAGTTCAAGTATAAAATAAGGGATTTGCAAAAAATAAGAATTTTATTCGCACGTTTAGTGTCTTAAAAACAATTTCAAACATTCACCTCGCGAAAATGGGACGTATCCAGGTGCTACGTTACTATACGCATAGACTCGGCGACCTCAGTCGACTCGATGCTGTTTAGTTGTTATTATCACAAGAGTCTAGAGAGACCGAAATGCGAAAGCTTCGAGCATGCGCATTACCTTGTAAATGTATAATAAATCCGTGCAAGTGGAGAAATTGAAATATTTCCTGTTATTTTGTGGAAAAGAGGCGGGGGGACACCCCCCGCACCCCCCATTTTTTTGTCTGCGACGCTAATACTGCCTGCGGCGCTAATAATTATTGACAATTACATATCAAAATAAAAACCTACTAACCTAATCCAAAGAAATCACACGAAAGAATGAAATTATTATATAAAAAGAAGGAAAACCTAAAGAAATCAGAAAAGAATTTGTAAAAAAATATATTAATCGTTACAGAATTTAAAAAAAAACTGTGCGGACATATGAATTTGAACCCGGGACCCCTATCCATAAGCAAAAGCGTAACCTATCCGCTAACCATCTCGCTGGAAGTAAACGCTAGAGCAAAGAAGAAATAGTCAAAATAATGATATCACGCGTTGGGCGTGTCGAAGCTTTCGCATTTCGGTCTCTCTAGACGCTTTTGTTATTATCTATATACTTACCGTGTTGATCTGCGCCCCTCTAAAATTGCGGATCGGATCTATTCAAGGCTTTTCGTGGGGGCGGATTTTTGTTAAGCGGCCGGTGTCATTCAATTCGGGAATTGATTCTACATTGTTTAGGATACATTCGAAGGCGTTCTTTTTAATGGGTTTTGAGTAATTATCTCGCAAAAGTCGGCTATCTCTCTCGCCTCTTAAATTTAGGAACAGGCAGTCGAGGGATTGTAGGGGAATATATGATTTGGCCAAATGTCAAAACATGACGGCCGAATTTTCGATTTTTAAGAAAATAGCCATTTCTTTTTCCCACAGACCTAGCCGAAATTCCGATTTCCACTATGACACTTACGATGCCGATAAAATGCCAATCTACTTTTTTAAATAGAGACCAATATCGATCCTCCACTACAAGTATTAACTTACATATGAGCGTTTAAAGATTTGATGTTTTTGATTTTTTTTTGGTTACCTACGTTTTAATACTTCTAAAAAGGCATTATTTGCTCGCTCTTGCAGAGCCTAATTTCCGAATTTTCCTATACAATTTCATATCAGGAGAAAGGGCCAACATTGTTCTTTCCATAGAGATCTAGAACTGACTTCCATTCCACGTATTTACTTAGTTATGAATTTTTGAAAATTCAATGTTTTCCAATTTTTAACAGAAAAGCTATTTTTCGTTCGCCCGTGCCAAGCCGGATTTCCGGTTTTGCCCCTTCACGGTGGTATAAGAACAAAGCGCCACTCTTTCTCTTTCCATAGACATCTAAAACGGCCTTCAACTCCACGTATTTACTTACTACTGAACAGCTGTTAGTGGTCGCGGTAGATTACCGAGTTCAAAGTTGCGTATAGTGACGTCATAAATAGGCGCACTGTTTTTGCAACTATTATTAATTTAAACGCCATATATCTTGAAAACGGAAAAAGTTAACAATATGAAATTTTAAGTGCATAATAAGAATGTCGAGTACTATATAAAAACGCATAAAAAATATATAAAATTAATATCGTGGAACAAAGCCCATTAAAATTATTTAAGAAGTACATGTTAAGAATAACTTCGCCTTAGGATGAATTAAAATTTTAAATATTTAAGAAAATGAGTCAAATGATCTTCGAAAATAGCATAATTCAAATGCTTACAGTTAGAAGAAAATATTGCAATTAACAACCTCACTGGTATAAAGAATTTAAGCGAAACGAGTTTCAGTTCACTTAATTGAATATTGTGAAATAATATTGTTATTGAACTTAATTATTTATACATCTTTCTATCACAAAATAAAGGCTTTAGACCATAGTTTTCCACACCACCATTTATTAAAAAAATTCAAATCTAATATACATAAATTAAACCTTATCAATAGTAACATGAACAAATTACTAAGTACAACGTAAACATGAAACCAAGCAATACATTATTATAGCTCTTAGTTGCGTCAGAACAGTCAACCGAAATAGACTTAAAATGTTAAACTAGTGTAGAATTTAATAACAATAGTTGTTATAAAGTTATACATAGTCAATGTTATAAAAGCACAAAGGCAAGAAAATCAAATAATATTCATTCAAATTGCTGAAAATCCCAGGACAGATGTCAAGTTAATAAATCAACGGTCATGAAAACAAAAATATGCATAGATAATATTTTTTTCCTACACCTGTTTATTTATATGACAATTATTCGTTTTTTTTGTGAAAAATCGTGCCTAAAATTCACTGTAGTGAATTATCGACTCATAATTCAGTGCATCCGGCCAGTCACAAATACAAATTAAAATATCACCGTTTTGCTGATTCAATGATATATTAAATCGACAGCGATCCACTCTTGCTGCTGCTGACAATCAACTCGCTGTAATATAGTAGTAGTAATAATAGTAACAACCAAGTGTATACACTTCTTATGAGTAGGTACCGATTAATGACAAGAGTCTAGAGAGACCGAAATGCAAAAGCTTCGAGCATGCGCATTACCTTGTAAATGTGTAATAAATTCGTGCAAGTGGAGAAATTGAAATATTTCCTGTTATTTTGTGGTAAAAAGGCCGCACCCCCCGTTTTTTTGTCTGCGACGCTAATACTGCCTGCGGCGCTAATAATATTAACAATTAGATATCAAAATAAAAACCTACTAACCTAACCCAAAGAAATCACACGAAAGAATGAAATTATTATATAAAAAGAAGGAAAACGTAAAGAAATCAGAAAAGAATTTGTAAAAAATTATATTAATCGTTACAGAATTTAAAGAAGATTGTGCGGACATATGAATTTGAACCCGGGACCCCTCGCGCCATGAGCTACAAGCAAGCAAGCAAGCAAAACATATTTATTTAATCATTTTTGTACATTAATTGCTTCCCCGAACCGTGATCCGGAGCCAACCCAACGACCATGGTGCGAAGCGCCGCGGTGGGTGTGTGGTTGGTCGGGTCGCGGCCGGTTCCGCTCAATAAAATTCTTAACAACTAAATACTCCTATCGCAACTTTTGCGATTTAAAACTTAGCCTAAGATAGAACAGATCCACACATGTGGAATTTAAAATACTTAAGAACTACACTTTAAAACTAATATGGCACTAATCGATGCGAATTTGGGTTGATAATGCGGGGAAAAAACCCCGCTCGTGGTAATGGGACTCAACAGTCTCAATGCCGTTGAGAGGATAAGGATAAGATGGAGATTTTGATTTTAAAAGTTTAGATTTTATGGAAATTGTTGGCCAAGAGGGAATTTTAAACAAAAAATTACAAGAGAACAAAAAAGACAAAAATACAAAAATAGAAAATGAAGAAAAGGAATGAGGGGCTAGAATAGAGGTTTTGAGAAGATGTAGTGTAGAGTTGAAGAAAGTTGTGGTAAAGGAGATTATGGCTATAGATGTTGCCGGAAAATAGGCAACGCCTGGTATGGTAGGGGGTGTTTTATCTGAAATGGGGCATTATGCATTCTGATTTGGGTTATGTTGCGTGTAAGCGGACTAGCGCCCAGTTGAAAGGAATAGAATTCTTGGGATATTTCCCGGACGAAGTCCGCTAGTGGCGTAATGTCATTGCAACGGTCGTACAAATCTCTGAGGGAGGTGTATCTGTCTGAATTGGAGATGAGGCGCATACATTTATGTTCCAGAACCTGGAGTTTTTTCATTGTCGTGGCCGGAATGCTGCACCACACCGGCGCCGCGTATGTGATGGCCGGCCTGATCACCATCGTGTACAACAATTTTTTATTGTCTCTATTTAGTCCGCTACCCCTTGCCAGGAGCGGATACAGACTCCTCGACATAAGCTACAACGTAACCTATACGCTATCCATCTCGCTGGAAGTAAACGCTAGAGCAAAGCAGAAATAGTCAAACTAATGAATGTGCTAATGATATCACGTGTTGGGCGTGTCGAAGCTTTCGCATTTCGGTCTCTCTAGACGCTTCTCGATTAATGTTATCAATTTGCAGTCCAAGTATGTTGCTTTGTAGGTGTAAAGAAGCATAGTATTACATTCGCCATGTAGTCTACATAATGGAAATAACGTAATTTTGTGTAATATTGCGTCCGTCTACCTTGATTCGTGATTCTTGTCAATATTAGGCCTATATTTTTTATTACACGTATACATTTCAACGTTTTTGTAGTTCATTATAATGATCAATAAATAGTCTATTTATTTTCTCTGTCAGCAGTAAGATATACATAGAAAATAATAGCTTTTTTCTTTTAGTACGGAGCCACATACTGAATGATGTTGGAATATTACATTTTCCAAAGAACAAAATTCATCAAAGCCTCAATTAATTAGTTAACTAAATTATTTATTTGCTTTGAACTGGTATGATCGGTACGCAGTGAAGTTGCAAAAAGTTCGCTTGGATAGGGTAACTGTCTTGTCTTATCTTTCTACTCCAAAAATTATTCTACCTTAAATAAGCGAAATAACGGGCCCTGTCCGCTCCACTGCCATTCTAATACTAAGGTGCTAATTTGTTGAATAAGTTTATATGAAACAACAGCTAATGGCCGTTTCTAGTGTTATCGTCTGGCTAGGTGAATTTTAACCAACAATACAATTTTGTCCCGCAAGGGTATGGTTCACGAAAACCCTCCTTGAATCTTGAACTATTCACATAGGCGTTCTATAGTAGCAACCGCCGATATTCTCTATTTTGAGAAGCAATTAACGGACTAATTGAAACATAAATGACTATGTATTTTGAAAGGCAAATTAAGTCGGTTGTGAAGGTTCGCTTGTCGCTGTTTAATTAGTTATCAAAATGAGGCGTAGGGATGTATTGTTATATAGTTCTGAAATTTATTTCGATATGTGAATAACTTCATAGTATTGAGATATGGAAGCAATAATTTATCTCTATCTTTACTGAAAAACGAATTATTCAAATTTGCCTGTTTCCACGTTAACCTAATCACACTAAAGTAATTTAGGAATCTGGCGTTCCAGTTAATTTCAACAGGTTTCTAACACAATGAATAAAGCATAACTTGTACGCAATTATTGGGAAAAATAGTCCACCGAATTGTTAGGTACATAAATAATTTCTAATACAATAATAGAGCTGTCTAATATAAACTGCATCTCTTGGGGTATTTAGCATATGTAATAGGCCAGTTTAATTAGACAAAGGTAGACGGACATTAGACGTAATTCGCCACAGGAATGGGTATATTTACTAGTAAGGAATATAGCCCTGAATTTGATCCCATTTAAATAGTTGGCACATTGTTAAATCAACATTTAAATGTGCAAAAATCATGAGAAATGGTTTTTTTTAAAAGACAAAGAGAAATATCGGTTTTTTTCTGATGTGTAGTTAATAAAATAATGGTTAATTTAAGCCTTATTAATGCCTTCAAATTAGCCAAGAAATCGCTGTTTTAGGAAAAAACTTCCACAGCTATGAGACTTGTAAAAAGTGAAGCATTTGGGTTGTCTAAGCATCATTTTCACCCCCCCGCGGTTCTAAAAAGGGTAGTTTTTGAGAAATATATACATATAAATGAATTTTAGCTCTTTTTCACCTTTTTCTCTATTTTAAGGAAAAATTATGCGTCTTGTTGAAAAATATCAAGAAAGCAAAGTTGTAGAGCATAAAATTTCCTATAAATTTTCTCTCTACGTTTTTGTCTGAATTCCGCATAGTTTCACCGCTAGAGAGCGCGATAGTCTACATATATTTTTCTTCCGCGCCCTCTAACGACGAAACTATGTGAAATTCGAAGAAAAAACGTAAGAAAAACGTAAACAAAATATGTTGTACAACTTTGCTCTCCTGATATTTTTCACCAAAATGCATAGTATTTCCTCAAAATAGAAAAAAAGGCGAAAGAGCCTTACATTTATATATATATGTATATATTTCTCAAAGACCACCCTTTCCTAGAACTGCAGGGGATGAAAATCCTGTTTAGACAACCCAAATGCTTCACTATTTACAGGTCTCATAGCTATGGGAAAATTTCTTTAATTTTTTCTAATTTGAAGGGACTATATTGATCCAAATTGGTTAATCATTTGTTTAAATAATAGCAAAACACTGTCAAAATTTTACAGTATTTTTCAGTTTGCGGAAAAAGTCTTTGCAAATTTCAGAAAACATGTTTCTTATAACCCTCAAATTACCATAAAAATTTCGTCGAAGAATAGGTACTCATTCGTTAACGAGAAAATTATTTATTTATTAAAAATACCTTACATGTTTAATACAATTTGACCCTATTCTCGTCAACCAAAATGACTCATCGGGGGTCATTTTTTTTTGTCGAAACTATTATCTTATAAAACTGTTGTGGGAATTTAGTTACTTCCATATCTACGTAGTGGATTGGAAGTATAGTAATCGTATAAAATTTTCAATTTTTTTTTCTTAAAATAGGTTTAGAATGTCATTAAACGACGAGATTTTAAATTTGAGCTAAACAAAATTTTCTGTCTGTCGGTCTGTCTGTCTGTAACTTTTATTGTCCGCACGTTTTCTCCAGAACGGTTTAAGATATTGACTTGAAATTTTGTACACGTATATATTATAATGACATCAGGAGCTACATTATATTTTGGGATTATTCCGTTGAAGGGTTGGGGGTTAAATGGGGGTAAATAGAGGAAAATAAGTAAAGCAAGTTGGTAAGAGTACAGAAACTTGAAATTCGGTGTATGTACTAGTAGCCAGGGCCTCAGATTTCTTCATAATATTTTTCAACCCCTCACCACCCCTACTCCATTATTAAAGGGGTTGATAAAATAAAATTGAGATATTCCCTTTAAATTTGGTACACGTATGTATTATAACGACATCAGGAACTGGATTACATTTTGAGATGATTCCGTTGAAGGGTTGGGGGAAAATAAATAAAACAAGCTTATAAGACTACATAAATTTGGGAAAGCATCAGGTTTTTTTATAATGTTTTCTATCCCCCAACCGCTCCCACCCCTCCCTTATTAAAAGTGTTGATAAAATTAAATTTAGATCTTCACTTGAAATTTGGCACACGTATGTATTATAACGACATCTTAAACTAGATTATACTCTGACATGTTTCCGTTGAAGGAGTGGGGGTAAGTAGAGGCAAATAGGGGAAAATTAGTAAAACAAGCTGGTAAGAGTACAGAAACTTGGTACTTGGTGTATATACAAGACACCAAGGAGTCAGATTTCTTTGTAATATATTTCAACCCCCCCACCCCCACTGCCTCCACTCCATTATTAAAGGGATTGGGCACGTGAAATTTGTAATGAAGCATCCTAAAATTATACCTCATTACTAATAAGTTTCAGTGTAGTGCCGTGTGCACATTTGCCATACGACGGCGATTCATACTCAATATACTAAATTTGCACACCACCCTACCACGGCCGTCTCTAAAAAGGAGGGATAGTTCCATGTATAAAAGCCCAGCCGCGAATCGAGAAGAGCACTGGGTACATCTCCTCGTAAACTGCCGATGGCGCGCTGAGCCGAAGACACTTTGCTGATTTGTGCACCAGGTGACGTGACTCTCCGGAGCGAATATATCTTGACCTAGAAAAGTTCTACGGCGCGCTGAACCGAAGAACGGACCTTGTGCCGAATGTTATTTAGTCCAGCGATGTCCCGTCGTCCCGACGAAACCGACCCGGAGCAAATATAAATTGACAGAGGAGTGACCCGGCGAGTTGAGCCGATAGCTTGCTCGGGTTGACGGTTATTAGCCCGCCGCCGTTTCCGCCGTCAAAATCCTTACTCGTCGCATCGCTGCATTACACTCTCGTCTTCTCTCTCACTCATACGATGTAAATGTCACCTGATTACCAATAACCGTTAAAGATACGGACCTGAAAACCGATAACCTGTAACTATTGTATATTATGTAAACCTGCATACATTACCTGTTGAAGATAATAAAATTGTTAATTTTGATTGGGTTGTCTTATTAAACTAATCTGGATCCTGAACTAATCTTCGACAGCTACCCAGAGCAAAACACCGTTACAAATTGAAATATTCACTTGAAAGTTAGTACACGTGTGTATTTTAATAACATCTGGTTGAGATGATTCCGTTGAAGGGGTGGGAGGTGGTAGGTTGTGAATAGGTCAAAATAAGTAGAGCAAGCTAGAAATTTCATTTTTAACATTTATGGTAGAAACCAACGAGTCAAATTTTTCTATGACATCTGCCCCAAATATTAAATTTCTATGACCAATAATTTCCACATACTAGAGTGCAAATATAGTCAAGATGTTTCCTTTAAGGTGACTTGAATGAGAAATCTGGATGTGGAAGTAGTGATTCCTTAGGCAGCAGTTTTTTTTCTATATTTTAGGCGTTAGAGAAGTATTATTTTTTTGGGTTATGATTTTTGCGAAAACCTCAACAGCAAAAGAACTTGTCGGCACGAAACTTTGATATATGAGTAGCTGGTAATTTAACACACATATATATTTTTTTGATTGCATTCGCCAAATATTTAATTATAAACATTAATGGTCTACAATGATATATCTAGTTAGAATAATTGAATTTCGTAATTCCATCAACTTTATTATAAAGCAAGCGTTCTACAAGGGTAGAAACTAATTTTAAATTGACCATAGTCGCTGGAAAGAGTAAGACCACTCTGTATATTGTAAAGCAATGTCCTTCTTTCCAATTTTAGAGCGCTAAAGCAATTTAAACTGTCTGCCCGGTCAAATCTAAGTTTCCAATAATTGTGTTATCAATAGACTTTATCGGGGAGCCGATCTTCGAGCTGGGAATTTAATCAATATTTTTTGTTCTTGGATCAAACTTTTTCTTAGTAAAGCTCAATAGACCAGAAAATCAACTCAATATCTTGTGTATTAGTATCTTTCTAAACATTTCAACCCTTCTCGAATGTGCAACAGACTGTAAAATCGAAGTTACATACAAATTGTTTTCCATTATAACCACATTAATGAATATTACTAGTAAAAAACTTACGTTTAATAAAGCAACTTCTGCACTTGTAAAAAAAAGTTTGAAAGCAATTTTGTATTAGTAGAACAAGCTTGGCCCTTCAGGACAAATGAGCCGCTATTATTAAAAGTTAACTTCTAAAAGTTCAAAATGGAATTCACAGTTCTTTCAGCGTTATCAACTTATAAGGAAGTCCTGTATTTAAACAGAGATTGGAAAACTTTCTATTGATAGACTCATAAAATCGATGAATATCTGCTGTAAACAAGTAGCATTGAACGCCATTCATATTTCTTGTTTGTAAAGTTTCCGTCTCATTGGTAGCGGGAGCAAATGTTATGAGAAGGAAGAGGGATTTTAACTTTATATTTGAAGATGTTCTCGATCTGAAAAATTGTTCGACATGCGCGGCACGTAGGATAACACGAATTGACTCTAGCGGAATCGTTAACTCAAATGTTGTTGTACAATCCCGATATAACAAAACTAAAGTTCATAAAAACGATGATGATTAAGATTAAGATTAAGATTTCAAATAAAAATGAAAGAAATTATATAATTCCTTGGCAGATCAGTGATATAGTGTTTTACTGGATAAGACATTGCTACCGAAGTAGTTGCTTTTCTTGCTTCTCTTCCATTTCACACATGAATAAATTATAAAATATGCACAGAAACGCGCCAAACATGGTCCCTAGATCGCCTGACCAAATTCTTTCATCACCAACAAACTATTAGGAATTTTGTCATTATTTTTTTACCCAAGGTGCCTAGTGGGACACTTCATAACTTATTACATGTAAAATTTACGTGATATGCCGACAAGCGTATTTAGAGCGCACTAAGTTTTTGCGGCATATAACGTCAGTGTCCCTAGGGGCACTGTGGGCGATGCGGCTTATGCCGGCAGTGTCACGTTAGGCACATATCAATAAAAATGAGTGTCCGCGGATGTGTGAACTTGATCTTCATGGCCGTAAGGGGCTATGTTGATTTTAATTTTCACTTCATGTCCTTAGGAGACTATGTGGATACAAGTGTTACAATGAGAATCGACAAATAAGAAATAGATGCATTCATTTTACAATTTTTTTAATTGCGACTTGGCAGAAGAAAATATGAATTATAATTTCGATGCGTTCAAACAAAATTAAGAACTGTAAACACTTAGTCTTTAGTTTGACAAAATTTGGTGAAACTAAAAAATCAAGTGTTTACCTTTCGTACTTTTGTTTATATTAAGTATGTTTCACCAAAAAGCAACCCCTAAAAGTACACAACTCGACATATTTAATTTATGCAAAGTTCTATTCTTCCATATTGTTATAAGCTGAAACGTGTGTTTATATTTTGATCTAAAATATCCCCATGAAGCAAGGATGGCAAGCAAAGGTACTTACACCATCAATATTAGTATTTATAAACCAGGCTCGGGATTTTTATCTCGGTGCCAGAGACGGAATGTTATATTATATTATATTATATAAGTCATTTAGTTAATCTTGGCGTCTAGAGTGAGCTAATTATGGCCAATATAGTAAGTTTAACAAATCTACATAATGTCTACTTATATGCATATCTGTGGGTTAAAATAAGAAAATATATTTGAATTAGAGCTTTGCTCTGTTTTCGTCTTTAGAAAAAACTTTACTCTCTTGGAGTTATACGGAATGGAACTTATCATAAAAAAATTCCTACAGGTAGCGCATTTCTTTATAGATCTACAAGGAAATGATCAAATTATTGGACTAATATAAGGAATATTCATCTGGCGCTTCTAATATAATTATTACCCATTGTCGCAAAGCTTTTAAAATTGAGTATCCTTAAGTTGCCATGATAACCTTTTCAATATATTTTTATAGATTTACAATTTTCTTTCAACAAAGACCCGCTTCACCTTATTGCGCTATTTAATTTAATGTTGTTCTCTCTCCACTGCACGTCACTATCTTTCCTATTGTATATACGCAATAAATTTTTACTTAAGTACACTCCCTTGAATAAATAAATATCTTTCTAGTAAAAGAAATTGTATCGGTTTTAAAAATATATAGAAATTCACATCTTTCAATGCTGTCAGTAGTCTGCAGAGGGAAATAAAAGACTAATATAACGATAAACGAACGAGTAACGAACTAGTAATAATACTAAAGAACCAAAGAGATCCCAACAATAGCATATAGGATGTTTTTCAAACGTGCGTCTTGGTAACGTGATTAAACAATATTTCGGTGCAAGACAGATAGTTGGTAATGAGTTAACATTAATACCGGCCAAATGTATTTACATATTTAGAAACTTTTTGACCCACAATTAAATTTGATTAGCTACCAATGCTAATAGTATAGAAGTTAGGGTACAATCAACTCATTTTTACTTCCACATCCACATAGTGGAGTGGAAGTATAGTAATCGTAAAAAAAATATATATTTTTTTTTTTTGTTGAAATAGGTTTAGAATATTATGAAACGTCGGGATTATAAATTTAAATTTGAGCGAAAAAAAAAATCTGAATCTGGATGGTTTTTTGAACTTATCCAGTGAAGGGTTGGGGGTAAATAGGGATAAATGGGAGAAAATAAGTAAAGCAAGCTGGTAAGAGTACAAACATTTGTGATGTGGTATATACCAGAAGCCAAGGCCTCAGATTTTTTAATAATATTTCCAACCCCCCCCCCCCCGCACGACCACAACTCCGTTTGCAATCACAACTTCTCAGCTGGCTGCTGAGGAAGCTATGAAAGCGTAGCAACCAGTTAGCTCAGGGCTGGTCGAGGGTCACTAGGTGGCGAGAAGAGTTATATATTTTTGTTTGTTAACAATTATTTGCTTGTCAAATTTACCAAACAAAACTTTAATAAACTATACAAATTTGGACGCCAGCGTATTCAGTAAATAACACTCTTGCAAACTTTATCAGGGGGAGAAAACAATCAAAATCAAATATAAAACAAATAATATATTAACATAAGTATAAAAGAGCGAAAATTTTACAACACTTTACAATTTAGTAGAAATATTAATGGTGAAATTTGATTTAATTAGTTAAACAACAAAAATTTAGTTTAGAAAAAAAATTAAATTTGAATATTAATAAAAAAAAATTACAATGAAACGATCAACTGGTTTACAAATTTTCTTCTGACCAAAAGTTGAATTTTGCACATAAATTTGGCTACTTAGCTTAGCGGAGACGTGGAATCCCGACGAGGTCTGTTCCTGAAGATGGCCACGGGTACCCGGGAAGGACGTAATATTCAGGTCCTGACAACGCTGATTTCCAGGAGACGCTGCGTCGGAATAGTATCCAATACTTTTAGCATAACTCCAAATATTCAAGTTATGCCTTGTGCCTTGCTTCAATGGTGGTTTGGTCCAGGATTTTACATGAAAAAGGGGAATGTAAAGAACCAGTTGATAATATAAAAACTTTAAAATGGTGAGAAAAAAGAGATACAAGAAAACTACAAAAAAAACTATGGTGACGAAGGTCACTGCAAAACCAAACTATCAGCAATTTAATAAAAAACCTGAGTCTTGATAAAATTTTACTTTACTCTACTACTGAAAATATATGAATAAACTACTGATTAATATAATATATGAAATTAATAAATAAGAAAACTCTACTCTCATGAAATTTTAGCCGTTTACAAAATGGCTGACTGGTTATGACCAAAAATTTGAATGAAGGTAACAAAATTTAGTTAGAATTAGAGAGAAAATATCTGAATTACTATCTAAAAAAACTAATACTGTAACAAATATAGCAAACAAAATTATGGGTTTAATCTCCCAAAAAAAAATTAACTAATAAAAAATGATATCTCAACCTCTTGTACTAACACGAGGTTACCTAAATGCGACAAAATGACTTTAGGTTTCGACTTTTAATGAGATAAGATTGTCTACACACGATTAAGAAACAAAGATTCTAATTTATCCTTTGATTAATTTCCGAGTTTAATCCTCGTACAAATAATCTAAATAATGACAAAACACCACGGTATTGTGTCTCAAGCGACCACAAAATACAAAATTGCCGCGATAATTAATGAGTTAGCATGTGTCCAAATGTACGCCGACATCACACAAACATGTGTGTTGATAAAAATTAATTATTATACAGAATATCCTTTAATTCCCAAATATAACTATACAGCAACGTTAACTCAATAATATGACATCATTTAATAATCAAATATATTCAAAATATCAAAGGATTAAAGAAATAAACGTGAAAATTCGTTAAAGAACAAGTAACAGTCTTCACTCACCTAGGTCGAAATCAAAAGTGATATTTCAAATGATGCTTCTACCGCGTTTGCGCACTTGTTGACTTCCGGTCATTATTTCGGCGGGTAATTCAAATTTATTTAGCACGGGTGCTTAAACGAAAAAATTATTTTTTCGTTACACGTTACAAGAGGGGTTGATAAAATAAAATTTGAGATGTTTACTTGAAATTTATATATATATTTATAACGACACCTGGAACTTGAATATATTTTGAGATGACTTCGTTAAAGGGTTGGGGGTTAAATAGGAGTGAACATGAGATCTGACCACGTTTACTATATGTTTTCATGGGGTCGCTGAATTCGAATCCGAGATCTGTTTAACTCCATCACATCAGGATTTTGCCATAACCTCAAAAAATCCCATAATATATGCGATTTCGACAACTCTTCACATAAACCACTGTAACTTTCTCTAGACTAAAATGACCCTCCTTTTTTTTATATATATAGATTGCAAATTAAATTTTCAATCCGATGATGTGTGGCACGATATATTTCCAGAGCTCTTTAAGTGAGATATCGCGGCCAAAGTGAGAGGTCCGAGAATTTCGCTTCTCGAGCGACACGGCCCAGCTTCGAGAGCTATTTCTGCCAAACGAAAGCTAGCAAAAATCTGGAAAACTTGAGGGGTACGTAGAAAGATGTAAGAAATCGTTTGAAATGAATTTGAGGTTGGTGAGCGCCTTAGTTTTCGAGATATGGCCGCTCGAATTCACCGGAAGGTGAAAATTGAATTTTTGTATCGCTTCCCGAGGCTATATCTCGAAAACGAAACGAGACACAGAGATGCGGTTTACGCCATTTGATTTCTCTCGCTTACTACATGCCATTGAATTTTTTGAGATTTTTGCCGGAACTTTCCTTCTTTTGCAAAATTTCTAAGGTAAAGCGTCTAAAAAACTAAGAGGTATGTAGGAAGGCGAGAGAAACCGTAGCTCTGTATTATTTTTTACTTTTTAGTTCGGTTTGCTATTAAAGCGTGTTTTTTTTTGGTTTGTTAAACTATTATTTTCTTACAAGGAATACGTCAGAATTTTTTGAGAATTTTTTGGGGCAAAAAAAATTGTCATTTTAATAAAAACAAAAAAATAATTCAACATCTTACGTATTCCAGTCTGGAAAATGGAATTCTTAAATCTGGACCTCAAACTAGTGATTAGTGAACAAAAAAATCCCTAGAGCACACTTCCGCAACAAAAGGGAACATGAGAAGAAAGGAATTTTTCAAATCGGTGCTGTTCCATCACTTTTCCACATTTTCCGTCTTATTTATTCCGCTATAAGCATGAGATGTAGATACTAAATTCTATTTGTCTTTTTTTGTTCATTAATTATGTTTCATTTATTAATTATCTGTAAAAAAACTATATTGTTATAGTTTTAATCTCACATTATTAGATATTGTCTAATTGTAACTTGTAACTTTCTCATAATTCTTCTACTTCGGGTTTTGGGACTTTCTGCAACATAGGTTTTCACTTTTAAATTACGTTGTTATATTCAATAAAGGTCTTACTAACAGAATGTCAGGGTATTGATTGTTTACAGAGAATCCCCTTAATTAAATATTTCTCACTGGTTAGTACCTAGTTCATTATAGAAGAAATTATTTCGGCCCTATCATATAAACACTTCATAATACCCCTTTTAGCATATATCGACTGATTTGAGTAAAATATCTATTATTATGTTAACCAGTGCATTATAAATAGATATCAGTATGATTCCTATCAATAAACAGTTTAATAAATACGAACGCGTCCTTATTTGCCCTTAGTAGTAAATTATTACTAGCACTAGTTTGCCTCCCTACCAATGTATTGGTCAAAATTAATAAACATATAGACTTTTTATGGCGAAACATAAACGAGTCAATCGTCAGGAACTTTATTATTGTTTACTGTTACCTTATCAATTCAATCCTTACGATATATTTCCAAAACTTCGTCATTAGCACCCTTGTCTCAGTTTTTATTAGTATTATTATTACTTTCATTTCCACTTATATGTTTCCTGATGCTTAATATCGCGACCTTCCTTCCATCAAAACGGCCTGTATAACAGTATCATAAAATTCTACTATTCGTTTTATGATCTAAAAATTAATAACATATCCACCAAACTGCCAAAAAACACTCTAGTAGAGGGTCGTTGAGAATCTCAAAAGATATTTTTTTACGCCATCAAACAACTTTTCTTTATTGAGAGAATAATGGTGTGGGCGACCAGACTACTTGTTGAGTATGTGGATAATCATATTCTATTCTGTATTCGCTCTTTGTTCCCGATTGTCAACAACGATTCATCAAGTTTTCAGCTCTTCGAGTTTTATTTTTATAATTATTGTTGAGTAAATTAACGCTATATAAAAAATAATTTAACTCTACAGGATGTATCGTACCATCGTCCCATCACTAGCACTTTGATTTGTTTAAAAATTAATCAAGATAAACCAATTTCATACTTGGATCATTATTTTTACTTGGCTTAAAACATAGAAATCTTAACATAGCCGACTAATTATTACCAACTTAAAGCTCAACGTTGCCGATAAGGCAGCGGCAACAGAGCTGGAGGTGGGTCCCAATTTAGCAATGCTCACGGATATAATAGTGTCAAAGTATGACTTCAATAGAATTCATACTAAAATGCCCCATAGGGATCACTGGAAAAATGGTTCCCCAATATCGGCATACAGTGGCGTCAATGCAGTGGTATGAAAAGTTAAAGAACTATTAACCTTTCGGTTGCCATTTTTTACGATATCTAAGCTGCGCTAAAAGTGCCTTTAGCAATCAGTTCCATGCAGTCGAGAACTGCTTAAATGCTCTGATGGACTAAGTTAGAGTTCTAGAAGCCTTGTAGTATCTATTGTCGAATAAATTATGAACTTATTGTTTGTCTTTGGCCTGGAGCATTCCTTCAGTAGTACTTCTTCTGTTCCTTTGTCCATTTTAGGGACGTCTTCCTTTATGTGTTCCTTAAATAAGTCACAAAACGCTTCGAAGCGAGAAACGGAGCTTCAGCACCTTTTTTGCAAGACTGTAATCTAATTTGTTGTCTTCTACTACTTCTTGCTCTAGCACCCGCACAAAACTAAGCAGTTGATTCACAGATTGTTTGCATCCAGATTCCAAGATGCAAGCCGTGAGGGCGTTTAATGCTACCTGGCCGCCTGAAAGTATGTAGATCTTTGCTTATGCATCTTGGGATCTATAGCATAGATTTCTACCTTGAGGATAGTTAAGGTATTTCCTAGGGTTCTAAATAGTCTCCAATTAGGTACATGACTCCCATACCAACCTCTTCATCCATATTTGAACTGTGATCGGCTTGTTTAACAGTTCTCAATCAACACATCAAATGAACAATCGAAACCCTACTTGGTTGGCATCGAGTCAGAAGGATTGATCACGTACTCCAATTGGATTAGCTCTAAAATCCTGAAGTGACGAACTAGATCTCCTGCTTTGATTTTGAGTACCTGCTATAGCCTTAGAGCACTAAGTGCTGCCTCTTTCCTTACATACAGATGTAGAGGAAGTAGGTCTAGCATTGCCTCTATGGTTGCTGCGGTGAATTATTGATACAATAATGTAAATTGGATGTGTTAAAGGTACCTTCTTGGCAAACTGATGGAATCAGGATGAATATTCTGCCAAAGGAGATTTATACATTCAGCACAAAATGGATAAGTAAAGTCAAACAAATACATTCTTCTCTCCCTATGTGAATGGAGTGAATATATTCAAACAACTGCAAGTAGAGCCGTGTAACACTAATTACAATCAACAGATTTTAAAAATGAAGTAGCCATATGAAGTATATAAATATATCTATAGTCAACACAATTGTCGATATTCCTTTTGAAGGTTTGCGTATATTCAATATACAAAAAGATTATTGTCTAGATCCCTGTCTAGGTAAGTTGTATTTTCTGACTTGCAGGGTTTACACAAGATTGTCTTTATATAGTTGGTCTTCGGACATTCTTACTAGATCTGTTTATTTCAACAGCTACTAGCTACAATGTACAGAGTCCTTTGTTTGCATTATTTTTCTTTTTAACGTAATACTTATATTTTCTTAACATGGCTACATTATTAATCCAAACTTAATTTTTGATTTTTTTATAAGTCTTGCGTAATGGTTTGAACACCATGACTCAGTGTTTAGCGAGCATTATCAAACTCTGCTGACAAACTTCTTATAGGTCGACTATTTAGTGCAGTAGAAAAAGACCAGAAGAATGATGAGATATGCATAGTTTTGTAACAGCGAAATTTTGATGACATACCTTCTGAGTTTTGGACTTCTAAAGCCTATTGCAATTTTTTATAAACAATTTTGCATTTTGAACAGCGCTCTTTTTAGGTAAAAAAGTAAATATCTCTGGTTCTAGAGCTCCGATTGGAACAAACAAAACATAAAAATATTTGCAATTAATATTCAAACAAACATGCGTTGGTTTTGGGTCATTTGAGTACGTACATATCATACAAAATTGGATAAACTGGCTGAAAAGAGTTTTTTTTCTTAATTTTAACGCACGGGTACATCAAGAGCTCCGATAGGTTTCAAACTTTCAAAAAATATACCTTCCGTTGAAAACAAGACACCTTGAAATTTTGGTGCCCAAATATTAACCCCTGTGGACACAAATGAATTTGTTATCTGAAATTTAAATTTCCCTCCATTAAGTCCAAACTGGATCTTTTCTTTATCAAAATGTAGATCTGGATGTCAGCTTTCCGATGACATTAAAACAAATTTCTTAAACTCATTTTGGCCACTCTTTTGGCATTTATCTATAAAACAAATGATAATAAATGATTTTTTCGGCCATTTTGAAAACATTTTTGAAACATTTTTATCAGAAAGGAAAGGGAATTGGGAGAAATTTAATTAAAAAAAAGTTAATTTCGTCTATCTGAATTCGAGGTATTTAACCTTTAGAATTTTGGCCAATTGTTAATTAACAAATGCATATTCTTGGCTAAAATTTGAATTGTATCATTTTGAAACATATTTACTTCATATGAAATGCCTAAAAAACATTTTTAACTTATAAAAACTAATTTTCAAGCATTTACATTTCATTGTTGTTAATTAGCCTGAACAGTTTTTTTTAATTTATATGTCGAGATTATCTCTTGTTTTGTTGCACAGTACTCAATTGCTTCCGGCTTACTTAAGTTGGCAGTATTTAGGGGAATTTGATATTCTGCTAACTTCTGTTTATAAAGTTATAATCTTATTTTTCTTAACTAATGTTAAATATTTGTTCTGTTCAGAGACAGCTCTGTTTCTGCGTGTGTGTATTTACTGCTATTTATCTTTTTATAAGATGCTAAAAATTAAATATCTCGAGTTCAGATAGACGAAAATTAACTTTTCTTTTTTTAAATTAAAGTTCTCGCAATTCTCTTTCTTCTTTGATAAAGATTTTTCAATTTTTTATTTCAAAATGACCGATAAAATCAATTTGTTATCATTTGGTTTATGATATATATACAATATGTCCCCGGATGGGGTTTACAATAGGTGAAATAGCTAAAATTTTTAACTTTTCGAGAAAATGTTATTCTTTATAAAAGTTTTTGCTTGCTTAAAAAACAGTTATGACGTTAACAAAAATTACATTTTTTATACGGTGTGGTCAAAAATTACAAAAACTTAAAATTTCGTAAGAGTAAACTGATTCTATTTTTTATTTTGGAACAAAGTGAGAAATAGAAAAGTTGATTCAAATTATATTGTCTGTCCAAATCCAAAATTTCGTTGAATGTTGCAATGTTTCCGAAATTAGTGATTTTTTAATAAAATACTTGTCGGTTTTTGTCAATTTTTTATTTAGCTAATTGCATTCGAACAAGGAAAATAAGTACCAGATAACCAATTTTGAACGTATAAAGTGCATACATATTTGACTTTATTAAATATCACAATTAAAAAATTCCTCCACCAAATTGAACGCATGTTTCTAATCGTTTTTGAACATTGTGAAATTTACATGTAAATATACGGGAAATCAGTTTTTCGGACATAACTAGCTTAGTTCGATTTGGATCGAAAAATTGTATTGGGTAAATATAAAGAGCTCGCAAATGAGCGTAAAGTGAATCTTGATTCGTCGAAATCGGTCCAACGGTTCTCGAGATATTGCAATTTGAAAGTGCGGTTTTGTATACGAATTTTTCGCTGCGGCGAGAACATACCGAGAAATGTTCTCGCGTATTTTGCGGGGAAGAAAGCGACTTAGAGACTTGCTATCGCTTTCCCCAGTAAATAGGTGAGTTCAAAGTACTGTGTCCAAATTTCAAGTCGCTAGGTCGATTATGAGGGGTGGGGGAGGGAAAAACGAGAATCAAATTAAAACTGCTGTAACTTCCGCAATTTTGGCCACATATCGCCCAGCAAACGCGACACTGTGTATTAATGTTCCTTCCTCAACGTTTTGTCATTTGTTTATCATTTTCGGCATAAATAAAGAAGTGGTTGCGGAAAAATCGATTTAATTCTTTTTTCCAGAAAAAGTCATTTTTCCCCAGGAAGGAAAGTGGTGGGGGAAGAAATTTTTTCGCCATCGGATGCGGACTTTTTTCTCTTTGATTTGAGCCCGACCAGATTGCGATCGGATGATTAGAAGGGGAGGGAGGGGAGCGCCCATAGAAGGACAAGGGGAAGGGTTATAGACTTCGGGACGGGCTCATTTTCAAGGTCAATCAATTCTCTTTCAGAATTTTTTACCACGAAGCTGTAACTGCTTTAGGGCCTGCACGCGCGCGATACATTTATACAATATAATAATATGTATATAATAGTGTGGGACATGACAAATCAACTGAGACTGGGCAGATATATTACGGCCAAATAAATAATAGAATGTCAGGACTACGTTTTTATAAAGAACTCTTGACGTCCTTGGGAATTAAAATCCCCTGCCATACCAGGCGTTGCCTATCTTCCGGCAACCTCTCTAGCCACACTTTCCTTAACCATAAGTTTTCTCTATCACACACTTTGCCCTTCACACCTTTATATATTTATCTATCCTTTCCCCATTTTTTCTGTTTGTCAATTGTTTGATTTTTTGTCTTCTTTGTCATTGTTTCCTTTTCTGTTCTAAATTTGTTTTAGACCGAAAAACCTTTTAAAAATTGTAACTATTAAAAAACCTTAATTCTTCGCCTTCCATACCTTCCCGACGGCGGGTAGACCGTTGCGTTGGGTCCAATTGCTTCAAAGGGGTTTTTTCATTGAGTTTTTCCCACGTACCAGAAATCAAAATTTAATTGTGTTTAGTATCTTGTGCCCCAATAGATTTTAGAGTATTAATTTTAAATGTTTTAAATCTGTAATGCAGATATTACTAATTTTAATGTTAATTTTAAACCGCCACCGGCAGCAGGAGTTTTAACTTTTTATATTTATTTTATTGAGCCAAACCGGCCGTGACCCGCCCAACCCTACGTACACCATGACGCTGCGCGACGTGGTTGTCTGGTTGGTACCGGATCGCGATTCGGGGAGGCAATGTTTGTGTATTATTAATTTAAATAAAATTTGTTATAATGATGATGATGGGAATTAAAATGAAAAAAAAATGCTTTTTAGCCATTTTATTCAATTTTATATGATATGTACGAACTCAAATGACCCAATACTAACGCAAATTTTTTGGAGTTTTAATTGATAAGATGTTAGTTTTTTCTTTGTGCCGGTCGTACTTCTAGAACCGGAGATATTCACATTATTACCTAAATAATCGCAGTTCAAACAACTAAATTGTTTTAAAAAAATGCAATAGGATTTTGAAATCCAAAACTTAGATATATACTCCTGGTGATGACCCAGAAAGTATCACATCATAATTTTGTTGTTACTGTATCAATGTCCTTTTTCTACTCCACTAATTGTGATACAGCATATGTCACACAAAGCAACCCGCAATCAATGCATGTTAATAACCATCCAACATGTAATTTGAAACTCTTCCACAAAACTAAAATGAACATGGTATTGTAGGAAATTAGATATTTCCGGTATGGAATGTTCTATGTACACTCTTTTCTCTTTTACATTTCAGTCTCCTTTTTAGTTAGAACATTATGGCGGTATTAAAATATTGTGATTAAATAGTTTCATTAGTACTTGTTTTTTGCATAAATCTTCTTCACCCTATTCACTCTTATTTATATAAATGACATGTAAGTGACAACTGTGTTGAATCTTAGTATTATTAAAAGCTTTCATTTAACTTGCAATGTTAGTGTGTTAGTTTGTTTAGGTAAAATCTTGCAAGCTCAATTAAAACCATTTCCTCTTATCCTACGTAGTTGAAATTTTACACGTTGATTCAGTTTCGATGACAATGCATTTTTATGATAGGCATGACCTGATTCTACACCCAGGATATACAGTGTGGTCGGTTATGTGTGCAACAAATGGATCATTTTTTTTTTAGTTGCACAACCAAAGTTTAAATACCGCCAAAAGTTATTGCATGTCCGATAACCTTTCCAGGTGCACTTAGAACTTCTTCGAGTTAAATAGTATACAGGGTAGGGCAAAAAATATGAATATCGTTCGAGAGCAAAGTGAGTGGTGTCCTTTAAAATATATCCACAAATGTATGTGAAACTATAGTTTGAAGTTGGAGATGACACAATGAGGACTTAGCATTTTTGTCAGTAATTAACATAAGCCATATTATTTTAGGAGGGCATTTCTGATTCGATTTTAATTTTGAAAAAAATTGAAAAACTAATAATTATAAATTATTTATAATAATTAATGGTTATTTGATGTTATCTCTACTAAAGTCTTAGGTAGTGTAAATCGTACAAAGCTTTAGGTACAGGGAGATCGATAAAATGCGCCGCTCTCTAAAGATTTTTTGTGTGCCGCTCGCACTATTTCATGATATTTTCAATATTTGCAAGTTGGCGACAGTAGCTTAGTGATTTATATAGGTCGTGTGCGCGCGACGTCACAAATTTTGACATTCGCCATAGCTTAGGGACAACAAACCGAAATTCCTAAAGTGTTAAATGGCAACTAACTGAACTTTTCATTAAATTGCTTCTTTTGTGGACATCATATTATACAAAATGCTAAGTTTTGCACACTGCTGTGTTACCAGAATCAAGTTAGGTTTAGGTTTAGGTTTTCTCTCTGAACATGAGATCCAACTTAAAACCCAGATAGGAAACTGAAAGTGGTTGTGATAAAATTAGTGCTGCTAGAGCAATCTATAAACAATTTAGTATGAAAATTAACAGTTCATATTGGTTTGACTGATATTTTTTGTATCTAAACTTAGTAGTTAAGTGAAAAAGAGGCTAATGCCGAAAGAGAAAAATGTTACAGTGACAACCGTTTTAAATATGGTACAATTCAAAAGGAACTTCAAAGAAAAGCTACAGATTATATAAAATCTGATAAGGATTATAAATTAAAAATTAAAGTTCGAAGTATAGTTGTCATCGATGATCTACGGACTAAATGTATTGTTTTAGATTGTATATTGTGGTTGTCTAAAACTGCCATGTTGGATTATTAAATATTTGAAACCTGATTCTTATCACTCACTTTAACCCATTTTTACAGTTTTGTAATGTGAGAAGAGAAAGAGAATTGAGTAGTTTTTAAACACCACACCATATATTTCAAAACAATACATTAACTCGCCAGATCACTCGACGAAGTGTAATTAAATATAAATGCCATCTAAGTTATATTACAAATACTAAACTTGGTGATAATAAATTATTGTATATTTAGTAGATACGTTTTGTTTTATTCTCATTTACAAGCATGGCTGTACAAGTTGAGCGTAGTCGACATTCAATCTACTGCTAACTATAGTAGTAAGTGAAAAATAAAACAAGAGAAGAAATGGAGAATATTTAATAACACACATAAGTTAAACAATAGTAACATTAATACGACATGATAAAGAAAGTTCTTACAGAAATTACAATGGTTTACACAGCTCGATGCATAAATATACCATAGGCGAAGGGTCAACCGCTAGATAAATGGTGTCTTCTACCTTACTATAACTTTAAGTCCTTTATTTAATTTGTTTCTTTTCATGAGTACTTATTTCACAAAATTGACACATTGTATTGCACAACGGTTAACTGCCTACCTACAGCCATTTTTACTGCTAAAAAACTAAAAGGACTGACGTCTTAAGATCTCACTCTGTACATTATAAATTGCAAATCAGGCTGGCGAACGTGTTCTGCCTGTACCTGCAGTACAATGAGTACTAACAGATCATCTTGATCCGCAATAATATAAAGAAATGAGGCTTTTATTGACAATGCTGAAAGTCCATAACCTGAAAATTGATCTGTGTGTTAGCAATTATTCATAAACAACATTTAATTCTGTAAGCACATGGTGAAAATGATTTATTTATAATTTATAACTAATCTTTACCTTTGCGATAAGAAGCTGCTATCTTGTAAATTTCTTGGAGATAATTTCTTTCGCCCAGCCATTAACAAACGGTTGTAATGCTTGACTTTTGAATGCCTTATACTCATTCTCTTAACTATGCACTCCTTTCAAAAATCATGTAATTACAATATATTATGTATGTCTAATATTAGAATATACATCAGCATCTGTACTAAAGTCGTCTTTATTTAACATATAGGAATTTATACTGATAGCACCAACGTTTCTCCATACACCTCTCCTGTACACCATAATTCATAAGACAATTCTGTGAAATATAAACTCGTCTCCATCTTAACAAACAAAATTCGCCACATGAATTGATTAAGGATAATAATTTTGGATGTTAAATAATTCAAAATAAAGTTTTAAGACATTACAAAATCTGTAAAATATATAGTTAACGGCCGTATTCATCATTGTCTGTTAAATTAGTATCAGGGAGTTAAGTCTGATAAAGTTACTATTCGGTATTCACCATAGATAATTAGGGCTTAACAGTCAGTTAAATCCTCTGATAAGTTAACAGGAGAAATTCGAGCTGTTAAACCCTAACAGACTGATATCGAAACATTATACTTTATACGAGCAGAATTGAAACCGTATAAAAACTAAAAGCCGGCAACTCTTTGTTGTACATGGGCGGAGGTAAATAGAAATGCTTGTCATAAGAAAATGTTATAATTTTTTGAAAATTGTAATTTTTATTATTTTTTGTTTATTCGATAGGCTATTTTTGTTCATTTCGCCAATAACATATTTTTGAAGTATTGTATCAGTTTTAGATATAAAGTCTAAATATTTAAATTCATTGGGTTTAGTTTTAAAGTTATCCCATACTATATTGAAATATGTTATTGCTCAGCAAGGACCAACGAGAAGGTATGAACATATCCTTGCCAGGATGAGGGAATGACACAGGTTAGATTAGCGAGGGGCAAGGGTGTTATACAGTAAAAAATAAAATTTAAGTTTCTTTCTAAAATAAAAATAAAAATGTAAGTTTCTTAACCAAAGCAAAGAATTAGTGCAACAAAAATAAATATTTGTGTAGATAAAACATAAATAAAAACAAAATTACAGGAATTTCCATATTTTTTTCTCTCTCATGAATTTTAAGATGTCTTCCTTTCTTGTACTGGTATTTGGTATTTTATTTAATATTCGCGAGTGATAAGAAGCATTATCTAATACAATTATCGAATAGAGCGGTTGTCATATCTTCGTGATAGTCTGCAGAAAACTGCGATGTTTTTTTGGCCGACAAGAGCAACGCATTAGGTACAAACCCGTTTTCACTTCCCGCATGAGGTATGATAACGCGTTTTCCTCTAGAACACGGGGTATATAAAACACAATTATTTGAACCATCTACCCAACCATACTGAACAACATCATGAGTGTCAAACCACGTCTCCTCTAGATACACTATATGCATGTTTAGTTTACGATATTCTCTGATTTTTTCCAAATAATCTACCCGAAGTGCTGCTATACGTCGTGATTCCATAATTAACATACGACTGTCAAGTTTTTATGTTTAAAACCGCATTCTAATAAAACATTTCGTAGTGTATATAAAGAAATATAGGTAATTATAATCAGGATAATCGCTTAATTTTTCTCGAATCATTTTCACTTAGGAACTATATTTTGTTCATACATATTATAAATTATACGCCGTATTACATTTTTGATAGCATCATCAATATTTTTTAATTTCGTATTTTTCCGTTTCCTATTTGTACCGTGATCTGTAACATCTCCTTTTTTAATTACGCGATAAATTGTTGATTTTGATATTTTACTTAATTCGTTAATACGTTCTATTATTTCTTTCTCACATTGTTCACGATTTTCGCTTTTTAAACGTTCATGTATATTTAAAATAATGCGTTGTCTTTGTACGTGTAAATCTTGATTTTTAAACTCTAAATTTATTTCGGCTTTTTCGACAATAACCGGTTCAACTATTTCGGGATTTTCGGGCGTTATTATATTATCGTCTATTTCAAATGGCCTCCTGAAGCCATGGTAAATTATTAAGTAATAAAATATCTTACCTTTTATATAGTAATAAATATTTATAAATATGAACAATAAGTATAAACTGAACCACACTTGATATTATAATAGGTATTTCTGCACTGCACTGTTGTATATTTGAAATTTACAGCAAGTCAGCTTTGTTTTCACGTAATATTACGTACATATCTTAATGCTTAATATTTTCTTTTAATTATTCAATATTGTCTACGCTATACTTTCTTATGGAGCGCCTTAATGAATTAACGCTTGCCCTGAAACGTATCAAGTCACAAATCCTTCAACTCATCATAACTCGAAGCGTGTTCATTTTTCGAAAAATACTCCTGAAGTAAACGTTGTACGCTTGTTATAGAGGATTTAGTTGGTTTTTTCAAATTCATAATAGGTTTTACCGTCTGATTTGTGGGAATTTTTTTGTGGACCGTTGTCGAATCTAGCCGACCCGACCACGGACATGCGAGGAAGGTTCATAATTACCGAACGCCCCTGCTATACTCGTCCCTTTGCTATTGAGCACGCATACAGTCGATTTTCGTCCGATAACTGTTTAATCGTTGCCTTCTGAGACCGTTTTCTTTCTAATTCTTTCTCTCAACGGTTGTACCTATATTATAGAGATATATTATCGAAGGTATTTAATATCCTATAGGACTTCGACCTAGAGCAGTATAGTTGCATCTGATATTTTCAATACGCTTAAGATACTTGAGAAAGATGCAAGATCTGTGAATTTTTAATTTTTTTTTAATCTCAATAAATATGCGATTTTCAAGAAAAATGTAAGAATACTTTTTCATAGATAAGGTAATTCACTACAGGAAAGGTTTTTTTCCATTTTCAAAAATCTACTGTTTTCAAGGATGCCAGTGGAAAATGAACAGCGATGAATTTAAAAAAATGTTCTTTCGAATATCCTAATAGATATGCGATTTTCAAGAGAAATGTAAGAATACTTTTTTGTGGAAAATCAAGTTCAAATCAATTATAATATTTTTCTTACTAATTTTTCTGGGCTGTTAGTATTTCATGTAAACAGATAGTTATGTATTATACTCCTTTTTATCCTTATGAACTTGTAAAGAAAGAATTTTACATATATATATATTGTAGTTTGCTAAAGAATAATGTTATTGCATAAATATATTATTCAAAAGGTAGAATTAGAAACTATCTCAAGGAGAAACTCTATTTATTGTCTAAATGTTATTTGTGGCATTATTTTAATTTTTTTCTTCTTCAAGTCTTTAGGACTTGTATTTTTTTTTAAACGGTGCTCGGGGAATCTGCAAAATATTACAATTAACCAGTATGTTTTTTTTCCTTCTTCAATTCTTTAGGGCTTCCTGCCACATGTATGTTTTCTAGCGGTGCTAGGGTGATCTACACAATATATCACAATGGGCTTGTTCAGCATTTTTTTTTTATTTCACAAATCGAAAGTGCAAGTATAAATTAATGGATCTGCAAAATATCAGAATCTTATTCGCACGTTTAGTATCTTAAAAACTATTACAAATTTCCATCTCGCGAAAATGGGGCGTGGCCAGGCGCTACGTCACTATACGCATAGACTCGGCGATCTCAATAGACTTGATGCTCCTTATTGGTTATAATTATAAGTGTTTTCGAAGTATTGTTTGTTTTGCTTACTACTTGACAGTAGGGGAGTACAATTTGGTGAAATGTCAAAAATTACAATTTTCTCTCGCTCCTGCCAGAACGAATTTTCGATTTCGACCCTGCAATTTACGATTATAATTCATCGCCGACCTTCTCCTTTCCGTAGACACATAGAACGAACTTCCACTCGACGTATTTATTTAGTTACCAGCGTTTAAAAATTCCATGTTTTTCGACTTTTCAGGTTAAATTTGAAAGGTCCCAGAAAGCCATTTTTCTTACGTCACTTGCGTATAGTGACGTCACAAATGAGCGCTCGGTTTTTGCAACTATTACTAAATTCAACTCCTTATATCTCGAGAACGGAAAAAGTTAATAATACGAAATTTTAATTGTATAGTGAGAATATCGAGTACTATATGAAAAAGTATAAAAACCATATAAAAAGAATATCATGGAACAAGCCCATTAACCAGTATTTTACTGGCAAATAACTTCTACGCCTGTGACGTTTACGTCAAAGGATCAGTTAGAGGTTGGTTTTTTTAATAAACAACACAAATAAGTATAAAAACTTGAAATTAAATATTTCGCCGACGTTTCGGAAATCTAATCTGTTTCCTTTTTATTAGAGGTTATTTACTAGTAAAATACTGGTTAATTGTGATATATTTTGTAGATTCCCCTAGCACCGCTTAAAAAGAAAACATACATGTGGCAGGAAGTCCCAAAGAATTGAAGAAGGAAATAAAAATAAGATAATGCCACAATAAAGAACTCGGCACATCTCACAAGTCCATGTTGACTGCTGAGAAACGATTTACGGTTTTTTTATGCTAGTGAACCTGTCCGTTTTAGATATCTTTAAATCAGTGCAGCCGTAGATGGTTCATTCAGGCTGATTACATTGCCAGTCTCGTACTCGCCTGCATAGTTTCAAGTACTATTCGATTCTCGATACCATTGTTAAATACATAGGACAAAATATCAAGTTAAGTGCGCCAGGTCCCGTGCTTTAACACTGACCAGTTTCAATTGACTTCGTAAACACTATAACTGTCAAATAACCCTTGTTTACAGCACAATTTTTTTTTAAATAAAAATGAAAAGAATTAATACAGTGATATATTAATATTTTTGAATAAGCGAGGTTAATAGTTCTTTTTCACGATCAGTAAAATTTGGAGATCATCTATTTTTTTTTCTTTTTCCATCTCTATTGAATTTCTATAATAAAAATTAAACACAAATTGTTTTATAGATCGCTGGTCCTAAAAATTAATACTTACTATTTAAAATGTTTAATAATCTGCATACAAGAGCACACAAATTATTTGTTTATTTACGACCATAGATAAATATTTCCGAGCACTGCGAGCGAGAAGAGGGAATTGTGACAGCTTTTTTAGGTTACATAATAATGGTGACATTGGCTACAACAAAACACTACCAACATGTTTCTGGTAACTTTCATTTATCTACCTGTTTACTACCAGCGGTCTGGAATGTGACGGTGAATAGGGTATTCTTTGTCAGGCTGTTAATCTTTATCTCTCTGTTTGTTACTAAACTGTTAAGTTGAAAATGGTGAATATGGCTATAAAACAAGGCGTTCGATCAGGTGATCACACTGTGGCGGCTATTCGCACTCTTTCTTGATCGCACTGTACAAGCAAGTTGTCACTAAAGGAACCTATTCTGATTCGAGAGACAGATTATTCGCTCTCCAATTTTAATATAATATGATGCTACGATATGTGAGGTATGTAAATTATATCAAAGTATGTGAAGTCAACTATTCCGCGCATCCATTAGGAACTGCTAATTATGTGTGATGTGAAATGTAGATTCCGTAGTTATTAGAAAATTAAATTTAACACACTGTGGTTTAGATTTTCGCAATAATTATTATTATGATCATAAATTTTTGTGATAATTTAAACCACAGACTGTGTTCGCTAAATCTGATTTTAATATTGATTTTCATCAAGTAAGGACCGAATCAATCAAATAGTAGAATTTTAACCAAACATTTTATTGTGTATTTCGAGGCCAGGGCATCATTCAGCATTCAATTATTTGGTATCAACGAAATAAAATGCTGCATTTGAAATTCTAATTTGATCTGATTTTTGGTATTTTCAGTTACTCCACTATATTTTATGTCCGATAAGTCTAAAAATATTACCTTTCAAACCATAGATAATGTGTCTCGCTTCTCGCTTACTCACCCTCGTATCTTCTTCAGTTTGTTCCACATCATAATAACAAATAACTTTGTGCACAGCATCTTGTGTTGAAGCTAATGCTCTGTTTGTAGATCAGACTAAGGTAGCTAGCATTGTCACTAGTAGCGAAAGTGTAATATAATGTCATCTTATTCATATCTACGCGATTTTAGTAGGGCATTTGACACACTTAACTATGACTTACAACTTGCAATTCTTTATGATATAGACCTCTCTGAAACCGTAATATTATTACTGGAATGTTACATTAAAAATATGAAGAAATGAATTTGTTTAGATGGTCAAACATCAGATTGCGTAACACTAAATTCTGGTATTCCACAAGGTTCTATTTTGGGACCACTATTCTTTACTATATATACTGGCAATCTGATGATATGTCTTGGGCACTGTCAAATTTACTTATACGCAGATAACACTCACCTCTATTTTTCACTTCCTACTCAAGAAGTAATAAATACCTTTGATTTAGTTAAAAAAAACTTAAAATCATTTATAGACTTATCTAGAGATTATTGCTTATTTATAAATTCAAGTAAATCCAAGGTCATTATGTTTGGGCCAAAAAATTGAAATGACGATCAAAAATGCTATAACATTACTGTAAACGATGACAAAATTGAACTGGTAGAAAAGGCTAAAAATCTTGTGGTTATGATTGATAGTAATTTAAGATTCGAAAAACATATTAACAAATTACCACAGCGAGCCTATAGAGCTCTAAAATTAATTACTAAAACAGACATTGCTTGCCAAAAAAGGTGAAAGTTACCTTATGTGAAACTCTTATTAAACTTTGCAAACTGTCTATATAATCCCAATTTAACTTGCCAGTATAAGAATAAAGTTAAAAAAAAGTCCTCCACAGTTTCGCACTGAACTTTTTAAACGCTCATATTCATACCAAATTTGCCACGTATATGTTTAAATACCTACTGAATTGAAAGCACTAAAGCCAGCCCAATTTAAATTAATACACAAAAGCAAAGGGATTATTAATACACCAAAATAAAATAAACATAAACATGCATAACAAAACATAAACATCACACATAGTAGACAACCCCCTAATCAAAAGCCTCTTGTAGGCTGTCCGGAAGGAGGTTACACATCTGAAAAAACGCAGGCAACATCCATTACCCACCAATATTGCCAGTACTATTTCCATTTTTTTTTCTATCTTAATAAGTTTTATTTTATTTAGCTATGGTTAACAGTATATAGTTTAAACTAATGTACTTCATTGAAATCATTCTTTACATCGGAATATTTAAGTCCCACAGGAGTGGGAAAAAATACAATGACTGCCGATGGTATGGCCGTATGGTCGATATAGTCTCGTATATGTGAGAGATTTGTGGCTCTATGTAGTTCAATTATCGGAGTATATCTGTCCGCGTTAGTCAGTAGTATGAGTTTATTTTGTGTCACTTTTAACCTCTTGCACTGTGTGGCGGAGATTAAATTCCAGGCCGCGTATGCATGGGTCATGAGAGTTCGAAAAACTACTTTGTACACAGTGAGCTTGTTGTTAATTGAAAGCTTGGTCCGCCTGTTCACAAGACGATACAGTCGGTTCAAGTTTGCGTACGTTCTGTTGATAGTCTGTGTAATATGAGGGGAGAAACGCCTTATCCCAGATATTTGACAGTTTGTTATTGTTTATCAATTTTAAGTTTTGTGACAGTACGTATGTTAGTAACATTGCGGTTAAATTTGATAGTCTTTGTCTTAGAATTATTAATTTTAATTTTCCACTTGTGGAAAAATGTAAGTATTTCTGTGAGATGACGCCGCACTTTTTGGGTAGCAGTCTGTGCATAAAAAGATTGTCCGTAAAGTACGGTGTCACCTGCATATAGTGGGAGGTTTGAGGTAAGGCAGATAGGGATGTCAGATGTGTAGAGAGTGGGGAAAGGATTGCCTGCTGGAGAACGCCCGCCGACATAAGTGTTTGTGTGGATAATGTATTGTTGACGGAAACAGTGATGTAGTGTGTTCTAATGTAACTTTTCAGGAAGGTGACTTACGTAGTCACCTTCCTGAAAAGTTGCATTAGATCTATTGCCAGGGCCGGTGCTGGGGATCGAACCCAGTACACGTTAGGCAGTCTGACAAAGAGCGCTCGCCACTAAGACGCTCAGCCGATAGAGCTACCGTGCCGAAACTGAAATAGATTATTTGCTATTTGTAGTCTCTTCCTTATTTTCTGTTTTTGTTGCTCTATTATGCCAGCTATATACTACAACTTTATTCACCATGTTTATGTTCCTTATCAATTAATAATACTCGTTTTTTACATAATTTACCAACTTGTAATTATTAAGTTAATAGTAACATGTATTATGCATATATATGTATACGTGTATACACTAATATTTTGTAATAATAATAATGCGTTATCCAGGTTAAGTCGAAGAACAACTATGTATTAGAATTTCTATTACGTTCATTGTCATTATTATTATTATATATAGAACTTGTAAACTATTCAATAAAGTCCATTTAATTATACAATTTAACTCGGTGTTGTTAATCCACATGCTCGACATATAGAAAAACAGTATTTAAAAACTCACCCTCACATTATTAATCCGCGGCAAGCCAGGATTACTGTTAATGGTTTATGGGTAAGTGTTTTCAAATCCGTATCTGTCTCCTAGACACAGCTGATCTCGCTCTTGTTTCGCATTATTCGCGAGAAGGAAAAAATTAATTAATCATTTAGAATGATTTCGCATAAATGGAAATGTTCTTGGGCCGCTTTTGCTATTAAGAATCTTGTTTCTCTCTGATATTTTAAAATGAAAAATGATCCAATTGCCAAGGTTAAATTAAACGTGGCTTAAAATCCTCTTATCAAAGTTCTACATTTAATTTGAGCGTTCTGAAAACATTTATGAATCTTAAACACTGAAATAATTTAAACCATAGCATAAATTTTCGTTTCCTCTCAGTCGTATATTAGCTTGACTCAATAATTAATATCACTTTCAGTTACATTTTCCATTTAAAAAAATAAGGAAATTAAAATGATGAAATAATGGTTTATTACAGTCTGTGTCCAAAAGCAAAACTTAGGTGTCCAATTGAATTAATTCTTATCATGAGAAGGTACAATCAAAGGTTGAATTTTCAAAAGTAACAATTTAACATGCAAAATAAGATAAAAATTCACAGAAATTAAATATGACGAGTTCATACAAACATGAATTAAAATATAAATCGAGATATATGCATACTCTTCTGCAGCAACTGTCTAAGTTTTACTTTAGGAAGAAATAATAATTTAACAAATATCTCATTAAATAATAAAGATACTAAAGAGGGGATGTAACAATATCTTTAATAATAACGTGGAAATACAGTCGTTTCTAGATTTTCTTGTCACTGGAGTTTAGAAGAAAACTAATGGCATCAACAGGACAGATGTCATGCACATTAGACAATTGAAGACAAAAATGGCTTGATGTTCACTTCTCTAACAAGTGGTTCGGCCGCTAAGGACCAATAGCTTGGTCTGTTCGGTTACCTGATTTGTCCCTCTTTGATTATTTCTTTATTTCTTGAGGGGTTATTTAATATAATAAGTCTATGTCAATGATTTTAACGAAGACAGTGGCTTCTTAAAACACAAAATTCGGGATGCTGTTGCCATCATCGTTTACGAGGAATTTAGAAAAAAGTTAGAAAAGTGCGTATTACTTGGAGGGCTACACGCTGCATAGTTCTTGCTTTGATTGTGTAAACAGGTGCTGGTCCTTAGGCTGATTATTTCCAGTTCTAGTTTGTAATTTTTTTGCTTTCATGTTTTTCGAGTCTTGGTCGGTCTTGCTCCGTCCAGCTCCTCAATTGCCTCGGAGATTCGCCCCGTGGATGTCTGGCAGGTCCCAAATGAGCATTCGAGGATGACGATATGTTGTTAAATTAAAAATAAGTTTGTTCTTGATTTGCTGCACTAGTAACAGCAAAGGCTTGTGAATACAACACCTACTTTATGCAACTTATTGTATAAATAACTACTTGCCATAATAATATACATAAATCGTGTAAGGCACTTAGCAGTTTTTTAAAAAATTGTCATAAAAAACTCGTCCCTGCAACTACCTAGTAGTTCTGTATACTATGCAATTTTTTATCTATTAACCTTTGTTTTGTTGTTTCAGCCGTATCAGTTTCGGTTGGAGTATGGACATTAGTTGCAATCTCCCTAGAGCGTTATTTTGCCATTTGTAGACCTCTCAAATCTAGGAGATGGCAAACCCAGTTCCACGCTTACAAGATGATAGCCTTCGTGTGGTTAGCAAGTTTATTCTGGAGTGGACCAGTGCTGGTTGTTTCCTCTCTGAAGGCGATGAAACGGGGTAAGTTTATATTTTACTTATATTATACAGGGTCCCCATAAATGATCATAAGACATGTGACCACAGATTGCATGCAACCGACTATACATTGGTACTTTGCGTTAACTAAATTCTCTAAAACATACTAGCATAATATAATATTATCCATGTACTAATTGAATTTTAAGAAGGCAAAGGAATGATGAGTCATTAATAATAGAAAGAAATTTAAATTCAAGGTGTCTATTACGTTAATGGTTATTCCTCACACCGTTATAGTTTTTAGTAAACCATTTAATTTAAAAAAAGGAGCAGCAGGAAGATAATTTCTTTAAATTAAAGACAAAGTCGAGTGATATGATTTTTGTATCTATGATAAAAATTAACGTGCGGGAGAGATTTCTTAAGGGTCAAAAACACGTATATAACTCTTCAGGGATTGAATATTTTTTGTAGAACTTTTTGTGGTTGATGGAAAAACTTGTTAGCATTCATATGCACTGAACCTCCTGTCCAAAAAGTTGTTAATAAACAAATTAGAGCCTCTCACGCAATGTCCCTTTTATTTCCTGTTCCGGTTATCCGATCAAAGTATTTCTGGTCTCAAAATTTTCCTTTTTGCAAGCACTTTCATATGCACAAAACCTCATTTCGATACGCTTACCCAGAGCCGAGATATTCCATTTGGTAATTTGCTAAATTAGTTTAAAGTTTAAACAAACAAAAGCAAAAAGTTGCATTCGTGCAGTCGATCAAACTATCGAAAAAAAAGTTATATCCTAATTAACAAATTATGCCAATTGTTTAAACAATTAAAAAGTATCGAAGATATCGGGCCAAAAAAATATGGTATATTCTTCGGTATAAAAGGCATATATTTTGAATAAACAATATCCTGACCTCGTTAGTTTCGGAGTAATCAATTCGTTAATTATGAAATTTATTTTGGCTATAACAAATGAACGGGCTGACAAAATGAGTTGTGCCTGGCGCCAAATGACGCGTACTGAAAATATCTTTTGATTGAATCAAGATTTTTCGGATCCGTCAAAACGTTTTCATTGTATTAAATAAAAACGAAAAAAATCTGTTTCAACAATAATTTGACCATGAAGCTCGCGGTTTAGGAAAATTTTTCATAAGAAAATCTTGTTCAGCGGAATTTTTCCTATACGAATCCGTGGCTAACTCAAATAGTATAGAAAATTTTTGGGAAAAATCCCAGGCAGACTCGCCTATTATCGTTTACGAGAAATATGTGAGAAACTGACATTTGTGACCTCTAACCTTGAATAAAATTTTTAGCAGACATGGGATCGGTGGGGACTTGACATCTCGTTTGTCACAGTGTTGTAACATGCGGAATGCTCAATAGCATCCTTCGTTACACTGTTAATATTTATTAGAGAAATTATAAGTTGTCGGAAATATTATTCTCTCAAACTTTAGTACTAATAGAGTGCACTTACTCCTTATACTATGATGAACATGCGTCATCTGTCAGCAGTTAACGCTCGCGAATACATTGACCTAATTAGACATATTTATAATTTTGTTTGACCTGTAATGGGGATGTTAGAATTTGAAAAACCTCGTGATGATCATATGGGGTAAGGTTTTAATTATTATACCGGTAAATACCATCTAACATTTGAAATATTGTTTTAGGTTTTACTCATGAATTTTTCTTATAAGATTTTTTTCTTATAATCATAATTATAAAGATACGTAATTTTCTCATAGAGTTTACTCATAATTAAACTTACTCACGTCTAATGATTTTAACGTAGAAGTATTTCTACGTTATCTTATTTGCTTTGAGCAAGATTTGAGATTATCTACATTCAATTTGCGATACCTACTACGTTTTCACTAGGCAAGCAATATTCATATGAAGTCAACCTTTCTATACTACATTTTGAATTGGAATATACGAAAACATTCTGGGCTAAGAGATTTTCTTCATTTTGCCCTGGCGACAAATCTTGTACGTTGTACGAACGTTTCTACGATTTCATAACCTCAAACTGGGATTAAGGCAGCCACATGTGAAACATAAATTTTAAATCCATAATCATCGGAGAACAGGACCGTATCTAGGAGTTCTCTCCATCAGGATAACAAAATAAAAGATAAGTACTTTTGATTGTTACCAGTAAAAGGGATTATTTTCACATGATTGTTGAGCTATAAGAGCCAAAAGTGTCTAAATTTAACATATTAGATTCAAGTGAAATCTACTATATGTTTGGCTATTTGCATTTTAAATCCTTTGTTATAATTAAACCCATTGTTGTATATTAATTCGTAGTTCCTTATATCTTGAATTCGTTGTCGCAAATACTTCGCCGTAGTACTGTTTCGTAGTTGCTTTTGTCGAGATTCCTCATGATTAATATCTTATTGTAGTACTATAATGCACTTTTGTTGTTGATGCAGTAAGTCGTGGTTCAATTTTTGTTGTAACGAGTGTGTTCAAAGTTTATGAACTTTGAGATAAGGTTACAAGACATTTTTTGTAATATAGTTATTTTGTCTCTCGTCAAGAATCTCAAGTTCACCTAATTTTGTTGTAATATATGATTTTAATATTGAGATAAATTTACGAGACTTATCTTCTGTAATATAGTTATTTTGTCTCTCGTAAAGAATTTCAAGTTCCTAGTTTTGTTGTAATATATGAATTTTAGTATTGAGGTGAAAGTTACGAGACGTATCTTTTGTAATATATTTTTGGTTCTCATACACGCCTCAGATTTGCCTTGCCGTTGAGCAAATTGTAATATAGAGTATCTTGTAATATAGTATATTTTTGTAATATAGTTTCTTTTGTATATATTTCTGTCTGGTACTTTGCTATACAGTATCGATGATGCTGTGATAGTTCATTTTTTGTAATATAATATTTTTTTAATATAGTACTATTGTATATATGTAACTTTTGTCTTTTGTTTATCTTTATCTTTAATTTTCCTTGATTACACTAAGTAATCAATGGCGCCCAAGCCTTGAACTCAACGCAATTGTGCTCTCCGTATCTTTACTGTGTTAGCCAGGTGAAACCAGTGACGCTAACCACGTGGCTCGTAGGGTGGCCCACACTTGAACACTTGGGCAATATATTAACATCGAATAAAACCTTTCAAAACAACGCCACAGTGTATTCAAGGTTTGTACCAATTTTCAGCTCCATGCGAATTACTACGAAGTTGAATGTTTATTTTGATCCGATTATAAGAATATTTAAATTATTTGAAGATGAACTAAAAGTAATTTGGGAAAAGTTCTGCGTAATTAGTGTTTGTACATCATTTCTGTTTAACATTTTCAGCGTTACAATTTGAATAAATGTGTATCCCATGTATAAAAGTTGCTAGCCTGGCTCAGTTTCTATTGTTCGGCCATTGGGGTATCTGATAAGAGTTTAAAGCATTTTGAAAAATTGAGATTGTCAGTTCATGTCGCTTGTAGGTACATTCGTAGTTAGTTTTGAGTTTTGTGTAAACACTGTTGACAGCAACGCTTTCCTGGAAAAGTGCGATATTGAGCACTGGCCATTTAAAGCTGAAGTAGGTATTCTTTATGAATAAAAAAAATGGCCAGGATTTCAAACGCATGAGGGACTAAGCGCTCGTCATAAATCAATACTTTCGAATATAACATATATTTTGTACAATGCTCTGTAAAGAAGTTTTTCTACGCAACTGTTAAAAAAGTTTCTTCACAATTTTGTTTTCCACAAAGCTTAGGTTCGCAGTAATAGCTAAAAAAAAGTAAGAAGCCTGAAAAAATTGACATTATTTCTTATTTCACTATGGTATATGTACAGGAGCAAGGTGGCTTATTTGGAAATTCGTCGTTACTTTGCGTCAGTTAATTAAAATTAACTGAAAATTTAGTTTTGTATTTCTCTGACAATATACAGTGTGCCCCAGGATAGATGTAACAGGAGGTGTAATGGACCAAAAATTTTGGAATTTTGAAATGCTATTTGGGGATTGAGTCCTGCTTGTTGTAAAACTGAAGCATACCAAAAATGACTTGATTTGGTGTTCTACAGGGAGTTTTATAAGCAAAGTTGTAAAAATCTCCACTAATAAAGTACCTTTATTTTTCAAAATATGAAAAAATTCCACTAAGAGAAGTTATTTAGAATGCAATTTTATACTTTCATACCAAATTTCAGGAATATAAAATTATTTTTTTGAAACTTCCCATTTTCTCAATAAATTAGTATTTTATTTTGAACCATTCAATTAAAACTGCACAGAAATTATTTTTTGTGAATCAATATTTAATGTTATGTAGAAGCTAAAAGTAGGTTATGAGAAAAGCAGTGGATACACATTTATCATTTCTTATTGACATGTCTGTCAAACGTAGTCAATATTATCCTTAATTTCTGTTTCAAATTAACGAACCAAGCATAAAAAATTAAGTGAAAATGGTACTCACAGTGCGTGTAAAAATTAGTGTTGTGCAATGCTACGGAATTGGCGGTGAAAACTTGCTAAGAGAAGTGGTAAGCCAATTTAATTTGAAATTTCCAAACACTGCTTTGTCACGTACTCAGGCTATGAGAAAATTAAAAAGTTTCTGGCTACTGGTAGTTTTCTTAACATGAAAAGAAAAATAAAAGCATATGATGAAGACAATTAGGATGTCACTAAGAGAGAGGTCAGCTCTTATTAATATTAGCAAGTCTGAACTCCAAAGAATTTACAAGGCAAAGAAAATTAGGGCATATAAAGCAAATTATAAACATACGCTTGAAGAGGGAGATGGCGGCCGTAGGTTGGATTTTTGTTTGACCATTGGAGAAAAAATCATGGAAGAGAGATTTTTTCATCATTTCGTAATTTTCTCAGATGAATCCACATTCACAACCAATGGTGTTGTTTCATCTCAGAATTGTCGGTTTTGGGCTTCTGAAAATCCAAATTTTAGAATTCATTGTAGAAGACAATATTATAAAAAAATGAATGTGTGGTGTGCCTTTTCTTATCACGTTGGAGTTATTGGACCTTATTTCATTGAGGGAAGGTTAAACCAGCACACTTATTTACAGCTTCTTGAAAAATTTTTTGAAGAACATTTAAATATTTTAAGAGATATGCCTTTAGTTCATTTTCAACATGATGGTTGCCCTGGCCATTCCACAGAAATGGTTAATCGGTGGTTGAATTTAAATTTTGGAGAAAATTACATTGCCTGGTATAGACCGATCAAGTGGCCGGCGAGATCCCCAGACCTATCAATATTGGATTTCTTTTACGGGATCGCCTCAAGCAGTTGGTTTACGCTGAACCACTTCCTAACGATGTAGCAGTATTGAAGTAGAGAATTACAAATGCCCTAAACTCCATACCGTTAGATCATATTCGAAACGTTTTAAGGACTTCAGGCGAAGAATCGAAATGTGTGTGGATGTGGGTGGTAGCTACGTCGAATAATAAAAAAATTGTAAACATTGTTTTGTATTGGTCAATAATTAACTTGTTTGTGAATCTGTTATGTTTTTGACATTTATTACTTGTTATAATTTTTAAACCTCATTAATCTTCTGTTAGTAATTGTTTCTTGTTTTACAATTAGTTCGATTAACATTATACCTTTTACATCTCGTATATTTAATTTTCTATTTACCAATAGCCTGCTTTTTGAGATGATTAACGTTTGCTCCTACACAACTTTAAATATGAATTCAACTCTTAATTCGCAAAAAATGGGAAGTTTAAAAAATAATTTTATATTCCTGAAATTTGGTACAAAGGTATAAAATTGCATTCTAAATAACTTTTCTTAGTGGAATTCTTTCATATTTTGAAAAATAAAGGTACTTTATTAGTGGAGATTTTTACAACTTTGCTTATAAAACACCCTGTAGAACACCAAATCAAGTCATTTTTGGTATACTTTAGTTCTACAACAAGCAGGACTCAATCCCCAAAATTCCAAAATTTTTGGTCCATTACACCTCTTGTTACATCTATCCTGGGACACACTGTATATCTGGTTGTGCTAGAGACCAAAATAAACCGTAGACTGGATCTGTTTACATGCATTGTCTTTAAAAAAATATTTTCGAGAACTGTTGTATTTACAACGTATTTATTAATGTCAAAACGACAGTTTTTGGACTACAGAATCTAAAACTCTTTTACACAATTTTAGCTGTCATAAGATAAACAAAACTATTCATATTGATACGTTCGGGAATCCCTTTGGTGCTATTCGTCCGTGACCTCCACCGATACAACATTATTTTTATATATCGACTACAATGACAGAATTGATACTTTTCTAATTGAAAGTTAATAAATATTTTAATTAGATATCATATGTGCACAGTGGTATAAATACAGATCAGCTAAATAAAATTGTTTACAATTATGCTGATAAAGAAAATATTGTAAAATGAGTTATGGGATAATAAACTTTTATATTCTAGGGACTCATTATGACATATATCATATTTTCGTATTCATTAGGTTTTTGTTTATAAACAAATAAATTTGTTAGTGTAAGTGACAATTTTTTTCATGGTTTTAAAGAATTAAAAAAAAAAACATCCAATTTGACAAATTATTAGAACATGGTCTTCTACTGTTGTAGTAATTCTAGAAATTAATTTAAATCACTTTTTAAGAAATTACATGTGTAATTGTCATGTTAAAAAAAAATTGTTCTTGTGATCTATAAATAGACCACTGGGCGTTAATGGGTTTTAAACGGTGTCCATGTGCATATACACGCGCTCGACCCCTCTCCTTATTTAAATTCTTGAGTTAGGGGTTGATGTGTCACTGTCAAGTGTGACATCAACAGTTGTCCCCCAAAAATCAAGAGTCGACCTGTCCGAGCGTTTTTTCAGGAAACTAGTCCAAGTGTCACAAAACCACCCTGTATTAGTATTTGTATGTAATAGTCGTCTCTGAAATTTATCATTGATTCCCAGTCTCTCTCTGGTCATGAGAAACGTGGGAGGCTGTATTTTATTCCGCTCAGCTTTTTTGCAATCTTCACTTTTTGTGGAGTAGAATTTTCGATGTAACCTTCCTACCCGTTCAAAAAAACATCATATTACACGCTACTTACATAATAGACTCATATTTCAGTTGCTTTGATATTGTCGCTTTTATATTAAACTCATCGCACTTTTCTCATATACATAACTATATTATATAAAAACATAGGAACTGTGTTGATAAATTAGTTTTGTGAAACCATTGGTGATTTAGAGAAATATAATATTCCATTGAAAGTTTCCGTCCGGAAATTAGTTGTGTTTGCGTTTACGAATTAAAATTCATTCCACGATTTGCATATGATAATCATATTTATGTAGGATATCATCATTTGGAAACCTTGATTATGCTTTATAGAACATTTTTATTTTTAATTAGTTTATAAAAGTTATTACATTAAAGTTGAAAATACAAATTGTCATTATAAATTAAAACACAAATTTATTTATTCAGATAAATTTGAGGTACACTGTCAACAAATAATCATGTAACATCACCTCTTCTCTAACATACAAGTCGAATATTTCAGACGATTTTCATACACAGGAGTGTATTATGAAATTAATATAAACATATCCCTATACAATTATGGATAGGGAAACTCACCTGAAAACTTGCTGTGGTGGCTTTTTTTAACTACCGAGAGTAAAGTTAAAAACGTCGGTTGATAAAAAGAATGTCGGATTTTACCCCAAAAGAAGGAGAAACTTAATAGTAGGTAAGATATTAAGAATTGTTCGTTGAAACTTTCTATACTTATATTTTTGAGGCAACTGAGGTCACAATATGAGAACTAAAATTATGAAAAAAAAATGCCCGCATCAAAGCACAGAAATGTACATAATCCTCTGCCAAAGCGATAACAAGGACAGTAAGTAGGGCGGCAATAGTTTTAGCTTTAAGTTTTTCTCATAAAGAAACAAAATATTTGTCATTTTCAAATTTTCATCTTTGTACCACTTTTTCATTAATTAAAACACAGTTATTAACAAAAATCAATCTGGAGGTACTAATTTTTTGTCAATCTTCAAATCAATATACTTGGAAAATACCAATTATCATGAAAACTGATACACCAAATTACAATTTGCTTCTATCTTTGATTCGGTGGTTAGTTCTAATTTTTGTATCCGCCCATCCAGAAGGGGTAGAAAACTCCTCCAGATAAGAGGCGAGATTGGGAGTTTTTTAATATTAGTATATATCGTTCTAAATAGACTATAAACGGAATCACGAAACATCATGTACTGTAAGAGAAGTTCGAGGTAAATAGTTTCATTGATTTCAACATATGATTTATTAGACAAATAGGTCTGGTAGACTGCAAACAGTAATTCAATCAAACTTTTCAACTCTGTTTTACTATTAAATCGAAATGTACTTTTATTAACATAGTGCAAATGTATTACTTACACAGCAACTATAAACAATGCCGTGATGTTTTTCTGTCTGGATTACAACTTTCTCGCAAAGCTCTTAATATAAATAAAATTAATTCATTATGGAAAGATGCAATACTTAAAAAGAGAAGGAATCAGATTATAAAGCCACAACTTTATTTCGCAGTTGTAACCTTTCTCCATGATACGTTTTTTCCCAATACCTGCGATAAATATAATAATGTTCAGAAGCAATTATAAAATATCGAACCCTAGAATCCGTTTAAACTTTTCCGACGTTTCTCCAATTTATTTCTTTTTCTCGCGAATATAAAATATCTGAGGCAGCCAGTTTTGCCGTTACCGTATTATATCACGTAAATTTATTATTATGGGAACGTTTTTCAAATTATAGATTATAGAAACTGAACCAAAGTTGAAACAAAACTTATTGGCTATCTATAATAGTTGTTATTATATCTAGTATATTTAACCAAATAGGTATGATATTAAAACCACTCAAGATTGTTTAATAACTATTGTAGAAGAAAAATTTCTAGAATTCTAACTAACGGATTTACGTTCTAGAATCCTAATAAGCACCAAAGTATCTAATTTATTGAAAAACATTTTTCACAAAATAATGCAGTACAAACAAATCAATCTGGTTTCCGCAAGTCCAGAGTGTTAGATTCAAGATTATGTGTGGTGTTGATATCTGTAGGTTATTCACCTATCAAATTGATGTACTAAAAATTTACCGCTATATCTTTGAACTTTTTCTAGGCTTATTTACAAAATCAATATCAAATGGTGTGGTATCTAGTCACCAACTAATATCCTCGGGTGTACCACAATGTTCTTATCTTGGGCCTTTATTATTTCTTATATATATTTCTGAAATATGTAAAATACTACAAACTTGAATTCAGTACTATACAGATAGTCCTATGCAATAGTGATCAGTTGTTAATTTTACCTTCACATCCACGTAGTGGCGGAAACAAATTTTCTGTCTGTGCGCGCGTTTTCTCGGGAGCGCTTTAAGATATTAACTTGATATTTGGCACATATATGTATTATGACGCAATCTGGAATTAGATTATATTTTGCGCTGATTCCGCTGAAATAAGAGAAAATAAGTAAATCAATCCCTTAAAATTATACAAACTTGGAATATGAGGTACATACTAGCAGCCAAGGCCTCGGCCTCAGATTTTTTTTTATAACACTTCCACTCCCCTCATTCCGTCATTAAAGGAGTTGATAAAATAAAATTGAGATATTGACTTAAAATTTGGTACACGTATGTGCTATAACGACATCTGCAACAATATTATATTTTAATATGATTCTGTTGAATTGGTGGGGTGGGGGGTAGGCAGGGGTAAATAGGAGAAAATAAGTAAAGCAAGCTGGTAAGAGTACAGAAACTTGGGATTTGGTGTATATACTAGAAGCCGCCGCCTTAGATCTCTTTATAATATTTTCAACCCCCCCTCCCCTCACCAACTCCACTCCATTATTATACGGGTTTATAAAATAAAATTGATAGATTCACTTGAAATTTACACGTATGTATTGTAATAACATCTGATTGTGATGATTCCGTTGGAGGGGGTTGGAGAGTGGGGATTAGGGAAAACACGTTAATCATATTAATAAGAGTCCAGAAACTTAATATTTGGCGTATATTCTAGAAGCGAATGTCTCAAATTTTTTATGACGTCTGTCTCATATACAGTGTGACCCATTTTAAATGGAAACACCCCTGTAAAAAATGTGTCTATTATCTGATTTTAACGGGAATTTTTTTCATAGTTAGACAAAGATTTAAAGATAAATTTCAATTTTCAAGAACTACTATGATATTTTTCAATGTCAAAAATGGACAAATTTGATTAGTTGTTCTTTTTTTATAAAATCTAACTATACCACTTGATTCAGAGACATCTTAAATGGGTAAATTCAAAATTTCGTAAAAAAATATTAAATAATGGCAGATTTATCACAAAATTAATGTAGGTAATATTTTATAATAACTTTTACATGATTTTTTCCAAAAATCGAAGTAGCCCATGAAAAATAAACAATTGAAAGATAAATTGTGGACAGTTTTAATAAATATTGTTATGTTTATTCACCTTTTAGGAAACACCCTGTGTGAATCCGTGGGTTATAAATAATTTCAACAAGAGATAAACACCACTAACACTTTATTCAATAATTTACTGACTATACAATACTTCAAACATTCAAAATAACCTTTACACTCTTATTTAACCTCACTTTTTACCGAACGTGTCACTTCTCCAAATAAACTTCTTCCTCCGCGCTGGTAATCGCGCCTTATATACTCTGAAATTACCTCTAGATTGAACCAGAATCTTCTTCCACCACACTCTAGAAAAGTCCTTGGCTCTTTCTAGAGTCTTTCCAGTCACTATCAGTAGGCATAGGCGTATCATCTCCAGTTCCAAGGGGGTGTAATTCATAACAATATTGTCTCTTATACAAACTTAATCATATTTGACTTAAAAACATAATAATAATAAAGTATTTAATAAACAAAATAACAACACATTACAACATTACATTAAAACTAAAACACGATAATATAATTCATCTTAAATTTTGTAGCCTCTACAAGGCCGCCGTTTATTTCGATGCACTTGACAAATCGTTTTTTAATATTCTTTATGACATTCTGTATATATTGCCGGGTAACTTCTACACAAGTTTGTCTTATTCTTGCACACAAATCTTCTCTATTACTCGGGCGTAACCTGTAAATTTTAAATTTTATTAAACCCCATAAAGAGAAGCCTATCGGTGTTAAGTCCGGGTATCGGGGTGGCCATCCAATTAACGGGCTACCTCGACCTAACCATCAATTAGGAAAGTTAGCATTAAGCATCTGGTAACCACTCTGGCATTATGGACAGGGCTGCCATTTAATTGAAAGTGTAGATGTACTCTTTCTTGTATTGAAAGTTCATGTAGCATAATCCAAAATTCGTTTCTTAGGAACTGTAAAAACTGCATGCTATTCATATTACCTTAAAAAAAGAAAGGACTAATGATTGTTTTATTGTCTTTTACAATTAATGACCCACTCTGGGTTTTATGTAGCTCAAATAAAGTAGTTTTCAAAAAATTTATGTTATTAAGATACTCTCCTTGAGCCCACAAGCAAAATTCCGTCCGTATTTTATCATCACCAGGTTCCAACGTATGTAAAAACTTGGGTTTGAATGGTTTACCTTATTCGTTTTAAGGCATCGGCGAATATTCTCTCTAAGTAAATTCAAATCTAAGTTACTACTCTTACACTGGCCTTTGGATTGTTGTTAAAATGATTTAAAACGGTATACTCGTACCTGGGTCTTCTTTGTATACTATCTGTTCTTATAATACACCTTCTCACAGCGCTACACTAATTAAACATTTTATTTATTTTAGAATGAGCCTCCACTTCATCTTAGAAGGAAATATTTGGCCCACAAATTTGTACTGAAAAACTTAAACATTTCCAACAACAAGATCTGCATAAAACTAGCTACCCTTACTTCTTACAGTTTAACAATGTCGTACTGGCAAAATAAAAAAACCCCTATCCTGGCCGAAGTATTTTCAAGCATCCCAAACCATAGTTCTATATATGAAGAGGAGACCCTGCCATTCTTTCAGGCGGCCTATGACATTTCACACCTCAAAGTAAAAGTTATTTTTCCCAAATATGAGCACACCACAAATAATACGCAAATAATCCGAGAAATCACATCCAAATTCCCTAACCCTAATCAATTGTATACTGATGGATCCAAGTCCAAAAATTACGTGGGTTGTGGTTTTTTTATTAAGACCAGTGGAATATCCTTTGGATATCGGCTAAATGAAAATTGTTCAATATTTACGGCAGAGTGTATGGCTATCAGTAAAGGTCTCGACTGGGCAATCGACAATCACAACTGCTTTATTACTATCCTCATCATGTCCGACTCACAATCCGTCTTAGGTGCAATTTCAAACCCAAACAAGCACATTATGAAATATAAAATAATAACAGATATTTTGGAAAAAGTTATAAAGTTGAAAAGTCTAAACATGGAAGTTGTCTTTATTTGGGTAAAAGGACACTCTGGTATAGTTGGTAACGAAACAGCAGATTTAATAGCTAGAACTACCAAAGGTCCCAAAATCGAGTATTTACCATATTATGACCTGATATCCAGTGCCAAAATGGATATGAGGAAAAAATGGGAGGAAGAATGGATCCACATAAGGCAAAACACCCACTATTGTCGCATATATAGCCGCCTACCTTCTAAACCATCTTTCATTTCATTCCCGTACAACAGGCAAATGTTTATAACATACATTCGTTGCCTATTTGGTCACGGAGCTTTCAAATCCATGCTGTTCAAGATGAAAATCCTTGATAGTCCTATCTGCGACTGCAACGGAAATATTGGCGACATCAACCACTGGCTATTTGACTGCAATTTTAACGCAATTGGTGTGAACTTCTTGAAAAAAAAAATGTTGGAGAACTGTATTCCGCTACCATTGGATAGTACCTCGCTGCTATACATAGTAACCACAAATGAAAATTTTAAATGCATATTTTGGGAGTTTATTAGGTTATGTCGTGTCAAAATATAGGTTTAGATGAGTTCCTCTGTTCTTATCCACTGTTTTTTATATCACCCCCTTACCGTTGCCCCGTGTGTGTTACGTGTTAAACAAAGGCGTCATGAAGGGCACCTTGACGTGAAGTGTGTGTCCCTGTCCAATAATCCTTGAGTCTTGCAACACTAGCTGGTCCTCTCGTGTTAGGTTATAGGTCGATTAGTTTATGGAATTATAGATTTTAAATATAGATTAGTTATTATGTAACTAGTATAGCGTAAAATAAAAACATCGTGGCTAAATGGAGACATCCAAAGCCAGTGAAGGAACAAAAAAAAAAAAATTTATTTTAGAAACGGTACTTTTAGTAATGTTGGGCCTATTATTAAATATCTCACATACCTCTCCCAAAGTTCCGTCATCTCCTCTAAAACGCACAAGTTTATTTTTTTCTACTACATTTAGAGTATCCATAATTTTTACTTCAAACTAATAAACTTATACTTGATAATATTATAGATCAATTTAATATTTTCTATAACAATATACTCTGAGTATATGCCTATTTTAAAGATTTGACTTCTAACTTTAAAATTTGTTTTCCATGGCACCCTATTATTACCTGTCATGGCTCAATAAAAAGACAATATTTATTTAAACTATCCACTTAATGTATTTTTCTATTGTTTATTTTTCATGGGATACTTCGATTTTTAGAAAAAATCATGTAAAAGTTATTATAAAATAAATATAATTTTGTCATAAATCTGCCATTATTTAATATTTTTTCACGAAATTTTGGATTTGCTCATTTAATATGTTACTGAATCCAGTGGCATAGTTAGATTTTATAAAAACAATTCGCTAATCAAATTTGTCCATTTTAGACATTGAAAAAAAATCATAGTAGGTCTTGAAAATTGAAATTTATCTATAAATTTTTGTCATAAAGTAGATCTTTCAATGGCCTATCTTTTAAAAAAAGCCCCGTTAAAATCAGATAATAGACACATTTTTTAAAGGGGTGTTTCCATTCAAACTGAGTCGCACTGTATATTAAAATTTTATTACTAATTATTTCCACGTACTAGAGTGCAAATATAGTCAAGATGATTTCGACGATGTGATCTTAAAGTCTACATTAATACTGGTTTGTTCAGAGAATGAACGTAAAGTGAGATGGATATCCGAATAAAAAGTTTATCAGCGGAAATTTAATTAATACGTTAAATGCATTAGTAAAAAATTCAGCTTGATATTATTAGCCATGGCTTTATAGTAGACACCCTGCACGTTTAAAATATCTGCCTTTGAACCTAACGGATGTTGTTTACATTTTTTCAAATGCGTAACTCCCTTTCTAGTCACTTCGGCTTTGGGTTTGGGGATTATCTAATATGTGTGGTATGGTTAAAGATTTGCAATTCGTCACACCTGACTGTAACTTACGAAGCTGTGGAACGGACACCTAAAATAAAATAATTTCTGTTTTTAAAATTCCGTGTTATAACTGGGAATTTTACCTTAAAATTCTGAATTATATCTCAGAATATTAAAATTCCGATTTATAACTCGGAATTTTAAAAACAGAAATTACTTTATTTTAGGTGTCCCTTCCAGGGCTTCGTAGTAACTTAATGTTCTCTTTATTGCATTTTCCACTCCGCTCAGTACTTACATGTTAGGCTTGCGACTATTCAGTTCCGGGTTCAAATCCTGGCCAGGGTCTGGGCATTTTTAATGTCTGATCGAGGCGGTAGCAGTAGACTAGACTGCTTTTGAGTGGCACAACACGACTATCCGCTGTTATCTCTCCTGAGTTCGAGCCTAAGCTGCGGCCGATAGCGATGTCGCAGGGAATAATTGCTGTGCCTGTATTAATGTCTAAGTGTCCCGGATGAGTGGTGAAATAGTTATGGCTAAACTCCGCCAGGACGTTAGTATAAATGAATCATTAAAGAGAACCTACTATATGAATCTAGCTTGGCTTAAATGGTATAAGATTTATGAATAACATGTTACATTATAATATATCGAGTTATATCATGCGAGTATTGTTTCCTTATATTATTGGGTAACAAATTACCTGTCCAAATTTCAACGTTCGCCTCTCTTTGTCTGACAAATAATCTAGCTTATAAGACCCAACTTATTCATAAATCTGATTATTATCTGATCCGTGAATTTATAACGAAGGTCAGTACAATATTTGTGTTACGAATTAGGAACTTCTGTTTTAGGTCCGGTATTGTGTTTATATTTTAGTTGTAATTCGTTTTAAAAATACGATGGGTATGGCCTTTTGTTTTAATTTTCGCTAATTAAATAATGTAAGGGAAGTAATCTGTGAAAAGAGTTATTATTCATTTATTGTTAAGCTCTTTCAGTGTTAATGAGATAAAGAAGTTAATCGATTTCGAAGTAGTTAAATGTTCCAATTTCTTTTCCTGTCATCATCATATTCTTTCTGGGATATTGTCCAAAGAATAATATTCACCACAACTTGGGTTAACTGGATAATCAAATTATTTTTTGTTTTCAGCTTATAACCTTGCCTTTTATTTAAAATAAAGCATAAGACCTCAGGGGGCAGATTATCCGTGATAGCTTGGCTTAATATTGGTTATCACTTACCTTGGCAAATACATAATAACAGGAAATTACCAACAAATAAATACTCATCTCTACAAGGCTCAACAAAAAACCATAGTTGGACGCCACCTTATTTTTAGTTACTGAAAAACAATTAATACAACAATTTCTGCTCACTTTAAACTATAAATTGGCCCGACAAAATAAGGAAACACCGGGCTAACCCAGTTTAAATGAGTGCTAGCTTAATGAAATTAAACAACTAAGTACCAAAACAAATAATCTATTAACATTCGAAGTTACAAAAAAAACAAACAAAATGCTCTAGTCATAAATAGTATTACAGAAGTAAATCGATACCATAGTTTATATCAACAGGCCTGAGCTCAATGACCGTTCTAAGAAAACTTATAACTTACTCACTAAAATTACTAGGAATTGTACAACAAATAGTATTTTAACAAGGATTAAACCAGTTAAAACTAATTACACAAATCGACATGGCACTCTAAATTTTAACCATCAATAGGTTTCACAACCGAATACCCAAATTGGGGAGACAAAAAGCTTTCGACGCGTAACGGTTTTTCTATTGTTCCTGGATAGTATTAAATGTTGCTAGTGATTACACACTAATTAAGCCTATGTATGCCTATTGGGGCGTCGAAGTTGTCAACAAATCTAGTCAATGTGGCCAATGTCTACGACTAACATGAAAGCGGTCAAATTGTCTACCGATCTCACTCAGGAAGGAAAAATCAATCACGACACTAGTTCTTTAACGACACTAAAAATATTGTTTCACCGCGCGCGTAGCCTTGAGCTACCACAACTGGTACATAAAATAAAAAAACTTACAGTTTCATTCCTGGACACGTGAAGGTCAATGGTCAACAAATGAACGTACAAACTACAAACCAGGTACTTAAAATCACAAATTATCATGGATGGCATCAAAGCAACTAATTCAGATTAAACACACAATTTGCTGCTATTTATTACAGATTTAATTGACTGTTAAATATTTGCACTTTGTGATTTACACATTACTCTGATGCACAATTTAACATAAAACGTAGCTGCAACACTCAAACAAGTAATCGTCACCATAATAAAACTTTAAATTTTCTTGCTTAAACCACAAATCAACCCTGTCTTATCACAGTCCTTGCTAGATTCTCCTTGTTGCCGACTTAGCGTAGGAATATGCCCGCTTACTATTGGCTAAACTTGGTCGTACAAGCTATCACGCTATTGGTCAAGCAAATTTAAACGTATATAATGCTAAGATCAATATCTTATAATTTAAATTTAAGTAATAAAGGGAATAATCGCGCGCTTTTTCGCTTTGGCACACATAATTGAGATTTACAAATTAAATTATAGTGTGTCTCAAAACGTGAGCGTTACAAGCTGGTATGTAATGAAATAAAAACGTTTACAGTGGTGGTAAAAAATCGTTAGATCAGGATAATAGTACAGCTTTATTTTGTCGCCAACGTTTCGTTCACCAAGCGTAGACTTCTTCAAGGGAACAAATTACAACTAAAATAGCACAATTATCAAATGGCAAACATCACAATCGTATAACTGAAATTACACCTATCCACAAGATAAGTTATATGAAAAATGTTTTTGCCTCAGGAAAGGTGAGAGAGTTAGCATCTTCAATTGTCATTACAAAAGTAGGTCTGCCGTCGTAAAGTCAAAATCATCGATTTTGGCTGAAATTTAAAACAATAATTTTATTGACTATTCTTATAGGAAAAGCAGAACACGATGGTGACATTAAAATTTTTATAAAGCACAGGCTTCCTTGTTAAAGGCAATGGTTTTTTAGCGAAAATTCTCATTACTTCCTGTTCTTTGGCTTTTTAACGAAAACGGTGCTCGGACAAAAAAGTCAAGATATAAGAAATGAAGTCATTATCAATCCGTGTCGACTTGTAGCGACTTTTTAACTTTGACCGTTAAACTGTTATAAATAAACTTCAAAATTTCATCGCATATTACCGCATCAAATTTGAAATAAATTCATTCTCCCATTCAAAAGTTACAAGAGTGTCCCTATCGGCTGAGCCACCCGGTATTAGTCTCCACACATGCTAGTCCATTACAAAGATTAAAACCGCTGCCTAAGGAATCACTACTTCCACATCCAGATTTCTCGTCCAAGTCACTTTAAATGAAACATCTTGATTAGATTTGCATTCTAGTATGCTGAAATTATTGGTCATAGAATTTTAATAATATTTGGGGCAGATATCATAGAAAAACTTGAGGTGTTTGTTTCTACCATATACGTTAAAAATTAAGTTTCTAGCTTGGTCTACTTATTTTGCGCTGTTTATAACCTCCCACCCCTTCAACGGAATCATCCCAATCAGACGTCATTACTATACATACGTGTACTTACTTTCAAGTGAATATCTCAATTTCATATGTTCAATCCCTTTAATAATGGAGTGGGGGTGGTGGGGGTGTCGGGTGAAAGAATATTAGAAAGAAATCTGAGGTCTAGGTTTCCAGTATATCCATCAAATCCCATATTTCTGTACTCTTACCAGCTTGCTTTACTTATTTCCCCCTGTTTACCCCTATTTAACCTCCAATCCTTCAACGGAATCGTCTCAAAATATAATTTAGTGCCAGATGTTATAATACGTTTATCAAATTTCAAGTGAATATCGCAATTTTATTTTATCGACCCCTTTAATAATGGAGTAGGGGTGGTGGGGGGTTGACAAATATTATAAATCTGATGCCTTTGCTTCTAGTACATACTCTGAATTTCAAGTTTCTGTACTCTCGCCAGCTTTCTTTATTTATTTTCCCTTATTTACCCCTAATTTAACAGCCAATCCCAAAATATAATCTAGTTGCTGATGTCAGTATAATATATACGTATAACAAATTTCAAATGAATATCTCAATTTTTTATATCAACCCCTTTAATAATGGAGTGGTGGGGGGATGGAAAATATTATAAAAAAATTTGAGGCCTTGGTTTCTAATACATTCACCAAATTTCAAATTTCTGTACTCATATCAGCTTGCATTACTTATTTCTCCCTATTTACCCCCCAACCCTTCACCGGATACGTTCAAAAAACAATCCAGTTCCAGATGTCGTTATAATATACAGTGAGCACGTAAAGGTTGGAATAAATTCATTAAAATAGTTACAAAACAGATTCGCTCAGACCCGTCGATTTTTAAATACATTTCTCAATCTGTTTATTTAAAAAAAAGTGCTGCAAATATTTTTTTAAAAGTTATGACGTCATCGTCATTTTTTTTAAATGGCCATCCCCATTTTTTAAAATGTCATTTGAAAGAGCACATTTTTCTGCATACAGTACGTTAAATTCTAGGGAGTATTGCATGACGAAATTATCGAGAAGAAAACATTTAACATTAATAGAACACATTCATTACTTATCGTCGAACCTTTTTACAACTTGCACTTTTTTTGTGTTTACGCTTTTTTTTATTTACTTAGCAACGCGGACCTGGCTCTATCACATTAGTTGGTTACGCTCCTTGTAGTATTATACCTAGAAAAATATATGTTTTGAATTCTTTATGGTAATACTAAGAAGTTTTTTTTAGCTAGTTAGACAATAGTCACTTACGCCGCAGAATGCTATAGTTATTTACCAGTGATAAGTGAATTATAATTGTCCTTTCTTAAATTAATTTAATAATTGTTACGTTAATTGTGTGTCGGAGATTTGCTCATTTTCCTTTTGGCCCCCCTTTGTCCCTCCTATTGGCTGGGCCGACATCGACGACGGAGAATCCATTAAACCTACTGTGTAAGTTTCCGATACATTTTTTTTCATTATACCTAAATACAATTCACTAAATTATATTAGCCTCACCACGCTGAAAGGGGTAATCCCATTCATTAGTATTTACTTGTGATATCGTATTGAAAGTGCTGATAATGCAACGTTTAAGTGAGACAGAACGAATTGAAATTTTGATGATTGGCTATGGGGACAAGTCCCGAACACAAACTATGGTTTGTGAATTATTTAATGGTAAATACCCTAATGGACTTATTACACAATCAACTGTTAGCAAAATAGAAAAGAAGTTCCTAGATTGTGGTCATGTAAGAGATAATTTCACGAAAGGTCGTCCTACAATTTCAGAAAATAAACAGTTAGATGTTTTACTGACGATGGAGGAGAATCCTCACAAACCAAGTCGCGAAGTCGCAGCAGAACAGTCAAGAAGTCAGTCGACTGTTTTAAAATATTTGAAGAAGAATAAATGGCACCCATATAAAGTGAATTTAGTTCAAGAGCTTAACGAAAATGATTTCGACCGCAGAGTAGATTTTTGCGAAACCATGATGGAACGATGTAATATCAATCCACATTCCTTAAATCGAGTACTTTTCTCTGACGAAGCCACCTTTTGTTTAAATGGCACTGTAAATAGGCAAAATTGTCGATATTGGTCACATGAAAATCCACACTGGATAGTGGAGGCCCATACTCAGTTTCCACAGAAAGTTAACGTGTGGGTTGGAATTGTTGGGACTACAATATTGGGTCCATTTTTTATTCAAGGTTCATTACATGGCGAAAAATATTAGGAGCTGCTCCAACAAAACATAATTCCAGAACTTGTCGCACTATATCCATATGGTGAATACCCTAATGTACCAGAAAACTCCATATGGTTTCAACAGGATGGCGCACCGCCACATTATTCGGTAATAGGACCTAACCCCATTAGATTATATTTTATGGGGTTACCTTAAATCCAAAGTTTATTTTAATAGACCGAACGATATTGAGGACTTAAAAGGCAGAATTACTTACGAAATTCAAAGAATTGGACCCGAAACAATTATTAACGTTTTGCGAGAATTTTAGTTTCGACTTGAACATTGTCAAGAAGCAAATGGCGCGCAATTTGAACATTTAATCTAATTATTTTTTACTGTATTCTTAAATTCTTGTATTTTTGTTTTATTACATTGTTATAAGTAGTTAAGATTTTTTTCTCGATAATTTCGTTATGCAATACTCCCTAGAATTTAACGTTTCAAATGACATTTAAAAAAATGTGGGTTGCCATTTAAAAAAAATGGCGATGACGTCATAACTTTAAAAAATGTTTGCAGCACTTTTTTTTTTAAATAAGCAGATTGAGAAATGTATTTAAAAACCGACGGGTCTGAGCGAATTTTTGTCACTTGTTTTGTAACTATATTAATGAATTTATTCCAACCTTTACGTGCTCACTCTATATATGTACAAAAACACTGTTCTGTCCTTATGAAAATTTTGAAAAAATAAATTACAGTGCGGGTAATACTGTCTCTCAATATACATGAAATTTTTTATGTTTTACAATATTTAATTCGAATACTTTAGTATATTACTTACTGCAAATAGTTAATAATTTTTTGTTTAATACCCCTTTGATATGTCTAACACATATTAAAAAAGTCATAAGAATTGGTTATGTTAAAGAGAAGAAAGTTATTTTTCAAAATTCGATTAACTAATTTATTTTAAAAATCAGAGGAGGCAGGGGTGTAATATCTTGCAGAATAGTTCCTCTTGTAATGTGATGTCAAGGTAAAAATATCAGCCCAATTTCCCGAAGTGCATCTAGCCCATACATACCGTGCTACACTCTTTAATCAAACTGATAGATTTACATGCTTCTCTACGCATGCATACTTTTTCTAAAATATTTCAACTTTGTCTAAGCAACTTAGCCAGTCCAGTCCTCATAAATATGCATGCGCCTAAAAAAGCCCTAAGTTGCTAATTCCCAGAATGTTGATGAAGCCCTTTCTCTCATCTACATATCACATATAAATATAGACATGTTTTTGCTGAGTTTCTCGAACAGATTTTAAATGCAATCTTTCAATGAAAATCGTAAAAGTAATTTTTATTACTACATTACTAGACTATTTGTTTTTACAAATAGTGTTTTTTTGTAACTTTCAAAACATCTACAAGTACAAAAAATATAAGGTTGATAAGCACAAAATTAGGTATATGTAAAAAATGTGCTACAAGGAATTTAATACATTCAATCGTTTACGAGAAAAATAAGAATTAAAGTTAAAGTCGTCCAACGCGCGAATGTCAAAATTAGCCTTTTTTGTGTGTTTTGGTAGTAAACCTTTTCAGATATAATCGGATTGTAATAAAGTGTATTTATAGGATATTTGGGTTTAAAAGCAAGTTGAAATTTTTCTGATGATTTTTGGAGCCTATTTCTTAAAATTTATCAATATATAGAACTTGCAATTATCTAACATATTCTTAACCGCTGGAGATTTTATTAATCTTGTTGCTTAGATCATGGCAGACAAAAAAAGTGATATGAGAAATTTTCTTAATGTTGGAAACTTCCCTAAATAGTTCTTCAAAATGTCCTATGACTGTTACAAGTATTTGCATCAAGGAATGTTTTTATCGATTACTTGCCACTTATAGTCCAAGCTCTCATAGTATAAATTTGTGCCTCATAAAACACCAAAAACTAAACATATGATAATGATAGGAAAACCTGTTAAACTATTTATTGAGAAGAATATATAGTTTTTGAAAAACCCTGTCTGATTGACCGATTTTGTTAATCAACACCTGTCAGACTTTTTTTTGTATATTAATTTGCCCACGAAAATTAGGTCTCATAACACCATTTTTTGTTGGTTTTTTTAATGGGCCGTCTAATGAGCATACAAATTCTACATCTGTTGTTTCATATGAAATGCATTGGGGATCTCTATCTGGGGCATAAGCGGATTTTTTCGCAACACATTAAATACACATTTTACCCAGCAAGTCTTGTGATATAGAATGTCTTTTGCATGAGGATCTTTTGGATCTGTAGAATCACTGAATCGAATTGTTATGGCTTCATTTGGTGACGATTTATTTGCTTCTTTAAATTTCAAACCGAATTTGTTTTCACGGTAATTAATAGATGTCTTGTCTTTCCCTTATCTAAGTAGAAAAAACATTTATTTTTGTCACCTGCAGGGATTTTTTATCTTGTTTTGTAATCTATATCACTATTTTCAGTAGCGGAACTAGAACAAGAAGGCTTATTCTTTTCCTGTTCAAATAGTCTCTCACGTTCCATTTTGATTTTCTAAGTACACTTCTTGTAGCGATCTGTATGCCATGATACGTTTTCGTTTATCAATTCTTCAATAGCTCCAGTTTTTAATCGATTATTATCAATTAACACGTATTCACCATCATTCCATTCCGCACTCTTTGTAACTTCACACTTTATCATAGTTAATAGGTTTACCATTGGTGACTTCTTATTTTAGTATAAAATATACAGCTCGTAATTGGTCTGCAGCCTTGCCTTCTTTGCAGATGTAGGCAGGGATACAACTTGGAGACGAATTTATGGTGGAGTAGACATTGCATCCAAACTTAATTTTAAACAATTGAAAGTATTAAACTGCTCGTCTTCCGATTATCAATCCGTTTTTATCTGAAACAAAACGAATGGAAATGATTCGAGTGATAACAAAATTAAAAATGTTTCTGTATAAAACATCTAAACGGTAGAAGATATCGATAAATTACTAAGGACCTTTTTATAGAGAATTTCGTGGTATATATAAATGGTTCAGTACAAAATATTGATAGGATGGCCCTATCAGGAGTTTTAATCGACTATGTCTGGGATGGCCATCATCTTGGATACATAACGTCATAGAGGCCGCCTTCCACAAATTCAAGCTCAGCACCTTGTGAGGTATAATTGTGGGGGGGCATACGGAATGTATTAATGTTGCTCCCACAATTTCATCATCAAATTTCCCACGAGATATTATGCCCCCAGACTAACTCTCAAATGATCAAAAATTAACATTGACATTTGAAAAATAATGCACAGATCGCCAAGATACTATCAGCAGTTTCAACAAATTTTTAACCCCATTGTCTAAAGTATTGTTGGCATCGGCACCTACTACATTGATATTTCTTATAATCATAATAATAATAATAATAATAATAAATTCTTTATTGCTATAAATCTATACAAAAAGACATTAGCATTGTCAAAAGTTTACATTATTTATTTTAAATTTCGTTTTTAAGAGTTATGTCGAATGATTAAAAAAAAAACATACAATTTACAAATACAGCGAGAGCAAAGAAGAAAAATACAATATGCAAAGAAAGTTAAAATACATTGAGTTTAAATAGATAACAAAAAAGAAATGCAACAATAACATATGTTCTAAAGTAAAATTAAAAATATTAAGAATATAAAAATAAACATTTCCCAATGAACTTATACATTTACGAATTCACTGAAAGAATAAAACACATTTTCAACCAAATAATATTTAAGTCGCTTTTTAAATAAACCAATTTGTTCTATCGTTTTTAAGTGTACAGGAAGAGCATTAAAAGCTTTAATAGCATTATAAAATGGCCCTTTTTGGTAGAAAGTATGATAGTGAATTGGTACACTTAAGTCAGTTCCATGACGTGTTGACATTGAATTATATATTTCATTGTTCCTTGTGAAGATGTCAGGATTCTTTTTAGCAAATAACAAAAGTTTATAGATATAAAGAGACGGGATGGTAAGTATATTCAGGTTTTCAAAATAAGGTCTACAGGATTCTCTATTGGAAATTTCCACCATACATCTGATGAGCCGTTTCTTAGTTACAAATACTCTCTGCCAGTGTATGGAAGATCCCCAAAATATTATGGCATATTCCAAAACATTTTGTACATAGGAAAAATAAAATATTCGTAGGCTATCTACTGACAATTGATTTCTAAGAAATCGGATTAAATAGCATGCCGAGTTTAATCTAGATATTAAGATATTGGTATAATTTTCCCAATTTAATTTGCTGTCTATCGTTACCCCAAGAAATTTTACATAATCTACCTGTCTAATTGACATACCATCCAAAGGTACATATAGGGAGAAATCGACATTAACAGTTGGAGAGAACATGACAAGGGAAGTTTTATTCCCATTTAAATTCAAACCATTTGTTTCACAAAACTGTGTCATATCAGAGGCTATACGGGTAAGTTTACTTACACAGTCTGTTACTGTAGAACCAATCGCCACACATGAATTATCATCTGCGTCTTGAAATAGATTATTTATTCTTAATACGCCCTGTAAATCGTTAGTATATAAGACGAACAATAGAGGCCCCAGTATGGAACCCTGAGGCACACCTTGCTGTATAGCCACTTTGTTAGAAAAGTAGGGTTGTAGTATTCCATCCTTTAAAGCAGTAATTGACGTGACTTGGAATCGATCGGTAAGATAAGACTCAATTAGTTTTTTACATGTTCCCCTAACACCGTACAATTCTAGTTTGTCCAACAAAATAGAGTGATCAATGGTATCAAAGACTCTTGACATATCAAAATAGAGACAAGCTACTTTATTATTTAAGTCAAGTGCTGAAATAATATCAGAAAGTGAATGGAATACAGCTTGTTCAGTTGAACAGTTTGGTAGAAAACCAAACTGACATTCATTAATGAGTTTGTGTTCTGTAAAAAACGTGATCATTCTAATATAAACAACCTTTTCCATAATTTTAGAAAAACAGGGTGGAACTGATATGCCTCTGAAATTTTCTACATTTTCTCTGTCACCCTTTTTATGTATTGGTATAGTCTTAATAGTTTTTAATTTTAACGGAAATATACCTTGTAATCAATTGACAACATTCAATTAACGACAAGTACACTTGCTCGGACAAAATGAAATAGGTTGAAGATTGTTTAATAAAAGCAGCGATAACTTTTCGGGTGGAAAAGTTAAGCGTATATTTACACCAAAACGGGAGCAGATTTGAATTCCTCTTAAAAAATCTTCTATTCACCATTTTCATACCAATATTTGAATTATTTCAGAAGTTATGTGAGAAAATTAAAACTAGTAAGGACTTTAGCACTCCATAACTCTGTTAAATATCAAGTAAGTTCAGCTAAATCGCTCAATGCCTAAATCTAGTCCTTGGGCTTACGGATCACCCTCTATATGAATAAAATAGAGAATGGTTGAAATCACGAATCTCGTCGTTTACGTCATGTTTTAATTTCCGAATCAAATCAATTCAAGGTCACATAAAATGGCACGCATTGGCGTACCATTTGAATGGAGTTTTCTGTAAAATAACAATTATTACTCCATACAGTTTTAGGATAATATTCTCGCCAAGCCACAACACTAGTTCAGCAGTCGGATGGAATAACTACAAAAAATACAAAATCAACTGCGCCACAGATACTACGCCACAGACTTACTTTCGAAGTACACATTATGAATTGTATCCCTCACATCCATTTTTCTTGCCTCCACCAAGCTCTTAGTTTTACTTTTTTTTGCTGGGTCCATATTTTGCCATAGTAGTGTTTGGGGCGTCCTGCTCCTCAGGGCTTTCCTTAAAAATGCGTTACACCGTCCGCATGCAAATGCATGTGTTCGTTAAAATTACGGTGAGAGAAAGAAAATATCTCTAAGTACTCAACTAATTTCACCACCAAGGTTCTGGCTACTGGGTGGCTGGGGGTGAGGGGGTGAGTTTTTGATCACACCCTTTCTCGTTAAAATGTGCCCTCTTGATATTCAAGAAACGGTTCTCGAGTTATTAAGGGTGGATCGTTTTCAAAACATCACCCAGTACAAATAACGAGAGGAAATAGAAAATCATTAATCATTTGATAAAGGCGCCAACTGCACGCTACCGAACTAACAGAATGCTGAACGTTGGTTGCGGCTGCAACAAGCGATTGTATTGTTCATCTCTAAAATGAGTCGTTAACGCCTGTAACTTTTGTCGTAGCGCCATAACCGTAACTTTCTATTATTTACATTACAATGCGCTAGTATTTAAAATTATAGAAATCAATGAGGTCATAATGAACACGAACGTGACTTTCGTTTTGGTCAGATTCGCGCACAAGAACACTGCACAATTAATTTTGGTATGATTTTATTTTTACTTGGTTCGGCGAAAGAATAACACCCTGTATCGATTTTACGCGAATAATTAAAAGTCAAAAATTCTGGAGTCACAATAATGATGTATTACCGTTCACGTTCTAACAATACATTTATTTATCACTAAGTATGTTTAAATTAATGAATTATGTTGATGAGTAACACTTTAGAGTAGAAATTTGCCTTTTGTTGTTGTTTTGTCGCGTGGCTGGATCCCGAACTGACTAACTGACTGACTTGACTCGACTCGACTCTACTTACTCGACTGAATGCGTTGAGCGCGTCTCGGTTTATATAAGATAAATCAAAGCTTCTGGAAGTGTTCGAGAATCGAAAATTCCAGGCGTTCTAGTCGTTCTAGACGTTCCAGATTGTTCGCCGTTCACGAAAATTCGATCAGTATCGCCTCGTTCAGGGTGAGTGGCTTGTGTATAATCTCCAGCAGCGAAGGCTTGCTTTTCGAATTATTCTAATAATGTAAAAAGTATTTTTTCTAGCTCGCGGGCTTTACAGAGCGACAGAGGGGCGTTAATTCTTACCCGATTTAATTTATTAAAGAAAGGTACTTTGACAATAACACGCACAACTCAATTGTTTTCTAACATATCTACTGCTGGAATTGTTGGAACCATATTGATTAGTCACATGTGTTTCTATTTGAATTAGTGAGAGTACGAACGATATTAAATTAAGTTACAGGTTTTGAGTAGAACCAATATTAACTCATTCTTGTTTTGATTAGATTTATATGATGTACTACCGTTAAGAGAAACTCTAATGTTAATTAATAAAGTAATGTACCTCTTTACGGATGAACAAATACTGTAATTTACTCATCTTTGAATTATTGTTAATTTACTTTATAATTTGCCTTTAACTTGTTCAAGTTTAATGAAGAGTAGTTTATCAAGTTTTAAAGTACACATAATACCTACTATATTCGACTTCATTTAATTAAATTAATTTGACTAAAATATTGGAAACAATAGTTTGAAGTTTTAAAATATAATAATGCATTATGCAGAGTAAAACTCAGTTATCCTTCTCTACTGGTTTATGCAATCCAGGAATAATATAGTTTGAGTGAAAAAACAATTTCATGTTAATACCTTAAAGCAAGCCAGGAAAAATATATTTATTATGTTCAATATATTCTTGAAAGTTAATAACGAGCAAGGAATTTATTATCAGATATTGTTTTTGAAATAGTCACACATAATCATAGATCAAACTTTGTTCAGCATACGCAGGGTTGAATTTAAGTTGAGATATTTTAATTTTGTAATAAACATAACTTATTACTTCCAAAAATTTATTTTGTTGAAATAGATTTAGATTTAGAAAAAAGATGTTCTGTCTGTCTGTCTGTCTGTCTGTCGATCGGCCCGCCTGTCTGCTTATCTGTCTGTAACCTTCTTTTGTCCGCACGTTTTGTCTGGAACAGTTTAAGATATAAACTTGAAATTTCATATACGTATTATAACGTGATCTGGAACTAGATTTTTTTTTAAACATATCCGGTGAAGGGTGGGAGGGGGGTAAATAGGGATAAATTAGGGGAAATGAGTAAAGCATGCTGGCAAGAGTACAGAAACTTGAGATTCGGTGTATATACTAGAAGCCAGGGCCTCAAAGCTCAGGGGCGGGGAGGGGGGTGTGCTGTGGGGAAATTCCGGATTTTACTGTTCAAAAATCCATAGAGACCTTAATATCTATCGGGATGGGACACATTTTTTTTTTTATTAAAGGTAATTAAATTCCCTACACATCTGTCGATGCAAATTTTTAAATCACTGTCAAATTTCATTAATTATATATAAGGATTCCCTGAATTTTTAAAATATTAAATTTACTCTAGTTTCTGTAGTTTAGTTGACAGATGTCAACTGACAACTCAGATACCTTTTTCCTCTTTTTGCATTTTGAAAATTCTCATTCAACGAAAATATAAGCCAACGGGATCATCAAATGCCTTGTTGGCATTTCTAAAAATGATTCTTTTTCCATTAATCCACAATTCAATAAGGCGACTAGGTGGATTTTTCCAGAAACCATATCTTTAGTAATATTTGACAAATTTTCAATTTAAAAGTAATAAAATGCTTGCAAAAAATATAATTTACGAAAAAAAATGGGAGTTAAAAATATTTAATACCTAATGGAATATTCCCAAAGAAACTAAAATTTTTATTTTTGAATTTTATTTATCATTTTTTTTTCTCATCAGGTCATATGGAATAAAATTTCAAATAGAAAATGTGCAGAATTTTATGCTAAATCCAGTGATATACAAATTTATAGGTATTGGTTGAAAAATAACCCTATACATATGCAAGAATATGACGTGCTCCATAGAGTCGACCCATTTTAATTGGTATAGGTATATCCGTTTTTTCTTGAATAACGCGTGTTACGATCTGTTAGTATTGTCTAAATGTTATTTGTGGCATTATCTTAATTTCTTTTCTTATTCAATTCTTTGGGACTTCCTGCCACATGTATGTTTTCTTTTTAAGCGGTGCTCGAGGAATCTACAAAATATCACAATTAACCAGTATGTTACTGGTAAATAATCTCTACACCTGTGACTTTTACGTCAAAGGATCAGTTAAAGGTTGCTTTTTTTAAAATAAACAACACAAATAAGTGTAAAAAGTTGAAATGAAATATTTCGCCGACGTTTCGGAAATCTATTCTGTTTCCTTTTTCAAGGCTTTTTTGAAATTTTTTTTTTGCGGTGTATGATAAATACGCAGCTCTAAGAATTTTTGTTATATTCAATATCCATAGATACTTAAAAATCTCTTTTCAGAAATGCCAACATGCCATTCGGTGATCCTGTAGACCTAAATAATCAGAAAATAAAGAGTTTTCAAACACTGTATTATATCTAAGTAAAAGTCGACCCTGCAACTTAACTCTGCAGTCCTGGCACTGTTCACAACAAACTCTGCAAAATCTGATTCTCGTGAATATAAACTGTAGAGTCAAGAGATATGTAGGCATCTAAAATCAAAAAACAAGTCGTCTAAAGATTAATGAACTGTAGTGACACTAACGCTGTCTTGCCGATCTCGAAAAAGTGAATCAGTCTTCTAATACCCTAATGAAAATAAAGCAAAGTAGGAAATGTAAAAGGGTAAAAGAATATGGACTCGCGTGAATGTATGTCACATTTTTGTCGGAAATGTTATATATTAGGAGATTTTGCTTTGCAATCTCGTCATCGGGTAACAGTAAAGGACCGTAAAATTCCGATATAATCAGGATCGTGAATTCCGGGCAAGTTTTTATTAGAACTGAGACGGGTGCTTGCTCTCTACATCCGAAATGTCAACCCAACACCCTCGTCAAAGTCAAGGGATGCTCATTAAACTTTGGTATGTTAATATAATCGCGATAACATGACGCTATCTATTAGATAACTAATAAATTTGACAGTTATTTAATATCCCCCTTCTAAAAAGTACTCAAGCAGTAGATAAGCTACAAGTGACTTTATTACACTGTGGGTAGGAATTTTTCACATTATCTTTGTAATAAGAGCAATATCGGCAATAGTCCGGGCCAAATACCTAAAATATTTATCAAGTTAGGATTAAACGTAGAAATATAATTATCATAACTACGACGATGTCAAAACCATGGACTATTGGCAGAAAAGCGGAGTTTTCTATTATAGGCGAGTCTGCCTGAGATTTTTCCCAAAAATTTTCTATACCATTTGAGCTACGGATTCTTATAGGAACAATTCCGCTGAACAAGATTTTCTTATGAAAAATGTTCCTAAACCGCGAGCTTCGTGGTCAAATAATTTTTTAAACAAAATTTATTTCGTTTTTATTTAATAAAATGGAAACGGTTTGACGGTTCCGAAAAAAATCTCGATTCAATTGAAAGGTATTTTCAATACGCGTCGTTTGGCACTAGACACAACTCATTTTGACAACCCGTTCATTTGTTATGGCCAAAATAAATTTCTTAATTAACAAATTGATTAATCCGAAACTAATGAGGTCAGGATATTGTTTCTTTCAAAGTACATGCCTTTAATACCAAACAATATACCATATTTTTTTGACCCGATATCTTCAATATTCTTGATTGTTTAAACAACTGGCATAATTTGTTAATTAGCAAGTAACTTCTTTTTCGAAAGTTTGATCGACTTCAAACCAACATTAAACGATAAATATTGATGTCGGGTATAACCCCCATAGAAGTCTGCACGAATGCAACTTTTTGCTTTTGTTAATTTAAAGTTTAAATTAATTTTGTAAATTAACAAATGGAATATCTCGGTTCTGGGTGAGCATATCGAAATCGGGTTTTGTGCATATGAAAGTGCTTGGAAAAGGGAAAATTTTGAGACCAGAAAGAACCCGATCAGATAACCGAAACCGAAAATAAAAGTGATATTGCGTGAGAGGCTCTAATTTGTTTATTAACAACTTTTTGGATACGAGGTTCGGTGCAAATGAAAGCTAACAAGTTTTTCCATCAACCACAAAAGTTGTACAAAAATATTCAATGCCGGAAGAGTTATACGCGTTTTTGACCCTTAAAAAATCTCTCCCGCAACGTGAAAATAGTAAGATTTGACGCGCAATGGGGTGGCGGGTTCGATCCTCGGTGTGGGCAAATTATTTTCGTCAAATTTGCATTTTTTTACGTAACCAAGTTTCTTTTATGATAATGTTTTTACTTTCTGAGAAATTTTTAAAAACGTGGATAATTTTATTTTGCAATTTTCATTAAATAAACAACTATCTTGCAACAAACATATGATTGTTCTTGTCCAACAAGGGTTTGTCGGTATTTCTTTACTACTTTTTGTGAAAGAGATGGCTTGTTTTACTTTATTTGAGGGAGTTGTCTGTCGAGAAGACCAAAGATAAAATAATAATGCCATTAATATAGTTGAATCTTTTGATTATTTATCATTTACAAATAACAAAGTGTGTGTTTTTTTCATGAGATATGAACGTTTTTTCATTTTAAGAAAAAAAGTGAAAAATAAATTTGTTTCCGTTTTATTTTTGGTCTTTTTTAGACAGGCACCCCCCGCAAATAAAGTAAAACAAGTCTTCTCTTTCACAAAAAGTAGCAAAAGAAAACAAAAACTACCGACAAACTCTCGTTGGACAAGAACAATCATATGGTTGTTGCAAGATAGCCATTTATTTAATGAAAATTGCAAGAAAAATTTATTTTTAAAATTTCTCAGAAAATAATAACGTTTGTTATCATAAAAAATACTTGGTTACATGAAAAAAAAGCAAATTTGATGAAAAAAAATTTGCCCACACCGAGGATCGAACCCACCACCCCATTGAGCGTCAAATCTTACTATTTTCACGTTGCGGGAGAGATTTTTTAAGGGTCAAAAACGCGTATAACTCTTCAGGAATTGAATATTTTTTGTAGAACTTTTGTGGTTGATGGAAAAACTTGTTAGCTTTCATTTGCACCGAGCCTCGTATCCAAAAAGTTGTAAATAAACAAATTAGAGCCTCTCACGCAATATTCCTTTATTTCTAATTTCCAATTTAAAAATCTTTAATACAATAATTGTGTAAAACATTTCAGGCTGATAAAAACGTATAATATAAAAGTGTACAAAATAAAAACAATCGGGGAATCTAGACCACATATGCGGAAACACACATATGCGGAACCCCGACCCGCCGCCGGTGGCATGACGGAGTACCCACAGCAGCCTGTTTGAAACAATTAAACTATAGTTAGAATACTTGTAACGATATATGTCTATTACTTGTTAACGGAATTTCCCCTGGAGAAATCGACAAAATTGTGCAGATGCAAGGAATCGAGTTTTATGAGAAGGGCCTTTATTCCCGGTTTCGGTTATCCGTTCAAGTTCTTTCTTCTTTCAAAATGTTCCTTTTTTCAAGCACTTTCATATGCACAAAACCCGATTTCGATACGCTTACTCAGAGCCGAGATATTTATTCCATTTGTTAATTTGCAAAATTAATTTAAAGTTTAAATAAACAAAAGCAAAAAGTCGCATTCGTGCAGACTTCTGTGGGGGTTATACCCGACATCAATATTTATCGTTTAAAGTTGGTTTGATGTCGATCAAACTTTCGAAAAAAAAGTTATTTGCTTGTTTAAGAAATCAAAAAGTATTGAAGATATCGGGCCAAAAAAAAAGATGATATATTCTTTGGTATAAAAGGCATGTATTTGAAAAAACAACAATATCCTGACCTCATTAGTTTTGGAGTAATCAATTTGTTAATTAAGAAATTGATTATGGCTATAACAAATGAACAGGTTGACGAAATAAGTTGTGCCTGGTGCCAAACGACGCGTATTGAAAATAATAATATTTTTTCGGATCCGTCGAACCGTTATCACTTTATTAAATAAAAACGAAACAAAATTGTTTAAACAATTATTTGACCATGAAGCTCGCAGTTTAGGAAAATATTTCAAAAGAAAATCTTGTTCAGCGAAATTTTCCTATAAGAATCCGTCGTTAATTAAAATGGTATACAAAATTTGTAAAATCACCTATTTTTCTATTAGTGCTCGCTGGTCAAAAATGTATATGCAGTACCTATCACAAATGTCAAAATAGCTGGTTTTAATTCGATCATGCCGAGCCGAATTTCCGATTTCGCCGACGCAATTTACGATGCCGATAAAATGCTGATCTTCCTTTTTCTGTACAGACATCATACGACCTTCCACTCTACATATTTATTTAGATATTAATGTTTGAAAATTTGATGTTTTTGAGATTTTACCTGTTCCGCCGATTACATTCAAGAGTGACCGCAAAATCCGTCTGTTTTTGGCTAGCGAATTGCGAGCTTGGGAAAAATCGTAAAAAAGTTTAGCAGATCTCAAATTAATCGTCATTAAATACGAAAAGATGCATTGTTCTTGGTTTTTTGAAAATGTTCAGTAATTACCCATATTTAGGGGTTGAAATTTAAAAAATATCAATAAATCTAAAAAAATTAAAGTATTCAAATTTTTTTATATTTTGGGGACGATTTCACCCCCTTCGAGAGTGAATTTTAGACGCTTCTTGGTAGAAAATACACAATTTAGCTTCTTTAAGATTGATTCAATGATTCATGATTAGATTTTCGGAAAATACTTTCTATATTTTTAGTGGTCACCAGCACCTTACAGCTGTAAACTTCTTTCATCGTATTTTACACAAAAACAAATGCTTATCCTGAAAAATTCAGCCTTATAACATTTAGTGACGCCTTAAAACCTCTGACGACTGGGCTATATGTACTATTTTATCGGCAAAGGTTACCCAAAACGGACTAGACTGAAAGGTTTAATAGGAATTGTTTAAGAATTTTGCAGGTCAGATTTAATTTTAGTCACGTTATAGCAATGCCATATTGTAGTGACAACCTTTCTATGTAATTTAAAAAAAAATGTTAGCTCTCGTTGTAAATTCAGTGGTTGGGGGAATTTTATCCAAAAACTCCATATTTTCTCACTGGGCCTCACTTAGACTATACAGAAATTTTAAGTTAAGTTGATATGCAACGCTCGGGAATTTTACCTCGGCGCCAGAGACGGCTGTCATATAGACAATATTGTATTGCAAACACTTACTGAAACAATCAGAAAAGCGTCGAGGTGGTGAAATATTCATTATAGCCCAGCTTCAATGTATTTTTGGTAATAAATGTAACATAAAAACGGTAACAGTTCTTACATATATATACATATCTACCAAATAAAAGAACAATTTTGACTCGAACACATTCTTCCCTGTTCTGTTTAATATGGGTGGCGTGTTTATTTTGTTTATTTTCATAATAATTAAATATGAAAACCCAATTAGCTGCCTGCAACATAAAACATTTTTCCCAATAAAATAAGCCATCTTTATATAATATTAAATCTACATTACATACAAAGTTAAGGATTGAAAAACCCAATTAGCTGCCGGCAACCTAAAACATTTTTCCCAATAAAATAGACCATCTTTATATAATATTAAATCTACATAAAAAACAAAGTTAAGGATTAACGACATAAAACTGCCATGTACCGCGTACATCACAAATTTACACAACAACGTGATAAAGTGAATTTTATTTCATTATAAAATCTTAATACGTGTAACCTACTTTTATCGGAAATCTACCACATCTATTTTGTGAAATGTACTGGCGTAAGACGTAGTTAATTCTTTTACAGTTGTAATGTTGAACGCATTTGACCCTGACCGAGTGTCAACATTAGATTCCAGTGTACGGCGGTACTTTTATATGTTTTTTACTAATGCGGCTTTATTTTCTCCTTCAATGAGACGACGCTGGCGCAATTGTGAAACATTGTTTCTTGCTTCCACAGATCCCTTTCTACATACGCTGTGGCAATTCTTGGCATTTACGTCGACATTTAATAAAGCGAAAGGTAGATCATAGGGGATCGCAGTTTCGCAAACCGTAGTATAATTCTATCTACATATGTAATTTTTCACGACCTAAGCATAACGAATATAAAAGTGTTTTATTAAAACTTGTTCTAAATGTTCTGAAGTTAAAGACGAAGTTTAACTTCAGAACATTTAGAACAAATATTAATAATACACTTTTATTAATAATACACTTTTATGTTCGTTTGGATATTACGGAATTCTCTAAAAAAAGCAGGGTACGATATATTGTGTCAGTTTGCATAAAAACACTGACAGAGCCCCAATCCTGCTATTGGCGTCACTAAGATAGAATTCCTCAGCTCTGTTGATAAGTGACGTAGTAACAGTCGGCTTGTGCCTTCATAGTAGAAAATGTTTCCAGTCTTAGGTACTTTTTTCATTTTAAACAACAATTTCTTCTATTTTTCTCTTTGAGAAGGTAAACGAATATTTTGTTTGGCGTATTAACATTATTATTTGAACAAGTTGGCACATGACACTCCTTAAACATTATGTTCTAGATGATAAATACAATCCTAACCAAACCCTTTGAAATCTGATATAAAATGATAAGTGACAAACAGAGCAGTGAGCAGTAGTGAAGACAGCAACTCTGTTAAAATTAAAATAGTTGTAATGACGTCATCCAAACTGGCGTTTCAAGGATTTTAAATATTTTCTGTTCTTTGTGAATTAAAGCTGCAAAATTTAAAAAATATGTTCTAACGCTATTTCAATGAGTACTTGCCATAAATGTAATACTGTGTTCCGACTGGAATGGGTTATTATTCCTCCGTAATTTTCTATACGATTTATGTTTTATTATAGTTGACTAGACATATTGAATGCACATAAAAAAGCCATAAAAACCGACCATAAATCTCTGTCTCGTTAGAATGGGTAATATCCTACAGAGCCGTACTAAACATTTTTGCACACAATAACGGTAGAAATTTAGAAGTATTGTCTTTGATAAATAAGTGGTTATTTGGTACAGTGATAAGTTTAAAAAAATTACTCTGCTTTGCTTGTGCCAAGATGGGATTAACATCTTATGCATTTGAGGAGCAATGACGAATTCGATAATCCATGACAATATTAAGTTTGACTCTGTCATGGATAGGGCTTACATACTTACTCTAAACCGTTACATCATAAAATATTTTCGATAGGAGGGAGTCGGAGAACTGTGTGAAAATAATTTTAACTGATAATTGCGTTTCCGCTAGTTTCTTATTGTAATCATGCCAGAACATACTTCACATCAGAACAATGTTGTTCTATGTATTAAATGATACATAATTTTTATGATTTAACATTTTCTACAAAAATAGATCATGTCTCGCTCTCCCGTCTATACGTAAGCGCAGGCCCGGATTGGGAAATTTTTTCAGCCCGAGTTTGATTTGTTATATCGGCCCACCCAGTTGCGAACTTATAATCTGTGGCTCTCCAAATGGCGCCGCAGACAAAAATTTTGAAAACTTTCAAGGTCACCTAACCTCAGAATTTCAATGAGAAATCCATTTCTACAAAAATCTACACTCACAAGGATAATTTTTGGAATAAAGCATTAGAGGGAGGTCAGTTACCAGATAAAAGCGGACTAAACTAAACCATAAGCCTCCTAAAAAGCACATAAAAATGTAAAAATATAAAAAAATTGATTGACATGTTAATAAACAGTTATAAAAGTTTCAAGAACCAAGCAAACACTAAAATAATCGTAATAGTAACAATGTAAAAACTAAATAAATTTGATTCGAAACAAAATACTTATACCTAAGTACTTAACTAGAATTAATAAACTTTTAAGGCTAGAACTTCTTTGAGCAATCTCATCAATGATTTTATAATTTTCTAATTCTACAAGCATGTCCTATTCTATCGACATAAATAAAAATGCTTCCAAGTGATCTTGCGATAAGCAATTTCTCAACCTTTTTAAGATATATTTTAATTTGGAGAACGTTGTCTCGCATTTCACTGAAGTACATGAAAGTGTCAACAGAAATTTATATACTACCAACGTATGTAGTCAATCCTTTGTCAGCACTGAAAAACAGCAAATAACGCAGTTTTGGCAAGTTTTCGTACATTCAATTTTTGAACTTCTATTTCCATCATGCTGAACGTTAGTATTCACATCCACAACTTCTATTTTGGAATCGGAATCACCTATAATTGTTTTTTCTATTGGTTATTGGTTTAATTCGGAAAAAATATAAAATATTTATTTAGATTCGCTCATTTACTGCCTATATGCCTACCGACACTTGCCACCTCCTTGCAAGTACGACTGCATGCATGTATTTGTAGTTTAGACTATAAACACAAGGTAGTCAAATACGCCGACCGGCGACAGACCCCAGATCCTTATCTATTGCAAGCGATATATATTTGTTCAAATAATTCGATAATCTTTATTTGCTCATATTAATAACTTGGACTCTATAATACCAATACCACTCCTAGACTTGGAGTGGTATGATATTATACCAGAGTAACTCTCTGGGCCTGCGTAAGCGGCAAAGTTTTGATCTCTTTATGTGCATTAAACATATGTAGTCAACATACAAAATGTTATTCCATTTCTCATACAGTTTCTCCCTTTATATTATTCTATGGCTCCTTGAAACGCTTAATATGATATTTGTTCTCATATATACAAAAAAACGATTCGCCGCCCTTCTGAAAATGAAATCTTATCAAGCAACAAACCGGAAGAAAAGATAGGGAAACATGTGATTCCTCTATTTGTTCCAGAAATATTAAAATACCTTTGAAATCAATTCAGCCGTGCTTCTTTAGGTACAAAACGGTAATAACGAAATTCCTTTCAATATTATATCAGAGATATCCGCCTAGATACTATAAATCTCTGGTAATTATGAGGGTTGTATATAATATGATATGAAGAATAAAATGCTTTATTTGTTTTTCTTTTAAATATTAGGACTTTAAGAGATGTCATTTGTTTCTAGATATACTTATTAAATTGAGTAAAATCGAATAAACTAACAATTTAGTTAATAATTTTAGTCGATTTAGAAACGAAAACATATTTTAATTGTGTTGCAACCATACTCCAATCAAACAGAAAAATTAGAAGGGAAAATTGGTGAAAATTTGAAACTTGGCAAAGATCTAGCGCCGTTATTAACATTGCGATTTTTTTTAAATTACAAGCTAGAGGAAGACAGGCTTTCCATTTAGAATTAATCACGTGACGTCAGTCAGTTTGCTTAACAATCTAAATTAAAAATAATTGACTTGAAAATAAAAAGAAGCTCAATTATTTTAAACGAATTTAACATTCTTAATGTGCAACTTTAACGATATTTAATCGATATCCCATTTCTTATATTTTCTAACATAATACTGATAATAGAGACGCAAATTTTCAGTGGGATTAAATCTCTATAACACCTATATTTTAAACATAAGTTGATCTTGACAATTATTGAGCAAACTGCGATTTAGTTTACATAAGAGAATGATAACATATGCAAAACAATTTCTTTTTTTTTGAAATCTCAACCGGAAGTTTACAACAAATGTATCTATGCTTTTATTTATTGAATTGTTTCTGAACTAAATCCGTTTAAAATTAAACTTCGCTTTGTTTCCCAGTTTTATTTAGACTGTTGTGTAATTTGACTGAAGTCATATGATTAATTATAACTGGAAGGCCTGTCTTCCTCCAATTGATTATTCATTACGTCCGAGAATAAAGTCATCACTGTAATAATTAATTGATACTTTAAAAGGGAAGATTATATCTTTTTATTACATGAACACCAAGATTATCAGAGTGTTTCACAGTTAAACCTTTGCCTAATATCCTTTCTTGAAAAATTGGGTTCTTTTTTCTTCATAATGACGAACGACACTGCTGGATTTTTAAATATTTTGCCGTAAAACAATCTCCTGACAGGTAAATATCTTCCACCCATTTTTTTAAAAGATCGCATTGATAATATGGGAGTTAACATCTAACATAATCTAATCTGTATGACATTTTTAAAAGACATTCAAAGGTCCGAATTTTTTCAAATAGAGATGACAATCCAAATTTGTAGGCTTCAGGATTATGACTTTTTTCTTGGATCCGCAATTGTGTAATATTGTTCATTTCCTTTGGAGTACAGCCACATATATAACAAGTCTGGGAAGAAAGATCGGAAATAAAATTACAAATTTTTGTATCCACCATGGCAAAAAGCAATTTTGGTGTGATTTCTTCTTCACAATTCCTCACAGTAATTTTTATATTGCTCAATTTAGAAATTTGCTCGTCAATTTTATTTGTTTCTGCTTTTATTAAATCCTCGGACATAGAGTTTTGAATAATTTTTATTGGGCGACAGTATCTGGTTCTAGATGGTGTGGAATTTAGCGAAATGACATTTCTTTCGCTTTTTTAATGTAATACATTTGAATTGGAACTAGTGAAATAGCAAACATTGTCATCCTCTGATTCACTTAATCCCTCACAGTACCTCTGCTTGTACTAACTATAGCCCGAACTTCCATCACAACCCCATTTAAATAGTGTTTCCACTTTTTCTAAGTTAGTTTTAATTTGATTTGAGACTGGTTTCTAATTCCTGCATGTTTGTCGAAAGGTATGCTCAACTAGTGACTGTAAAGTCACCTCTGCAGAGATTCTAGTGACTGTAATATTTTCTTTCTTTTAAGCAAATGCGTATGAAGGAAGAGCTTTATCCTTCGTTGAACTATGGAATAAGATCTTTTGCTCATTTTACCGTCTAAAAATATTGCAAGGGCACCCGCTGGGGTAAGTTGTTGGCTCGGATTTTCAGAAGTATGGTAAGCTTTTCTTATTTGTGTTGCTCTCTTTGGTGACGAATAAACTGCTTCCTTCATAAAAGCTGCAACGTCACGCTTTTCTTCAGAGTGAAGACTTTCTTGAGCGACATACACTAGTTCGTCTTTTTGACTGAATTAATAACTGAAGCTTTTTCACTACGTTCATCAAACAACTTTCTTGGCCGACCAGGTGTTCTGGAAGTTGAGGGTTGATTAGTCATGTCCTCTGTAATCTTTTCCGGTTTACTAAAATTAATTTCACCATTCAAGCAGGAATCATTAGTCTTTAAAAACCTGACCTTAGTCTTGATATCTAATTTTTTAAATTTTGTCCATTATTGTGAGACATACTGTATATCGAGCTGATTTTGTTTCTAAATAATTAAGGCGGACGTCATGAATAAAGATGAGAAAACTGGGGTGTCAGCAAACCTGATCTTTCTGTGTTTTTCTACTGCGCTATCTCGGTTTTTGTAATTTTTGTCAGTGATACTAAATAAAAATGTAATAGTCTCACCCTACACTCTTGATCTTATATCAGAATAACATTTGAAATTCAAAACTGGAACACGTTTGTTTACTTATAAGAATATCGCATTTGAAGTTGAATATACTTATTTACATAAATTCTTTTGGAATGTGAACCGAACGATAACCACACACTCTAGAGAGCGGTATCTTCAGAAGCAATTACCATTAACACAAAGCGGATGTATCTGCAAGATTACGGCTTGTCGAGGTACCAATAGTGAAAATATGCAAGAGAGAATTACAAAGTGTCCTGGTGAAAATCATATCCTCATATTTAAATTCACATATACCTCGAAGCCTTTTTCTAGGAATCAATTTATCGGGATTCTAGAGAAATTGTTCCATACTTCGTATTCTTACTGTGTTTATATACAAATTACCTTCAGAATCCATGAATTTTAAATTGTATATAACTTTTCATATATGTGTTTTAGATTGAAAAGCTGGTCTGCTACGTTTCTCACTGGCTTTTATTGAACGGAAAAGTGACGTTTAATAAAAAAGATTTTTCATTTTCCATATCTATTTTCTACCTCAAATGTATATAGTTCACGCGTAATGGCTCTAAGCCAAACTCACTTTATATCGTTGGCAATAATATGAGTTTATTTCACGTGAGAAATTTCCAACTTTTTCATGATATGATAAATCCATCTCTTGAAATACTTGACATTGTCTTTTTATAGAGACGAGAAAATGAAATTATTTCATAAAAAATACAGAATACGAAGCAAATATGTGACAAAGTATACGAGTCACATGAATTATTTAAAATATCTTTCTAATAGCTTTAGACGAATTCGCTTAATACCAAAGTGATTAGGTGTCAGCCTTATCCAACATGATCATATCTCCGGTGTATGTGAATGGTGTTAAACAATTCAATTTACAATATTCTCTTGTGGATAATGTTTAAGGTGTGACATGTTTCGTTTGGCAAAAATTATTACCTTGCTGATTTATATACAATGTATCCCAAGTTGAGGCCGTATGTATTACTTCTGTTATTACAAAAGATAGAAAGCTGGTTAAGTGGAAGGTTTGTAAGAGTTTCTTGAACATTCCAATAGTGCTTTTAGAGTTGGTGTACCTTTCTTGGTTTTAAGATGTCATTAATTTAAACTTCTACGCCATTTATACTCGCACTTTTATAAGATCTTGGCAGTAAGGGTACGAGATAAAAAAACTGTCTTTTACATATTGGCCACATTTTTGTTTTATATGGATTCGATATTGAACTTTTTATTTATAGGACAGTACAAGTACTGCAATAATTTTCTCAAGCATGAATTACAATATTCTAAAACTGTTTTTTGATCAGTTAAAAATAAAAAATATTTCTATTAGCAGGTGTGATTTAATGTACCGTTACTGATAAATAAACTTCCAATTTTGTATGGCCTCATAAAGAGAATCAAGGAGAATTAGATCCGAACATCTTGTTGGCCACATACCATCGCTTGCTATTATCTTGCTATTGAGTAGTGTCGATTATGAGGCCACTAGGGGGCTAGTCCGCTGCCCGCCCTCCTTCTCTGGTGTAGCGATATGCATTCTTTTCCAGATAGGTCTGTGTTAGTTCACCTTCGATAACGTGAGAGTCAACGTAATTAGTAGTTAAAAGTTCTCATATTTTCCTGCTGAAAGTCTGCGTAATTGTTAGAAGGCTTTTCAAATAGTGCTATTCTGTTTAAGTGATCTTTTGTAATAACTTTTTGTATACCAAGATCTGGGGCTAATTCATCTATCTATCCCTTCGCAGAACTGTTTCCATGATCTTATAAATTCTTTGTAGTACTCCGTAAGGCCATTTTTTAGCTTCTCCAGTTTCCAGAACATCATGTCCTATTGAAGGACTTTCAACTTTCAGCTCTATGGCTGAGTTCCGTATTCCACCTAGACATAGTTCTTATATCTATCTTTCATTCTATAGGGCAGCTTTCTCATAACAGGAGAGCATGAGACTTTGTAAGTCGTAAGAGGCTATGCTAGTTCCTCAATTGTCAGTGGATTTGCGACCTGCGACCTCAGATCTTAAGTGCTCTTTTTAAACACCAGTCAGTTATTCCAGGTATTTTACATCACTCCAAGGTGAATCGAATATGTCTATAATCCGACGCTGAGGGCTTGTAACATGTTAATTTTGTACCGAATTATGGATTGATTAAAGGTATCCGCAAGGATTTCATCTAAAACCCCGTTTAAAAAAATCAAAAGATATTGACTGACTGTCAACATGGTTTCTGGATGAATAGATCAACGGAAACTGCAGCTTACCAACTCATGGAATTTGTATATAAAAATCTAGATCTAGGTAAAATGGTAGCTGGAGTTTTCTTTGATCTATCAAAAGCTTTTGATTGTATAGATCACTCATTCCTTAAGGAAAAATTATATACGATGGGCATAAGGGGCTGCATATTATCGTGGGTAATGTCCTACCTCGAGGATCGAAAAATATGTGTAAAAGTTCAAGGTAATAATTCAAATTACTATAATCTTCAGCGAGGAGTGCCTCAGGGGTCCGTGTTGGGTCCCCTACTGTTTATTCTGTATGTTAATGAACTACCAAATTATATATCTTCTGCATGCACCACAATGTTCGCAGATGATACAACAGTGGCGGTTTCAGCGCCAACCTCTGAGGAACTGAGAAGATCTATAATTACAGTTGTAGAGGACGTTGAGAACTGGTGTAAAAAAAATAACCTCATCCTAAATATAGAAAAAACTGTATGCCTGAACTTTTACAACAAAAAGAAATGTAATATTAATGAAATTTCTCTAAACAACATCAACTTAGCTGAACGTCCAGTAACAAAATTTCTAGGACTGCTCTTAAATAACAATCTCACCTGGTCGGATCACATCAATCATGTTAGTAAAACGATAAGTAGGTCATACTATGCCATATTAAAAATAAAAGGTCTACTTTCGACCAGTTACACATTAAATGTGTACTACTCTTTGGTCTACAGCCATCTTACATATAATGTTGCACTCTGGGGAAACGCACCTGAGAGTATAAGAGTCTTCATATTACAAAAAAAGATTCTGAGGCTGATATTCAACATGCGGAATACTGAATCTTGTAAACCAGTTTTTGTTCATAACAAGATTATGACTCTTCCTTGCATATATATCTATAAGTGTCTGCTGTTTATCAAAAGCAATATTCAACTGTATGAAGCAAATTGTAAATATCACAATTATAACACTAGAAAAAAGAATGAATTGAGTACTTTAAGTCACAATACAGCTAGATATGAATATGCACCATCATATGCAGGAATAAAATTATATAATAAACTTCCTGAATATTACAAATATGAAAATTATAACATATTCAAGAAAAAAATAAAAAATCTTCTCGTTACCAAGTGCTACTACACGGTTACTGAGTATCTGAACGATACAATTTGACAATTACATTACTTGTAATTACTATGTAATACCTACAAGTACCTACCTGTGTTCTATCTTAGATATATTTGTATGCTTTAGTCTTGTTTATATTTACATTTACATGTTTTATTCTTGTTTGTTATATCCAATGTTATATGACTGTTTGTGATATTTAAATGTTTATCTTAGTTTGTTATGTTTTCGTTATGTCTTATTTTATTATGACGCAGTAGGTATATTCAACTAAACCAACCTGATCACTTTGTTCTATTTATTTAATTATTATGTAAGTAATCTGACATGTACACCCATTGTAAAATGGCAAAAGTATAAATAAAGATACTACTACTACTACTAACCGTGTTTATACAGGTGGGTTCACTGCCACAACTGATAATGTTCATATTATTTGCAGACAAATGTCTAATAAGCATTGGCGTCGGTGTTACTGTAGATGTACCTAGTATCGTATGGTCTGATGGACACGACAAGGATTTTATATAATTTAGGTCGGAGCCGTGTCCCCGCTACGATACTTATCAACTCTACTCACAAGGGGGATTCAAGTTACCGTTCAGACTCCCCAGGACAAAAATTATACATACTGTGATTGCTACTCCGTCGAAATCTTATGACGGGTGGTGCACTTTTAATGAATAGATCTTACAATTAGCACTTTCTCAGAAGCACTTCTTAATAGTTAAGACCGCCGATGAGGATTCTATGAGTATTCGGACAAGTACACAGACGTAGCGGGATCAAAGGTGACCCACGGTAAGTAGTTGTCCGACTCACGCCACAGAATCGCACGTCAACCACAAATCTTATATTTAGTGGATCAATAAGAAATCGAATTCAAAACATATTTTCAATTATTGAAATAATTCATAAAATGTAAAAAATATAAATATTCAATACTTAACTAATGTATATAAGGCAATCATCAAAGAGCACCACCACTCGACAAACCGTTACCTCCCGTAGGAGTGTAACTCATCCAGCGTCGAGAGAACTATGACAACCGACTCTACAAAAATATTCAGACTACCAATTAGTAATGATTGTAAAATGTCAGGATGCTTAAGAAGCTGTCTATATGAGTTCGATGGTTTTCCTGCTTTTATAAACGTACTAACGGTATCGGACCCAAATATACTTTTTTCCGTCGACTCGCCTTCGAGCGACTACTATGGCGATGTCCGCCTAAGCCAGGATAAAAAGTATTTTGGGTTCGTCGGAATCGACCCTCCGACTTTGAATTTTTTACTAATTTCTTGTACGTTCTAGTGGTTTGGATAAGGATTATGCTCTCCCACTTTGAGGATAATAATTGGGGGTTTTGGTTTTAATTGAAAAAACCGTCCCATTAATTTTTTCCTAATTTTTGACGTTTAAAATAGCTACTCTCTACATGCTGCTTGAGGGTTTCGACCTGTGAACCACCAAATTCGTGGTACTTTCGAAAAATTCATCTCGAGGAGCAGTTTTCTACTCTGTGCAAGTCTCTTTATTGTACTTTTATACAAATAAATATTTTCAAAAAATTAAATTCGTTGTACTTTCGAAAAATTTGTTGGATGGAGCAGTTTTCCGCCTTGTGCGATTTCATTCGTTGTACTTTCGAAAAACCAAATTCTTGGTACTTTTGAAAAATCAATACTTTTGAAAATTAGAACGACGGAGCCCAAACGTCCTCGAGATGAAAAAAAGTCAATATTTTGGTCATTTTAGTGAAATAATTTTTTACGCAGATTTCGATCTAATATGATGCCAAAGGTGGTTATAAGTCTTTTTAATGGTTCAATTATGATTTTGTTCATGGGATTTTGTTGCAGTGCTCCCAGATAAAAGGGGAATATGTAAAAAAAATTACTTTAGAGGCTGATGTATCAGCAATACAGGGTGTTCACCCTGTGCCCTGAACAAAATTTTTATGTTTTACGTGCAGTCCCCTCTCTGCATTTAATTGGTGGCGATAGAGGCTCACACGGCCGACTAGACAAGTCCTTGGGGAGTAGATTCGACAAATTGAAGCTTTAGATGTATGCTGGTGAAAACAAATACGCGTCTTAATATAACAGATTTAATGATTATATTTAGGTACGCTTACAGCCAAATCCCACAGAAATAACATTACACACAATCGGTATACTTAGATGTGTGGCCCACACTTAACCTAACACAAAATATACAACAGCTTAAAACTAATAAAATCTTAACTAATAATAGGCAAAATATGACCCCCCAAAATATACTGGCTTAGATAATTACATTAAAATACTGCATAATAACGTAAAATGAACAAAATAATGTGAACTAGGTTAGTGACGATAGGTTAAATTGACTAACGTTAAAAAGTTGCAAGCGTGGTGTTCAAAACTACTAAAATTTAATTGGTCATGTGCAAAATATTTACTGACAATTTACATTTAATGTGTAATTAGTACCGTAAGAAAACTGACGGGCTCTCTATGCCTCACATAGAAGGTGGGATATGATATCAGGTCCCTCGTTAGGCTATTTAAAGACGCTTACCTCCAGCAGGTTTCACAATGTAACCACTAGGCCTACCAAGGGAGCGTAGCTTCCAATGGAACCAGGCAGGAGAGTCTCACCGGTACAACTCAGGATTCCAAATTCAACGAACAGCTTGCCAACCAAGTTTCAGCAAACCCAAAGTTCACATACAGATGTACAAATATCCAACAGGTAAGATGTAGGGTCAAGCATACATGATGCGATACCAGTAAAAGTCCAAGATAAAATTAAGGTAAAGGTAGAAGTGAAAATGAAACTAAAACGAACAAAAAGAACGAAAAGAACGAAAAGAACGAAAAGAACGAAAAGAACGAAAAGAACGAAAAGAACAAAAAGAACAAGAAGCCCTTAGATGTTGAGTGGGCTTACAGAATTCCTTTTCCATGTGCTTCCAGCAAGTTGAATTATCCGGAAAATTCCGTAGCAGTACTTCCCAACAGAAAATAATAAAAATATCAAAATAAAATACTGCTAAATTTGTCACTACAGCACCATATCCCATTAAAGGAGCAAATTCACAAAATGCTATCCACGTGCTCAGTGACACAACTTATCTTCGGCAGGCAAACGGAAAAAATCCCTAAAAATGGCCAAGACGGAAACCTCTGTCAAAATCCGAGAATGACTAAAACTCTTTCCATGGGTACGTTCCGAATGAACACTATACAACATAACCCACAAATCTGATAAATCTCCCTTAATGACGTCTATATTCCACACATAATACAGTATTTCGTAATTCCATTAACAAAACAATAAGTTTAATTGACAATAACGGTCTTGAAAAGGTTATAATCGAGACGTTCGAAACTCCTAAGAAATTAGGCACAGTTACTGTGCGTTGATAGCAACGCTATGCGTGGCTCACATGGAGCACGAATGGTAGGCAACCAGTTATACTATATATAGTCTCGACTACAATAACATATTACGATATTCGAATTTAATTATACAGATACGAAAATAGACTGTAACAATTTTTGTCTGAATTTACTTTTATGGTAAATTGGATATTTTTTCAAATGGATCGTTGTATTAAGTTCAATTACCCCATACGATGGTACGCATTAGCATCGCGGCAAATAACTGCCGTAATGAAGTAACTTGCGGAACTGTCATTTCAGGGAAACTATTAACAAGTAAGAGTCAAAAATAAGAGAGAACAAATGGCAAAAGTCATCGATTTTTACTTTCCTTTTACACGAGAGAATAATAGTAACAAAAAAATAAAAGTTGGTGATTTTTATGTAAAACGAAATCATGAAACTCGCTCCAATGAAAGGTTCTAGAGGACTGTAGAAACTTGCGTTTTAAAAATGTATAGATAACTAATGAGGTCGTAAGCTGCTAAATTAGTTAGAACTTTGCGATCTGCTAGCTTCCCACGTATTAAGTTTTTCCACGACATTTAAAGCGTAATAAATCCATCTGAGTTTAAAAGTCACGTTCGAGGCGACGTGGACCACCTACGAACAAGGAACAGAAATAAAATATCATAACCAACACGAACATCTCATCCTGGGAATATTTAAGTACAAAATTGCTTCTAATTTTCTGTTAGTTCCGTATTATATAATATTAATTACTTCATGTTTTATTCGTAGTTGTTCTAGTTTATCGAGAATGGTTGTATCTAAAGGATACGAATTATTTTTTTTATTTGACTAAGATTGACGCTGTTGTTAAAAAAAAAGTATACTTTAAATTGGAGTTATAATACCCATTATACAATTTATATTTTGTTGGTGCAATACAATTAAACCACCTCTATCATTTAAGCTATCCATAGATATTCGCCGTTTAACAACAAAATGATGCAATTGAGACTATGTTGGAAAATAAACAATACAGGTCAAATAAAATTAGACCTTATTGACCCCCTGAACCATTGCCCGTAATTACAAGCCTTTCAACCTTACAAAACTTATTCACTCATACCTAAAGGACAGAAAACTCCAGGTGCGGGTGAATAATAAATTATCCACATTGCGGAATATTCGCGAGGGCGTTCCGCAAGGGAGCTGCCTCGCTCCCAAATTATACAACTTGTACGTCTCTGATTTTCCGGAGTTTCCTAACACTAAGATTGCCAAGTACGCCGACGACACGGCCATATACGCTCACAGCCACAATGCACAAGCATCTACGATGCTGCTGAAGGCGCATATGACTCGTGCCTCGGCATTTTACGACAATTGGAAGATTAAGGTCAACGCCGAAAAGTGTGAAGTACCTAGGGGTACAATTGAATAAAAGACTAACGTTTATGAAACACATTAACGAACGAGTACGGACAGTCTATTCTATGTCCAGAAGTCTGTATCCGCTCCTGGCCAGGAATAGCAAAGTTAACAGACATAATAAGAAACTCATATACACCGTTGTAGTGAGGCCCAGCTATAACGTACGCGGCTCCGGCATAGTGCAGTATACCGAGCACGACAATGAATAAATTTAAAGTCCTTGAACATAAGTTCATGCGCCTCATTACTAACACAACGCGATACATCCCCCTAAGGGATCTATACGCCTTATGTCACGACATTACTCCAATAGCGGACTACGTTTCTGAAATTTCACAAAAGTTTTATCATTTCAAACTAAACGCTAACAAACAACATAACGCGAATAAGACAGCATAATGCACCTTTTAGAATAAAACACAAATTACTATATCAGACGCTGCCCATCTTTCGGCAGCCACTTTAGCCACAATATCTGGACATTCTTGCATTACAAAATTGTATAATTCTATCTTTCTCTTCTTTTATTTTTGTACATTTTTGTTTTAAATTCATTTATTTCCCAAAATTCGTTTAAAAAAATCCTATTTTAACCAGAACTTTATTAATTCAAAAATTTATTCAAACATCAATTATTTTAAACCAAAAACTCTGCGGCATCGTCGACTGTTAGCAATATAAGTCTTGAACGAATTGCATGGAGCAGGTGAGACGCCATAGCACTAACCTGTATATGTCTACCACCAACGACTGAGCTTGTCTTTTTAACCATATTTATATACATGTTTTACAAATTATTTTAAATATATGTTCAATTTTGCCATCAGCTTTTGTAAATCTTTTATTTTAGAGGTAGGAGTTAGTTTCATTGTTAATTATTTTAAGTTTTATATTCACTCACTCATCCAACCATTCAACTGCCACGGCGCTTTGCGCCGCGCATGTCTGGCTGGCTCTGAGTACGTACATATAATACCATGTTATTACTAAATTGAATAAAAGAAATTTGAATTGAATTGAATTGACAAGCCTTTCAAGTATGATGACACTACTGCACCGTGGGTGTCACATTGGCTCCGGAACAGGTGTTGGTCTTGCTATATATTTTATATTTATAATGAGCTTGTTAAATGATGATGCTAATAATAATGGTTAGTTTCTGTTAGTATCATATTCTTACATTTGTTTTAGGTCACAAATGCAGAGAAGTTTGGCCTAATCCAAGAAGTGAACAGATTTTCAACTTGTTTCTAGACGTGATGCTGCTCCTAATACCAATGCTGATTATGAGTTTGGCCTACTCACTTATAATGAGCAAACTATGGAAGGGTCTACAAAGAGAAATACAACACAATACTTCATGTCAGCAACAAAGTAAGTATAAGTATTATGGTAGCTTGGAAATTAATTGTACAATGGCACAGAATAGATTGATATTCATCAAAAAGTTATGTTGACGATAATGAATAAAACAATATGTTGTATAAAATGCATTAGATCGGTGGTTGATTTATTTCAAGATCTAATAGTACTGAATAGCGGGTGTTCTTGACCTCCATTCCAGACCTTGACAAGGAATCTTTACCTCCGTTTGTCCTTGGCTTACGCCTGACTACGCGTTGGTACGTAATAATCACAACTATTGGTCAAGATCAAGAACGCACTGGTGCCAGGGTCGCCTCTGAAGAAGCTAGAGTGGATGTGGAGGGTTAGTTCCCCCCATTCTTCACTGCTTCCAGTTTGCTTAATAATTGATGTAATACATCATTCTCCGTCACGTAAGTTGTCAGAAAAATAAGACGAAATAACATACAAAATTGTCAGGAAGACGAGAATATTGGATTAAAATGACAATTTTCTGTAAGGGTGATTGTTTCGGAGAACCTTCAGAAACAGAAATTGCTCAGTCAGATCTTGAGATATTCTAGTTTAATCACAATTAAAAGTAGTAGTGGAAACACAATTTAATGTTATTAGACAGTGTGTACGCGAGTAAATAAAATGACCAGTTTATAAAGATAGTTGATTTTAGTGAAAAGGGACAGACTGATATCTTCTTATTTCGTTAAAAAGCATTAACTGTGCCCCGCCTCTGTTTCCTTGGTTCCTTGGCACTATATGAAAAGCACCATACTTCTAAATCAAAGATGCACACTATATATCCTACCCAAGTTTTATTACAATCGATGAAGTTCCAAGCTATCAGCAAAAAACTTTATCAAAATTTAATCTTTAAGGATGAATAGCTTTGAAAGGGGACGCCTTAGAAAAGAAAATTATAGATGCCTTTGGTGTCATTTTAACTCAAACTATAGGTCGTGTGCGCGTGACGTCATACATTTTGACAGTCGTCAGACCTGAGGGAAAACAAATCAATATTCCTCAGGTCTTAAATTGCAACTGATCGAACTATTTGTTAAATTAGTACCTTTATGGACATTATATTATACAAAATGAGAAGTTTTGACTGTAATATTAATTGTGGATGTAAGACAATACGAAATGACGCCAGTTTTTATTAAATATAATCGATTTTTCAACTAGGAAAAGTTGATGTTGGAATATGCCAACTGATTGCAAGCAATGAAAAGAAATGATTTTTCATGAGTATTCCAAGCATTTTGTTACTGGTAAATTGTTATATATTAATATAAGAATTTTATTTTTAACGTGGGTTCATATTGTAGGCCACACTGCTGTGTTATAAAACCAAAATCAGGTTATGTTTACTCTTTTAACATCAGATATCAAATATGAAACTGAACGTGGTTGTGATAAAATAAGTGCTGCTAGAGCAATCTACAAACAATTTGGTATTGAAATTAACAGTTTATATTCGTTTGAGTGATATTTTTGGTATCTAAACTTGAGTTGAGCGAAGAAAGAGGCTCGTGCCGAAGGTGAAAAATTTTACTGAGACACTCATTTTAAATATGGTACAATTTAAGAAAAACTTGAAAGAAAAGCTACATATTACATAAAGATCTGAAGATGAAGTTTATAAATTAAGAGTGAAAGTTCAAAGTATAGTTTTGATCGATGATCTGCGGACTAAATGTACCTATTATTTTAAACTATATATTGCGGTTATTTAAAAACTACTCAGTGCTGATTTCTTTAATATATGAAACCTGAGTCTAAATACTGACTTAAGTCCATTTTCACAGTTTTGTAATGTAAAACAATAGAATTGAGTAGTTTTTAAACACCACACGATATATTTTAAAACAATACAATCACTCGCTAGATCACTCGATGAATTTAATACAAATGTCATCCAAGTTATATTAGAAATGTTAAACTTATTGATAATAAACAGTTCTATATTTAGTAGATATATTTTTGTTTTGTTCTCATTTACAGGCATGAATGCAGAAGTTCAACGTAGTCGGCATTCAACTTACTGCTAACGATAGTAATAACAGTGATAAATAAAACAATAAAAGGAAAGGAGAATATTTAATAAAATACATAAGTTAGACAATAATAACATTAATATGACATGACAAAAAGTTCTTACAGAAATTACAATGATTTGCACAGCTCCATGCATAAATATACCACAGACGATGAGTGAATTCCAGATAAATTGTGTCTACCTTATTATAACATAACTAAGTCCTTTGTTCATATCTTTTCATGAGTAACTTTTTTACAAAATCTACGCGTTGTATTGCACAATGGTTAACTGCTTAGCCATAGCCATTTTTACTGCTAAAAAACTAAAAGGAGCGACGTCTTATCATTTCGCTCTGTACCTTATAAATTGCAAATCAGGCTAGCGAACGTGTTTTGCCTGTACCTGCAACACACTCACAATGAGTACTAACAACTCATCTGGATCGACTGGATCCGCAATAATCCAAGGAATGATGTTTTTGTTGACAATGTAGAGAGACCATAACCTGAAAAATTGATGTGTTAGTAATTATTCATAAAACATTTAATTATGCAAGTACATGGCGAAGATGATTTATAACTAATCCTTACCTTTGTGATAATAAGTTGTTATCCTATAAATTTCTTGGAGAGAACTTCTTTCACCCAACCACTAACAAACTGGTTATAAGCTTCGTCTTTTGAATGCCTTGTACTCATTCTTTTAACTATGCACTCCTTTCAAAAATCATGTAATTACAATATATGTATGTCTAATATTCGGAAATACATTGGCATCTGTACTAAGGTCTTCTTTATTTAAATATATAGGGATTTAAATTGATAGCACCAACTTTCTTCCGTACACCAATCCTGTACATCATGAGGTATTTTCGTAAAATATAAACTCGTCTTCATCTTATCAAACAAAATTCGCCACATGAATTGATTAAACATAATTGTAGATGTTAAATAATCCAAAATTAAGTTTTAAAACATCACGGAATCCACAAAATATACAGTTAAAACAACACGTTCGATCGGCGAATTTCAAAATGGCGGCCGTTTGTTTTCCCTCAGGTCTGAAAAGTTGTGACGTCAGCGCACGCGACCTATAGGCCCCCGAAGTATTGCCCTTTAGTATATTTACATATTTAATTTAAGAAATTTAAAATCTAAGTTAAAGTTATTTGGTTAAGCAAAGAATACTTTCAAATATTGATTAAGTCCTATAAATTGTAATGTTCAGTCCGTAGCACTGATTTTCCGAATTATAGCATGTTGCCACTTTGTGACCGATTACCGCAAGCATATTGTTACGTTATGTCTTCCTTGAGTGAATTTAAATTAGTAACAAAAGTAAAGTAATTGAAATAATTACACGAGTTACCTTTAGGGAATACGCTCGGCGATAATAAATATAGATAAAACTTAAAAGCACAAGTGGTATTTGTGGAATATATTTTATAAGAACTACAGCACATCTGACAGCCCCAATACCGCATGCTAGTGCTATTCAAAGCCAAGTTTTACTGTTAATAATAAAATGTGCTTAGTGCAGATTGCCTTCTGTTGACTGCCATATTTGTCTTAGTGAAATAGTCAAATAAAACATCAGTATCTAATTTATCCTTGTATTGATATATTTTTGCTTCTATCGACTGCTCTAAAAGCTCTTATTTTATATAAAGAGTGGTCTATAAGTAACGGTTCAAAGAGTAACATTGGAGTTCTAACAATAAAATACTGAATTTCAGTTGAACTTAGTTTATGTATTAATACTATATTTTTAATTTTCGCACATATCTTTTGAAGTTTTTCAAAAGCATTCTTGGCATCGTCACCTACTAGGTTGATATTTCTTATAATAAATTATGCGGCCGATCAGTAAAATGCGATTATCCCATAAATGGTCAATTTCTAATATCTATTGACAAGTACACCTGTTTTCAATCAAAGTGAGGTAGATTTAGGGCTGTTTAATAAAATAGCTATAACATCACAGGTAAAAATGTTAAGGGTACGTTTCCATAATAAACATTGCTTATGTGTCGCCCTCTAGGATCTACACGAAAAATGAAAGCAGATTAGAATATCTGATCTTAAAAAAACCCTATTCACTAATTTTCATACCAATGTGTGAAAAACCTTAAATGTTATGTGAGAAAATTAGAAAAAAACCGCTGCTACTTCCACACCCAGATTTCCCTTCAAAGTCTCTTTAAAGGAAAACATCTTGGACCTCTGCTCTTCCTCTTGTTTGGAAATGATTTACTGAATCATCTGCCAAAATATTGCAAAATTATAATGTATGCTGATGATACCTGCTTAATTGTGTCTTCCTTAGATCCAGATATTATTAAAATTCAACTGAGAACTATACTCAGAGAATGTAATCAATAGGTAATGAGAAATCGACTTATTCTAAATACCGAGAAGACAGTGTCTATACATTCTTCCAAAAAAAGCAACTTATATCAGATATAAACTTAAAAATGGACGGTCTGCCAATCACATTTTCCGAAACAATATAGTAAAGGGATTTACCTTGATGAACAATTAAGCTGATCAGAACAAATTAATAATTTAGCTAAAAAATTAAACAGCTGTTATTTCGCCCTTCTCAATTTGAAAAAAATTCACAGATTTCACAATCCTTGCAACCATCGGGACATCGAAAATGATAACACCATACATAAAACATAAACTTTTTCAACTTTTTCCGGACTCCTCGCCTCGTCCGGAAATAGCACGATCCACTACACCGCTGTATTTCCACCTTAAATGGAAACTAGTACTTGACCCCCTGTGATACATGAAACACATATTACATTTGCGTATATCATCTGTTGCATATACGACAGTCTCACTCGACCGCGACACCGCTGCCTTTTGACCTTGAACGAAAACTGGTAACTCTACCCCATATATGAATATAAACATTTCCAATGTTAAAATGCTTTGAAATAAAATATTCCATAAATATTTACTATACCTTACGATATAATCACATTCGTTATAATATTCAACTGTCGGGCTACTCCACTAACTCCCACAGAATGTTTGTCAAAAGAGAACCCTAGTAGCACCAATATTGCACCAATATATAATCCATATAGGACCAATATATGAATATTGGTCCAATATGGATTATATATCGGTCCAATATGTTGTGCTACTAGGGAACCATTAGATTGATAATAATTAATCTCAAATTTCAAGATATATGTATACCTTATTTTATAAAATATTCAATTTCAACTGTGCCTTGTATTTTTATAATAAAATTACTAACATACATGAAACAAAACCATGAAAATTTTGTGAAACATAACGACTCCTACAAATACGCTACTCGTAGTGGCTCTTTAATAAGGCTTGCCAGCACACAACTTTATTCGACAACTCACCTCATTACATCGGCCCCAAATTATATAACAAGCTTTCTCAATCAATTCGCGGGAGAAAAAACAATACAGACTTTAAAATCCAGTGGGAAAAAAAATGTTGCTTAGCAAGTGGGCATGGGCGAATATTTGTGCGACTTATTAATTTTGTAACTATATCTATGATCATTAGGGTGGAACGAAAAATTATTTCTTGTTAAATTGTTTTGACATAGGTGTCAAAATGTGCATTTGGATAAATAAAAATCGTTTCTAGAAGCTTATCGACCTATCTTAGCATCTTCAGATTCCTCACGGGACCGATAGTATAGAAATTTAGGTGATTATATAGATTTTTATTACCTTCCCTGGTTTATTTAAAAAAATATATTTCTGGTAAACACAGTATTTAAAATATTTATTAAAGCATGATAAAATGCCCCTCCGACTCAATTTGATTTATTCTAATATTTTCTGGTTCCTCATTGTCTTTGAAAATCGCGCCGCTTATGGGAATTGCGCGACAAATAACACGTTCGAATACAATCACAATCCAAGCGATAGGCGTCTATGACTGGGATGGGAAGGTAACAAGTTCAAGTCTACTTTCATTTGTTTGAATACTTCTACTAAGTATTGTTTTTAGTTGAGTGTTTTCTGTGGGTTTTTACGTGATTCGTGATTGTATACCGATTTTTCATTGAGTGTTAGAATATTATGGCAACTATAAGTTAACTTCGTTGCAAGATATTTGGTCAATCTAAAATATCATGTGACCTTGTGTTACCCACTTATAAGGACTTTACTTTCATTATTTATTTGTTTCGAATGATCTAAAATATAAATATGCTGAGAGAGATATGTGTTCATGAAATACTCAAAAATGTTGTACCGAAAATTTAAGGGATTTGGCAAAGTACATCAATTCCTACCGTTTTTTACTTCTGGGATAAACTAAAAAAATATCATGGACGTTATAAGCAAAATCAGAAGAATTTAAAATCTAGAAAAAATACTGTGACCCTGGAAACCAAGAAAATGAAAATGACAGAAGAAAGGAAAGCAATGCCAGCATCCAGAGCATTGAAAAACATGCAGAAGCTTCACCGTTATTAAAGATGCACGCCTGTCATCTCTTCAGCTTTACTAGCAGTATGAAATTAATGATGAAAAGGAAGATGATATCACAAACCGTTAAGACAACAGCTACACGAGAATTTAATATACCTAAAATACATTTTGAGGCCAAACATTACTAGGAATTAAGTTCTTGGAATGACGTAAATGTTACTGAGCCGCCAATGACTGCTAATATGGAAATGTGTGTTATCAAAGCGGTAGATATAAGTTTTTCTGATTTTTCATAGTCTGCAATACCGAAGCTGTTGAACAAATCGTGCATCTTGCAAATGAGGCATCACCAGCTGTCTGTGGCCAATAAAACCAAACTGACTTCATTCAAGCCTGTATAAATCAACACAAATATTGCCATCATTTGAAACGAAATTAGATTACTTTAAAAATGGATAATAACTGGAATATTAAACATGTTCTGTTTTTGTTTGTTTTTCCATGTCTATTTGTGTGTTTTTTTAAAAGAAACATCTGATTTTACTTGGCGTTCATCCTTCTATTTTCAATAACTATTGAAAATAATATATACGATTCGATCAATACGTTATGTTTTTGGAAGAAATACCTTAGAAGAGCATATTTTGACATCCTTGAGGAAACTGAAGTGTGGATATATGTGGAATAGCATTTAAACATATTGCACAGTGATCTGTGGTACATTAAGACACCTTTTCATGATTATGGCATTACCAATATCCAAAGAATGGCAAAATAACTAAGAACAAATAAATGGTCTAAAGAGAGCTTTTTTCTAATATTTTGAACCCATTGAGGAATCTGAAAATAACAAAGTACCGTTTTCAATCTTTGCAAAGTTATTAATAACCACCAAATGCACCTTTTGATAACTATGTGGTAAGAATTCTCGAAAAAAAAAATTGAAAATCTCGGTTTTCGTTCCACCCTAATGATCACCCATAAACATTTATTGACTAAGTATATGATTGTATATTATTAGTATTATCAGACGTCATTATAATACATACGTGCACCAAGTTTCACAAAACAATTACAAACCGACAGCAAAAAAAGCATCAAAAAATTTTTTTTACGGTTACTTCCACTCCACTACGTGAATGTGGTAGTAATAGTATTGACTTTAACACGCCGTATCTTTGGTATTATCAACTTTTAAACTAAGATAAAGTTCAGCTAAATCGCAAAGAGCCACTGCTGCTCTATGGATCATTACTTACTGATTACCCTGTATAATATATTTATACGAAAATCTACGTCTATATTGTTGAATTCCAATTACTTTACTTAACCCACTTTGTTGGCGCCCTGCAACCGATTGTGCCCTTAGTTGATAGCCACTTTGCCAACAGTTCCATCTCTAACTACGAATAGACCTACCTTACATAATTAGACATAAAGCTGAGATCACTGCCACTTTGTCAGCATCATTCAAAGGGACAATGCGCAATTAAGAGTGACGTGAACACTTTTGGTCTCTTGTTCAGGACCGGCTGGTTCTGTATAGTTCCGGAGACAAATATTCCTGAGGCAGAGAAATAAATAATCATCTAAATGTAACATCTGTTCTCTAATGTTAAGACGGAGATTGAGGGTTTAAACTTAAGCGTAGTAAATTGTATTTATCGATTTAATCAAATTATGTGCATACCAGATGATACACCCGGATTTAGCACGAGGAGAGATACAGGTAAAATCAAATGTGTATATATTTTTGCACATGTATAATTTAAGTAAATTCATCATTAAAGAGTTAAACAAATTATTTGTCCATCTTGAGTGATTCTATTCATCGCTAAGATATAAGCTGAACCAATTGTAACGTTAAACTTCTTAAGTGGAAATAAAACGAATCATTGAATTTAACTTACTTTAATGATTTACAAAAAATACACAAACAGTAGAGCAATTGACATCAGAGTTGTGAATAAACATTACAAAAACTTTCGCCAGAATAATCATATAACAAATCATTAAAAATCCAGCTGACATATAGTAAAATACAAAGCAAAACTGTACACAATAAGAATCCGTATACGGTAAATAATTAAACTAAATTAAACACGATCTGGCCAGAGCGGTAAAACAAAGAATTCTTACTTTAACAACAGCTCAATTAAATTACATGAAAACACACAAAATGAAATACTATAGACAAAAAAAGGCCCGACAATTAATAATTTCGACATAAACTGGTTCGGCAGTTGAACACTAGGTTTTTATGCCGAAAATACACGGGAGATGTTTAAAAACAGGGTTATGTAGTTACGCAAACAACGTTCACATGAAATTATTCACGCACTATTATAGTCTTCTCATGTGGTAAGAGAAGTCTTTACCGGACGGTAACACTGGATACAACGAAGAATATTACTGGCTAAACGTGGAATGAGGTATTGAAGCCATCAATAATTCTGCATTGTCGCAATTGGCTTCAAACAGCATTATTTGCATCACGAGAGGCATACATAATATAAAAGACTGCACTTACAGCTAGTTCGTCGAAAACATTGCCTTGCTGTAGCTATGGGCAATGGAACACAATAACACACAACATATAAACTGCAATAAATACTTTACTGATTCTATTCACAGTTATTAATCCTATATACAGATATTTAATTTATTTATTTCTTACGGCCCTACACAGTCACCCACCTCTACGCCATCTTTCCAGCGTCTCTCTAGCCAGAGTCGGTGCGTATCTCGTCTACTAGTCGCACAAGCTACTACGCTATTGGTCAAGCATTTGTCATGACTAGCCTATCTAATTTAAGGTACTGAGTGTTCTTACAAAACGTGACCGTTACACAATGACTTATAAAATTTGTCAACAAAGAAACCTGCAAGGAGTAGGGAAAAATAGTAATGAATACTTCCAGTCTCTCACATATATACACATACACACATATATATTGTCCCTCTGCTTTTAAAACATCAATTGTACTACCAATTCACAAAAACGGAGATTGCATGGTTGTAAGTAATTATAGGCCTATATCCTTAACCAGCTATACACAAATTTTTGAAAAAATTATGAAAAAGAGACTCAACGCATATATTAATAAATTTAACCTGCTATCTGACAATCAATATGGTTTTCGTGAAGGTATATCAACCCAAGATGCCATATTACATGTCACTTCATTGATGTGTGCTGCTTTGGACAGAGATGAACCATCTCTATGTGTATTCATAGACTTATCAAAAGCCTTTGATACGGTCAGCCATAGCCTCCTTGTGGAATCACTCGAAGAAATTGGCATTAGAGGTAAAGCTCTAGATTTATTTAAAAGCTATATATCCAATAGAAAACAATGTGTTAAGATCAATAATTTACTTAGTGACTATGAACAAATAGAATACGGAGTTCCACAAGGATCGGTACTGGGGCCGATATTATTCAACATATATCTGAATGGCTTATTCTCGGTACAAAGCAGTGGTACAATAATCACCTACGCTGACGATACAGCAATTTTCTATCGCAGCAACACCTGGGATTCCCTAAAAAATAAAGTAGAATCTGACATAAAAAATGTAAAGGATTGGTTTGATCATAAATTGCTCACAATAAATCTTAAGAAGACAGTTTACTTACCAATGACATGCAATAAATCTACGATTCCACCATTTCAAAATCTTAATATTGACAATCGATTCATCTTACACGCTGCTACAGAGGTAAAGGACTTGGGCATTTGGCTGGACTCTCATCTAAAATGAGACAACCATATTAATTATGTAATCAAAAAAATACAATACTTAATATATAAATTCAAAATACTAAGAGATATATTAGATTTAAAACAACTGAAAACTTTACATTATTCATTAATCGAATGTCACATTACCTATGGAATATTAGCATGGGGCAGTGCAGGGAAAACTTACTTAAACAACCTGATAATTGTACAGAAAAGAATTCTGAAAGTAATTTTTAATAAAAAGCCTACTTATTCAACAGAGGCGCTGTATAAAAAAACGGCAGTAATGGATCCCCGACAGTTGCTTTTTGTACATTCAAGTATTAGACTACATCAAAATGAGGCAAATCTGCAAAAAAATATTCATGCATATAATACAAGAAAGAGGAATTTGACATACTTATCACCTTTAATGAATGAGGCCATCGGACAAAAAAGTTTTACGTATTTGGGACCAAAACTTTACAATAACTTACCAAGTCAAATAACCAACATAAGGTCCATATGTACATTTAAAAACCATCTAAAAAAATATATACTTTCTATTCCCCGTCAAAAAGTACATGATATTATTGAATGCAAATAAATATATAAAAAAAAAAATAAAAAAAATAAAAATTTGTTATTAATTAATAAAAAGTATTTTTTTTTTAAAGTAAATGGTATAAATATATGGGTCCATATATTATATATTAAATATATGTGCTTTAAATACGTATGAATGTGTGTGAGCTCATAGTGTAAGTTTTGTGTATTTGTGGCTAGGTGTAAGTATTTTTGTACTTTATTGCGCACTATTTTTTTTAAACTCTTTTTATAGCTCTTTCCACTCGCTACACTTTTGTGCACTGGGGGTATCTTATTCTTTCTAAGGGTATATGATAAAACAGGTGCTAAAATGAATACATCGAGTGCGCGGGGGTGTGGTCGGTGGAAAACGCGATTATTGTCATCCTCCGCACAAGGTTTACTTTAGGAGGGCTTTCTTGTTTATTGTGGCACTGAGTCTTATCTATGCTGTATAAAATTCTATCATATTGCAATAAACATTATTATTATTATTATTATTATAAACTGTGTACCGATATTTAAAAAAACATGTTTATTATATACAACAAAATCAAACTAACTTAGAAAAACAAAAAGATAAGTAAAACCAAACAAAAAATGAAAAAGAAAACAAAAGAAAGCAAAAATACATGGCACTCTCTTCCTGTTTTAAAGTGTAGCTGCGAAATATTCGTTTGATATAAAATACGTGTTCATGTAGCAGTATTTCTATTTTTCGCTTAAAAGTATTGCAACAATGATTATAGATGTGTTCGCAATTTGTAATCTTTATATCAGAATATAGGGGACCCCCTTCTAGTTCTATTATTGTCATACCTTGGCACTAAATATCTTGATGACGTGTCGCATAATTATGGATGTTATCTGGTGTACTAAGGGAATTATTGTTTTAGTGTATTAAAATTGAAAGTCTGTAGGTATATAAATTAGTTAAACTGAATATTTTTATCTATTTGACTTCTACAGGGATCTCTAGGTGATAAATTGAGTACTCTAATTGTTTTTTTTTTGTACAAAAATAACTACTTAGAACTACTAGCTCCATCCCAGAATGCAATTTCATATTGTAACAAACTCTGAAAATAAACAATTTTTGCCAAGTCAACATTTTTATTAATGGTTAACATGGCATACATAGCATAGCTTAATTTTACTTTTAGGTTGCTAATATATACTAACCAATTCAGTTGTGAATCAATGTGGATACTGAAGAATTTTGTAGAACTAGTAGGTTGTATTTCTTCATCGTTCAAATTAAGAATAGTATTTGTCTCGCTCTGTAGTTGCATAGTCTTATTATTTGATGTACTGAGGTTGAGTGAGAGTTTATTTGCAAGGACCCCATCTGATATACTCTTTATGTTTGATCTTTATTAATATGCTCGAATCTCCAGCCAATAACGAAAATTTTACTTTTGAGAAATATCATTGATGTATATCAAGAATAATGTTGGACCTAGAATAGATCCATGTGGAACTCCACCCTCAACCACAGCTTAATCAGAATATTTTTTTTATTACATTATTCTCTGTCTCAGTTATTTCAACACACATCTGCCTTTCGAGTAAAAGGGTTTTGAAATAGCTATTTCCTCTGCCATATATGCCATAATGTTCCACTTTTGCAGCAATATTTGATGATCAAAAGCCTTGGATGAATGCCCGACTTTGAGATATTTAAAGCAGATTAAATTTTTATACATGTATCTGTCTCGCGTCTAAATATCCTTGCTTTCTCATAAAAAATACTGTCAAGCTGATTTTATCAAAAACCCGTAAAACAATTGAAGATTTTCATTTTTAAATAAATCTCGAATTGTGGCACTTTGTCATTAAACATCCTGCACCTATGATAGAATTTAATAAATTTAACAAAAGCTAAAACATGAAACACTTCTTGTGATTTATGTAATGTTGTAGTAGGCCTTCCTTTGCCGTTTAGCATGAGCAGCAGCTGTAAGCAACCTATTGCAACTGCTTGCTAGACGTAGGCCTCACCAAAGTCCCTTGGCATAGCTCCTACGAAAATAGTCTGCGAAAGTAGATCTTTAAAATTGCAATATTAAGTAATTTTTTTGCTGCCCATGTTCGTATTATAGAAAGTTTTTGTCGGTCTAATGCTTCGGTACTCTTAAAACTACCTGCATACACAGGCATAAAAAAGTTAACCAATCTGCAAGAGGCAGTACAGCTACCTGAATGGAAAACTCCCTGTATACTGTTCTGTAACACGCTACTTCATCAAACATTTATGCTGCCTCTTATTTACATATTATTTAGGACCATACCTGTGACAGATGAGTACGAATATTGTCTCAATTTATCACATCCAATTTGCTGGCATACGAATTTAAATCGAGTTTCGAAACTTACGTATATATACGAATTACTTTTCTCATTTCGAATTCATTGTATCAAAGTTAGACTTGATGTAACTCGAAAATATATGTTTATATTGACATACTTATATTGTCTTAGCTTACACGGGGGAAGCGATTATTTCGCTATTCATAAATTGCATTGAAATTATTTCGATTCATGTTTGAGTAAACCAGATTAGTATGAAAGGCAGTGTCATCTTTACTAGGTTACATATTCCAATACAGCGTCGTGCAACTCGATATTCACCTGTTATCAGTTAACAAACGTTTTGTAGTGTAATGTGGTAGTTGGCCACCCGTTGCTGCATAATAATACCGACATCCTCTCATCATATTTAGCGACTGCCTCTTACGCGCATGGCCACATCAAGGTACCTTCCTATTGGCTTTTTGGTGGCATCAGTCCAATGCTTTGGTGATCGTCCTCTCCACCTCTTGCTATCTGGTTTCTCCTGGACAATCCGACGTTCTATATCGTCCTCTCTCCAACTGATGTGGCCAAGAAATGAGAGGATTTGGGACAATACGATGCTGAAGAGTCGCTTTGGGGATGTGTTTCTTGCAGAATTTATCTGTTGACACAATGGGTTGTCCGGGAACTTTGTAGGAAACGCGTCCAGTCCTACATGTTGAAAGCCGCGCAGTCTGTCGGCCCCCCGAACAGTATCAGAGATGTAAAAAGAGAGAGAGAGAGAGATACAGGGAGAGAGAGAGAGAGAGAGATATTTTGTAATACAGTGTAACGCTTTATTTTCCTTTCAATATAATACACGATAATTTACAAACAAAATAATGATTAAATTTTAGTTGAAGTATACAAACGTATATAATAAATATCAGTGCAGAAAATTAATGAATGTTAATACTCGTAAATTAAATCCAATCCTTTATTGCCTTGTTTGCCATATACTTAAGATACGGATGAGGTTCGTTGCATAAGGGTGAAATATCACCAAGACTACTAGATTAACAAATACATACTTGATTAGTAAAACTAACATGTGTAAGATTTATTAAAAAATGCATATGAACATTGACCGTTGACTTGATAGAATAAACAAATATAAAAGGACAAGAACAAAAAACACGAATTCTAAAATTTAGAATTAAAATATTCTATAGCTACTTTTAAATTGTAGCTATAACAAAAAAATACTTCCGTTTGGAAAAGATACAAATTTATTCAGGTGGATGGTGGATCGTGTATTTCTTAGCTCTGTGCAAAGCATGTTGTAATAAGAAGTTCCGGCATGATAAGGCTGTAACGTTCTTCAAAATGGACCTGCTCGGGCTCCAAATTGGAGATGTTACTAAATAAATAAACGGTTTATTTTCTTTAATAACAGCTAGATTATGTCATTGTTACATCACATATGTGTTTCTATATTTTTTACGGACATTTTGTAAATGGGGCGGCGAGAGCGTAATGTTGGCAACGTTGATGTGATTCGTCGTGGCGTCAATAGCATGCGTTGGCTACCTATTGACCGCGCACCGACGTCGGTTAAATAACAAGTAACTCAGGTAGGTCTCAGCGCAGCACGCTGAAGGAGTCTACCGGTCAACTTATATTGACTCCACCGTGGTACGTCGTAATAGAGCACTAACTGTAATCGACTCAGCTCAGCACGCTGAAAGCCAATGCCAGAAGAACACTGATTTGTCTTGAATTTGGTCGCGCTATTATATCCGAAATCCTACATATGAGACCCATTGGTGGCTTGTACAACTATAGGTCCGCGTGTGGATTTTGGGTATATCGGCGATCTATGATTATTGGGTACGTGTGCAAAAATGCTTGGTAAACGGACATCTAGTAACGTGTCATGAATTTATGAATGCCTCATTACAAGACAGGTGTTAAAAAATTTATCTATATAGAAATTATTCTTATTTCGTGTTGAGTATGGGTGAATGTCGTTAAACTTTGTGAAATCGGGCAGTGTGTCATGGCGAAAAATATGAGTTTTAAAATGTATGTCGGAGATGGCAGGAGCGAGGGGCGTTTTAGGGCGGATCTATTAGACTTAGGCCACAATATTGGTAAACACAATATAATCATTTGAATAACAGACATAAATAACAAAGTAACATGAGTTATGATTTACCTAAACAGGTAATTTTCAAATAATAATGTCTTATTGTTGAACATGCAAACAATACCACAAAATACTGGAGCTAGCAGTCCGACCACCGCTAGTCCCGCGATTTCAACCACTCTATATCCACCAAAGTTATACTTAGACTAAATCGACGGGACTCTCAAGGTTTCTTTCTGCCCATCTCGGAGAGGGTATCTCCGGGGGTACTCCAGGCGCCATCTCTTTCACATGACCATATATGGAGACGTTTATTCTTCACATTCCTTAACGCAATCAGTACTTGCTGACAGCTAACACTTGGCAGTGAATTATGTGCTTGTACGTGTCAACAAAGGGATCGTCTCCGACATGTATATTTGTGTTTCAGTAAGTATAGGTTGCTAGAAACTTTGTTAAGTTGTTTATGGATAGTGTATTATCTTTACTAATAAACTGTAGATCTGTAGATGCTTTTCTGTACAACCTTGCATTTTCTAGACATGTGGTTTTTTCTACATTTAATGATTAGTCGATTTCGTGAACACTTTGCATAGATTAAGATGGTCTTATCATCTGCGTACCTGAACACCCTGCCGTCTCATGGCAGATCGTTCATGTAAAACAAAAATAATAGTGGCCCGAGTACAACCCCCTGAGGAGTGCCAATTTTAGAGTCGTAGTTGTCCGAGTATAAGTTTTTGATATTAACTTTTAATGTATGATCTGTGATGTATGATATTAACCAGTTATTATTAGGGCCTCGTATACCCATTGCATCTAGTTTTTTTGATAGGAAGCTTGCATCCAGTGTGTCAAAGGCACAAGATAAATAAAAACAGACTTTGTAGTAGCGGACTCTGCAGAGTAGCCATTATGGAAACCATGTTGTCTATTTGTTAAAATGTTGTTCTTTTTTAAATAGTCTATTTGAAATTAACCATCATTCTTTTATCGAACAATTTCACCCTTGGAAAAGTTTCGAATTCTTCTACTTCAACGTTGCGTACTTTCGAGGGATCGTATATCATATATATTTGCTTATTACAAATACTGTGATACAATTATAAAAAATCATTTTCAAATCTGAAAGAGACTGATTGCAAGAATATCAAAGCGTGAAATTGAGAAAGTTATTTAAATATTCTCTCGTTGGAATCGGATAGATTTATGCTTGTTTTTATTTAATGGAAGTTTTATAGGTCTTTTTTAAATAAGGTATGTTGAGAAATTCTACTGAATTGTTAAGTTTACCGGAGATAACTTTGATGGATGCCGATAAAATTCAAATCTTAAACTAAGTACGCTTATTCGAAAGTTTAAACGTTACAACGCATTTTGAGCTCTTGGGTTTCTTATTAAAATGCCAAGTTTTAGAAGAAAATGTGTATTTATAGAATGTACTCCAAACGTACGTGACTGTAACTTAGGTTACACAGTAAGTCTAGTTAGCTGTCTGACTCAATACCAAACAAGCGGGACTTTGACTGTCCGTTTGATGTCTTAATTGAGAGCCGTAAGACGAATGGAAGTGAATTAGCTGACTTCCTTGAAAAAAAGTCGCTGAAGCCCCATTTTTTGGGGTTCGAATTTTGTCGCTTATCCAAGGGTTACACAATGGGGAAGATCCTAAAATGGGAAATGGAGCAGAAAGGTTCCTAGTGGAGGAAGACCAAAGGCCAAAGACAAGCGAAAAAATTCATCACTTATTCGACAAAGAATGCCACAAGACTTCTTAAAGGCCATTTCCCCTTAATATATCATCTTAAGAATATGAGCAAGGCAGACAATGATATGTGTAGATACTGTGATACTGCCATAGAAACTGCGGGACATATTTTTTGCCAATACAAGATGTTTGTTCGCACTAGGCTAGAGTACCTAGAAATGGTGGAATTAACGTCTAAGACATAAGGAAAGGTGGCCCATAGTCCAGTCAAGCCCAAAAAAGGCCGAATAGAGGAAATCATTCGTATAGTGGCCAATTTTTGTATAGTTGTCGGGGGACGTGCCCTTAACAACATATTAAAAGTTCTGGTCAGTGGATGGTCCGCGTGGGGGTGGGGAGTAGTTTAAATGTCCCCTTTTCGTGTTTTTTTTTTAATAACTCGAAAACCACGCCCTCTAGCGAAAAAGTATCTGTATAGAATATTAAACTAGAAGAAACATTCTACAAATAAGTTGATTTTTTTTTCTAAGGTCAATACTTTTCCAATTTCATTCTCTAGCAGTCGTAAAAAAATGTCATATACATTTTTTTTATAGGTTTAGAATGTCATGAAACGTGGAAATTTTAAATTTGATTCTAAAGAATTTTTTTCATTATTAATTCCATTTAGACGGTCTACCCTGTATATTTTTCGGTGAAAGTCTAACCATTCCTTCGATGGCAATAGCGTCAGCTACTTACCAAATTTGACTATTCTCCATTAAGTAGTTCTTTAGTTAATGCACCAACAGACAGACCGACAGACAGACAGACATACGGAATTGAAAAACCTATATTTTTATAATCTACATGATCTGAAACATGAAAATCCGAAAAAATCTCAGAGGGTGATATTGATTCTGGAAAAAAAAATAATAGGAACTTATTCGTAGGAAATCTCATATAGTTCAGTATTGTATATAGATACTTTTTCGCTAGAGGGAGTGGCTTTCGAATTTCTCAAGAAAAACGTGAAATGGGGGCATTTAAACAACTCCCCCCCGTGGACCATCCACTGGTCAGGACTTTTCGTATGTTGTTCAGGGCACTCTCCTCGACAACTATACAAAAATTGGCCACTACACGAATTGTTTTCCCTATTTTTCATTTTCGTTGATTGAACTACCAGCTTGTAAAGCTTTGTCAAAAGTTTGGGAGTCTTGAGCAACAACTAATTGTAGGGTAATTCACAAAAGATCTTTTAGGTCGATGTGAGGCAGGACTGAAGAAGCCAAGCGACCTCCTAAACAATCTACAATGTTGGCTGCATTGGTTAAGACAAGTTGACAAAGAACGAAGAAACAGTCGGCTCGTGTTTTCATTGCAGAAAAAATTCTCAGACTTGGATATTTTTTTAATTTTACTATTTTAAACCACAATTTCCTTCTATTTTCCTTTTTGAGAAGGTAAAGCAATATTTTATTTGAAGTATTAATATTATTATTTAAACAACTTGGTACAAAACACTCCTTACAGTATGTTTTAGATGGTAAACACAATCCCAATCTAACCTTCTGATACCTGACATAAAGTGACAACTGGAAAATAGAGCAGTGAGAAATTGCCAATCAAAATATCAACTTCGAAAAATTCAAATCGTTGTGAAGACGTCGTCTTTATCGGCGCTTCAAGGACGTGCTAAATTTCACATTTTTCATTTTCCTTTCTTTGTGAATTGGAGGTGCCACACTTAAAAAATATGGTAATGGTATTTTAATAAGTACTTGCCAATAATGTTAAAAAATCTTACTGAAATAGCCCATCATCGTTCTTTCGTTTATTTCTATTTAATAATAATAATAAATGACTTTACTAAACAGAGCTTGTTGGCATATTCGAATTTCAGGTGACATACCATCTGCTCTTCCACTTAACCGTGACTAACCTAGAATTATAATACTTATATATAAAATACATTAAACACCTCAATGAAAAAATTTCATCAGCACACTTCCACTCCACTGCGTGGGTGTGAAAGTAATTACCTATTATATTTATGAAATTGCCTAAAACTGTGAAATTCACGTATAAGAAAGAAATAATAAAATAAGTACAAAATATCAGAAAAAGATAATTACTATAAAAGTTATAATTTTTCCAAGATGTACATTTTTTCCTCTGATATATTAAATTTCATTTAAAGAATTATTTCAATCTTTGAATTTTCTTCTGGCCAGGAGAACCCGAAGAACCGATATTTTTAAGAAATAACTTATGATAAATTATTTTGCCGCAGAGCCTACCTTAAAGTGTTCTATAAACAATTATCTACTAGACAAAAAATATTTGTATTTCACTCGTACATTTAAAAAGCAGTAAAGATGTAAATTAAAATGTTTCAAAGTAATATTTTTTAAATAAATTTTAAAATTAATATCCTGTAGTATTCTTAAGTTAATTAACTTACTATACAGTTTATACATATTAATAGAAAAGCTTCGTTCATACATAGTAGTGGAATGCAGCAAAGAAGAAATTAAGTGCTTAAATCTAATATTGACATTATGAACATCTCCGCGAAATTTAATTTTATTATACGGGTACGGAAGACTGCTAAGAATTGTAGTTTTATTACATAATACCAAAGAATGTAACAATCGCCTTTCCAGCATTCTTAGCTACTTTATTGTTATATTATGTAATTTGGTTAAATAAAATATCTATCTATCTATCTATCTATCTTAATTGGGCAGAACTCCCCGTCGTCCACGTAAACCACACACAAGGCGAACACAAAAATTCTGAATTCATTGTATATGTTGACTGTCAGAATTAGACATCAGCGAAATTGAAATGGGACCACACCAGTGCATCACAGAATTTTTCTGGCTGAGGAATTTAGCATTTGCTTTTGTGCATAAATGCATTTAAGTTTGCAAATGCTACTTTTGTTTTATTTTATATGTGCTTAGAAAATCTTAGATCAACATCTATTTTAAGTCCTACATTTTTTGTTGAATTAGCACACTTCATTTTGATGTAATTTAATGTTATAATTAAATTTTTTCTAATTTTTTCACGTGTTCTCTTTCTACCAAATAGCATAATTTTAGATTTTAAAGGACTAATACTAAGACAAAGTGCATTGTTATTAGTGATCTTAAATCACGGTTCGTTATAAAATTTGCCTCTGCAACGTCCTTAATATCGAATGATAAATATAATTGCGTATTGTCTGTATAGAAATGTATCGGGCAATTTCTTATACAGCTCATCAAATGAGAAGTGTACATTGTCGAAAACAGGGGCCCTAGAATGGAACCCTGTGGCACACCACACTCAATGTCTCTAGCAGATGACATTTTACCAGTAAGTGTTACATTTAGCTTTCTTCCATTTAAATAACTACTAATCAGATCTACAGCAGGACTATTAAATTTAAAATAATGCAGGATTGCTAGAAATAGTTTATGATTTAATCTGTCAAAAGCTTCACTAAAATCCAAAAGAATCTGTGCTGTGACTTTATTGCTATCCGCTGCTGTCAATATGTCATCAGAAATTTTCAGTAATTCGGAAGCACAACTATAATTTTATCTAAACCCCGATTGTGTTTCAGGCAGAATATTATTATTCTTTATATGTCTTTAATGATAGATAGATAGATAATCCTTTATTAGTTCCCATAACAACAGTTACAATAAAAAACCTCATCGGGTGTGGAACATGTCACAATGAGAAAATAAATAACATTACAATTACATTACAAATAACATTTTGGTCTATATGTATAAAAATGAATGCCATTACGTATATCTAACAATAAAAAGGACACTTAAAAGACAAATCATGACTATTAAAACTTATGAAATAATGCATTATTACATTAAATCAATTTACCATTATTTTACCTATTTCCCTGTCATCATAAAATTCTTGTAATGTATAGTAAGATTTATTGAAAATATAGTTTTTTTAATAAAATTGTAAGCTTGCTTTTTTTGAGACCTAAAATTTATTGGAAATTTATTGTATACTTTTATCATACTAACATATATATTTCTTCGAATATATGCATATTTACATCTATCAGCTATTAAATCATTTTTCAGTCTTGTATTATACTCATGTTTTCTGTCGCAGTCCTCAAAAAGATCTTTATTTTCACTAACAAATATGACAGCTTCATAAACGTACATAGCTATTGTTGTTAAAATTTTGTAATTAATAAAAACTTCTGCGCAACTATCAGTTTTCTTCATTTTATATATGGATCTTAGACACTTTTTTTGTAATATTAAAATTCTTTGTACGTCACTGGAGCTGCCCCAAAAAATGATTCCGTATCTAATTCTCGAATGAATGTACGCATAACATGCAAAGAGCGCAGCTTCTGTACTGACATTATTTTTTATTACTCGCAGTGCATAAGAATATCTTGCAATATTTTGTGCTAGTGAGTTGATATGCAGCTTCCAGTCTAATCTCCTATCAATATTAACACCCAAGAATAAAACACTCTCACTTGATATCAATTGCTCATTTTTATAGTGCATAGTTATGCTTTCGTGATTTCTATTGCCAAACAGTAATGATTGTGTTTTCCCAACATTGAGTAAAAGATCATTTGCAGAAAAATATTCCTGTACCGAGTTCACTGTATTGACAACTTTCTGTAATAAGATATTTTGATTTTTTTCGCTAAAAATAAGTGTAGTATCATCAACATATAGGACAATATAATCATTTGATACAGTTGGTAATTCATTGCTATAAATTATGTAAAATAAGGGTCCTAAAATTGAACCTTGCGGTACACCTTTTTTTATTCTAACTTTTTCTGATTTAAGCAACTCTCCATCTTTATCAGTTTCTCCCACATACTGCATTCGATTTGCTAGATATGATCTTACAAGCCGTAGTGCAATACCTCTTACTCCATACAGTTCCAGTCTTTTGCAAAGAAGTTCATGATTTACTGAGTCGAAAGCCTACGATAAATCTATACACATTGCCAATTTCACATTATCATTATTTAATGAATTTAATACTTTGGATATAGCTTGATATATTGCCCGAATCGTTGACCTATTTCTCCTGAATCCGTTTTGTTGTTCTGATAAATATACTTTTTTTTCGAAAAATGATATAAATCTATTATAAATAATTTTCTCAAATATTTTGTTTATATTTGGTAGAACTGACACCGGCCTGTAATTTTTTTCGTCATCTTTTTCCCCTTTTTTATGTAACGCTTTTATCTGCGCTATTTTAAATGAATCCGGAAATGTTCAAATTTCGCTAATTAATTTAAATTAAATTTGCATTATAGCTATACGAGTTTATAGTTTATTGACGACGTTGTTTGATTTTATCAAATTCAAATCACGAAACGAGGCTTTGTCTAAGATTAGGGTCTTCGATTTCACTTTCACCTATGTACATATTCCCAGCTAGCTAATCCTCAGGGGTGCACTATAGGCGTCTCAATACTCCGTATTGTTAAATTTCTCCTATGAGCAGCTGTTTCTACTCTGACGATGATACGTTGTGGAGATTTCATGGAAACTAGACGATTGCAGAATAATCCGAAAACGTTTTAAAATCGTCCTAGGATAAAAAAATCAGGAGTAGGGCTCGACAATATATAGAATACTATTAAAAGTTCTGAATATGCTATTCGGCAGTGGTTTTACTACAGGAATTTTATTTTGGATTAGTCAATTTAAATGTGGGAATGGAGTTGTGTAATGTAAATGTAAAAGTTTACTACAGCAGTCGAGAAACTTTTAATAATGCTTCCACTTAATATTTAGCAAGAAACATCGTCATAACTATAGCCTGGGCAAAGGGGAGTTTTAGAAAGAAAAATACGAACCGGGATTTTTCAGCAGAAATATGTACCTCTCAGTATGTATAACCATCGTGCCTAAAATCCAACAGCTGAAAATTAAGGAGTCTATGTTTAGTTAACAAGTAAAGCTACGGAAAACAAGTTTTTGGCTTTCATAAATTGATCTTTAAGTTTTACGAAAATACATCCGTTTAAGAAGTTGTAGGTATTAGAAATATCTACAAAATGAGCCCAACCACATTAAAATCGGTTAATTATTTTTTTAACAAAATGCAAGACACAAACGCTGTTTCTTAATTAATTTTTAACTTTCACTTTCAGATATTCATTTGAAATTTGGTACGCGTATGTATTATAATGACATGTGGAACTAGATTGTATGTTAAGATAAGTTAGTTGAAGGACTGGGGGGAAAGTAGGAGTAAAGAGGGGAAAATAAGTAAAGCAAGCTGATAAAAGTACAGAAACTTGAGATTTAGTGTATATACTAGAAGCCAGCGCCTAAAATTTCTCTTTAATATTTTTCAGTTAGATCCAATTTTATCCTTTGGGTTACCTAAAATTTTCCGATGTATGAACAACTACCAAATCTGTTTTTTAAAACACTGCTTAGATCAAAATTAAATCGTGGTTGATACGGAATTGATACAAATCTTGAAATCCGTTCGGTTTATAGGTCAAAGAGTTGCTTTCATTGACAATCTATTCATAAGCATTTTCGAAACGGAGATAAAGGAAAAATTCGAGAAGTGTACGGTTGAGGTATGTGGATAATATATTCTCAGAATTTGATACATGAATTTGAGATGTAGGCAATATTGTTTCGAAAAATAGTCTTAAAACTAATGTAATATTTAATATGTAACTAAAAGTTACATATTAAATGGAAATCAGTGGATGTCGAACATTCTTAGATACATTAGGAATTAAAAATAGTGACAATAAGTTGGAGTTTGTTATCCATAGAAAAGGCACCAGCTCTCTAAGATGCACCCCTACTCTCTTTTCAGTTCAAAACTGGAAAGAATATCCTAGAGAATGTTTTAAACATTCTATAGGGTATTCTCTCCAGTTTTAAAAATAATTGCTACATTTTTAATTTTAATGCTGAGAATATCCTATAGAATGTTCTACACATTCTATAGGGTATTCTCTCCAGTTTAAAAAAATAATTGCCATGTTTTTATTTTTAGGAGTGTGCTATACCTAAGATTATCTTAAAGCATATCATTCATATTATTAACTGCTGTCTTGAACAGGGTTACTTTCCTACAGAATGGAAATATGCAATTATTTGTCCAATACCAAAAACAGCAAATCCTGCAACCCTGGAGGATCTGAGGCCTCTCAGCTTGTTGCCAATTCCTTCCAAAATACTAGAAAGAACAGTTCACGACCAGATTACCGAATATCTGTTACTGCATAACTTATACCCATTACGTCAATCGGGATTTCGTTAAGCACATAGCACCACTACTGCTTTGTTGAACCTTAGTGATAATATCATCAGCGCACTAGACAAACGTATAGCATCTATTCTTGTATCCGTAGACTACTCCAAGGCATTTGTCACCATTGATCACACGCTTCTTTGTGCAATGCTAAATTATTGTAGTTTCGACGCGATATCCCCGCGGTTTTTCAATTCTTTTTTGAGCGAATGTCGCCAATGCGTATCAGTCGCAGGAAATATATCTGATCTTAAAATTATCTCGTCAGGTGTTCCTCAAGGGTCCATTCTTGGTCCTAATTTGTTTCTTGTATATACAGCAGATATATTAAATGTAGTAACTAGTTCGCATGTGTAAGCATATGCTGACGATACCCAACTTCTTCACTGTTTTGAGCCATCTAATGCAGCTATTGTCACTAATTTGATCAACCAAGATTTAGACAACATCGATCAATATTCGCATCTACATAACTTTAAAATTAACTCTACCAAATCAGTTGTTATTCTATTCTGCTCAGAAAATACCGCAGATCACTTAAAGGCTTCTGTTCAACTAAATATTAATCAAGAAAATTTGTCATTTTCTACTCATGCCAAAAATCTTGGGGTAATAATAGACGAGAAATTACGTTTTCTGCAGCACATTAAAATTCTTTTACACAAATTTTACTACCGGCTAAAAGTACTGTATGCAAATAGGCATATCTTTAACTTTAAACAGCGTAAAAAAAACTTTGTGAAACTTTAATCATGCCTGTATTCAATTATTGCAATTTTATGTATTTTTACTGCCTAGCTCAAGCTACAAATAAATCGACTACAAGTTTTTCCAAACTGTTGTTGTCGTTTTATTTACAACTTAAGAAAATTTTATAATGTTTCAAGCAAATATGTTGAGTTGCGTTGGTTAAAGGTGGAACAACTCGTTAAATTTCACTATGCAGTTTTCTTATTTTGTTTAATCAGATATTCTCTTCCAAGGTACTTGAGAGACAAGTTAATTTTCAGATCGTCAGTACATACTGTAAACATCAGACATCGGTACGTGCTAACAGTGCCACGACATCATACAGCCTTTTCTTACTTTTTATTGGGTATTTTGCCACTGAAAAATATTTAAAAATTTTAATGAAAAAACCTCTGCGCCAAACGGATCAGACAGAGGTTGGTTCTTGAGTACTTGACTATTTCAAAAAGTCTCACACCTAAAAATATATAAACTAGAACAATGTTATGAACTAAAAACTGAAAATCAAAGCTATAGGTAGTTAACGTTTCGGAAGAGAATCTACTTCCGTTCTCAAAACTTTTTTGGCCGTCAACCATGACAGTTCTTTGTTTATGTATTTCCATAGTCACGTGAGACATTAAATTATATTTATCTTATTTTTACTTACTTCGTCTCTAAGGATGGGCAACCAACTAGTACAAAAATCTATCGAATAATTAGAAACGCATCTATCCTCGTTTAATAAAATAATCGCGGATTCTTTAAGTTTTCTTTTAGTTCCGTTGCTCTCTTTTTCCAAAATCTTCGCCGAGTCCCATTTAATTCTATGATTATTATTCCACGCGTGTTCATAGAATTAAATGGGACTCGGCGAAGATTTTGGAAAAAGAGAGCAACGGAACTAAAAGAAAACTTAAAGAATCCGCGATTATTTTATTAAACGAGGATAGATGCGTTTCTAATTATTCGATAGATTTTTGTGCTAGTTGGTTGCCCATCCTTAGAGACGAAGTAAGTAAAAATAAGATAAATATAATTTAATGTCTCACGTGACTATGGAAATACATAAACAAAGAACTGTCATGGTTGACGGCCAAAAAAGTTTTGAGAACGGAAGTAGATTCTCTTCCGAAACGTTAACTACCTATAGCTTTGATTTTCAGTTTTTAGTTCATAACATTGTTCTAGTTTATATATTTTTAGGTGTGAGACTTTTTGAAATAGTCAAGTACTCAAGAACCAACCTCTGTCTGATCCGTTTGGCGCAGAGGTTTTTTCATTAAAATTTTTAAATATTTTTCAGTGGCAAAATACCCAATAAAAAGTAAGAAAATCTGAATATGCCACAAATAAACAATTACAGACAATATCATACAGCCCTTTTCCAACGTAGCTTTTCTTACACATCCGCAGCCTTATATAACTCTATTGATACCATATATAAAAATCTATCGACAGTTAATATTTTCCGTTGGATTATTGTAATATTGTATTGTATTTTTGTATTTTACTGTTTCATTTTTAACGTAATTAGTTAAGTAAGTGATTTATAAGGTTAAGTGTAAGAATAGCCACATGGCTAAACTTCGCCTTGTAAATTGCTATTTGTAATGTACTTGTAAATGTTCATCTACATCCTTTGAATAAATCCGTTTATATTATTATTATTATTATTATTAATACTATTATTATTATTACATATTTAAAAAAAGTATAACACTACCTAAGTAGAACCATAATATGATTATTATTATGATATTTCACTCAATAATTTCAGTGGTTTGCAAAATAGTTAGATTTAAGTTTAAATATTATGCTACTTGTCCTATTTCGTAGTTTCAGTCTTTTGGAAACGACTGAAATTGTTGAGTGAAAATTCATAGTAATGGTCTTGTTATGGTTCTACATAGGTAGTCTTATAGGTATTTTAAACATACGTACTCAGAAAAATAAGGTTTGGCCAAGAATAATTAATATTTCCATATCTGATGTCTCTTTCTTAAAATGTTTCACAAGGAACCAACCGCAGATTCAATCCAGTGTATTGAAATAACTGACCTATATGCGTAATTCTTTGCTATTTTAAGTATCCGGATTTGCAAAATATGAAATGTAAAGTATTTATTTCTGAAATTGCTGAAAATTCCCAGTATTTTAGTGTACTAATAATACTTTCCTGATGTCTAATCATTAATTCAGTTGAAACCATTTCATTTCTAATTGTTTTTCTCTACTCTTAACCATTGCCATTGTGTGTTAAAATTCACGCTACCTACGTATATCAGAGATTGATTAATGTTCGTAACCGTTTCACACTTCCACAAGATATGTAAAGTTTTTGCAATGGATATAGTAAAAGGATACATAAGAAATGTGATAAATTACATTTACATACATATATTAGATTTGTAAAATTGTTTTTAAAAATGTTGCCTTCCAGTAAACTCTGACATCTGAATATTTCATAAATATATGTTAGTTCTAACGTAACGAGACGTTAGGAAAAGTCCGACTTTTCTTAACTCAAATTGTTTATGATTATTTAAGGGATCGCTCGGCTCTGTACAGCCCTCTTCACATCGACCTAAAACATCTTTTGTGAATTAATAATTCAAATTAGTACTGAAATATAGAACGTTTTAAAATATCAGCAAAAAAAAACATTTACGAATGATAAATCTTGTAGGTTTTCTAAACTGCTGTTTTTCTCAATCCGTTTGTTTGAAATTCGATAAACATCTCTAAAGACCTTTTGAATCATCCTGGCTTGACTTTGTAATGAATTTAAATCAAAGTCTTTTGATGTGGGAAGTAGGTTGGAGAAGTTTCTCTATCTTAAATATTAAATTTTTAATAAGAATATTTGTAGTCTACAAAATTGTCTATGCGCGTTATATGTCTTTTTAACACGCTTATATTAGTATTGAAACATATTCTTTATAAGATTTTGCAAACAGTAGAACAAAATTACTATCTATAAGAAATAAAAGAAAAACTGTGTTTAAAAATATTAAACAAATCTTTGCAATCTTTCGATAACCTGAATTCTGGTTATGCTAGCAAATTAAAATCCTAAAACGAATTTGTCTAATTTCTTATACGGCCATGAAGATTCAGTTAAAAATGAGAACAAAGGCCTAAAATGAATTTATTTACCTATTTTGTCTAAAAAAATGTTCATTCTAATGCATTACATTTTCATGAAATCTATCATTCTGTTTCTTGGATATGTTTAGCCTTTGAAACGTTTTTCGCCGTTATTCTGGAGCTCATCAGAAAGATATAAAGCCACTCACAAAGATGTTTCACGCAAAACCAAGATAATTTCTATGAATAAGTATGAAGTAATTATATTTGACATTGACTGATAAAAACAATAGATCTTCACCTATCTATTAGCTAACTAGTATTGGAGCTTACATACTCTATATCTTCATGACCGTAGGGGGTTATGTAGATATTAATTTAATCTGCAAGGCCGTAGGGGACTGTGTGGATGCTAGTGTTAGTATGAGAATTTTCAGATAAGATATTAGACAAATTCATTTTAGGATTTTAATTTGCCAGCATAACCAGAATTCAGGTTATCGAAAGAACGCAAAGATTTCATTAATATTTTTACACATAGCTTTTCTTTTAGTTCTCATAGATAGTTAATTTTTTTTTTGCTGTTTGCAAAATCCTATAAAGAATATGTTTCAATATAATTATAAGCAAACAAATAATTATTCATTTTTAAACACGCTTATATTAGCTTCACCTGTATCTATCAATGTAACGGAATCTTTCAACGTAATTTTCACACACTTCTAATTGTTATATCGTCATGAAATTTAGCAGTTGTGTGTAGCTCCGATAACAACACGTTATAGTATACTCAATTTTGTAATATGTTCAAAATGGCCGCCGCCTCAAGATGGCGGATTATCATTTTCTTTACAACACCCTCGATATGGGTATCAAAGGAAAAGGCTTGACAAGTAAAACACAAATATGTCATCAAAACTTAAAAATTCAAAATGGCGACGTCAACATGGCGGATAGGTTTTATCAATTATCGTCGGATTCGATTGAAAATCGGTATCTGTGGGTTATTGAGGTTCCAGATTAGAATTATCTGGTCCAAATTTCTAAGACTAAAAACTAAATAAGAAATAATAGTTTAAAAACCGAACTAAAAACTTAAAAATAATACAATACAATAATACAATACAATACAAAAAAGCGTGAGGTGCTTGATATCAACTGATATAAATATTTCATAGTAATAAGCACCCCACGCTTTTTTGTATTATATTGTATTATTGTATTGTATTATTTTTTACTTTTTAGTTCGGTTTGCTTAAAGCCTGTTTTTTAAAAAAATTTTAAACTATTATTCTTTATCATCTCTGCATAGTTTGTTAATAGAAACTTAAATATTTGTTTAACTTTGTCCATTTACAAATTTTATTAATCATAAATTCAATATATTCGAAAGCGTTTCGTGAAAATACCATATTTGTAGAACTCAATACATAAATATTTTATGCCTTCAGGTCTATAATTCTGTGTATTCGGGCTATAATTTTGCATACGCATAGTATATTTTATGTTTCATTAAATATTATTATTGCATTCCGGTTTTTTGTCGGATCTAAAATTGTATTTTATTACGAATCATAAATAAATTTAATGCTAACAGCTTTATTGCCGAATTGATTTTAACAAGTTGGAAGTGTATATCAAATGTAGTTTAATTAGCAAACTGATTAATGTTAATCCATAAATATAATTTCACCCCATTTTACAGATAATATAAATAAAAAATATATAAAAAAATTGAACCGCCTTTAAAACAACGACCATTAAAAATTATGAAATAATATAATAGATAAATATTTTGTTTCCGTAAATATTTCTGCATAGGATCTTCTTGAAAAATTTTGTCCCAAATTTTGCTCTATTGATAGGTTATTAATTAACAAATCGATAGCTTGTATTATGTTCCTATTAAGTATGAACTTTCGTAAAACAAATGAGTCATTTTTGCATTTCCGTTTCTGGTGGGATCACTTAAGAATGTATAGATATTTGACTAGTATCAAATATCAATGTTTACTTGAAAGCGACATTTCCTTTAAATCAACATTTGCAAGTTCCCTCTTAATATATTATATTTGAACATGGCTCTACGTCCAGCATCCCTTTGATAATTTCGAAAGCATTTCTACTGAGAAGTGACTTATTAAACTTTCAGTTCTTTCGTCTCGGCAGTTTAAAGCCTTCTTTTATCTTTCAGTTATTAGAAGCAAATACGGAATCGGCTTTTCGGATTTTAAACTGGTTGGGTTATTTCTTTCATAGTTTGTAGAAAAGACCTTATATGATCATCCAAGCTAGGATACTAAGCTAAAATGAAGGTGGGTGTAATTATGCGCAAAATTAAGGGATATGTCCTCACAGTGAAAATTGTGATTAAATGTAAGGTCGATAAATTATTTATAATACATTTATACACAAATTTCGAATTAACTATATACAGGGAGTCCCAATATTCAGTATACATGGAACTACCGTTGGTTCTGGTGGTCAAAATAAGTCCATTTAATTTACTTAATTCCAAGTTGAATTTTTAACCGCTAGAGATCATCAAAGTCTTACTAAAAAACGATGGTCATATCGAACAGTTTTCGTAAAAGAGCAGGCGAATGCAGAAATTGCCTTTGGAGACGCCTATTCCTTGATGCACCTAAAGGTGCGCAACTGCGTAGAATATGAGTGGTGGTTTCATACTCCACCCCACACATCCTAAAAATAGGATTGTTTTCAATCCTATTGTATGAAGACGTTTATTCAGAGGACAGCGTCGTGTTATCAAGTATACCATCCATCTAATTTTTCTCTGTGCCAACCACTTAATGGTTGTGTCAGTCGAGGGCCCGTTCACATGGAGCCTCGATTGCCTCATTCCAGGGGCCTGAGCCCAATAGTTGTTGAACCTTGCAATAGCCCAATTTCGTAACTCTAATTGAATTAGACTTCTTGGCAGACCGAATATCGCACTGTTTCAACGGTTGCGTTGCAAGTAATCTCCGCAACTTCACCTATTGACCTCGTGGCTAAAGAGTGTGCTTATAACCAAGGCGCCGACGACGCAGCTCGGGCACATAACCATACCTGTCTAATAGAATGCTGGCGAGCTCGCTGGACTAGTACGGCACAAGGTGGCTGGACCAGGACCCTTATTCCTAACATAAAACCGTGGATAGATCGAAAGCATGGCAATCTTACCCAAGTCCTGAGTGGACATGGAAACTTCGGCTCCTATCTACTCAGAATAGGAAAGAGGGAAACAGACAACTGTTCCTACTGCCCCATGGCTGACACTGTGGCCCACACGATGTTCGGCTGTCCGCGATGGAACGCCGAACGCGACAACGTCACCAGGATCCTCGAGCAAGAACTAAACGAAGGCAACTTAGTCACAACCATGCTTAGCTCAGAGCAACGATGGTGCGCGATCAGCGACCTATGCGTAGCCATTATGAGTGTTAAAGATAAAGATGAACGCGAAAGAGCGGCCGAACATCCTACTCACAGCACCTAAGGTAATGGTAACACGGTTCCGGACAGTCTGTGCTGAAGATGGATGGGTTTTAGCCGGTAGAAGTTCGGCACTCACCGGCGCGTCAGATCTCTTGCACCGGGGGTCCATGAGGATTTCCCCTCCTTACCTAAAAAAAGTCTCGCATGTACACACCAATATGGCATATATTTCTGCTTGGAATACACTATGATACTTTCCAGGCAGCATCGGCATACGAGCCCTAGATTTGCATCCGTGTATACCAGCACCAGTTCCCTCCTGAGTCTTAGATCCGTCTGTGCACCACTCGAGACCTCAGGGACTCAGAAGATGATCTTTCTCGTGCTCCCAGTCTACGACCGACAGTTTCTCCAATATTTTAAGAAAACTTATTTCCGCTCTAAAAAACGATGTTGCAAATGAAATTTTTTGACTCACGAAATGAGAAGTCTCTCTCATTACGTCTCCCACAGCCATTATTGATAAACATTGCGGGTACTAATTCATCTAAAAATTCTGTCTGTTTCCTCTTCATTTGCCTGGTCTATACAACGAAATCTAGGGTTCTATACCTTTTAGTGACAGCACGTTCGATGTGGTTTACAAATGTTAGTTTTTTATCAAACGTCACACCCAAGTCACAAATAGTATCAGGACGGATTGGTCAATTTGTAATGGAATAGAATAACATTATGTTTTGTTGTAAATGTCATAGCGTTACATTTTATCTTATTTACAGATAACTTGTTCATCATCCACCATGTGTTAACATGATTAATATCATGTTTCATTACAATGCAATTGCTTTCACAGAAACCATTGAAAAAGAGTTTTAACTGATGAGAGATATACAGGAATGGCATTGACATTGGGGTCCTGCACTAGATAGTATTCTTTCTTTTATTTTTGCAACCTAGAATATTTGACTTCATTAGATATATTTACTTATAAGTTGATGCCATACAATAAGTGCGAGTGAGAAAGGGAATAGTGAGAACTAACTTGAGCTTCACTAATCTTGATCTGTTTGAATGGAATAACAAACAAATTGAGCTTGATAATTTTGAACATGAACATGTGATTTGACCAGTTCAATATGAAGACTTATCCCCACTAAAGCAACACAATACTCTCTAGATCTGTTACTGCCAGTTTTATCACTACTTTTTAAGAGATTAGCTGTAGTCCAAGTTCTAAATTGTTTAAGTGAAGGCCCAGATCTCATGCCATAGTGCTGTAGCTTCTCTATTGCTGTCCTCATGAAACTTAACACTATAATAAGAAAAAACATATAATGTGTTTAAGCAAAGGAAAGATTGTCACACGTGTAGTACAAGGGTGGCGAGGGTATACCCTCACATCACACATCAAATTATGATTAATATGCCATACTATAACTATGCTAGACTTTTTATTAGTCTTCCTGCTGATATTCGAAATACACAGAACTGTAAGCTCTATAAAACTGCAATTATAAATTTATTACTTGAAGGGAGCTTTTATAGTATTCGAGAGTTTTTAAATAGAGGACTTTAGAAAATTATTCTTATTTCTTAATCTGTTCAAATTTGTTAAACCAAATAATAATTTTATTTCATCTTCCTGTATTTATATTTTTTACATTTTTGTGTATGTCAATCAAATGTTTGTTCTGTATACTTATATTTTTTTTATTAATATGATTGTAACATATCTTATGTTTATAAGTTTTTTAATTTTACTCTTACAAATGACTTACCATAAACACATTTTGCATAAATATATTTTCTTTTTTTCGATTTCACCGTTGCCGGACAGGGCTTCCGTGCTTTCCGTCCGATACCACACGGTAGCCGCGCCGGCGATAATAACAGCTACTTCTCACGACCTGTGGGGTTAGTGACTGTAAATACCAGAATCGTGTGCCCTAAGTAGGCGAAGGGACCCCAAAATAACCGCCTTCTGCATTTGGCCTGCCAGTCATTCGGCTGATTTCTGACAGACCGGCATGCTCTTTAGTTCCGAGAGTAGCGTAGGCTTCATAACACCGAGTACACAGATTATTAGGACTACCAGTAGTCTGGGTGCAGCACTTGGAGCTCGTACCGGAGATCACGGTATTTGGTCCGTTTTTCCTTCTCAAAGTGATGTTTGGCTCGGCGGGGTCGAGAATTCGATCACAAACATCACCTTGCGTTGATGGTCGAGGGGAACTATGTCAGGCTTGCTGGCTTGAATTAGCCTGACTGTCGGAAACGAGTAGTTCCAATAAATTCGGCACTTCTCGTTTTCGACAACGGACTCGATATCTCCGGGGACGTAAGGCAGCATTTGTGTCTCGTCTATCCAGTACGAGTGCCAGAGATGGTAATACAGCACCCGCAACGCCGCGCTTTGGCGATGGATGTAGGCCGAACTCGCATACACCGGACATGCGGAAAGTAAATGCATGAGCGATTTGTAGAGGTTTCTGCTGTTGGGAGCCAACTATTATCTAATAAAATATTTATATTTTCACACAGAATTTGGTGATACATATTTTGTCTAATAATCATTACTGTTGATTTATTTGGGTTAATTTTAAAATTATGTTCTGAAGCAAAACTATAAATATCTTGCAAGTCAATATTTATTAAGTTTGTAGCTGTGCGGTAACTGCTAGGATTACATGATAGGATTACAAATAAAGTTGTGTATCATAGGCATATGCTTGCACAGAACAGTGCTGCATGTTTACAAACATATCTGCTGTGCAGACGAGATAAAGAGGTCCCAATACACAGCCTTAAGGCACACCGGATGCTATTAACTGTTTGCGAAAATAACTATTTTCAATAAAAACTATCTGAGTACGACCAGCCAGATAAGATTTGATAAAATTTACATTTATGTCGGAATAATCAAAATAGTGCAACTTTGCACATAAAAGTTGATGATTTGATGAAGTTTAACTCTAATTGAACTCTGGGAAATTTATTCTTTTATAATTTATTAATACTTCACGTCTTCTAAAATAGAGGAAAAAGTCAATTCTGTTGTAACTCATGCAATATTGTCATTGTTTCAGTGCTACAGAGGTCGTGCAGCTCATCTAACATGCATGAGGTGATACAAAGGGACAACAAATCTTCTCCCAACTCAGAAAATGGCCTAAGTTGTCACAGTCCTCTCAGGCAACACAGACTGACTCCACCCAACAATGCAAAAATTTTGACGACAGTGACCAAAAATAATAAACGCAACAAGAAAAGTGGCGATAAAGCGGAAACCGTGAAAATGTGGCTTATGAAGGGCTTTGTTAAGGTAAGAACGTTTGTGGTAATGCAGTATAATGCAAAAATCAATATATACAAATATATTTAGGATGGATAGTTTATTTATTTATTTATTTAATCATACAATATCCAACAGTACAAAACGATATATAAGATTGAAATCTAAACTAACTTAACCTAATCTAACCTAAATAAGAAGTACAATAAAATCTCTGGCTGCTAGGCAAATAGGTCCAATTCACTGCAATGAGTTTCATAACTGGTACAAATATTATACAGAGGAGAAAACTTTAATACGTTAGATCTAGGAGTCGATAAATAAAAGCTATTAGAATGACGAGAATTTATTCGTGGGACATAAAAGTTCAGTTGGCCTAATATTTCACTAAAATCTATTTTATTAATCATAATTGTATCTAGAAAACGCAATGCAAAGGACTCACGGCTTTTAGACAGACTAGTAATATCAAATTTTTCAAGTAATTGATTTTGAGAAGCTCCAATTGGTGGATTTGTACCTTCAGTTTTCCAGTTTAAAAATTTCAGGAAGCGACATTGAATGTTTTCCAATTTATCGTTAAGTGTTATTCCCAGATTGTCAGACAAGTGAAGCATGATTGGGGACTCCTTGGTTGTATAACTATAAGATGGCACTTGCCAACATTTAGGTGAAGATCAGTTTCATCGCCCCAAGCCGATAACTTAGTTAAATTGTTTTTTCGCAGTCAATAAAATCATTAATCCTATTCAACATCTTGACGTTATCGACATATATTAAGAAATACACGTCTAAGTAATCACTGAGGTCGTTAATAAAAATATTGAAGAAAATTGGTCCAAGTATTGATCCCTGGGGTACTCTTGACGTGGCTCGGTATTCGATAGATTTATGTCCATTATAAGATACTAATTGAACTCTATCAGTTAAGACAAGTAACTCTCAAGAAATTGAAGTAAACTGTCAGAAAATCGAAATTTGTCAAGTTTACAGAGAAGTTTTCTATGGTTCAGTCTGTCAAACGCCTTAGAAAAGTCAGTATAAACTGAATCTACCTGTATGTGAGAATCAATTGATTCAGCAATGTACTGAGTAGCGCAGATTAAGTTCGTTACGGTGGAGCGACCTTTCATAAAATTTTGCGTAGATATTTTCAGTTAAACATGTGCATAAATGTTATTATGGAGAAGGATTTAGAAAGCTCTACAAAGTTACATATGATTGCTATTGGTACATAATTGGTAACATCATTTCTTTCACCCTTTTTGTACACAGGACACATTTTGGAGTATTTCCAAATATCAGGAAAATGGCATTTCTTACGACATAAATTAAAAATTATTGAGAAGGGATATACAAAAATGCTGGCACAGTCTTTCAGTAGAAATGCTGGAATTCGATCTGGGCCCGCAGTAAGTTTAGGTTTAATTCTCTTTAACGCCATGCAAACTTCAGCCTCGGAAAAGCGTTTAATGTCCAAACAGTCAAACGTAAGATTTATTAGACTTGGTTACTGGGGCGTCCGAAATATTAAGGAAGTAAGATTGCTCGAAAAAGTTAGCAAATGCATCGACGACATCATTGGGGGTCTCCAGATGTTCATTGTTATAAGTCATATCTTTAGGTATGCTAGTTTTTCCTTTTTTTTATTGATGTATGCCCAGAATTTATTAGGTTCAGATGTGATATTATTTTAAATTCGGTTTGTATAAATTTGAAACGCAACTTTAATGTCCGACTTGATTTGTGATCTAAGTCTACGAAATTCAGTTAGCGATTCTTTATTACCATGGCGATTAAATAATATCAATTTCTTATGCTTTAGCTCTATATTTTTTATAATTTCGCCGTTAAACCAAGGCGGAAACTGTCTTTTATTTTTTGGGGTTTTGAACTTGGGTATGTTCTTAAAATGTTTTCTTAACCGCTTCTCAAGTCAAGTATGTTCTCATTAGAAACTTCAGTTAATTTCTTATAAGATAAATCAACACATATTCTAACATCATCATAGTCATTTAAGAACGACCAGTTAATGTGCAGTAGTTGATCATACAGAAGAGGAAAATTTGCCTTTCGAAAGTTGAAAAAATTAGTAGATTTTATTGGAAATTTCACACTCGGATACACAAACTGAGTTAACAATTAGAGCAGGATGATGTATATCTTCTGAAACCAATAGTTGAATTGATTTTCCATACGCCTTATATATAACCAAGTCCATATAACCATGTGCCTTACATATAACCAAGTCTAAAAGTCTATTGTTATTATTAAGAACAGAGTTGTATTGACGCAAGTTTAGAAAGTTTAGAAAATTGATAAGTGTTGACACTTTAGGACATTTGACACTATTTGAAACATGAGGAGAGTATAAACGCAAATTAAAGTCTCCTAATATAAGCGTATTACTGTCTTGGATATAATCCAAGGAATAAACTGTTCTAAATAGTGTTTCATAACATTAATACATAACTCAGGAGGATTATATAGCACAAAAATATAAAGCAATTGTCGATTAATTGTTTAAAAGTTTGACAGCTACTATATCAATGTTCTGTATCGAAAGGAAATCACCAAAACGTAAATCTAACTTTTCGTCGTGTAAGTTGGAATCAATCGCAAGTAAAACTCCTCCACCTTTAGACTTATTGACAGCAGCAAAATTTCTATCCTCTCGAAAAATATTATAAGTGTGATCGAATAACTCACTGTCGAGGAATCAAGCCATGTTTCAGTTAATGCAGTGATAGTTTACATTGAAATGCACTGTATAAGAATCTACTAAGTGGATTACAAGGAACGTTTTTGTGTAGTGGCTTAAATTGGAAGTTTGAGGCTGCAATTTGGGAAAATCTACTCGCCAAAATGGACTGTAATGAAGTATTTGCAACGCGGTTCAAGTAAAACCATTCGAGCGCCATAAACATAGCACGATTCCAAAGCTAGCGGAGTTAAGCTTTTTGTGTTCGCTTCCATTCTATGCTGCATAAGCTCGTAGCATTTATAATCACTTGATTTTGTATAAAATGTAACCACACACTTATCTCTAGTCAAGTGATTCGTTAAATAATGCGATAAAGCAGTTCGGTTATTCTATACATTCATTAATAATACCCCTTTGGTTTGTTAACTTGTTTATTTTTGCATATTTGCTACATATTTCACAGTTCTTTTCAGTTATTTCAGCTGTTATACGCATTACTTCTCTATTTTAATTGAAGCTCGTAAAATGTGAAAATGAACAAAACGAATATTCTATATACGGTGTATACAGTGTGTCCTCTGATTAACTCCTGGAAAGAAAAAACTGGGTTGTTCTTTTACTGTTTTCTTTACACACATTTTCGTTACATATAAATAAGACTCGCTTAGAGGTACTTAATGTTCACCATAGAGGAAACACAAAGATTAATAAAACCTAGAACAGTTAAAAATATCGGGAAACGTATTTACCCAAAACTTCCCTCTCTATGTGGTCACCGTATTCTATCTTTTATCTATTAATTATATATATTTTTTGAATGACCACCTAGTACACGTATTTTTTAACTAAACGTATATTGGATTTTCTCCTAGCAATAGTGACAACTACATGTATAAATGAATTTTTAGCAATATTTTAGCAATTACTGGAATTAGACAGACAACTGATATTCAGGAAAATGTCTCTCTTCTGTGAGAATTTCATCACATTCAAAGGAAATAATCGAATTCCTATATTGATTTCTGCATATGATTCCAGTGCTTTACAAATATCTTACATATTAGAATTTATATCATTCCAAGAGTTTTAGTTCTTCATCTTAGTCCACAATGCTGTTAAGATTCCAAAACATTGCAAGACCTAACATCTCCATTTCTGTGTCCTACTTTCTATATCCTACCTCCATTGCTTACTATTACTGTTCGTATGATATTTTCCTTTAGGGATTCCCAAAATAGCTCGCGGGCACCAAACATCTAGTTCTTTATATAATTAATCATGATGGCCTCTTACTCCCAAGCACCCTACACAGGGTGCTCTTGGAATAAATATTTTGATTTGGAGGTCCTTATGTAATACGAAAACCAATGCTACTTTTGATTTTAAAAACACCAAAAAAGTCAAAAATTTTACAGCCTTTGTCCCTCCAATCTAGATAACCACAAAGTAAGTTACTGAATTTTATTACTATGTTGCCACCCATTATAATCGTTATTACTGGAGATAGAGTCGAGCAAAAGTCGAGGGGCTCTAACTGGTTCCAAGTTAATGGAAGCACAGTGGCGTGCGGGGATTGAGGGGTACAAGAAGCAACAATATTTTTTTTATGGAGAGCCCTGTGTATTGGTACATTTTTGAATTATTCTTTTTTTTCTGATTTCAAAAATATGACATATGATAGTTCTAGCTTTACCCGTTTTCGAGTTATTGAACATTGAAAATTAATAAATTAAGAAAACTACAAGCTGCATTTATTTTAAATATTTAATTATAAACATATAATACATATTAACAAAACAGCAAATACAAATAATAAATTATAAAAGCTGTTCGATATGGTCACCACTATTTTCGATGCAAGGTTGATATCGTCTTCTTAAATTCATAAAAGTACTCAAAATGATATCGTTATTGACAACGTTTAGATTATTTATTTCATTTTGAATCGCTTCTTTAATGGCAGGAATACTGTGATTATTACTTTTATTAACTACATCCTTTAAAAACCCCCATAGAAATGAATCTAATGGAGTAAGATTGCGACTATTAGGCGGCCATTTAATAGACCCATTATGTCCAATTCATACTAGAAATGCATTGTTTAAATGTTCTCGAACTTCTAGCGCACTATGTAGAGGTGTCTCGTTCTGCATCTAAATCATGTTGTTAAGTTTATTAATCGGAAAATTGTGTAAAAGAATGTTTTCAACTCCTGAGAGAATTTCTTCTAGATAGGTAGCACGATTTAAAATAAAATTATAGAATATTGGTCCCACTATTTTATTGCGGAAAATACCACACCAAACACTGACAGATTTTTTGCCGGATTTTTTTATTTGTTGAACCAATCTCTTTCTGTTATTTTTTCTTTCCCATGGGCGTTGATTCCTTGTATTAAAAACTCCCGCTGTGGAAAATGAAGACTCATCTATACATAATATATTATTGAAATAATCAGGATCTTCGTTTAATTTTCGAATCATTTGGCGGCAAAGATCCAGCCGTTTCCTTTTCTGAACTTCCGTTAAATGCTGAACTGGTAATATTTTGTATGGTTTATAATCGTTCTTTTTTAAAGTACGTTGAATTTTGGAGTAACTTTTATCCAATTGGACGGCAGCATTGTTCAGACTGCTTTCTGACTTTTCTGAAAATAATAATATTTCAACAATAGTATATTAATGGTTATTAAACATAGATTTACCTTCAAAATATAACAAGATATCCAACTGTTCTTCTTCGTTTGCTCTAAGAGAACGCTGATTTCTACTGAAACTGGAGGTATTATTTACCTTTCGGTAAACATATTCAAACGTGCTTATTGATGGCGTTGGACAATTTGGATACAACACTCTGTATTCTCTTCGTGCTGCACGTTTATTTTTATTGTTTTTTATATAACATGTGAATATTTGCACTTTTTCCGCGACACTGTATCCCATTTTGATTTCATTAAATAAGCAATGTCAAAAAAGAACAGAATATTCGTCACTTTCATAGACTACTTTAATGTTGTAATTTCTGTTCGTATTGTTATGCATTACACCCCCCTATTATACGCCTATGCCTAATAGTGACGGGAAACTTGTAGAAAGAGATAGAGTTTTCTAGAGTGCGGTAATATAATAAATTGCTTAAATACGATTTTAAACGTTCAATAACTCGAAAACTGTTAAAGATAGGACTATCATATGTCATATTTTTGATATCAGAAAAAAAGAATAATTAAAAAATTCAACGATATACAGGGCGTTCCATTAAAAAAAATATTATTGCTTATTGTACTTCTCAATTTCTGCACGCCACTGTGCTTCTATTAACTTATTAAAGTGGTTCAATTACAGCCCTACAACTTCTGTTCGAAACTTTTTTTTTATCTTCAATAATAACGATAATAAAGGGTGGCCATAATATAATGAATAACCCTGTACATGATAAAGTTGTAAATAAAACTGAAAACTAACAACACAAAGTTGATATTTCATATCGTTAAAATAAGTGCTCTATGCCCTCAGTTGAAGTATCTAGTCTCTCGGACTTGGAATTTCAAAAAGTTGAAAATATATAGGGTGTTCCATTTAAAAGAAGCAAGTTGATACCGACGTTTGGCACACCCTGCATAGCCGGAGGATTGAAGATATTTTTTTAGAACGGGCTTGATCGATTATATCTGCATACCATGTTTCAAGTTTGTAATCCAACTACAAATTGACAAATTCTAACAAACGGCCAACGTGAATCACTCTCTATATACATATTTTTTAATATCGTTATTTTTAATCTCTATGGGTGTCATATGGTTCCTTTTGCCAAAAAAATAAGATCCTAAAAATTTCACGTCATATATATGCAAAAGAAACAAACAATTTCAAAAAAGCCGCAGTGACTCACGATTTAGGCTCCTTTCCGAGTAGTTAGAAAAAAATCCAAGTCGATATTTCAAGAATTGAGCCCTAGAGCTAATTTTGTCCATTCTGTCACACTGTGCGGCGCGTTAGATGGAATATAGCAAGATGAGGGTCAAGTGCGGAAACAAATGTCCGATAGGGGTAAAGAGATTAAAATTACTTGCCATGAAATAGCGCGATGTTTGTAGAAATTTGAGATGGTATATCATAGACTATAAAATATTATGAACGCGGCTGCTTAATGCAATATTAGAGGATTGGAAAAACAGGATTGTAAATAAATTTATAATTTTTAACAACCATTTCATGCTAAATACAAAAGATACAAAAGTACTTCTCTGTATTGTAGTACATTTCTTTAATTTGAAATATTTTATTACCGTTTTAAATGCCTTCTATAAACTCATAAACTCCACAGCCTGAGAAAATCCGTCACGATCGACGTCATTGTCAAATTGTTTTTATTAGAAATATAACAAACGCATGGGTAATGAAAAATTTTTTTTTTAATCAGGGCGCGAACCAGCCATAAACGGGGTGCTCAATTCCAAGAATTTCCCAAACTGTACACTAGATAGGAACGACGAGATTTTCCCTTTATTTTATGAATGTGAAGAGAAGGAATCTAAACACAAAAAGGGTTTTTTCATCTCGTTGGAATAATGTAGCTAGCCTAGATATAGAATAGTTTAAGTTGTTAAAAGAATGTTTATATTTAGGGTAAAATCATTTTGGCCATGTGTATTATAGAGGACGCCACTTGCCAGGCGGGTACTCTTACGGTACTTCATTTTTCTGCCAGCAGAGAACACCAACTTCCAGGTCGATTAAGTACTAGATAGGGGCCGGTCACATTGAGTTGGTTAGAACAACTCCAAAGTACCGCCCTACATCACCCAAAGAACTGACGAGGGTGATCCCACAATTTAAGAAGACACTTTTGCTTCGGCTCTCGGGTGTGTTAAACGTGTCAGACTTTCTAAGTAGTGGAAATCCTTTTTGTGTCACCGGGTTTATTTATGTATTTGGAGATTTTGTACTAAAAATAAACTTATTGTCATTAGAGTTCAAATTAAACATCGCCTCCTTCGAATTGTTGCTAGCAACTGGCATTCTTTGCACGAGTTTCTAAAGTATAGTCTAGAAATAATTAGAGTCATGCTCGTATTTTTGGCCCTTCCGGCAATCAGTTTTTGTTACATGTTTCAAACCGATTAGTTTCGTGTTCCTTTTGTGTATAAATAGATTGAGTGTGGTTAGATTTTCGCATTTTATTTAATTACTAATTTAGTGGAAACTAGACTCATCGAAGTTAGATCACCGTGGTGAACCAGCAGGCGTGACAAAGAAAATTGGGGTAAGTTTGAAATATATCCTTTTCAGCGTACACACATATCTCTGTGAAGGGACCACGTATAGACGATATTCATGCATTGAGATTTCTACTTGGCCCCATATGCAGAGAGAATGTGAGTATAACCTTAGAGAAAGACCCGCTGGTGGATTGATGAGTATTCCTTAGTAGCCGCATATAGTGTAAAATTGATTTCATTTGCAAGGGGTACATTAATTTTCACGGTTATGATCAATAAACATAATAACCCCCAAAGTAGTGTAAACAGGGTAAGTGGAGCTATTACAGGACATACGATGGTGACAGTACACAGGCGTACTCGATAGTTCAATTATTAATAATTTATTTTATCGACTATTTGTGGGAATTTTTATAAACAAATATTTTTGCGTATATCAAGAAGTTGTGAACATTTTTAGATCTAAATATGGTAGTATTTCAAAAACACCCTATATACATACCTTCTTAAGTCAGCTAATTACCTGTTCCGAAATAAGACACCTCCGAGACATGCAATTACGAAAATATCAATATCAGGCCCAAAAACAAACGAATGTTTAGTCCTCTAAGCACAGAAGATAAAAGTGAAAACTTGTTTTCGAGTTTGTAATTAGTGCGACTGAGTTTGGCGCTGCGCAAAAAATCCAGTTTAAAAACACGGCTCCGTAAAAGCCTCATTACAAAGTCTAGTGGCTTCACCATAATTTAATTATTCATACCTTAGGGCGAGATACCTATTACTTAACGTCATCTAAGTTTGCGAGGAACTTGTTCTTGTCTCACTGTGCAACTGATGTGATATCTCCTAATTAATTATTTTATAGCGAGAATCTTGTTCCATAAACTCACAAGACTTTAATATTGCTTCACATAAGTAATGTGAACACATATTATCTGTGACGGTTGGAAAATATATTTTTCACGGTCATTCACATAATAGGCTCTGTTTAGTCGACAAATTCATTAACCCCTTAACGTCCAAGCGTTCATTCACGGACACTAGAAATAAAAACTATGTGCCAGAGTACAAAATAGGATAAAAACCCGACCTAGTAGGTAAAATTGACTGCTGTTACAGATTGTTCTATCAATTTCTTGCTGCAACTTTCCAAGCAGGTAGAGAAAGGGTGTAAAATAAAGCAATTCTAAAAAGTTATAATCGAGAAAAGTGACTTTAACTATAGATAGATAGATAGATAGATAGATAGATAATTTATTTAACTACTTTACATACACAAGAGTACATTTGTAGCAAGTCAGAAAAACAAAAATTAAATTAAATATGAAATTAAGTTACTGTAAAAGGGTAACTATAAAAAAAGAAGAAAAAAACATATATAAATATAAAGTATCACATAAGCCTAAATATAGAAGGATCACATAAATATATAAAAAACAATAAATATGTTTTGTCATGACAAAGTATAATAAAAAAAAACAAACAATATCTAATACTACATTAAAATCAAAATTATTTAAACACCTCGTGTGCCTGCTTCATATCAACATTAATGTATTAATTATCTGTAATTAATTTATTTCAGTCTGAACTGAGTTTGTCATAAAGTCATCTACAGAATAGTAGCATCGTTTAATTAAAATTGCTTTCAGGGCCTTTTTAAAAGAGTTTGTATTTAATGATTTTATACTATTTGGCAGGACATTGTACATGTTTAAATTTAAAGAGTTATTCTCAGATTTTTTCAGTCTAAAACGGGGAGTTCTCAATAGATTTACGGATCTAGTATTGTAATTATGAATGTCAGAGTGCGTGTTGAAAGTACTGATATTTATGTGTATTTCAATTAAAGAATAATATATAAATAAAGATGGTAACGTCATTATACCAAACTTCACGAACAGTGGCTTACAATGTACTCTATTATCATTAATTCCAGCCAGCACTCTGACAGCTTTTTTTTGAAGCCGAAAAATTTTTATGGCGTGCATTGAATTTCCCCATAAAATCACACCATAAGTAATTCGGGAATGAAAAAGGGCAAAATATACTGAGAGCAATATGTTGCTTCCTATAATTAGCCTCAACTGGCGTAATAAGTAAATTGTACTCGAAAGTGACTTCAACAAAAATTCAACATGACCCAACCAACTCAATCTATCATCTAATACAACGCCCAGTAGCTTTACACTCTCACCCTTACTGATTCTATAGTTTGATGATATAACAAGTGTTTGTGATTTATCACTGTTAAGTTTAAGTTTATTTGTAATGAACCATTGATTAGCCTTTGTTTCAATTTGACCTAGACTAGCTTGTAATAAAAAAGGTACTTAAAATTAATGTAAGCCCTCCAAGTCTGTTTTGGATACATTTAACCCTTTGGAGTTTATACAAGAGGTAGGATAAAGGTAAAAGGGAAAATTGTACATACTATAAAATTTCGGGATTAAACCTACGAACTTGGGGTTTTTGGGTACCTAAGCTGAGTTCGAATTTTTAGGTATTACATACTTTTTACTCCTTATGTCCTTATAAAGGAGAAAATGAGGGTTGCAAGGGGTTACATTATATTTTAAATAAGCGAGTCGCTTCATTTAAAAAAAAATAATTAAATTTTTTTGTAGGGATGAAAATTAGTCTGCCATCCTGAAAATGTTTTTTACTGCTTCATGGAAAAAAATTTTTCTACAATGACGGATCAATTTTAATCCATAAGGGGGGTTTCTAACTTTATTTTAAATATTGCAAAAAGAACTGTGTTATCAACGATTAGATCTTCAATTCATCTCATGGGTGAACGCTGTTCAAATAAAATGAAGTCAGGAATATTAAAAAACGTTTTTTCATTTGTGAGACCAATCTCAATATATAGAGGAGGTCTTAAGCTTCATTAAAAAAGCACACAAAAAATAGTGTTATGAGATGCATTTTTCGTGGAAAAATGAAGGTGTGAAAGGAGGTCTGACAGGTGCTAATTAAGAAAATCGGTCAGTGATTCACGGTTTATCAAAAACTATATGTTCTTCTCAATAAATGGTAAAAATTTCAATTTGGTGTTTTCATCTGTAAATGTATTTTATTTTCGTCGATTTCAAAACTTAAATAAAAATAGAATTGCAACAAAAGTCACGTTAAGTACGGCCCTGGCGGGTAGGAAGTAGCCGGTGTTTTGGCATTGCAAGTCTCGAGAATATTCCCAGGCGACCATTCAGCTTATTGAAAAAAATACTAGTCCTTAAATAGCCATCTACATCATTATTGGCTTAGTTTCGTTCAGATTGTTAGAGCCGGATACATGCTCATTTGACTAGAATAGTTTATTAGAGGTCGACGGGTTGAAGAGCCATATGAAAGTCATAAATAATCTTCCGAGTTTTGTTATGTTCGAACAAATCATTTAGTTGAAGTTGAGAACCCGTCAAACACTTGTTTAAGTACGACTCACTGGGGGGTCCAGTTAGATTTTCAAGACTAAGGCAGTTGAGAGAGAATTCCAGAAAATATATCTAATAGATAGTAATATAGCTAGATAGGCCGACTGAGGTAGATTTTTTCCCTATGCAAAAGCCAAGTATTGAAAAAAGGGTGTTTTCCTTCTGCCTTAGTGGCATAAAGTGTTAGATAGGCTCACATAGGATAATAAAAAGTTTAGGGAGATTTACGCCATGTGGTGCACATAACGTCAATTTCCGTAATTTCATGGTCCGTAGGTAACTTCAAATTGGGGGGTGGTTTAATGCACGGAACGTTTCGTTTAATTGGTAGGAGTTTTAAAATTTTACCGTCCATTTTTGAGACGTCTTATTTCGAGGAGATAATACCGACACTCTTGGCTTAACGATCGGTCGTCATCTACCTACAGGGTATAGTAAATTCTCGTTTTGCGAACTTTTTTCAATTTTAGAGTTTCAGTAAATCTGTTCAGGATTTTGTCGGTTATAATAAGCATAAACTAGAGTGTTGGAAATTAAACGAAGAGTATTCGGCCGCGATTCAGCTACAGATTTGAACTTGCCGCGAACCATTACATTTTCTGATGTAGTTTAATTATTGTTACTTCATTTCCTAAATCGTTAATTGTTTGTGATTCTTCTTTTCATTTGTTTTCATTTTTCATCTGTAAATATAGCGGTTTAAGTGTTTTGAGAAATCACGTGTTTTATTTGCTTGATATGCAACTGAGTGCATTCCATATCCAGTAAAGTTTGTTTGTGAAGTAACCTGGTTGAGGGACACCAAAAAGGATATAATCACCTAGAAGGAAAAGGGTAAGCCCAGTTCTGATTTCTATAGATATACTCTAATATCGACGGAGTCTATAAAAGTAATTGGGACACTCCGTACTATACCAATGGTAATGTCTGATTAATTCATATAATTAGGGGAATAAAACCCCAGTTATTACAGAATATAATACATGAAACGCAGTCTGGCGGGCTTAATATATTTTTAACAGGTTTTCCTATCATTCTTATGTTTAATTTTTGGTGCTTTATGATATACAAATTTTTGTTATGGGAGCCTGGACTATGGGTTGTTCGTTTCGAAACAAGCTGTAACTACAGCTATGGTTAAATTAGATTGATAAAATTGTAACAGTCCCCTTTACCCTGTTTACTTTAATCTGGATGTTGCCATTTTTATTGATTATATACACGAAATTTATTTATCCCTTTCATAATCAAACAAATTTTCACTATGTGCGACTACCAAGGAATAATCATCCATCCACCAGCAGGGCATTCGGCAGAATCTAGGCCCACAGTCGCTCTAAATATTGCGCTACGTAATATCTAGATGTATCAATATCGTTTATAGGTGGACAATTCTGAGCGACCGCTGAATATACTCTGATATATTACAGTTCAAAACTTCTTCCTTTTTCCATGACAGGCCTGTTGAATTCACCACGGTGATCGAAATTTTATGACTTGACTTTCCACTAATTAGCAAATAAATAAAACACGAATGTTCAACCACACTTAAGTTAATGAAACATATTCTTTATAGGATAGAAAGAAAAACTATCTATGGGAACTAAAGGAAAAACTATATATAAAAATATTAATGAAATCTTTGCATTCTTTCGATAACCTGACTTCTGGTTATGCTAACAAGTAAAAATTCTTATTTGCCATTCTCATTTTAACACTAGCATCCAACCTAGTCCCCTACGGCTAGGCAGGTTAAACTAGTATCTCATGATTCCCTACGATATGTAAATTCAGTTTAACTAGTTTAACCTGCCTAGCCGTAGGGGACTATCTTTGATGCTAGTGTTAAAACGAGAATGGCAAATAAGAATTTTTACTTGTTAGTACAACCAGAAGTCAGGTTATCGAAACAATGCAAAGATTTCACTAATATTTTTACATACAGTTTTTCGTTCAGTTCTCATAGATAGTTTTTCTTTCTGCTGTTTGCAAAATACTATAAAGAATATGTTTCATTACTATAAGCAAACAAATAATAAATAATTCACATTTAAACACTAAAGTTATACTTACAAAAAGAACACGAAAATAATCGGTTTAGAAATAAGACAAAAATAATTAATACTTAAATTAAAACAAAAGAAAATATTCAAATTAGACTGCTGTCCAGTACTTTAGTAGAAAGAAAACATTAATCGGTAAATGAGAGATTCCTTTACAATAAAGCACACACACTGATTACCTGAGAGGTATGAAAGAAACGATACACTTAACGAACATGTTACTTATTTCATAACTATTGTTACGTGTTTCCGCCTCTAGGAAACACCCTGTATGAATCCGTGGGTTTCAAATAATTTTATCAAGGGGTAACCACTAACACTTTATTTGATAATTTAATTTAATTTACTGTCTACACAATACTTCAAAACTAACTTTTATAATGTTTATATTTACACTTCGGATTTATAACCTCACTTTTCGCTACCAAACTTCACTTTAATAAAACTTCTCCCTCCGTTGTCATTTCGCCTTATATATCCTAAAATTGCCTTTAGATCCATCTAGAGATTTTCAATTCCAGAACAATATAACTCTAGAGCCACCAACAAGGCTTCCAGAAGAGATGATGGCGCGTATTACTGGTTGCCTAACCACTGGTATTTAATTTTAGCGATTGGTAGTCATGGGCGTATCAATCGCCGGGCCTTAAGGGGTGTGGTAATGTGTAGTACTATACTTAAGATACTAGTGCAGAAAACGCCAGTTGCCAGTGACAATTCGAATAGGGTAAAGTTTAATTTGAAATCTAATGACATGAAGTTAAATTTTAGAACTAAATTTAAAAGACACAAATATACCCGTTGACACTAAAATTACTACTTTGAAAATATGGCAAACTGAACACCACCGGAGCTAAGCGAAAAGTGGCCTATTTTCTTGACGGGATTGTCCTAGTCAATTTCGAGTTAGTGGGTGTTATCAACACCAAAGAGACCTATACCAATGAATGCAAATCCGCCCCTCTTCAGGGCGCTTAATTCACCTATATAGGGCAAATTATGAGCCAAAATAGTACCCGCCTGGCAACTGGCGTACTCTGCAGAACAATTTGACTAAAATGACTCAATCTAAATATAAAGCATTAACAACTTAAACTATTCTATATCTATAGCTAGTCAATTCAGCGAGATTAAAAAAAGCCTTTTTCGTTTAAATTCCTTATCATATGCAAAAAAAAAATCTCGCTTTCTCTTCCTAATATACACCGAGTTTTGGGGAACCTTGTAACAACTACAGTATTTATGGGACAACCCGTGCTTTGACTAATTTAACAATTCCCTTAATCATTGTTATTTCACCCTGTTTGCGTTTTCGCGTCTAAGCAAGTAATTCGACGCTTGACGAAACGAATATTTTCCCAGACTTTCGCAGTTATTGGTTTATGTGGGCTGTTACCTGGTAGTAAAACATTTCCGATTTAGAAAATATATTACAAAATAATTTATGCTCACTGCCGAAAAGGTTTTTGTCATAGGCACGGAACGACTGTTAAATTATAAATCTATACTAGCTTGTATACGTTTAAAAAACTCTTTAATATTACATTGCCGGCTTCGCTATAACATATCAGGGACTGTAAACTATCGTCCGAACTTTCTACAAAACCGCGCTACTTTATGGAAAATTGTTTTAATTTCTTTAGTCTCGATTACTTTTGTTACAGAATAGCGGATAATGTTTACTTTATAGGTACACGTACAAGAGCAGCTGCATTAAATCTAATGACATGAATGACCGTTTGCAAGACAGTGGACTAACTCTGGTCTTACACAAATATGTCTCGATGCACATGGACTAATTCAAGCTGAAATAACTAACAGTTTCAGTTAAGTTGCTTACAATAATAACCGACAGATTTCTTCAATAATGATTTACAAATACTTGCGGTTAGCGTTTCCCATTTGCGCGCTTGGCTAATTGATACTCCCTATACATCTTATGCTTGGAACGTTCCAGTATAATTGCGCTGAATATGGAATAATCTCATAACAAGTATATCGGTATTTCCATAAGGGGTACATGTAACTCCATCTAATTCTACGTATCCGGATATAATTGAATTTGAATGGGAAAGTGTTTCGACGTAGCTAGTTTATAAAATTAATTTAAATACAAATGTGTTCTATAATGTGATGCCTACACAGAGAGATAATGCTTTGGCATATTTCACCCAACGTTATGGAGCAAGATCTTATTATATTTTGTAAACAGTTGCAAATTGTTGCAAAATGTTATGGGTGCGGCTTATAAGTTTTAATTTTTTATGGCGTGATATTAAAATTTATCTTGGTCAAAAAATAGCCAAGGAATTAAAAGTTGCTCTCTTGGTGTGTGCCATCTCTCTGTAATGATTGTAATCATTTTTTGTTGATTTGATTGATTGAAATGTTCAGTTCTGTTGAATTTTACCTCGTCAGACTACATTTTGTTTGTTATTTGCTATTTTTTACGTTTTTAAATCGCTGAAAATAAAATACAATTACAGATGAAAACATCAAATTGGAATTTTTACTATTTATATAGTTTTTGAAAAACCGTGTCTGACTGGCCAATTTTTTTAATTAACACATGTCAGACATCTTTTTATGAGTTAATTTTTCCACGGAAAATACGTCTCATAACACCACTTTTTATTTGTTTCCTAATGAAGCTTAAGACATCCTTTATCTATTGAGGTTGGTCTAACAATGAAAAAACAAATTTGAAATCAAAAATTAAAAATTCAAAATGGCGGCGTCGACATGACGGACCAGCTTCATCATTTATGGTCTGACTCGACTGAAGATCTGTAGCTGAAGGTAATCAAGATCGCCAATTACAAATTTGAGATAAGAACTTAAAAATTCAAAATGGCGACGTCAACATGGCGGACCAGCTTCATTATTCATACTCTGACTCTACTGAAAATCGGTGGATGAAGGTAATCAAGGTCGTTGATAACAAATTTGAGATCGAAACTTAAAAATTCAAAATGGCGACGTCATCATGGCGGACCAACTTCATTATTTATAGTCTGACTCTACTGAAAATCGGTGGATGAAGGTAATCAAGTTCGTCGATTACAAATTTGAGATAAGAACTTAAAAATTCAAAATGGCGACGTCAACATGGCGGACCAGCTTCATTATTTATAGTCTGACTCTACTGAAAATCGGTGGATGAAGGTAATCAAGTTCGTCGATTACAAATTTGAGATCAAAACTTAAAAATTCAAAATGGTGACGTCATCATGGCGGACCAACTTCATCATTTATAGTCTGACTCGACAGAAAATCGGTAGCTGAAGGTAGTCGAGGTAGCCAATTACAAATTTGAGATCAAAACTTAAGAATTCAAAATGGCGGCGTCAATATGGTGAATGGTTTTCATCATTTATGGTCCGATTCGACTAAAAATCGCATTGTAGAGATTCTCGAGGTTGCTGGTGATGAATTTGATATCGAAATTGAAAAATATTAAAACCTGAACAACCAAACAACTGAGAACTGAAAAACCAAGCTTTATTCAACGATCTGAGCTTCATCTAAACGAGCGCGGAGCGCTCGCCATGACAGCGAAGCCCTCACACCCCTCCGGAGGAGCTAGACAGATGCACAGCATTTTTCTAGTTGAAACCTATTTTCGAACTGGTGTGCTAATTATTGGAATTTAGGAATATAGTCAGCGTTTACGATTGTATTGTTGTGTTTCGCGAAACTGGCTCCGTGACTCAAAAGGTGCACAGAAGAAGTTGTTAGTGGCGGTTGTCACCTTATGGAACAAGAGCCTGTCAAATATCTTTGTTAGAAAATCATTGCTCAACGTCATCTCCCTTTTCTCGAACTTTAAATACATCTCCTCCGTTGCATAAGGAGTCGCCTACATCTATGAAAGCTTTGATGTATTTGGATTCTTCGTTAAAATGTTGTAAGATCTTTATTGTCTTTTTCTATAAAAACTCCTTTCAAAATTTATCGGTTTAAAATGAATAGTGCAATATCCGTTAAAGTATATGTACAAAGTAAGTATTAGGTTCTACTCGGTGTGTATGGTTGTTGGTTTCTGCTTGACAGTATCTTTTACTTTTATGTCTGCCAGTTGCATATACAGTTTTAGCAGAATATTAAGAACAAATAAACAAATTGGCAGAAATGTACCTTATGACGTACACGTATAAAGAAGAGAGAGAACAGTGATATCAGCTATTGAGCATTTACCACACGTGTCATATATTTGAGCACCTTTACTTACATTTCTGCCACTTTATATGCAGTTTTTATATTACTAGCAAATACAAAATTTGGCAGAAATGTACCGTATCAAGCATATTTCATAATTTTCTTACATCTTTGATGTCTTCTGCCAATCATTTATCTTCCACTTGCATTTCACCCAATTTTTCCCATTCATAATGTTGACAAAGCAATGTTTCTACCAATTTCAGCCTTGTGTCGCATTACGTTTCTCTTCTTAAAAATTGACATGTTTGGCCTCCCACCCATGCTTCCGTCTTTGTAACGTTCTTTGCTTCGGTAGCTGGTTTGTTGAAGTTATTCCAATGTTCAGTTTAGTAAATAAGATAGTCAAGATATAAATAACCAGTTTATTTCCCGTAAATAGGAAAATGAGGTAGTGTCACATAATATACATTCATTTTCCGTATCTTTTACGGTCTGTAGACATTACCTTATCATACATGTGCGAAGCGAGCGACAGTGTAATGTCGCAACGTAGCGCCTACTTTCTATCTCGTCGTGGCGTCGATGTTCTCATTGTCACCGGGTCCGGCCTGAGACAAATAACCACGAGAACCCCAGCACAACACGCAGAAGAGTTCCTATCGGTCGGTTTATATCCCCTCCGGTTCGATGACGTCGCTAAGCATCTGTGGAGCACCTACGGTGACGCAACTTGTCAACACAAAAGACTCCAGCTCACCACGCTATAGAGCATGGAGATCGACTTATGTTCGGTAGTATCTTCGGCTTCGTAACGGCGTCGGATAAATAACTTGTCAACACAAAAGACTCCAGCTCAGCACGCTGTACGCTGCACGCTTGGTAACGTTGCAAAGAGTACTGTTACTGATATTAGTCCAGCACAGCACGCTGAAGATCAATGCCAGAAGAGTACTGACTTGTATTGAATTTGGTCGTGCATTTATATCTGAAATCCCCACATGGGGATGGTTCACATGCTAGTAGGGATAAACGGAAATCTAGTAAATTGACATGCATTTATGAATGCATCATTACATCTTCCAAATTGATTTCTGCCAGACGGGCTTTCTCTCAATTAGCGATTAAACTATCAATCTACGTATAAATTGACCTTGTATCGAGTTGCGTTAAAATTTTGTTACCAGCTCTCAGTATATAAGGAATTCTAGTGATCGCTGATTTCCATTAAAATGCATCGGATTTGAAATCAGCGACATTGAGGACTATATTAATTACCACTACAACTTATACAGATTTTGTGAATTCTTTCTATACGAGTGTATTGGTTCCGTGAGCACAAATTTAATTTTTAAGCCCAGGTCCTTTTAGGTTTCAGGATCCATTTCTGAAGACTTTTTAATTTAGAATTTAAATTCGTTTGAATAATTTAATGTCTTATTGCGTTTTCAAATTATAAATTAAATACATTCGGCTAATCTTTCAGTAAATATAAATTCATATCACGTAAAAACTATTTTAAATTAAGTGAATACTTCTGATTTCAGGTGAAGTTACCGCATACTGCCAGTCACGATTTTCGAGGCTACAGCTGTACTAAGAACTCCTTTGTTCCTTCTTGCAAACTCACTGTGCCAACATCTGAGGCTGTTTCTCTGAAGGAACCCTACAGTTCGGACAATGAAGTGCCAGAACAAAAAGTTGACGAGACAACTTATACTTTTAGCAGGCATGGAATTCGGTCTAACTACATGGACAAAAGCATAGAAGCCAAGAAAAAGGTAGGCAAAGTTCTAACATTTAGTGTAAATATATACAGTTACTGAGTATTGGTATTAGTGGTAAATTACACGAGTACCTGATTTCATTCATGCAAGACAGATATTCACTTGGAAGTTCCTCAGGGATCTGTATTAAGCCCGTTATCATTTTTAATTTATGTCAAGAATCTTCCAAATTTTACAAATAATGGTTTCACCATTATGTATGCGGACGATTCACGATAACCGTAGCTGCTAAAAGCCTGGAAGAACTATCCAATAAAGTACATAGTGTATTGAGTGAGATGAATACTTGCTGTGATCGAAACAGACTAACGTTAAACGAGAATAAAACTATATTTCCAAATTTTAACTGAAGGCGTACGGTTAATTTACCTGGAATAGTTTTAAGTGACTACTCGAAATTTCTTGGCACCTTGGTAAATAGCAATTTCATCTTGGGAGAACAGCATGTCAATCACGTATACAAAAAGCTAAATCAAGCCTACTTTGCATTATTGCAACTTAAAGAAATGTTATACGAAGCAGGACTAACTAGTGTTTACTACGCTTTAGCATATTCACATATATGTTATTAAAGTTTGTATCTTGGGTCAATCATCTTAATCAAGGCGAGTATTTATTATACAACATGAACGCTTAAATTTAAGTAATAAAATTTTATGATTAGAAAAAATATTTTAGAAAAATAAGCAGAAGTAACCAAAAAATGCGAAAGAAAAGAAGTTAGAGCCTAAGAACACAGTTTTAGTTAAAGAGGCTGCTGGAAAATTGGCAGCGTCTGGTATGTTAAATTATGCCTAAATCAAAATGGTGAATTATGCTCGCGTAATTATATTCTTATTCTTGTTAACCGTTTTTACAGCTAGGAGTTATTTTAGTCCAGTAACTCAGGGAGTTTACCTACAAAAGTTATTAACAGAAAACCGATATGTAAAAAATCGAAAATTTTCCGTAGAATTCAATGAACTTGCGTCCTCTTCAAAATGGCGGCCAAAGTTTGCGAAAAACAGATTTTAGGGTTAAAAAAAACTTGGCATTGCACAAGAAAAAGTTTAATAGCAGAGTTGTGTAACTTTTTAATGCAGATCGAGCCGGCAGGTCCGGTCTCAGAAAATTGTAAAATTAATTAGTTATTGCAAAAAAACCGTTAAAAATCGCAATTTTTTGAAATACCTGCATCTCCGTGAAGAAAAGATATTCGAAACTCGGTGAAGGCGTAGCCCACGATGAGTCTAATAAGACCATTTTTACAGATTTGCAAAAAAATGCAAATTTCTTGCAAGAATCGATTTTTTCGAAAAAAACGCGTTTTTTTCAATGTCCAATAGCTCATACAGGCCATCATATTTTTATACCAGACCGATCCGGAAAGTTTCTCTAATAGTTGCGATAACCTCTGCAATTTTTAGATTTTTTACATAGCTTGGTTTGCTGTTAATAATTTTTGCAAAAGGCACGATATTTTCGACAGATTTATTGGACTCTTTCTACAGTTAAGTATATTTTTGAGGTAAATAAAATACCTCTATAAATAGTCATATTTGTTAGCTATATGTCACGACAGTTGTGTCACGTATTTCAGATATTTTCAGAATCATTTTGGTGTTCACTGAGCTTAAAATTGAAGTTAGATGTTTCACCTGAATTATGTTCATCGTATCCGGATGGAGCAATAAAAATGTAAATATTGCAACTTACTTTACTGCTCCGGTGTTTGCTACACTAAAACAATTTTATGTATTGCCAAAAATAAACTGGTTTATTCTCGGATTTTTCAATCTAATTTCGACTCATTAGAATGTAATATTCTTCTTAAAGGAGCATGGCCAGAATAAAAAAGAAAGTAATTAAATCATACTCAATTAGTTATTCAGAAGGATATAGTTTAATCACGATAAAATTGGTAAGTTGCAATTGTATGAAATTAGAGAGAGACAATTTTGTCTCTTTTTAAAAATAATGTTTACTTAAAGATGTATGGGAGTAATTCAAAAATGTTAATAAATTAAAGAAATTTTTGAGAAAATGTTCTCTGTTTTCATAAATTACCCCAGTAAATTTCAAACCAATTCACTAAACAGTTTTTTATTTATAACGATCTTAATTCTTTCGAGAAATGTAGTGTTATTGAACATAATAGCTCGATTTACAACGATTTTAATAATACATGACTTCTTATGGGAGATGTGTTATTGACTATAAAAGCTTAAAAATCATTGAAAAAATATTAACACCTTTTCCAAATTTTTTATGTATGCAGTTTATGATCTTAATAAGATAATTGAAAAGTTTAATTACCTTTCACTAAACAGTTCGTTAATAAAATTCACAGATCTTTCAAGTATCTTAAGCGTATTGAAAATACCAGATGCAACTATACTGCTCTTGGAGTCCAAGGATGGATGGCTAGGATGATAGGTATTTTCAGCATTTGCATTGGTACCTTAGCGATTAGTGATAAAATAAAAAAAATAAAAACTTTCATCAAATTTAATAATACCACTTGGGTTGATTGTAATTGGACCCATGTTCATTGATACAAATTTTTTAGATTAACCCAGCTATCATCTGTCAAATTTTGTCATAAAGCTTGTAGAACACCCTGTATAGTGCTTTTCTTCTGTGCATTTTTATATCATACTTAGATGTGTTTGATAATTTTTTTTTACATAATTTTAAATATGTTTCTCCATACGATCGAATTAAGCTAGTCCATGTTTTATTGGGTTATTTTGTTTTTTTAATGTTAATTTGAAAGTGATGGTGTTCTGTAAGAAATAACGCAAGTTATGCAAACTAAGTGACATACGATATGGCAGTGTCGGCATGTATCACAAGAGACCATTAAGTTTAGGAGTGTTTATCTTTATATTTTAGTTCCGACATACTGATTGGATTGTTATTGAAACGTGATATCCTTAATGGCGTTGAGTGAACGGTACGGTTACAAGGCCGGCGCAGCGGCCTAGACAGATCTGTCGCTCTCGATACGTTTTTCGTAAGATGGGTCCTATATCATGCACCCAGTAGTATTTTCAATACTAATAAAAAATGTCTTATATTGCGATATAAGCAAGGAGACTACTTTGTTTCCTATCACTGAATTTATTGTAACATACACGTTGTTGCAGTTTCGGCACCTTAACGTACCATTTTCAAACGTTGATTCTATATTATAATTACCCTATTCTAGGTACTAATTGATCAGATCTTCGAATCAATAAACATTTAGAATTTAAATAAGTAGCAAATTATGTAAATTAGAAGTTACTTAGCAAAGGATTATTTTAATGCATTAAACAGAGTGGATGGATATAAGTTCAACTAGTTATTCAGAAGATTGTTTCCAGAAATTTTGTTTAATTTAATCATTTCTATTGATTCTAGTTAATTCAATTTAAAACCTTTGTCATTTACGTGTAATATCTTTAGGGCATTAGTATTTGGAAAATTGTGACTACTTTCTAAAATATTATTCGCAAAGGTTGAATCTGTTTCTTGAAAGATGAAACAACGTAAATGCTCTTTGTATCTAATTTCAAAAGAACGACTAGTTTGACCTATATACAAGGCATTACAATCTGGACATGTAATTTTATAAACTCCTGATTATTTTAGAGGATCAGTTTTATCCTTAGCGTTGTACAATATATTGGATAATTTAAAAGCTGGTTTAAAACTGACTTTCAGATTATTGTCACATATCAAAATTAATAACTACTTTTCTATGCAAATTTGGCAAAATATATGATTAGTATATTCCCTATAAATAAATACAAAAATGGAAAATCTAAATTAAAGAATTTCCAAATTTAAATTCATAATAAATAACCTAAATTCAATATCATCTATTTTCTAATCTATAAAATATAAAGTATTAAAACATTTGTAACATATTAAAGGACGTAGAGTATCAGATTACAGTTACTAATTAATAACATCAGGTCATTAGTTTCCGAGCGCTTTACGTATGTAGGAAATATGCAGGTCAAGCATTTATCAATAATATATATAGCCCAGAATGAATGGGCAGTGCCAGTCCATACTGGGAGTCCATCTGGGGACCCATCTCTCCCAACATGTGCCTTTGGTAAGGAAACATTATTTACTGTTCATTTTATATTTGTGTATTTCTGACTTTGTTGTTTGACTGCAACCATTTTTATTGTTTGATTAATAAATATTATTTACAATTAAAAAAAAAAACAAGCGTCACGAGGGGGCTCAACCAAGCCTCCACCAAGTGTCACGACCGCTGGTCTATGACTGTTATAATAAGGGGGCCACTTGGCCTGCGAGAGGTTTTCCTAGTTGGAAATTATCAGACACAAAATAAATTGTAAATAATATTTATTAATCAAACAATAAAAATGGTTGCAGTCAAACAACAAAGTCAGAAATACACAAATATAAAATAAACAGTAAATAATGTTTCCTTACCAAAGGCACATGTTGGGAGAGATGGGTCCCCAGATGGACTCCCAGAATGGACTGGCACTGCCCATTCATTCTGGGCTATTTATATTATTGATAAATGCTTGACCAGCATATTCCCTACATACGTAAAGCGCTCGGAAACTAATGACCTGATGTTATTAATTAGTAACTGTAATCTGATACTCTACGTCCTTTAATATGTTACAAATGTTTTAATACTTTATATTTTATAGATTATAAAATAGATGATATTGAATTTAGGTTATTTATTATGAATTTAAATTTGGAAATTCTTTAATTTAGATTTTCCATTTTTGTATTTATTTATAGGGAATATGCTAATCATATATTTTGCCAAATTTGCACAGAAACGTAGTTATTAATTTTGATATGTGACATTATATGCTGACAAAATGTTACCAATTCTATCAGATATATCACCATAGTAGGTTAGAGTTACATACTTTTGTAGGGTTATTGATTTTATGGTGTTTAGTTCATTTCTTAAATTTTCTTCTGAACGCTAAAAGCTCTATGTATCCTGAAATTATATGCTGCTGATTTATGCGATTTGGGGCTCCGTGTGAAATTTTGAAATTGTTGTATCCTTGAAACTTGGCTTTCTATAAATATTAAAGTGAATTCTATTTTTGTGTGTTAGGGTTAGATCCAGAAAATTGATTTTATTATCTCGCTTTGCCTCAACTGTAAATTTAATATTAGGGTGAATGTTATTTATGTAATTTAGAAATGTACTTAGTTGTCTCTGTGTATCTGTGAAGCAGGCTAATATATCGTCTACATATCTATACCAAAATTTTATATGTGTTTTTCCTGGGTTGATTATTTGTTCTTCTAAGTGAGGCATAAAAATATCTACCAAAAGGGGGCTCAACGGAGACCCCATAGCTAAGCCCGTGTTCTGGATGTAATATTTATTGTTGTATAATAAACATTTAGAATTTAAATAAGTAGTAAATTATGTAAATTAGATAAGTTACTTAGCAAAGGATTATTTTAATGCATTAAACAGAGTGGATGGATATAAGTCCAACTAGTCATTCAGAAGATTGTTTCCGGAAATTCTGTTTAATTTAATCATTTCTGTTGATTCTAGTTAATTTAATTTAAAACCTTTGTCATTCACGTGTAATATCTTTAGGTCTTTAGTATTTGGAAAATTGTGACTAGTTTCTAAAATATTATTCGCAAAGGTTGAGTCTGTTTTTTGAAAATTAAAACAACGTAAATGTTCTTTGTATCTAATTTCGAAAGAACGACTAGTTTGACCTATATACAAGGCATTACAATCTGGACATGTAATTTTATAAACTCCTGATTATTTTAGAGGATCAGTTTTATCCGTAGCATTGTACAATAATGTACAATATTGGATAATTTAAAAGCTGGTTTAAAACTGAGTTTTAGATTATGTGCTGACAAAATGTTACCAATTCTATCAGATATATCACCATAGTAGGTTAGAGTTACATACTTTTGTTACTGCTGCTGTATTGAATATGCGGATATATACTGAAACACGTTAATTTGGATTGTTTTTCGTTAATTAAGTTTACTGTTGTTTTTTCTTGAAAACCGTTATGTAGGGCTATTGATTTTAGTGTTTAGTTCATTTCTTAGATTTTCTTCTGAACGCTAAAAGCTCTACGTATCATGGAATTATATGCTGCTAATTTATGCGATTTGGGGCTCCGTGTGAAATTTTGAAATTGTTGTATCCTTGAAACTTGGCTTTCTATAAAATAAATATTAAAGTGAATTTTATTTTTGTGTGTTAGGGTTAGATCCAGAAAATTGATTTTATTATCTCGCTTTGCCTCAACTGTAAATTTAATATTAGGGTGAATGTTATTTATGTAATTTAGAAATGTACTTAGTTGTCTCTGTGTATCTGTGAAGCAGGCTAATATATCGTCTACATATCTATACCAAAATTTTATATGTGTTTTTCCTGGGTAGATTATTTGTTCTTCTAAGTGAGGCATAAAAATATCTACCAAAAGGGGGCTCAACGGAGACCCCATAACTAACCCCGTGTTCTGGATGTAATATTTATTGTTGTATTGGCAATAGTTTTGATCAATGCATAAATCTAAAGCTAATTTTAATTAACTTTTTACTATTAGATTTATAGTGATTTAACCAAAATGGCATTTATTAAAGATTTACATTCGGCAGTGGGAATATTGGAAAACATATTTGAGACATCAAAGGATACTAAATTACTATTTTCTGGAATTAATTTATTGTATAATAATTTCTTGAGTTTTTAACCGCATGCTGAGTTTTGAATTTAGTAAGATATTTAAAAACTGAATTGACTTTGTTACCTAATTTTTGCGTAGATCTGTTAATATATGAAACTATTTATGGGTGCATTTTCTCTGTGATTTTTAGGGGGGTGTGCCTTAGAGTTTGGGAGGTCGCGGGTTTGTGTGTACTAATTTGTCCGAACTACTGAAAAAAGTATTTTTTGCCTACAGAAATTGTAAAAATTAATTAATATTATCTTTAGATTTATGCATTGATCAAAACTATTGCCAACACAACAATAAATATTACATCTAAAATACGGGGTTAGCTATGGGGTCTTAGTTGAGCCCCCTTTTGGCAGGTATTTCTATGTCTCACTTAGAAGAACAAATAATCAATTCACAGTTAGGAAAAACACGTATAAAATTTGGGTATAGATGTGTAAACGATATATTAGCTTGCTTCACAGATACATAGAGACAACTAAGTATATTTCTATATTACATAAATAACATTCACCCTAATATTAAATTTATAGTTGAGGCAGAGAAAGGTAATAAAATCTGTTTTTTGGTTAACCCTAACACAGAAAAATAAAATTCACTGTAATATTTACAGAAAGCCAACTTTCACGGATACAACAATTTCAAATTTCTCACGGAGTTCCAAATCGCATAAGTTAGCCGCATATAATTCCATGGCACATAGAGCCTTTAGCATTACCTCTTTCAAAAGAAAATTTAACAATTGAACCAAACACCATAAAATCAATAGTCCCACATAAGGGCTTTCAAGAAAAAACAATAGCAAACTCAATTAACAAAAAACAATTGAAATTAGCCTGTTTCAGAATATATCCGCATATTAAAGTCTGAAAGTCCTAAATATTCGTTTTAAAAATGATATAGAATTGCCACCTAACTTACAAAACCCCTCGGAGATTAATGAATTTTTTATTTCAGTATTTACTAGAAATAACTCTACTCAGGCTGCAGATTTTTACAAAAATGCTAAGTTTAGCGAGAATTTAGTGTTTTCATTTATACCAACCAATATTAAAAAAAATAAATAAGATCATGTCAACTTTTAAATCTAATGCCAGTGGTGACGATAAAATGTCTCTAGAAATGGTTAAACTATGCTTTCCCGTTATTGCTCCATATTTAGTTCACATTTTTAACATATGTTTAGAAGAAGGCTATTTTCCGGCGAAGTGGCAAAACGCTCTTATTCGTCCGCTACCCAAAATAAATGATCCTAAAATAATTTCTGATTTACGTCCCATTAGTCTTTTACCTGTCTTGTCAAAAATGTTAGAGAAGGTCGTTCAACGTCAGATTACGGCATATTTATCGGCAAACATGATACTCCCCATGCATCAGTCTGGTTTTCGCGCAGGACATAGTACAACCACAGCGTTATTAAACTTACTTGAAAATATTCAACAAGCCCGCGATAAAAAACTTGCGACAGTTCTCATGTCATTAGATTTCTCAAAAGCATTCAATACAATTGATCATAATTTACTGTGCGATAAATTACATTATTACGGTTTTGATGAAAGAGCCATAAACTTTTTTAAGTCGTATTTATACGATCGCTATCAACGAGTAACTGTCGATCATCAAACATCCACCGCAAAACATGTTATTTCGGGCGTACCACAAGGCTCAATTCTCGGTCCACTACTATTTTTATTGTACACTGCAGATATTTCAAGACATATTCAGCACTCACATCTTCAATCGTATGCAGACGATACACAGATGTTATACTCCTTTCATCCCTCTGAAACCCAATCTGCATCTCGTACAATAAATCAGGACCTTCAATCAATCAATACGTATGCTGCTGAACACAATTTAAAATTAAATCCAAATAAAAGTGTAGCTATGCTATTTTGTTCTGACAATAAGCTGATAAATATAAAAAATGAGCTAAATGTAATGATAGATAACACCGTACTGCAATTTTCCCAAGAATCAAAAATACTAGGTATTGTATTTGATGAAAAACTCAGATTTTATTCACACGTGTCTAAGCTAATTCAAAGGGCCTACATCAAACTCAAAGTTTTATATTCGAACAGATATATAATGAATTATAAACTAAGGAAAAAACTTTGTGAGTCACTGGTAATACCTATTTTTCATTATTGTGACATTGTATATTTTCCATGCCTGGATAAATTTACGCAAAATCGCATTCAAAGAGTACAAAATCTTTGCTGTCGGTTTGTATGCAATCTGAGGAAATTTGATCACGTATCTGATAAATTCTCACAACTTAAATGGTTAAAAATGACGGAACAAACAAACTATCACTATTTAACGTTTATTCACAAACTTTTACTGACCTCCGTTCCAGTTTATCTTAGACAAAAACTTATACCTAGAAACTCTATACACAATATTAGTACTAGATTTCACACCAAACTTACAGTGCCCCAACATACTACAACCATCTTTCAAAGGTCGTTTTCTTATAACGCTGTAAAATTGTACAATGGTATACCCGAAAATTTTAAATCGATGTCACAGCATCAGTTTCGTACATCTGTAAAAAACATGTATTTTAATAGATAAGTAAATATAAATTGTAGCAAATTACATATTTTTATAGGAGATTTTAATATTAGATGGGATATTATTGATGACACATATAGTAAAAGACTGCATAATGTATCAACACTATTTGGCTTAAAACAATTTATTTCTCAGCCTACAAGAATAACTGACAAGAGCTCGTCAATAATTGACCTGGTGTTCTCAAATTGCTATGAGGTCCAGGTAAATATGCAAATTACACCCAAAATCACTGACCATGAAATTATAGGTATAAATTTAAACTGTCATAAAGCGACCACGTACCAGGAAATAAATTACAGAATACTAGATTATAATAAAATTTCATTAAACTTAATCGATGCTGATTGGATGTATGACTGTACTTCTACTAATAATGTATTTCAATCATTCGTATCTAATATAAAAACTGCACTGGATAACGAGTGTCCGACCATAAAAAAACGAGCAATGAAATATAATGAATGGTTTAATGATATCATTAAAGAAGCATTAAAAAATAGAGACCTAGCATATAAGCAGTATAAAATAAACGGAAATAGGGAAAACTGGCGAACCTATACTAATAATCGCAACGAGGCCGTAAGAATCTTAAGAAATGAAAAACAAAAATACTATGAAAATAAAATAGATAATCTAAAGAATAATCCAAAATTAATGTGGCGAACATTAAAAAATATAATAAAACCAAAAGACAGTCATAACATATCCTCTCTTAAGATAGGAGGAGTGGAAAAAAGTATGTACTTGGAAGAAGAACTTAATAAATATTTTATTTCTAGTGTTAATATAATTATAGATGGGTTAAAAAATAACGCCCACTACCTTAATAGAAATGCTTTCTTTGAGAACAGAGCTTTACAGCCAAATATATTTTTTAAAGAATTTAATGTCATAAATCTCTCCAAATTACGTAAAATTATTTTTCAACAACAAAATAAATATTCTGAGGATGAAATTGACTTTAAATTAATAAAAAATACATTTGAAGTCATCGGGTATCCATTATTACATATTATTAACACATCGTTGAATAGCGGAGAATTCCCAGAAATGTTGAAAACATCACTAATAATTCCTGTACCGAAAGTTTCAGGAACGAAATTAGCGGAAGAGCATAGACCTATAAACACATTACCGTCTCTGGAAAAATTTTTAGAAGTAGTAGTTCATGACCAACTTACTGAATTTATAAACAGTAATAAATTGCTGCACGATAACCAATCCGGATTTAGAGAAAATCATTCATGTGAGACGGCTTTACAAAAAATAATTAATGATTTTAAATATTCCATAGACAAAGGTGAAGCTGTAGTAACTGTCTTTCTCGATTTAAAACGGGCATTTGAAGTTGTCAATAGAGAACTTTTACTTAATAAACTTTACCAGTATTTTGGGATTGTTGACACGGCGCATCGATGGTTTAGGTCCTATTTGCATGGACGGAGCCAACAAACCAAAATAAATAATACTAAGTCTGAAAAACTTTTAAATAATAACGGAGTACCACAAGGCAGCGTACTGGGGCCTATGCTTTTCACGCTATTTATTAACGATATATTTTTAATCGATTCTCAAGAATGCAAAATACATCTCTTTGCTGATGATACTATCATATATTTATCTGGATCTGATCTAAAGCAAGTTATTCTAAAAATTAACAAGACATTGGAAATAATTAACGAATGGTTTACAACGAACGGGCTAGTGGTAAATGCTAAAAAGTCAAAATATATGATATTAGGATCTAATAAATATTTAAATCAGAACGTCGATGATATTTGTGTTAAATACAACGGAGAACACCTTGAAAAGGTAATAACTATGAAATATCTAGGGATTATCATAGACTGTAAATTAACATTTAACGACCATATAAATTACACAAGCAAAAAAATATCAAAAAAACTTGGATTCGCCTATCGTGTAAGTAAACATTTAACTTCATCTACCAAGAAAACAATTTATAACACAATAATAAAGCCACATTTTGAGTATTGTTCCAGTATATTGTATATGTGTAATGATACCCATATATCTAAACTGCAGCTACTTCAAAATAGGTGTATGCGATTTATTTTAAAATGTAATATATATACTAATATAAAAACAATGCAATGTACACTAAACTGGTTCTCGGTAAAAGATAATATAAAGTACAAGACACTGATATTCTTATATAAACTGCACAATAATTTACTACCAACATATTTGTCATCAAATATTCAACATCGTGGGGATATTCATAATTATAACACAAGGCAAAGAAATCATATAAACATTAGTTTTTCAAACTTAATGAAAACAAAATCCTCCATATACGACAACGGAGCGGCAGAATTTAATAAATTACCTGAATTTATAAAACAAGCGAAGAATGTCTTACTGTTTAAAAAACATTTGTATAAATTCATGAACAAATAATTCTAGTTTACTTTATGCATTAGGTTGATTGTTAAATATTAAGTTAATTATAATTAATCCACAAATATTATATCCTAAACTAAATAATGAAATGTATTCCTTTTTTGTAATATGTAGTAAATGTAAATGTATTTTTAAGTATACTACATCTGTGTTTAATAGCTGATTGTGCTAAATAAAGATTGTTATTATTATTATTATTATATAAAATTAATTTAAGTACTAACTTCATATACATTTCACATTAAATCCACCTAATTAATGTTTTTTTTTCCATTTTTCTTTCAGTTATAAGATTAGTATATGTACTTAGACATCTTACTTTTAGTTTAATTTAGAATTAGTTTATTACTTACCATTGTCCTCAAAATGCTCGGTTAAGTGTAAGAGTAGCCTTTGGCTAAACTTCGCCGAGCATCCCCCAACATTTCTAACATATTGTAAATACATTTTCTTTGTATTTCATTTGTAAAAATAAGGACGATTTATTATTATTATTATTATTATTATTATTATTATTATTAAAGACAGCGGGGGTAACAAAAAATGTGTAACCCTAACCTACTATGGTGATATATCTGATAGAATTGGTAACACTTTGTCAGCACATAATCTGAAAGTCAGTTTTAAACCAGTTTTTAAATTATCCAATATATTGTACAATGCTAAGGATAAAACTGATCTTCTAAAACAATCAGGAGTTGATAAAATCACATATCCAGATTGTAATGCCCTGTATATAGGTCAAACTGGTCGTTCTTTCAATATTAGATGCAAAGAATATAAGAAAACTCAACCTTTGCAAATCATATTTTAGGAACTAGAAATTTTTCAAAAATTAACGACCTAAAGATATTATACCTGGATTGAATCGTATCGCTTTATTTTTGTTTCAGATGTACTTATTAATTTTTAGCTTAATCCATAGCTCCTTCTCCCCTAAAATTTAAATATTTAAATGATGAAATATAAGATTAAAATATTCTTTTGTGTACAGTTAAGCTTAAGCTTTACATTATAACGTATAATATTTTGTATTTCTCGTTCAATTAGATTAGATTAGAAATAAATAAATAAATATTCTAATACAAATTGATATCTAGGAATTCTTGAGGTCACATATTGGAAATATTTACTTATTATAAATATAAATTCAAAACTTCAAAATGGTGGCTTAAAAATGGCGAATGGATTTTTAGCTTTAAAAGAGTGTTTTTATTATTTTTAAAATTATTTGTTTATTAAATTACTTTCAACTTTTAAATTTAGACAATACAAAAATTGTTTACTGCAGCTGAATCATCTCTTTTAATCTTCTCTAGGTTATCCGCATGCTGTTCGTGATAGTGGCCGAGTTTTTCATCTGCTGGGCGCCCTTACATATCCTGAACACCTGGTACTTATTTTATCCCGACGAGGTGTACAAATACGTGGGATCCACGGGGATATCGTTAGTTCAGCTGCTCGCATACGTTAGCTCCTGCTGCAATCCTATAACGTACTGCTTCATGAACAGGAAATTTCGCCAGGCATTCCTCACCGCTTTCAACTGTCGGTAAGTGGAGCTCATTTATCAAGCTTAGAGTTTGCGAAGAGGCTACTCGGCCAGGATTGGGATTTATAAAACTCTGCCGGTTGCACAAGCCTTTACATTAGTTCATTTAATAAATGGAGGGATCTTATTTCAGAAAAAATAACAGTTTCTTTGCGATAAATCATACGATATGTTAGAGACATTACATGTGAGACTTCATACTCGGTACATGAATGTCGTAAAATATACAGGGTGTCTCAGCCTTGTGTCGTCCAAATATCGCGACTCTTATAAAAGATATCGAAAATTTCTAGAAAGTTTAAAAAACTCCCGACGAATTTGCACCTTTAGAAAGAAACAAATAATTTATATTGTACCCCACTAATTTACTATATAAGTGCACGAATACAATGAATACCAGAAGTATCTTAGCCTAGTCAATAGAGATATTTACCTCTAAACAAATCGGAGGCGGACGATTTCTTTTTCATGAGCTCCTTGGATGGTAAGCAATAATATCACGTAAAGTTTACAGACAGCTAACATTAAATAAAAAAATCCAAAAACTTTTTTTTCGTTATTTTTTCAAAATTTTTAGCATGGGTCAACCTATGGGAAAATTATAAATATTTTTAGAAATAGTGTATACTTTCACACAAAGATTTCGCCTAATACCACGGATTTTTCACAAAAAATTAGTGATTTGGAGATATTGGATGAAGCGGTGCAAGGGTTGCCTGTGCGTTTTGCAGTGCTTGGCGCGCGAAAAACCCCTTGCCAGACAAATAAAATTGACACAAATTAAAAAAATTAAAGTATCATTTTAAAGCTGGAAGTCTCACCTTTCTTATACATATAATTGTATATTAATATAACGCTAATATACAGGGTATCCCAGAAGTGGTGGTCCAAACGAAAGTGGGCGATAGGCGAGGTCATTTACAATCAAAATAACCCCATATGTTGTTATCCAATTGTTAGTCGTTTAAAAGTTACAGCATTTTTCCGTTTTTACTTCCCTCGCATACCGAAGGGAAGTATTGTATTCGAGAAAAAATCACCCTCCGAGATTTTTTCGGATTCTGACGTTTCAGATCACGGAGATTACGAAAATATAGGTTTTTCAATTCCGTCAGTCTGTCTGTCTGTCTGTTGGTGCATTTACTAAAAAACTACTTGACGGAGAGCAGTCAAATTTGGTAGGTAGTTGACCCTACTGACAGCGAAGAAATGGTAAAATTTTCACTGGAAAATATACAGGGTGGACCGTCTAAACGGAATAAATAGTGAAAAAAAAAATTGTTCCGCTCAAATTTAAAATTTCCACGTTTCATGACACGCTAATCCTAGTTCTGGAAAAAATTTGAAAATTTTCTTCACCAACATTTAAAAAAAAAATTTTACTACTAAAATAGTTGAAAAAATTTTTTTTCTTTCTTCAAATTTAAAATTTCCACGTTTCATGGCATTCTAAGCCTAATTGAAAAAAAAAAATTTAATTTTTTTTTACCAACATATTTGAAAAAATTTTTACTACTAAAATAGAAGAAACATTTTTTTCTTTCTTCAGATTTAAAATTTCCACGTTTAATTGCATTCTGAGCCTGATTCAAGAATTTTTTCAAGAATTTTTTTTTACCAACATTTTTGAAAATTTTTTTACCACTAAAATAGATGGAATTTTTTTTTATTTCTTCAAATTTAAAATTTCCACGTTTCATAGCGTTCTAAATCTATTCAAAAGAAAAATTAGAATTTGTTTTACTATTTTTAAAAATGTTACCACTAAGATAGAATTTTTTTTCTTTGTTCAGATTTAAACTATCCACGTTTCCATGGCATTCTAAAACTATTCAAACAAATTTAAAAATGTTTTTGAAAAATTAAAAAAAAAAATGAAAACATTTTTAATCTATTTATCACTACTATAGAATAGACGAAAAAACTTTTTTCGGAAAAAAAAAATTGCAACATTCTGTTATCAGTTTGGAAAAAAATTTAACACTAGAATAGATGGAAACTTTTTTTTCTCAAATTTAAAAGTTTCACGTTTCATGACATTCTAAACCTTATTTCAGAAAAAAAAATTTTTTCACCGACATTTTTCAAAAAGTTTTTACCACTAAAATAGATCGAATTTTTTTTTATTTGCTCAAATTTAAAATTTTCACATTTCATAGCATTCTAAACATATTGAAAAATTTAAAAAAAAATGAAATTTTTTAACCACCACTATACTTCCACTCCATTAAGTACGTGAATGTTGGATTGAAAATGTGACAGATGGCAATAATATCTGGCATATGCACCTATTATACTTTTATTGAAAAATGTACAGGGTGGTCATCCCAAGAAATAATTCAGTCATGGTGGACATTTGTAAAGGTATTTGCGGAAGCCTACCATATGTGGCACCTGCTATTTAGTGTTGAACTTTTGCTGTTGGATGAGCAATCTGTATATTTTTTTACCAAAACTGATCAAGTTTTCTTTGTAATAATAGCGATAACTATAATGCGATTATTATCCTCAATGTCATTTCGTAATTATTAATTTTTTGGAGTGACCGCCATGCACAAATAACGAGGGAAGCTCTGTGTAAATACCTTTACCGATTTTTTTCAAGAAATACCGACTCCGTCTTCTAAAAAATTCTTAAAAAAATATTGACAAGCTGTTTAGTTTTCTTTTTTTGTTTGTTGTGCTTACTACTGATGTGTTCTTATAATGAAAGTGTTTTCATGAACTTTTCTTCCATATTAAAATACTAAAACAAGTTTTTTGTAAATTTTTTATTTCTTCAAAAATAAAACAAAAATTTGAATGAAGTTTACTGAAAAAAAATTACCACTGAAAAGTGAACCAGCATACTAAAAACTTTCACAATTCACTCCGATTCCAGCAAGGTATAGTTCATTGGTATTCTTTAATTGAATCATAGTTGTTGGTCGTATTTCACGTAGAAAGAAGCTGGTCAACAATACAAAGGCAAATAATGTATTAAGCATTTATTGCGTATTTTCTTACAACACATGTTCAAAATGTCTTCCGTCGGTCATAAAACATAAACTAAATCTCCTTAGGAAGTATATTCTTAGATTTATCATTGCACGATAGTTGTTCCAAACAGTCATTGCTGCAGTTTGCAATTTATCTCGTAGCTGTAATTCGTTTTGGCTTTCTTTGCTGTAGAAGATATCTTTATAATGTCCCCATACGAAGTAGTCCAGGGGTTTTAGATCTGGCGAGCGTGCTGGCCAGCGAATCATCCCCTCTCTCCCTATCCAGCGATTGGGGTAAACATTATTGAGATGCTGTCGTACAATGGGGGCAGAATGCGCTGGTGCAGCATCGTTCTGCAGCCACATTGTAGCCCGTAACTCAAGTGGAACATTTTCTAGAAGCCCGCTTATGTCCTGCTGCAGGAACTGCAAGCATCGTTGACCGTTGAGCCTTAGCGGCAGTTCAAACGGTCCAATGAGCCTTCCGCAGAGTATGCCCGCCCATAGGTTCACTCCGAACTGATGTTGGAAGCGGTCGTTCCGCATTACTTTCGGATTTTGTAACGCCCAATAGTGAAGATTCTGTATATTAAATATACCAACCGTATTGATGAACGTTGATTCGTCGGTCCACAGAATTTTATTGAAAAAATGTGGATCCTCCCGTGAACGTCGGAGCATTTCTCTGGAAAACGTTTCCCTATAGAAGCATAGTCGTTGGGCAGGAGCGCTTGCACGCGTTGCACGTGATAGGCTTGTAACTTATACCGTCGCAATATTCGTTGCACAGTGAACTTGGAAACGCCAGAATCTCGCGAGATGCAACGAATACTTGTAGAAGGTTCCTCCAGTGCCATGTCGACTACGTCTTCGTCGTGGTCATCGTTCCTATGCCTTCCGTCTCTGCGTACAGCACCAGGTATTTCACCACGTTTGTATGCGTTGTGTACTCCTATGAACACCCTATGATCCGAAAAGCGTCCACGACGTTGGTATTGGATGCGGTATTCACTATTCAAATTAAAATCACAATCAAAAGCCACAAGCAGTTGTCAAAAACACAGACTATCAGCCAAAGTCACAAACAGAAGAAAACTCGTATTTTCTTAAGAAATTATGAGAATATGCGTAGTTACAGGAACCTCTAGGTTGTTGTGGTATCGTATTTTTATAGCTCTGATGTATGTAAAGCAAATAGTGCCTACTATTTATCATGTGCACATCTCAGAACTGTACAAATACGGAACAGCCAATACTTCTCTTCTCAGAATCATACATCATTCTATATCAAGACTCAGGGCTAGTTTTATGCTATTCATGCTAAAAAGATACGTTCAATTAAAGAATAACTATGAACTATGCCTTGCTGAAATCGGCGTGAATTGTAGAAGTTTTTAACATGCTGGTTCACTTTTCAGTCGTAATTTTTTTTTCAGTAAACTTCATTCAAATTTTTGTTTTATTTTTGAAGAAATAAAAAATGTACAAAAAACTTGTTTCAATATTTTATTATGAAATAAAAATTCATGACAACCTTTCATTATAAAAACACATCAGTAGTAAGCAACAAACCAAAAAAAGAACCTAAACAACTTGTCAATATTATTTATATTAGAAACCCCATATGGGGTTATTTTGATTGTAAATGACCTCGCCTATCGCCCACTTTCGTTTGGACTACGACTTCTGGGACACCCTGTATGGAAGCAAATCATCAATATATAAAGGGTGTCCAAGAATTGAATCCCCGGACGGAACCTATGCTTCCTGAGTTCATATTGGACCCGTGTAACTCCACTTACCTTAGTCCAAAAATGCATCCCTGAGGAAGTACATTCTTTTAAAGTGAGACAGAAAAAACATTTTCCAATAATTTCCTTTATATTCAAGATAAAATTTTCAAGTTTTCATAGGACCTGCATCTTTATACTCTAGTATTCTATGTAAGCTTGATAACAACTGAATACCTTATGTTTCTCAAACGCGACATATTTCCTGTTTCACAAGCATCTGTGACCTACAAAGAAAAAATGATATGGTATTTCGTTGATATTACACAAAATTTTACAGTATTAATTTGTGTACTGAAACAGGAGGATGTCATGTGGGGCATTTATTATTATCGCATTTTTTAGAATAAACTGTAATTTTCTGATATTACAACATTTTATTCCAGAATTGTAAATAAATGTTAAACACAAATGGAGGAAAAAACGATAATTCCTTGGTTTTGATTAATATTACAAAACATTTTAAGAGTATATTTTTGAACCCTTTTCAATGCTCTGGAAAAATATTCGATTATTCCGTAATTTTACAAAATATCATTCTTTCTGGTTAATTTCAGATATACAACACCTTTGAACTCCCATTATTTCCTGAGAAATCACCGTATTTTTAAAATCCATGTTTTTCATCCGCCATTTTCTCTAACGTACATACTAGGATTTCTGGGTAATTGGCATGATGTACAGGATGTGAAAAATTTAGCGAAAATCGTATTCAAATTAATTTTAAACTTTTTTCTTATTTGTCGTCCGACTGGGCTGAAATTTGGTACTTAGGGGTTAAAGGACCCAGCTGATCGCGATTGTGATGTCAGAATCTCGAAATCAAACTGGTGGCGCCAAGATGGCCGACGATTTTGGCCATTTATGGTCCCACACCGCTCAGAATCGGTGTGTGGGGACTTTCGGGGTCGTTGATTACGAATCCGAAATCGAAATTGAAAAACTCAAAATGGCGGCACGAGATGCAGGACGCATTTTGTCATTTATGGTGCCATCCGTCTGAAAATAGGAGTGTTATCGAGGTCACAGATCACGAATATGTGACCGTCGCTCAAATATTCAAAATGGCGGCGTCACTATAGCCTAATATTCATTATTCACTGGAACTTCTTTATTTACCGTCCGATTCAGCTAAAACTCGAGAGGTTATTGGAGTAGCTGATAACGAATATGACATCGGAATTACAAAATTCAACATGTCGGCGCTAAAATGTCGGACAAAATGTATCATTTATGATCCGATTCGACTGAAAATCGGACCTAGATGTTTTTCAGGTCGCTGATGAAAGATCTGAAATCGAAATTGAAAAATATTAAAAACTGAACAATTGAACGAGTGAAAACTGAAAAACTGAAAACTTTAGATTGATTGCGAAGCAATCAACATTGAGGGCGAAGCTCCCACACCCCTCCGGTAGGAAATAGAGAAAGCCTTGGCTTTCTCTAGTGCATTGAATATTTTCAAATTTCAAATTTCAAATTTGCACTCGTAATGGAGCAAGATGTGTGGAATTTAGTGGTCACTATCTGTATATTTACCAAAGAGTATAACCTAAAAATTATTATAAACTGGTGCCCTTAACATTAAGCAACTGATTTAACAAATGATAAACGCTATCTATCTTTGTATCCTGCAGTCCCCTTTTTGATGCTAAACAATACGTAGATATGTACAGTTTGCCAAGACTAGCTTGGGCCTTGAACATCGAATTGCATAAGAAATAGTGCATGTTAATTAACCTCTTTCTAGTATTCGATATTTAGGTACAATAACTTGTGTCTCAATATCTTATACATTTGTTGAACACTTACCTTTTCTTTCCCTTTTGTGTGCATTTCGCTAGTCAAGCTAGTCTTGGCAAGCTGTACACTTCTATGGAGTATTATTTCTACGTTCTAGTTTTATGTATAAGAACTAACTTCTGTCGAAATGGCAACATGAACTGTTATTATTAATGGAGAAAGTTTAAAACAATATATTATTATTCTGGAATTGTGTGAGGCCCTTCCTTATAACGAATATTTTGTATAGAACACGTAGGGTTTGGGTAAATGTTTGTGTTTTAAATACATTTAAACAGTTTAGAAACCACAAACAGATGAACAGAGAATTAACTGAAATTAAATGTTGTCTCAATCCTTTTTGCCCTATCCTACGCATAAAGTGGTGTTTTTTTACGCAAGCAAAATAAAAATTGCAACATAGAACGCCGGAAACTCTCATAAACAAGTGAAATGAGATACATGAGAGTTAACACGTGTAGCAACAAATTGTAAATATTTTTCAACCAGTGTGCAAGCAAAAACATCAAAGCAGATTAATTACACCGAAAGATCAAATAGAAAGGTAATGTAATGAAAATATCACAGCAATAAAGTTCATTCGCGAGAGAGAATCATTCACTAATCTTAGGGAAAAGTGGATGTCCGTCAAATTGACTGAAATTTTGATATATTGTAGTGACGCTAATTAAAAGCAATAAGTAGAGACCCGTCTGTACAGATATCCTTTGAATAAGATACATGAAAACCTTTGTGTTAGTAAGTACTGCTACAAACAGACCTAATAGGTGAGCGGTATACCCTCAAAAAGACACTCAGAAAAGCAACCTAAGTGATCTCGAGGTTTGGACAGATTGAAACCTTTTGGAGTCGATTTATTATTTTATTGTCAACAAGAAACTTTATTAAACTTTTTTTATTCCGATGGCAGGTAATTTGTTATTAACAAAGAAGGAGTAACATAAAAGTAAAAGAAAGAATCGTTTTCCAAACACATCCTTTAGGTTAATTGGACCAAAATAAACACTTTTTGTCTTTTGACATTTTTTTTCAAAACGCGCCATTTTTGAACTACAGGCGATTAAAAGTCGAGAAATGGCCAAAAGTGACCATCTTTAAAAATTTATTTCTCAGCTTCTACCAAAGCTTTTTAAACTTTTTTTTTTTGGAAAATGATTATCAAGACTTATGTTTTAAGGCCATATTTTTTCAAATAGTTCACTTTTTTTGGTACTTGTGAACCAAAGTTGTGTTTAATTTTTACATGACGGAATGAAATATGATCCTCAAATCTTTTTCAATTACTTGGATGCGCTTTTCATCACTTCTCACGTTACTTTTTTGATAACGTGCCTTTTTTAAACTACGGCGATTACAAATTCAAAAAATGAAAAAAAAGTTGCGTCTTTAACGTTTTTTCGCTTTCCGAAACGTTCAAACGGATCTTAGAAAACGACTGTCAAAATGTATGATTTCTCATACTTGTGTATGTCAAATTCACGATTACATAGAAATAAAATTAACGTGTTTCACTCTAATGTAAAAGATTTGCAGTATAATATATTTACGAGAATTTATCCTTGTATGTGCCTAAATCTCTTCCGCGCACAAACAAATATTCTCAGTGGTTCTCGAAAGACATAATTAAAAATTTCAAGTATAAAAATAAAATTTGGAATAGACATAAAAAACAAAGATGCCGTGCTATATGAGGAATATAAGAATATTAGAACAAAAGTAAAAAAACATATTGATGACCCGCATAGAAGCTATCTATTTAAGATAGAAAATAACTTAAAAAATAATCCAAAAATGTTTTGGTCCTACATTAATAGTAAGTCAAAAACAAGCTCAATACCTAACAGTATGACATATGAAAATACCTCCTATAGTGACCCCCGAGATATAGTAAATAAATTTTCAGAATATTTTAAATCAACATACTCTGCATCAACTAATAATGTCAGTATAGGTGGCGAAAGTGAACCTGTAGACATACAAAATATATTCATACCTACAATCTCAGAGGCAGTAGTTATTAAAGGGCGCAAAAAATTAAAGCCAAAATTTACAGCAGGTCCAGATGGAATACCAGCTTTCTTCGTTAAGATTGGGTCTCAATATTGGCCGGTTCCTTATCATATATATTTAACTTATCCTTAAATAATGGCATTTTTCCTAGCCTGTGGATACTAATTAAAATATGCCCTGTACACAAAAAGAATTCCAAAGAAGACATAAAAAGTTACAGGCCAATCACCATAATTAATAATTTCTCTAAACTATTCGAATTCGTTCTCTACGACTATATTTCTCCTAACATAAAAAATATACAGATAAAAATGGGTTCATGCCTGGTAGGTTTACGACTTCAAATTTATTGCGCTTGATTTAGTATCTTTGTGAAGTCTTGGATGAAGGTGGTCAAGTCGACGTTATTTACACAGATTTCTCCAAAGCGTTTGACAGGCTTGACCATGGTATCCTAATAAATAAATGAACAAATTTTAGATTATCATATGAGTTTGTTTCATTGTTAACCTCATATTTAAGCAATAGGTTACAATATGTTTATTACCATGGACACGAGTCTGTCGAATTTAATGCCGAATCAGAAGTCCCTCAAGGGTCAGTCCTTGGTCCACTTTTATTCATTGTCTTTATCAATGATATAGTTATAAACTTACAGTGCCCACATCTACTCTATGCCGATGACCTAAAAATTTACCACAGCATTAGCTGCAATGATGATATAGAATTGCTCAAGTCAGATTTGGAAAATGTTGATAACTGGTGCAATAAAAATAAACTATTTCTAAATGTTGAAAAATGTAATGTCACCTACTGACGTGGGCATAATATTTTCATTAATGAGTATAAAATAAACGATAGTGTCATACAAAGAGTTGATAGTTTTAAAGATCTAGGTGTTACTTTTGATAGCAAGATGACTTTTGTTTATCACATAAATAACATCGCATCTTCAGCTTTTAAATCATTGGTATTCATAATTAGAAACTACAAAGATTTCAAGAATGTTGAAACTATAAAGCATATATTTCCAATTCGTTTGTCAGACGTAAATTGCAGTATGCTGACGTAATCTGGAGTCCCTACTACATCGTTCATATTAATAAACTGGAGAATATTCAAAGAAAATTTTTAAAACACTTAAGCTACACCGAGGACAAGACTTATCCACTTGTTGGAATTAGTAATGATATTTTCTTAAATAGATTCTCACTTAACTCACTTCAAATTCGCCGAGAATTACACGGAATTGTAACTCTTTCTAAAATATTAAACAATAAACTCGATTGTTCTGATCTATTAAAACTCATTGACCTACGAGTTCCTTCTAAATCAACTCGACTCTACCGAACATTTCATATCAAAGCTTCACGCACCAATCTATTAATGTATTCACCTATTAATGTCATATGCAGGAATTATAATCATATACAGAATAATATTGATATTGTCGCATATCACCCTCTTTTTAGGGGTGTATGACGTATTGTTGAGTATTAGGTGCGACGTCCACAGGTATCTCCCATATTATTCGGTTACCCGGAGTCCTATCGGCGATACCCATGAAGCCACTTTTACTCGCTTGGCATACGAGAGGGTTTAAACTAATTATTGAATGAATACTCTATTAAATAAAACATAGAGGTAGAAAACAAAGTACAAGTTTATTAAATTAATTTGATACAAAAAAGAGTGTACTTACATTTTGCTATTACAACCCCTGGGGACGGACCATCCTGGGGGAGGAGTTGGGCCCACGCAGTACCCCGCGAACTTTCTACTTTCGAACTCAAAACCCAACTGACTTTTTTCCCGCACGCCGGTACCGTTATTCATTTTCGTTGACTTGACACTTTTGCCCCGGCAACAATGTAGTGCGGTGAACCTGCATCCCGCGAACTCAGCTTTTTTGATACAAAGTAAAATGCAAATACGTTAAACAGATCTGGTGTAACAACCGATATCCGTTACTAAAGAAATGATGTACCGGGTGGCCAGAATAAATTTCAAGTACTGCGTGACACATCTCCCCCACCTATGAAAGCTGGTCCCCAGCTTTAAACATTTGGGTATACAATTACAAAAAAACAAAAAAAAATTAAGTACAGAACATAGAAAAAAAAAATATTATTTTTTTTTTTTAAGAAATCAAACAAAACGGCAAACATAGTATAAAAATGTTTCCAATACATATAACACACCACAATAAAACACAGGGATAAAATAATAACATGGAGTAACTTAAAAAAAAAAATCTTTGTCAAGTTTAAAAATAATTAAATATCAACAAATCGACAACATGAAACATTAAATTATCTATTTAACCTTAGTAGTGCAAGCTCCAATACTTTGTAAACTATTATCAAAGGCCAGCTAGCCAACAAAAAAATTTAATAAAATTAAAATAAATTGTAAATTACTATAAAAAAATTAAAGGAACCTTGCAATAATAAATTAAACGAGTTTAAATAAAGATACACCATGAAAAAAAATTAAAAAAAGTATTGTGCTAGAATGTAATAAAATTCTGAGGATGCTACTTGGACATCCAAAAATGTTTCATTTAAAAAAATAAAATATAGTAGTAATAAATTAAAGTAAGTGCTTTTGAGAAAAAAAAAAATAAACAATGAAATAAGAATTACCAAGCTAGGATGTAAAAGATTTTAAAAACATTTGGGCGCACAAAAAAAATTTTCATTAAAAAAATTAAAGTATCATTGTAATGATAAAATAAAATAAGTTTTTCGCCAAAAAATAACAACAAAAGAAAAATAAAAAATACTACGCTAAGACAAAATGATTCTAAAAATGTTATTTGGGCACTTAGAAATGTTTCGCACTGTATAAGTTTCAAAAAACACACGACTGTTATAGCACAAATTTTTGGAGTCCGGCTCTGTTCAATTTATCAAATTAATAAACCACACTTACACCATTGTCCTTCCACGTTCCAAATATTTTCTAAATGTCTTTCATCGCCAACCTTTATGAATTATCATTTCAACATTTGGACTCGTGATGTGTAACCTGTGGATCCTCGGAACAAGGGTAGAGATATCCCAGCCAAGCGTACCACGACTTACTTTCCCATCGTCGCCATCTCCACTGTGCGTAGGGTAGTACGCATTTCATTTGCCTTCGTTCGGAACTAACTGGACCATAACCATCTGACGTGTCCTTCTTGTCCACTCTCCATCTGTCCGTTTCCAAAAAAGTACTTTTGGAAATAACTGTCTGTCAGACTAAGGCGGAAAAATTTAAGGCGAAAACTACCACAAGTTGTTAATGTGGGTGGAAAAAAGATGCCTTTATAGAAGTATGCCTGTTTATCGCCAGACTGACAGCGGAGCTCGTTCTTGAAACAGCTACACCATTTTACATTGGAACTGGTTTTGAAAAAAAAAATTGAAGAAAACCAGCGGACTTTTTCTTCAAATGTGGTTCGGTCTTAGTCGCTACGACTTATAGGTGAGATTCTCCGTTCCTGGGACATTTGAATGGGGTTGCCTTCCTGTGCTATGTGTGTCTCATTTCCACGGTGCGATTACATAAAACAAAAGAATGGCCCAAGTAAGTTCTTATATAACATAATTTGAAGATAAAAAAATAACAATATGCATTTCTTGTAAAAACGCTTAATTAACCATTTTGTCAAACATTAATAGAAACAGAAAAAAATACACAACAAACGGTTCACCTAGCTAAGTAGACTCTTCTAATGTAAACATTTAAAAAAAAATTATCATCAACAATCAAGACAAAATAATTAACTTTTCATTGGTTTAGACTCTAGCCAAAATTTTTTCCCACAAATAAAAAAATAATAGAGATAGGTAGTTTACCAGTTATATCAACCCTAAAAACACAACCTTAATAATATTCATGATTTGACTTAACAAATCTACCCTTCTTATTTGGAGCTTGCGTAAAGAAAATTCTTAAAATGATTACTCCAAAAAACGTAAAAATACTTTCTTTACTCCATAGACTTCTCTCTCATATTAAAAAAAAAATAGGGATATATTTAGATCCCGTTAAGTTATTCATTGACTTTTATTTGTTTAAGCACACAAACAAAACAAAAACAAAACAAAACAAAAAATGTACTACATGAATTGAACTTCATAATAAAATAAAAATGTGTTTTTTGTGTGCAGTACATAAAAAAAAGTCGATTAGTCATATTATTATTATTATTTTGATGCCGTTATAGTTATTTATTGACTTTTATCTCTTCCAATAAACAAATAAAAGGAACAGACTCATAAATTTAATCTTATGAAAAAAAATGAAAATGTATTTCGCTACCTTTGAACTTATTCATTGACATTTAAAATATCCAAAAAACAACAAAAATGTACCTACTATGCAAAATATGCCAAATTAAAAAAAAATCATCAAAATCATAAACAAGAAAAATTAATAGTTCCTTAACACCTTGTACCTTATATAGAATCAAATTATAACTAACTTTCCTTTATTAGTATTCTCCTCTGGACAAAAAAAAATTAACTCAATACATATAAAAATCACTAAAGAACCAAAATTTCCTTAGGAGGACCTGTTACCTTTATTACTTTTCTCTCTCTTAACAACAAAAATATTCTCTTAATAAAAAACTATTTGCCATTTAAACACTTATTCTTGGGAGAAAAGTGGGGAAGAACAATCTTAATTTCATGTACTCTACTATATTTTCCCCTTATTACTTATCATAGCTTTCACGTCATAAAACAATTAAAAAAAAAACTTTACTATGGGGGGATAAAAACGTTTACCGATTACTTCTCATTTTCTCGGTTCTTTTATACCGTGGGTGGTTCAACTTTCGTTTATTATGGAGGCGACATGTCAACACTGTTTGTATAGTTAATATTAATTTAGCTTGGATAAGGACTCCGCTAGGCCATTCGCTACTTTACTTTGCCATTTATCTAGTAACCTCGCTATACGTATTAGCTTAAATCGCCCAGCAACATCGCATTGTGACCCAGCAACAGCACTTACCAATTGGTATCCGAGCAAATAGAAAAAATTTTAACATTTACAACCCCACACGATATTCAACCCTCCGATACTACTGTTCTCGACTTGTTGACCTAGGCTACCACAACATACTCTTAAAATTACCTTTACCCATGTTCCTTCGGACTATTTACCTTTCAAGGAATATTGACCAAATATTTAAACGATATTTGTTTTCTTGTCCTTATTTTTATTACGAATAGAAATCCGAGTTACTCTTATTGTACCTTTGCTAATTAAATTAGACTTTGACCGTACTAATATTCGGTTTATTTACCGAAACCTTTTCCTACGTCTTCCATTTGACGCTTCTTATATACCCCCATTAACCTATGAGGAACCCTTGGTACCATCAAAAATAATTATTTCTTCCTTGCAAATCTCTCTACCTTCTAATATACAAAGCTTACTCTCTTCTTTAAACAACTACTTTCCCGGTTATTTGCCCCGCTGAACATTGAATTACAAAAGAAAAGAATATGTTTTGTCTTTTACGATGGGTTTGACCGTACTATTTATTCCTGCTATCAAACCCTTTTCCCGCGTCTTTTTCCTATGACGCTTTTTACACACCCTCATTACCGCTGAGGAGACCTTGGGACCATTATTCTTAATAGATCATGAATATTTATCATGACCAATAAAAATGCTCTTTTGACCGGACTAACGGATAGTTTTCTTTAACCTCCCTTTACAGTAGATTTGACCGGACTAAATCACTGTCACCAATCCCTGTTTTCCTGTCCTAAGCATTTACGCCTCTAATTGGGCTTTGGTACCCTTAAATATTCTGAGAATTCGCAATATCTCGTACAACCCTAATATACTCATAACTTGGTACCCTTTAATAACACATTTATCTCAAAACTCAATCAACTCATAATATCGTATTATAACTCTCGTAAACTCATAAACTTGGTACCTTTTTAATAACACATTATGTCTCATAATTCACATTAAAAACTTTCTTTCCTAGGCGCGCCTTCTATTTCCCTCAACTTTACTTGACTCGGGTCTTGGTACAACAACTCAACGTAATTAAGTAACTCAAATTGTCAATATTCCCTTTTTACACATTTTATATTTTCATCATAAAATTGTAGCATAGTCGAATCAATATAAAAAAAATTTGTTTATGGGTATAAACATTTCACTCTACCTTTGCCTAGGTATTTTTCCTCTATAAAAGTTACATAAAAACAATTCTGGTCAGTATGATCAGACTTCAAACTGACACTTTATAACTTTCAGTTTTACTTCAAAATAATCCCCCTTTTTGTAGAATAAAATTTTCAAAAAAACAATTTTTTTGACTTCGTTTTTTCAACTCAATGTTATCAAAACAAACAATTATGTTAAACTCCCATTTACTAGATTTTACATTTTTTCAAATTATACTTTCATTGAGAAAATTATATCCAAATAACGACATTTTAGCTCTAGTTTATAAAAACAATGTTCCCCTCAATTTTGGAATTTAAATTATTAGAACTACTTAGACAAATCGCCATAATTTAATAAGACTTAGGTCCCTCCTGTAGCTATATAAAAAAAAATATTCTTTTCCCCGAATACCTCTAAAAAAAAAATCTTAATATGGCACTGCGTGTATTTCCTAAATGTTAGTACCTTGTTTAGGGGCATTAAAATTAAATCATAGAACATTAACTTAACGAACAACAAAACTCAGAAAAATATTACCTTATTACCAACTTATACGCGAAATAAAGAATAAGGAATGAACTTAAACTATCTAAACTTTCATTATTTTTCTACAAGGCATTATAAACTTTGTTTTCTCTCCTAGAGAAATTTTCTTAGGAAAAAAGAGGCAAAAATATTATTGTTGTATTTTAAAACAACGAACCACACGATGTGGGGTAAAAAAACTTATATAATTGGGTATAACTGTGTTATTTATATTTTCAATTAAAAAATGACATATTTCATATTCTAGTTACATAATCATCTCAAAAATATATACATTAAGCACAGTAATTTTTCTTATCGCGTCCGCACTAATGGATAAAAAATTGTTCTCTAACTATTAGGGTTAGGTCGCTAATGTAAAAATAATAATATAAAAAAATGACATTGTTATCACTAAAATGCGAAACTTTTTACCTTTTTACTAAAAAATCTAAGAATAAAACTCAACAACAAGTCAGTTCGGGGTACTGTTTGCACGAATAATATTCTCATGAAAAATTGGAACAAATTCTCATACAACTGCAGGGGTACAGATGGAAATTAAACTTGATTAGCCAGGTAAACGGGCACTAATCAAGGGTATTAATTTACCAACGTGTAGTAACTAAACTTATAATTCTCCCGCCTGCGATCCAGGCTGGGGAAAAGAGTAGATTTTCTAAGCAGTTATTTTGAAAGATAAAAAATGGAAAAAGAAAATTCTTGCTAAGCTGTCTCTAGACAGGTAGAGAAAGAATAGCTATTGACACAAAAAACTTTATGAATCACAAAATAATTGAATCAGTACCACAAATCACTTTGTCATTACATAAATTTTTCAATTTACTGAAAAATCCAAAAAGCAAAAAAAAATTTTACAATTAATTCAAGCTAAAGAAATTCGGCGCTTTCACCCTAATTCTGCCGAAATTTGGCGAAACCACAATAAAATAAAAAAAATAAAAGCAAGTAATAGCGTTTACCATTAAGTAAAATTAATGCTTATGTAAAAAGAAATCAATCAATAAAAAAATCAATAATAAAAAAAATTAAGTCACAGAAATAATACAGAGCAAATTAAGGACTTTCAAGAAAATCTATTTTACGTACGTAACGTAAGTTAGTGAAAAAAATGTCTAATAAATTAAGCAGCTACTGTGCGAAATATCAATAGTAAAATTAATTATCGAAGTACATAACCAATATCAATAGATCCTCAACAAAACATTTGCCTTCATAAATACTATTATATCAATATAAAAAAACTCTAGTTCATTCCTTATTTCACTACCCCTAAATAATTTTGTACACTTGATTTCTACCGTCGGACTTTACCAGAAAAAATTATATGACGCGAAGTTACTAAGTTTCTACATAAAAAATTACGATCAAACGGAAAATACGTAGTATTCATTCAATGTTGTAAAATTCAAGCTAAATATTTAAAAATAACTTATTAAAATGTGACAAATTCCATTAGTTTGCCAAACAAATTAATTTTCTGCTTAAGTTCAACTTCTTTTAAAACAATTTTAAGGTAAAAAAAATATCGTATACAAGTGGTGGCCTGTACTAAATTAAATAAAAATTAAAATGCAAGTAAAAAAAATTCGAAGTCAGTTAATTATGAGGAATTACGTAAATTCATTACAAAAAAGTAACTATCTATGTAAACTTGAATTAAAGGCTATTTAAAATAACTGGAGTGATTGTGAAGAATCACCCCTGGAACCGAACACGGCGGCCTCCACCACGTGTCGCATATCACCCTCTTTTTAGGGGTGTATGACGTATTGTTGAGTATTAGGTGCGACGTCCACAGGTATCTCCCATATTATTCGGTTACCCGGAGTCCTATCGGCGATACCCATGAAGCCACTTTTACTCGCTTGGCATACGAGAGGGTTTAAACTAATTATTGAATGAATACTCTATTAAATAAAACATAGAGGTAGAAAACAAAGTACAAGTTTATTAAATTAATTTGATACAAAAAAGAGTGTACTTACATTTTGCTATTACAACCCCTGGGGACGGACCATCCTGGGGGAGGAGTTGGGCCCACGCAGTACCCCGCGAACTTTCTACTTTCGAACTCAAAACCCAACTGACTTTTTTCCCGCACGCCGGTACCGTTATTCATTTTCGTTGACTTGACACTTTTGCCCCGGCAACAATGTAGTGCGGTGAACCTGCATCCCGCGAACTCAGCTTTTTTTGATACAAAGTAAAATGCAAATACGTTAAACAGATCTGGTGTAACAACCGATATCCGTTACTAAAGAAATGATGTACCGGGTGGCCAGAATAAATTTCAAGTACTGCGTGACAATATTTTTCATTGTAGAATTCAGGATATAAAGAATATATAGGAATATAATTTGTAATACTTCTGTTATTGTAGAACACTAAGGATTTTATTGTAGAATTAAGGATTTAAAGTGTACATATGGACATAATTTGTGGGTGTCTCTGTTATAACACAACATTTTTTGTTAGTATTCCGATTCTGTAATTGGGACTGTCGTCCTGTTGAGTCGTATAAATAAATAAATAAATAAATAAATAAATAAATAAATAGATAAATAAGTAATAATTTACCAAACAATTTTTGAAATTAATTAGATGAAAATAAACTTTGACTCTTGTACTTTATCAACGATCTTACGTATTCGAGCAAAAAGAGCAACAGGAAATTGGTAAATCAATTATTATTGATAAGCAATTTTTTCAAAATAATAAATAGAAAACTATAATAACATATTTATATCGTCAAAAAATATATTATAATCCATTGATTTTTAACTACATTACGTAAATAATGTTTGTCGTTATTTTGTAAACGATATATTATACAGGGTGTAATAAGTTTCATGTCATTAAAAAAACTGGTAATGGGGACCGACTAGACAAACAAAAAACCTTTCTGACTTTTCCCTCTAGGGGCACTTTGAAAAAACTGACCTAGGTCAACCTTTTTAATATAATTTTTTTTTAATATTAATGTAGAAAATAATTGAGAATCACTGCTTTTCTTGGTCAATGAACTTGTAGTTTCCAATTATACAACTTTTAAATTGCCATAAAAAAGTGCAAAGGCCTTGGATCATCGACCGTTTTTGATGGACCGCCTCAACCGAACTGAGGCAATTATAAAAAGGTAAATAATTCGTTATCTTTTCCTGCACAACTGCAAGCAAACAATGGCCGTAGAAGTTTAAATAGAGCATTTCTTTACATGTGTATCTTTTAATTTGGAACAAAATATTGGATTAATGTTTATAATTTAGAATATTTAAATGTGATTTATTAACGTCTGTAACATAAATGAGTGTCCTGGGTTAAAAGCTTACCTAAGTAAATTATTCGAAATCTGCATCTGCATCAATACACAGTTCGGTACGTCGAATTAAGGACATAGGTACTCCGTTCAACACTAAACAATAAATTATCAACTAACGTTGTCAATAAAGAAAAATAAAAGAAAAACTTGGTCCAAAATCCAAAACGGAATACAAAAATAACGAACAAGTAAGTTGTGTCTGTACGTAATCAAGAATTTAACGACTTGAACGGTAAAGTCAATAAATTAAATCTTCACTCTAAATACACAGCGACCCGAAATTCAAAAATAACAAAAACAACGAACGGCGGATTGGACGTGTGTACATAACGAGACACCCACAGAAACTAAAATATTGCACAAGGGAGAGTCAGAGTATAGTTTTCTTCAGATCAGATCTACTAAACACTCAGAAAACGTCGACGTCTTTCATCTTATTTACCGCACCGCTAAAGACCGTCGATATTTTAGAGCTATCTACACAAATATTGAGTATCATAGGCAAGGACACGCGTGACGATCTAAACCTACCTCAATATTCCAGCAGTTCTCAAAAGATTTTATTGAAAATTTGCGAAATATATGTTTATTTTTTTTTCTCCAAAACTATGAGCTTTAGACCCCATATTATATAAGGTTTTTGTGTTTGTCTTATCGTTCCCTACCACTAGTATTTTTTAATGACATGAAACTAATTACACCCTGTACATTAATATTGTAATGCATTTTATTTACCAATTATAAATATTATTATATTATATATTATATAACGTAATTACATGTGCGTGCGCTGTAATTTAATTTTAAATTGAATTTTCATCAGATGTTTTTGTTTCATCAATGATGTTTTCTATGTTTTTACAATTATCTGAACAAGAACATAGCTCGCAACATTTAAAGTCTTGAGCTAAGCAAGGGCAGATTCACCACAAGGCGATTTCCAGGTACATGAACAAATTAATTTCTGCAAAAGTTCCATTGTATTTTAAAGTCTTGCTATTTCATATCTCTTATACCAGCAGTATAAACACTTCTTAAAAGTTTTGTTACTGCATTTAATGTTTCTCGTGTGGATAAAAGAACTATATTTGTCAAATCACCTATTTCGGACTTTAAAAGCTTAAATCATCCAGCATACATTTGTCGTAGTTTAAAAAAGGCGCGTTTTCAAAAAAGTAACTAGAGTTATAAAGTGTTGCAAAGTGCATCCAAGTAATTAAAATAGATTTGGAGATCGATTTTCTGTTACCTTACTATTGCATTCCGTTATGCAAAAACGAAATATTTCATACAATTTTTGTTTCAAATACCACGAGCACTAAAAAAGGTGAATTATATAAAAGACATGGTCTTAAAAAAACATAAGTCTTGACGAAAAAATAAGTCTAAAAAATTTTGGTAGGAGCTGAGAAATAAATTTTTAAAGATGGCCACTTTTGGCCATTTATCGACTTTTTGAAAAAAAGTATCAAGAAATAAAAAGTGTTTATTTTGTCCCAATTAACCTAAAGGATGTGTTTGGAAAACGATTTTTTCTTTTACTTTTATGTTGCAACTTCTTTGTTAATAACAAATTACCTGCCATCGGAATCAAAAAAGTTTAATAAGGTTCTTTGTTTACAATACAATAACAAATCAACTCCAGTAGGCTTCAATCTATCGAAACTTCTAGGGCACTAAAGTTGCTTTTCCAAGCGTATTTATTGTTGAGGGTATGCCGCTCACCTATAAAGTGAGCCATCTTTCGTATTTGCTAATTTTGCTCGCGTCACGAAATTTTGGCCTCACTTCCGGTCACGATTTTTTCTGTTTTCTTAAGTCATAGTGTACATTAATAAGATGTACGTCAAAATGTAGGTTTTGGGGTATACGATGAGATTATAGTGGGGTGCCAGAATACATTTACCCGTAACTCTGAGACACCCTAGATTAAGAGTAAAAATGTTTCAGCAATCAGTTATCTACAAACTCATAATAGTACAGGCAATGAAGGCAAAATTTTGCAAAAACCTCGCAAAAACTAATAAAAGGATCATCTCCGGGACTAGGTAATAATCTGTAAAATGAAATGATTCATTCTTTGCACTTCCAAGTTCCGGGAAAATTTTAAAAAAATGGAAACACTTTTTGAATTTCGGTTTTTGCTCCAGCGGCTGAACTAATGAAAATAGAGGAAAAGGTTTTTAACAAAAGTTGTAGCTCATCTCTTTCTCTCCAGAAAAGGTCTTTACATATTTTTGTCTTACTTAAGCTGTTTAGGAGATAAATCCAGTTTTCCACTTATAGTTTTGAGCCGTTCCGAAATGCGCGGAAAATGAGAATTCTCCGGGAGTTTCGTGCGATCGAGCACCTCGATCGATAATTCTTACTATTCAGCGCTGCTAAAAAAAATTAAAATGACAAGTGTAGAGAAAAGTCTCAGCTTTAATGTGGAACTAATCACAAAATTCACAAAAATTTTTATCATAGAGAAAAAGTGTTAGAAGATGGCTTAGCAAACTTTATACAGTTGATTTATTCATATCTTTGAGTTTTATGCTTCCTCTCTATTTCTCCCGTAATAATAGGTGCTTTTTCACTACATGGATTCGATTCCACGCACGTAAATCTATGTTTCGTGAAAATCTCATTGAATAATATTAAGCAACAAATAAGTTGTATATGTTTTACTGTATAATTGTGCATTTTCTGAACGTGTTTGAATAATGTACAGGGTGGGCAACTAAGAATGGAGGTCGGCCATATCTCAGAAACCAAGCATCGCACAAGTTTAGGGAAAAAATTACCTTAAGTAAAGTGGTCATGAAAAATCGCTGGAAAATATTTTCTAGTTTCTAAAATGGCCGCTAGGGGGCGTAACAGCCACAGCAGAATAGAAAATCAGGTTTTTCTCAGTATTTTGCTCAATTAAGTGGTATTGAAAATACATGCATCGTAATCCTAGGACAATTTTGAATCTTTTTAGTTTTCCATTTTTTTTGTATCTTCAAGAATAAAGTGGTGGGGAGATGCCAAAAATACATTTTTTCAAATGTCGATTACTCCGATTAGCCTTAACGGAATTTAACAAACTTGGTCTCATTGGAAAGTGCTTTTCTTGCTCTATCGAGTGCACGTTGTGCTATTTCCATTTGATTATTACTGTCGCCGCTAGAGGCCATTATTTGACATTACAACAAATATCGCGCTTTTTCTTAAAAAATTTAAATGGAATGGTATACTTATTTTTACACGGTGAAATAGACAATTAAAAGCCTCAGATATCAGTGAAAACCGCAACTAGATAACTCTTCTCTAACGGAAGATATTAGCAAACAAAGTTGAAATTATGAATTATTATCAGATCTTGCCGACGGGATTTGCAAAGTAGCTGTTGAAAACAAGTAAGCTGTGAAAATGACACAATGAAGAAACAACATATATCAAACATATCGAGTAGAATATATTACATAATATAAAAATTAGTAATTAATAACAGACAACAATTCTAATAATAATAATAACAATATATTTATCTAGACAGTTATGAAAAGACTAATTTTACTTGACGAATGCAATATTTGCAAATTACGCGAGTCAAGTAAAATTACTGTTTCATATCGTTTTTATCTAATCCTGCTCTAAAATAGAAAAGAAATTGCAATTTATATTGAATTTTATTTTGCGGTTTCAAACATTGTTACACCTACAGTGGTACAAATGAATTTTATGTTTATCGCTGTACCTGAGCATTAGTAGGTATAGGTTGACATTTGTATTAACAAAGTTCAGTTGTTAATCTGCTGAATTTTTTTAAGCAAATTAAGTCAGAAATTGTTGATTTAGATGTGGATATTCCATCTGATATAAAAGAGTAGCAGTAAATTCAATAATACTTACCTGGTAAATCAAAAAGCATATATGAGGAAGTATAATATACGAAATTTGAAAACTGGTGTCAACAAAAGTGAATAAAAAGATGTATGTGAAAAGATTCTCTTAGCGTATTTCGAAACGATGAAAAATTATAAAGCGTCACGATATGAATATTGAGTAGGAATCAATATTAAAGAATTAAATGCCAAAAGAAACATTGACAAAAAATATACCATATTAATACCATTTTTAAAGAGAAGATCTTCAGGTTACCACGCTAAGAAATTTATTATTTTAACAGAAGAAAACTTTAAATGTTTTGTTAAAAATGCAGATGACGGAATGTTTCTATTTGCATTTTATTAATAAAGTGTTTTTTGTGCCTTAATGTCTTTTCTCTAAATGATGGGTTTAATAATAACAGTTTAATTAAAATTCATTACATCACTAGTTATGTAGTGAAACTGACAGTTATGAAAATTGGGACGTTTCGTAACTTCAAAAATACATTTAAAATTTCGTAACGATGTCTTCGATACACGGTACACTTCCTTCGTACGAAAATCATGTGCCAGTCGAATAAAAACTTTTTCACTTGGATGACGTGTTTCAGGATATTGCACTGCATAAACTCTGGCAGCAAGAGTTGCATGTCTCATGCATTCGAACTAAATCGCTAACATGTCAAATGCTTCATTTGTAAGAATCATTATAATTTGAAAAATTAATTCCAAAACGAAAACAAATTCAAATAAAAAACTAAATACTGCACAAAATAACAATAATGACAAGTTAAATATTTTGACATAATATTTTGTTTCTTCATTGTCATTTTCACAGCTTACTTGTTTTCAACAGCTACTTTGCAAATCCCGTCGGCAAGATCTGATAATAATTCATAATTTCAACTTTGTTTGCTAATATCTTCCGTTAGAGAAGAGTTATCTAGTTGCGGTTTTCACTGATATCTGAGGCTTTTAATTGTCTATTTTACCGTGTAAAAATAAGTATACCATTCCATTTAAATTTTTTAAGAAAAAGCGCGATATTTGTTGTCATGTCAAATAACGGCCTCTAGCGGCGACAGTAATAATCAAATGGAAATAGCACAACATGCACTCGATAGACCAAGAAAAGCACTTTCCAATGAGACTAAGTTTGTTAAATTCCGTTAAGGCTAATCGGAGTAATCGACATTTGAAAAAATGTATTTTTGGCATCTCCCCACCACTTTATTCTTGAAGATACAAAAAAAATGGAAAACTAAAAAGATTCAAAATTGTCCTAGGATTACAATGCATGTATTTTCAATACCACTTAATTGAGCAAAATACTGAGAAAAACCTGATTTTCTATTCTGCTGTGGCTGTTACGCCCCCTAGCGGCCATTTTAGAAACTCGAAAATATTTTCCAGCGATTTTTCGTGGCCACTTTACTTAAGGTAATTTTTTTCCTAAATTTGTGCGATGCTTGGTTTCTGAGATATGGCCGACCTCCATTCTTAGTTGCCCACCCTGTACACAAATTCAAAACGTACTGCACGCATTTAAAAAACTCTAAAGTCATTCGAAAGAATATGTTTTATTGTACTTATAATCCAAAAATAAAGAGTGTGACTGATCGCTGAGAAATATACCCTCTAATTTGATCGCAAGGCATATTTTTTCAACAAAAGTAATTGCAATAAAATGTTAATTAGATTAATATGTCATTATATAAGAATATATTAGCAAAATGAATTATCATTCTAAGGACTCCCGGCAAAGATATGAATAAATCTGTGGATCAACTATACAAAGTCTAACACTTTTATTATATTAGACTAGTTGATTACCTTAAAAAACATAGTATACTAACTAATTGTCAACATGGCTTCCGTGAGGGGCTCTCAACTGAGACTGCCACGACGGAACTTACCCAATATATTATCAACAAATTAGATAGTGGGAATCTGGTCCAAGGTGTCTTTTTCGATTTATCCCGCGCGTTTGACACTATAAATCCCCTTTTCCTATCAAGAAAACTTAATTGTATGGGAATTCGCGGGTCCATGAATGATTGGATTATTTCCTATGTCACGCACAGAAAGTTAGCTGTAAAACTTGAAGATCTGTATTCTGACCAATTTAATGTTGAGCTTGGAACTCCCCAGGGGAGTGTTCTGGGGCCGTTGTTGTTTCTTCTGTACATAAACGATCTGTCTTACCATATTAAGGAGAGGAGGTTGTTTATGTACGCTGATGACACTACAATAATATTAGCTGCAAAAACTAGAGAGGAAATAAATATTCTTACAAGTAGAGCACTAAAATCTTTCACTGAGTGGTGTACAAGAAATCACTTAATTATCAATTTAAGCAAAACAGTCTGTATGGAATTTACAAATCCCTACAGAAAACAAGCGGTAAATCTAAATTTTAATGTAAATAACTTTGATATAACATCTAGTACGTCTACAAAATTTCTTGGTACCCCAATTGATAACTTCTTAGGATGGGGTAACCAGACTGACTTCGTCTGTGCCAAAATGAACAGCGCTTATTTTGCCTTAGCTACATTAAAAAAGTCTCTTGATGTAAAATCTCTACTGAATTTTTATTATGCCACGGTGTATTCTTCGATTTCCTATAACATTGTATCGTGGGGACAAGCAACAGACGTTCTACGGGTGTTTATCCTGCAAAAAAGGATAATTCGCCTTATGTTTGGTTTATCGTTTCGTGAATCATGTAGAGATTCATTTAAAAATAATAAAATTTTAACTCTTACGGGGGTGTATATATTCAAATTATTACAGCATATTTATAAAAATTGAGATAACTACTTGAAAAATAGTGACCTTTATTCATATACAACACGCATAAAGGACCACATACATATTGAAAAGTTTACGCATACATTCTACAAGAAATCTTCTGATTATGCGGGATCCAATTTCTTTAACATGCTACCTGAAAAAGTTAGAAAGCTATGCCCATTGCTGAAGTTTAAAAACTCTCTTAAATCCCTACTAATTGAAAACTGCTTCTACAACCTTAGCGAATTTGAATTATATTGTGCTAAAAACAGGTAGGGTTGACTGAATGGTTTATCTTAAACCATTTTAAGGTAAAAAATTCACTTAAATATTGTTCATTTCACCAATGTATTGTAATATCTTGTCTGTTTGTGTATCATTTGTCGTATACTTAATTGCTATACTTACCATATTTTATTAATATATTTATATATGACTTTACATTTATTTGTCTGTGAATGTTCATATACTATTGATGTTTTATTGTGTTATTGTTTATATACTATTTATGTATTAACCGTGGCCTTAGCCCACATTTGACGTACCTAATCCATTTCATTGTAATTGGCAAAAAAGGGTTTAATAAATTATTATTATTATTATTTTCTCTATGATAAAATTTTTTGTGAATTTTGTGATTAGCTCCACATTAAAGCTGAGATTTTTCTCTACATTTCATGTTATTTTCATTTTTTTAGGGGTTCTGAATAGTAAGAATTATCCATCGATGAGTCCGGTCGTACGAAACTCCCAGAGAATTCTCTTTTTTCGCGCATTTCGAAGCGGCTCAAAACCATAAGTGGAAAACTCGATTTGTCTTCTAAACGGCTTAAGTAAGACAAACATTTGTAAAGATCATTTTTGCAGAGAAAGAGGCGAGCTGCAACTTTTGTTGAAAACTGTTTTCTTTATTTTCATTATTTTGGCCGCTAGAGCAAAAAAACCGAAAATCAAAAAGTTTTTCCAAATTTTTTTGATTTTGCCCAAACTTGGGAGTACAAGGAGTGCATCATCTTATTGTCCAGATTATTCCCCACTTAAATCCTGGAGGTGATCCTTTTATTAATTCTTGTTACCCAAAATGGCTAAGTTGCCTGTACTATAGGGCCCACTTTCTTTTACGGTTTTTTGAAAAGGTACGACCGTGCAGGCCAAAAAAGACCGCTTCACAAATAGAATTCGACGAGTTACAGTCAAAAGGAAAATAGTTCTGCTTTTTCTGGCGCATCGTGTAGATTATATTATATCAATAACACACCACCCAGTGTAACCTTGATCAATTTATTCAAGGTCAATGCCTCGCGAAAAGCCCAAAATTCTCCTGTAATTAATTTAGCAGGGTTTTATATAATCCGATCATTAACAGCGAGAAATCCTAAATTAAACTTAATAATAATTTTTAGAGATAATGCTACGGGAGAATTATTCACCCTACGGCATATAAATGATTTCGAGCTTTCAAGAAAAGAAGGGAAGAAGGGTTGAGAAAACGTGGCACTGGTAGCCGAGCAACCCTTATCACTGCGTGCCGCCTGCATAAAATTTATTGCATTAAAAGTATGTGTAGGCTAATATAGCGGATATTCTTGAAAGAGGTGCTTTCTGCGGACGAAAATGTATAATACGAATTTGCATATTTAGGAAAAAGATTGTTTGCGGAATGACGCTTTATTAAATTTTATATTACCAATTCAGTATGAAAGATTTAATAAATCAGATGGTAATATAAAACTAGCTTGAATCATCTCCTGATGACACCAATGCAGCTAGCGAAACGCAAGACGAGTGTAGCATTTCTCAAGTGTTTTCCTGTGGTGGAAACTTCTTCATCGTCATAAGTGATATTGCCAAATTACAGGTCACTGATAGGAAGAGGTAGGAAAAATTCCGTAGAGTTTGATGAACTAGCTTCGGACGGGCTCAGGCGGTCCATTGCATTCAATATGGGGTCACAGAGAGTTTTTGGGTTTCGATAAATCTAAGCTTTGTATGAAAAAAATTTGTTCAAAATTTGTAGAACTTTTTAATAGCAATAAAATATTCTCACTTCGATAACAATACATTTACAAACAAATTATTTGTTGCAAGAAATCCCACAAAAACCATATTTTTTTCAATTGCTTATATCTTTAAAATACGTTTAGGCTATTGATTATGTCATATAGAAAGGAACTTAGACTTTCACGGGTTTTTATTGCAGGAATAGAATCAATGGGTTATAAATGAAGAAAAAACCGTGGAGTGCTATTAAATTAGAGGGCGGAAATTGACGATAGGGGTGAAAAACCACCCCTTTTGATTTTTTCAGTATGTCTCGTAAATAAAGGAAAATTTCGATATATCTCATATGAAACTTTTTGTAGAGAATCAAATTTCCCATCGAAATAGCATTCTGAATATTAAAAACATTGTATCGGAATGCCATCACCGTAATCGATGGCTGCTAATTTTCTATAAAAAGAAAAACTCATTCTATTGCCTTCTGGAGCTGAAATAATTTTCTTTTTTCGATAAATCGGTGCTCGTTTAATTACCAATTTTATGGGGTGAAATTTGCACACCTATTAGTTGAAGACTTGCAGTTTAATATAAGAAATATTTCGCAATCATCGACCGCATATTATTTACTGTAAGCCAAACTGTACTAGGCTCCGTAAAATCATGTTCCGTTCGACGCAGCAGTGTGCGTAGGATGCCAGAGACTTCGACTCAGCGGCTTTACTTATGGATTCTGAATACCCTTATCCTTTCATATTATTTGTCCAATGGACTTAAAAGCTTAATGATTATTACATAAATTATTATCAATCATAACTTAATAATCATTAAGAACTAAATAAATCATATTAATAATTATGTCACACATCCTAATTTTTTATTATTGTTATACAAGAAATATATAAGATTTCTGTACGAGAAATTGTAATACATACACAAATTCATTTACTCTCCTTCTTTTTATAAATGATTGTTCTTCTTTACTACTATCATTTCGGGCGCTTTCTGCAACTTTCCCATCATCGATAGTTTCGTCGTCTGTTTCTATTTCAGCCTATGCGACGTCTGGCTGGTCTATATCATCGTCGATTTCACAAATAATAAACGTTTTCTCTTCGATATTTGAGCAACTATCATTATCACATCGTAAACACATGTTGGAATATTTTAATCCATTTTTTTTGCAACCACAACTATTAGTTTTGTAACCGTTTTCACATCTATACGCTATTATTTTGATGACATCTTCAGGAATTATTGGATCGGAGCTATATATAGGTTGCAAAGTATAACTGATGATCTTCCAGCCCCATTTTTCGGGATCAAGTTCATTTCAAAGCCAGGTCTGCAATTGCGAGTAAGTCAGATAGCAATGTTGAACTGAAGTTGGTGGAAGACTCCCTAACTGAAATTGTAAAAATCTCAGTTTACTCAGTCGACAAATGTATTTTTTTGTCGAGTTAAAAGTTGCAATAAAATCACATCCGATTTTCACAATATGTTTATGCTGAGCTTTTTTGTCGTTAAAAGTATACAACTTACGTAGGGTATTTTTTGTTCGTTGAATATTTCTACAACGATATTTTTACTTTTTTTTAAAAAGCATGACGTTGTGTCATATCCTGTTATTATGTAAAACAATCCAACATATTTGTGCAAAACTGGATACTTGAAACTGTCACAGTTCTATACTTTTTCGTTCTCTTGACCTTTCTCAATTTTATGCAGGGTGATTCGTGAGGAGAGGGTCGTACTTTACCAAAAGATAGAAAACATTGAGGTGATCTTAAATCCCCAAACAGTAATGGCTAAAGCGACCCCGTTTTCGAAATTCAGGGTGTTTTATATTTTTTGGAAGAATATTCTTTTCGCCATATATCTGTAATGCGTAAGCGGAATCCAATGAAGTTTTGTATTTTGATTACAGTAGTCATTCACCATCTAACGCCTGAGATATTAATAAAATATCAGGGCCGGACTCGGAATAAAAATATTTTTAAGTTATTCCTAGAAAATAACACTCTGTATATTGTTTATAAAATATTTTACATTAAAATATTACTTTACAACAAGATATAACATCCCATAAAAAATCTTTTGGCACCATTTCATTGTTTAAATAAAAAAATTAAATTGTTGAGGGTTCAAATTTTTCTTTTCTTTAAATGAGAAATTGAGAGAAAAAAGTTACTCTAGGGATTAACTACATATTATTTTTTTTGTTCCCTATCTGCACTAGCAAAAGGTAGTGCAAATAGGGAGAATAAAAATTCATCACATATACCTGGCGAAATAAAAAAAATGTTTTGTAATGAATATGTAATTAATAAACTTAAGAAAATAATAAATAACAAAAATTAACAATTTAACTAGAACATAAGAAATCAGTCAAACTTACTAAATCCAATTAAATTATTTTGAATCACAGTCTATTTTCAAAGTGACCACCGCCAAATTCAATACATTTTCTTGATCGACTTGTCATTTCATTTACGCTTTTTCTAACAATCTCTAAACTGTTTTTAATTTCATTGCAAAAATGCTCAATTCTTGCAATCAGCTGCTCTCTGATATCTATTTCTTCTTTATATACTTCAGTTTTTAAATAGCCGTATAAAAAATAGTCAAGAGGTGCGAGATCTGGTGATCTCGGAGGCCATGCAACGGGACCACCCCGACCAATCCACCTATTTGGATATTGTTCATTCAGATAGTTTCTACCGAAAAATGCGGCGTAGCCCCATCATGTTGAAACCACATTCCTGTTGTGTTTACATTATTTAATACATTTGGTAGGGTATATTGTAAAAAATCTAAATAATTGTCACCATTTAAGCGACCTTCAAAAATATGAGGACCTATGAGATAATTATTGAATATCCCACACCACACATTTATAGAAAATCGATGTTGGGAATTCTTTCGGATTATTGCACGGGGATTCTCGTGACTCCAAATATGAAAATTTCGAGTATTATTTATACCATCGTGGGTAAATTGAGATTCATCGACAAACAATACTCTTAACATAGTTCGTCTACGGGATAAAACCCAGCGGCAAAAATTTAACCGAAATACTTCATCACCTGTCACCAATCGTTGGACAATTTGGATATGATGAGGATGCATTTATGCATTTGTTCGCCTTTAATAGTTCTCCAAACTCTGGTTCGAGGAATATTTAATTGTTGACCGATTCTTCTTGTGCTGATTTTTGGGCTCTGGTCAACCATATTTAAAATAAAATCCTGTTCTTGCCGAGTCTGCATAACAGGACGGTCTATTTTCATGATTGAGAGAACGGTTCCAGTTTCAGGAAGATGTCTAAACACTCTATAAAATGTTTTATAATCTGGTACACGTTGATTTCCTAATCGGCGTCTGTATTCCCTTTCAGCAGCTTTTGCATTGCCATTGCAATATCCATAGACAAAAACAATATTTGCGCATTCTCTACTCGTGTATGTAAACGGCATGATTTAGAATTATTACAAGACAATATTGTAACCAGTAAAAGCAACAGTGGTGACGTGACACTTTTTAATTACAATATGATTGATTTTTGATGCATACCTACTTGATTATTAAAAAGCCATAACTTTTAAAACAAATGAAATGGCAAGACTAGATGATTGTAACAATTAATTACACTTGAAATGAATTAAATATTGCTGAAACCAGAGTTTGGAGAACTACCTTTTGGTAGTGCAGATAGGAAACAAGAAAAATAATATGTAGTTAATCCCTAGAGTGACTCTTTCTCTCAATTTCTCATTTAAAGAAAAAGAAATTTGAACCCTAAACAATTTAATTTTTTTATTTAAACAATTTATTTTCTAGGAATAACTTAAAATTATTTTTATTCTGGGTCCGGCCCTGATATTTTAATAATATTCCAGTTTTTGGGGTTAAAAATATTTTTCGATTTTTCGGTACTTGTTTCACATATTCGCAATTATTTAACAATGCGCGCACTCAATGCACAGGTTAGTACAACTCTTCAAGAAAATTTTAAGTCCGATAACGTTTCGGTAAGTGGGAACCTGAGTAAATGAAATTCTACAAAACCGTCTTTTTTCGAAAAAATTGATCATTGCAAAAACTAATTTTTAAGCACACTCTTATTGTACTCGCCAAGGACAATCCCTTCAGAGAGTTTCATTAAATTACCTTATTTTAAGATACAAGACATTGAAAGAAATACGCTTTTTAGTGTTTATTTTTAAATAAATAATTTATTTGTAAATTTATTTTTATCGGACAGGACTTATTTTATTGCTATTAAAAACTTCTACAAATTTTGTAAAAAACTTTTTGGTTAAACGCGAAAACTGTTTGACCCCATTTTGAATAACTTCTTCAATGGTCCGCCTGTCCAAAACTAGTTCATCAAATTCCATGGAATTTTTCCAATCTTTTCCATATTTTACCTTGCGGATGACTCAGTTGGCAAGAAACGAGGTATTTTCGACAATTTGACTGGCCTATTGGTCAATAGAAAAGGTATTGAAGTGGTACATCGTTTTAGGAGTTTTGGGTAAAACGATATAAAATACTATATTGTTAAAAGCCTATGAGCAATTATTTCCTCATACTGAAGTGCTAACATAATATCCAGATGCTTTCGTTTAAAGAGACTTAGATAGGAAATCTGGATGTGGAAGTAGTGATTCCTTAGCCAGCGGTGTTCTGCATTATTTTCAATAACTCTATCGATATTGTTTTATAAACAGTGTAGATACTTATTTTTTCAATTTTAACTGTTAGCTGCAATCGAAAGCAAACAACGCTGTCGAGAGAGCTCGTGTAACGAGTGACAAACCCGCAAACCCGTTTCTGAGGTCACTTAGTGTTCTCAAGAGTCGTCAATTTGTCTCAAGAGCCGACCGTTGTAAGTAGCGATCGTCTCACCAATTATTTTGTGCCATGACAACAAACCCTATATACCAAACTCTACTAATATCGTATTACACCAGAAGTATTGCGATTAAGTCACCTTGTAACCTCTTGAAAGCCGCTTCGGTTCTCTCCTGAGAGCTTTTACTCTTTCCTGTTTAAAGTCGAGCAATTGATGTTAATTTCTATGAAGTTGCAGAAAGAATCCTTCCATTACGTGTGTACTTAACACACACCCACTGAAGTTTAGTTTATCGTAAGTTTAAATTGAGTTTCATCTGTTCGTATGAACTTGTCTTGTTTATTTTCAAGTTTCGCTAAAAGCGTTGTAGCCTAGGCAAAAGCCAGCTTTAGAAAAAACTTCCAACCGGGGTCTTTCAGCAGAAATATGTATCTCCCAGTATGAATAACTGTTGTACCTAAAATCCAACAGTCGAAAATTAGTGCGTCTATGTTTAATTAATAAATGAAGTAGCGGAAACAAGTTCTTGGCTTGTATCTTTAGGTTTCACGAAAATACGTCCGTGGAAGAAGTGGTAGGTATTAAAAATATCCAGACAATAAGCCTAACCGTATTAAAATCGGTTAATCAGTTTTTTAGCAAAGTGCTTGGTTAATTAATTTTGTCCACGACTATTAAATAATGTACTCATATAGTACAGGCAAATTAACAATTTAGGGTAACAAAAATGAATAAAAGTATCATCTCTGGGATTTAAGTAGGTAATAACCTGGAGAATTAGATGATGCACTCTTTGCACTTCCAAGTTCCGGGAAAAGTAAAAAAATTTTGGAAAAACTTTTTGATTTTCGGTTTTCTTGCTCTTGCGGCCAAAATAATGAAAATAGAGAAAGAAGTCCCCAACAAGAGTTGTAGCTCGTCTTTTTCTCTATATAAAAGGTCTTTACAAATTTTTGCCTTACTTGCCGTTTAGAAGATAAATCGAGTTTTCCGCTTATAGTTTTAAGCCGCTTGGAAATGCGCGAAAAATGAGAATTCTCCAGGAGTTTCGTACGACCGGGCTTATCGATCGATAATTCTTACTATTCAGAGCCCCTAAAAAAAATGAAAATAACATGAAATGTAGAGAAAAGTGTCAGTTTTAATGTGGAACTAATCACAAAATTCATAAAAAAAATTATCAAGGAGAGAAAGTGTCAGAAGATGGCTTAGTGTACAGTTGATCCACAGATTTATTCATGTCTTTGCCGGGAGTCGTTAGAATGATAATTCATTTTGCTCATATATTCTTATATAATGACATATTAATCTAATTAACATTTTATTGCAATTACTTTTGTTGGAAAAATATGCCTTGCGATCAAAGTAAAGGGTATATTTCTCATTGATCAATCACCTCCAAATTTTGGGGTTCAATTCGCGATATCTTAAGTAATAATAACAGCACAGTTTTAATTTTCGGTTTATAAGTAAAACGGAACTTATTCCTTCAAATGACTTTACGAGTTTTTTAAAAGCGCGCAGCACTTTTTGAATTTGTCTACATTAATCATACACGTTCAGAAAATGCGCAATTATACACTAAAACATATACAACTTATTTGTTTCTTAATAATTTTCAATAAAATTTTCACGAAATATAGATTAAAGTGCGTGGAATCGAATCCATGCAGTGAAAAAGCTGTTACGGGAGAAATAGGCAGGATGCATAAAACTCAAAGATGTGAATAAATCAACTGTATAAAGTTTACTAAGCCAGCTTTTAACACTTTTTCTCTATGATAAAAATTTGTATGAATTTTGTGATTAGTTCCACATTAAAGCTGAGACTTTTCTCTACATTTTAGTTGCTTTCATTTTTTTAGCGGCTCTGAATAGTAATAATAATCAATCGATATGTCCGGTCGTACGAAACTCCCAGAGAATTCTCGTTTTCCGCGCATTTCGGAGCGGCTCAAAACTATAAGTGGAAAACTGGATTTATCTCCTAAACGGCTTAAGTAAAGCAAAAATTGGTAAAGACATATTTTGTAGAGAAAGAGACGAGCTACAAATTTAGTTGAAAACTTTTTCTGTATTTTCATTATTTTAGCCGTTAGAGCAAGAAACCGAAAATCAAAAAGTTTTTCCAAATTTTTTTGAATTTTCCCATATCTTAGAAGTGCCAAGAATGCATAATTCCATTCTACAGGTTATTAACTACTTAAATCCCAGAGATAATTCTTTTATTAATTTTTGCGAGGTTTTTACAACATTTTGCCTTCATTGCCTGTACTAGTATGTGTTTCCTCGAGGATAATGCTATCCATTATTCCCTGCAGTGAATGATGATTTCATTATTCACTGATTGCAGTGAATAATGAGGACAGTCATTTGTTTATAAGAAATGACATTAGTGACTTTTTACTAAAAATTTTAAATTGAAAATTGCAGCAACCAAAAGACAAGTAAGTGTTGTCTTTCTAAGTTTTTTAGGAAGCACTCATATGACATATGCCAAAAAAGTACTTTAATGAACAGTCGAAAATTACATTAGTAAAAATTTTTCAAAGCATGTATTAACAACACGCGACAATCCCCAACATTTTTTTAAGACCATTTACCTACGTGCCCGCAAACCGTATTATATTATTAGTAAGCCATGACAATGTTGTTAAAGCGTAATTCTGTAATTGATTTGAAACGTCAAAATTTGTACGATTTCAACTCCAGTGTTATCTAGAACAATTTTACATATTATTCACTCAAAAAGAGTAATATAACTACATAAATGGATACTGACAGTAAAAACGAGATTTCTTTGACACTGTCAGAGATAAAGGAAACTGCAGAAATCGCCTCAGTAAACTTGTTTCTCGAAAAATCGAGCATTATCAAAACAATACTTTACAATGTCTAACTGCCCAAATTGAAGCAATTGACTAAAAACCTTAGTTTTGATTTAGTATATAAGAAATAAAATACTCGTTACTAATTTTTTAACCTTCCAAATTTCTGTCGCAATATTCTCTGAAAATTTGCGCTGAATCGGTCAAGCAGTTTTTGAGTTATAATCAAACATACAACCAAACACATATATTGAATTTTCTGTATTAGTAAGATTAGTAAGATAATGGATTTTTTAAACTGATATACAAAAAATCAATACTTCTTTTTTTATCAATCCAAAAAAGCTTAGAATTTTATGATCATATTATAGTTTAATAAATTATGTAATAAAAACATCGAAAAATTTTCAAAAATGGCCAATTTCTGAAAATTGGACCACGTTTGGGTAAAACGAATAACATATGCGTAATCAACGACCCAAAAACATAATGTACAACCATTAAAAAACCAGAGATCTTACATACAGAAAGCTCCATCCTTGCCATTTCACTGTAAATATTCAATTTCTCAGAAGATGAGTCAAAAATTAAAAAATCAAGGTTTTTAGCCAATTTGCCCCAATTTGGGCAGTTAGGCGTTGTAAAGCATTGTTTTGAGGATACTTTAAAAAAAATAGTCGTTTCAAGCGGAACTCAGGAGTAGATTGAATTTTGTCCACAAAAATTCATTTTTGAATCACTGTGTGTCCTAGCGTAACATGGTTGGGCTTATTTTCTTCCTAGTAGAGAGTCTAGAGTCCGCTACGATGCATTTTAAAGGAGGAGGGGGTCAACTAAAGGGTATACAAAAACGAAAAACAGATTCTTATGTAAAGTTCTTTGCTGGATTCGAATTTCGAGATCGCCAGTTAATTCGGAATTGCGAAATTGGAGAAAGAACATATTTTTGACAAAACCCGGAATAGCTTGAAAATGTGTATTTTCTTATTTCTCACTCAGTATCTCGAACCTTGTGAGAGATATTCATCTCAAATTGTATAAACATATTCCTCTGATATTGTTCTTGACTGATGTATGAAGCAAAATTGTTTTACCGTGATACGTTTTTTATAAAAAATATATAAACTATTACATGTTATGCAAAAATACGAAAATGCATTGCACAATACAGTAAGCGAGAAACTTTTTTATTATTAAAGACAGAAATACAGTAAAACGACAAAAAGTGAAGTTAAAATGTCAATGAAGTTTTTGGAAACTATATTTCTTTTTGTTGCTGTTCGCTTTAGTCGAAATAAATTGTTAAAATTCGGCGCGCCCGCAGCTCCTTGTTTCATTTCATTTAATAATTATGAAACACATATTAAAAACAAGCTAACCGTTACTCTTCGCCGATTTACTGCACTATTTATTGTTGCACATTCTATAGGATACTCTTCGCAGTAAAAAAATATTAGTTTTAGATATTTTCAGTTTAATTACAAATCATAAAAAGAAATATGTAAAATTTTTCATTTTTTTTATTTAAAAAAATTGATAACTTTTTTATTTATTGGTTTATTTTGTTCAAAAACAATGGGTTTCTTCTTCTAGCTAACACTAACTTACTCTCCAAATTTCAATACAATCGGACTGTTCGTTCTTAAGTTATCCTACTTACAAGAAACGTGACGGACAGACAGACAGACGGACGGACGGACGGACGGATAGACAGGCAGACAGACAGACAGACGGACGGACGGACAGACAGACAGACGGACAGGCAGACGGACGGACAGACGGACGGACGGACATTTTGAAAGTTGTTCAGAATTCGATCACCAACACAGTGATATGAAGTTTTTCTCTACGAGCAATATTATCAATTTTAGAAATGTGCCGATCGAATGCAATATATTCTTCGTTCTGTATTTGCGAAGAGTATAATAATAAGTTCAAATATTTCATTTAGATTCGATATATTTGTACACAATCACAAGAATTAAAGAATTATAAGAATGCATACGCGATTTTTTTAAAGTAACAAAACTCAAAGGAAAATGTTTCAATTTTGTATCAGAAGTAAAAAATCATAGTGCCTAGCAGTAATAATAATATGAACTAGTACTTACATAAAAAATTTATTTCTGAGAGAAAAGTGAAAGCAAAAATATAACAATATCTATTAAAAAATTTACCGAAAGCTTATACAACATTCTGACAAATTCATAAGTGGATATAAAGTCACTGAACATTTTTAATAAAAATTGAAACTCCTTATTTACCTGTTTTGTGTATTAAGCTACTTACTGTTATTGCTAATATAATAATGTCTTCTATAAAAATAATATTAATTTGAAAATGAATGCAAATATTTCTTCGCGGCTATGTACGCTTTTCTATTGTCGATGAAAAAATCGCAAAAAATATTCGATTCCACACTTATATGTACTTTTAAAAGGTTATAATGTTCTTGCATACAATGATTTCCTTCGCACATGCAACTAATTACCCATCGCACTTTTTGATGCACGGCAACGACAATGATTGTTGCAGTTATGTTTTACATTTACAAAATGAATGTAAATTGAAAGGAAGGTTTTGATTATTTGGTAATCATTATTGGAACCATACTCTTTGTCTAATTTACACTGAACAATGAAAAATATTAGGCAGATGTTGATGAATCTCATGGGATTTTTATAAATTACAATCTGGACAAAATCTCTTTCGTGGTATAAGTAGTCATTTTTTGTTGAAGGAAGGAATAATTTGAGTAACAATTCTAACAATTGAGGTTTTTTCTTATACACAACGGATATTAAATGACTCCAAAGAAAATAGTCTAGGGGACTTAAATCTGGCGATCGCAGGGGCAATTTAATATGTTTTCGACCTACCTATATCTACGGAAATATTACATTTATATATTGGCGCACGTCAACTCCATAATGAGGTGGAGCTTCATCTTGCTAATACCAAACTTCATCTGAGAATCGTTCAGGATTTGTCTGGTTTGGATATAAACGATTTAATGCTGGAACAATTTGTTCTCGCGAAAGTTTTCTCTAAGAAAGAATAATCCGATGATGCGTCCCCTGATTATCCCTGCCCATACATTAAATTTTTGAGAGTATTGGGTGCGACTTTCTTCCATGCAATGAGGATTCTGATCAGCCCAATAACGACACTTGTGTCAATTTACAAATCCTTTCAGGCAAAATGTTGCTTCATCGGAAAAGATTATAATATTGAAAAAACTGCCATTAATCTCAATATTATCCATCATATGCTGACAAAACTGCATCCTTCTATCAACATCATCTTCATTTAATTCTTGTACTAAATGTTCTTTATACGGATGACAATATGGACAATATTCTTCTTACCGACCTTTGGCTGATCTGATATAAGTCTGGTTTTGGTGGTTGAAATTTTTTATTCTTCTTGCAGGTTAAGAACAACATCAAGTGAAATATCTTCATCTGTAGCCAATTTACTTCAACTGGATTTTGGCCGACTTTTAACTCTTCCCATTTCATGAAACTTTTGCACAACTTTTGAAACTGGTTGTAGAGTGGCTATTGGCTGTCGAGGGGGTGTGCGGGTATCTGGCACGTGTCCCAAGGGTTGTCCCCATGATTGGCATGTTCGAACACGGGGGACCAATAAGTTAGATTCCGTGAGACATTATCAATATGTGTTTGATCCAATTTAGGGGTGGTTTCTTACCATTTCCGTGGGTGAGTCACTCCAGCGAGAAATTCTTTCACTACCACAGTATTCATCCCACCGAAAACGGGGGGAAAACCAGTTTGGTTGCATCAGATAATAGTCGGGCCTTCAGTTTTTCTTTCGACTCACACAGTCCACTAATTGGCTACAACTGCCGGTAATACGAATGATTTGAGTTCTACATGGCTACGAAAAACGAAGCCTTGACAATTAAAATGTAAGCAGCCATCTCATTATTTTGTTGTTTTATTTGATATTTAAAAAACCGCAAGTCGTACATCCACCAAACCCTATACCATTGTAATTGATGTAAACGTGTCTATTTGAAAATGCAAAAATAAACATTGTTTCAGAAATCAGGTGTTTTCACACATTTGCCGATCCCTGTATGCATTCAGATTTACTGAAATAGAAAAAACTGTCAAGATACTATTGATACCTACATCATTTTAATCCTTACAGTTTCCATTTTTTGTTAGCTTTCTTTTTATACTCATAGTGGAATTCCCACAACGAAGCATGAATAATAAAAAAACCTTGTAACGTGTTACATGGTAATATACTTTCAATGCCTTCTTGCGATCGATTTGATTGAGTGACAATTCGGACTGTGAAACCTATCCTATTAAATAAGATGAACGATGGAAGGAACCACTGAACAGAGTCATTACTAGAATTATTTCTCCGGTACAACTGACTGACTTGCTTCCAGATTTCCTGAACAAGCATAATTACCAAGTGTCAAATAAAATTGTGGATAATCCTTCACTTGAAATAGAGCTTTATGTTAGATTTGTCATCAAGTCGTTACGTTTATGACAAGGTGATGGTGTAGTTCACCTGACGTTGGCGTAGGTGATAAATCATGGTCGCCTTGGAGCATCTGCTTCTTATTTGTCGGATAAAATTTTATATTCAGGTTCTAGAAACGATACTAAGCCGAGAACTAATAGTGATTGTGGAAACATCTTTGTGTTTTTAAGAATATGTAACAAGAGCAGTGTTTTTACGATTGATATCTTATTCAATTATCTTTAATTAAAGTCCTGTCGAAATTAATCAATGGTCTATAGAAATTAGACCAAGATATAACGAATAGTTTGTAAAAAACGTATGTTTATGAAAATTTAACTAGTTTATAAAATATCTAAAAATTTAATGAAATTTGTACTGTACCTCACAGATTTATGTCTTTACTTTCAAACATGTAATAAAAGTCCACTTAAATATTTATGATTTCATAGCAGTGATGATTTGGGAAAGAGAATTTCCCTATTTCAATTCCTGCGGAGTGAAAATATACTGGGTGATGGAGCATCTCTATGGGCGATTCACAAGATAATTGAGTATATTGAACATGAGAAAGAAAATTGTTGTGGAATGCTAGGAGAAAATGATGATTTTCGTCAAGTTATTAATTTGTTTAAGCGCTGGCTAAAAATTTAATGTACCTTCGCTTAAAGACATATATTCGACTTGGTTAAACAGCCAGTTGCGAATCTAATGTAAGTTTTGGTGATAGTAGACAAAGAACGAAAAGAAAAATAGTGCAACCACTACTGGAACATTTTTCAGAACAGTTAAGCTTAGCAACTCAAGCCGCATATCATGCAAGTGGAAAATGTGTTGTTGCTTGCGTAATAAAAAAAAGTTAAAACAGCTGTCCTCGTACAGTACAGCCGATGAAAATCCACTTATGAGTAATATTCCACATTTCTCTTTGATACATGGTTCAGCCTGGTCTGCCAAGGAAATTGTTTGTGATGATAGTGATAGCGACTAATTTTTTTGCTTGCTTACTTTTATTTTTATTAGCACTAATATATATGTTTGTATATAGAGCAATTAATTCTAAATACAAGTTAAGTTACAACTTAAATGCATCTGCGATGAGGAATTTCGTATTAAATTGCAGTTAAGGAAAATATGTTTGAGAAAGAAAATTGCAGAGTTCGCTACAAAGAAACCTTCCAACTCATTGTAAATGAAAATAATTAATACGTACATATTTCCACCATCTACCTCCAAATTACCAACGATTACAACAAAATAAATTTAAAAAAAAATTAAAATAAAATAATAAATAAAAACTTAAAAAAACTGACACTGCGCGGCTGGGAATAATTTTCAAATAAAATTATATAAAAAAGATGTTTAGGGAAAAGCATTTATTTAAAAAAAAAGTACTAAACAGTAAATTTTGTTTTTTTTTATTCTCGCATCTGGAAACCAAAAGCTTTGGAGGGGGTCATATAATGCTATTGAATAGTTGATCAGTTGACCGCCCCCAAAGCTTCTTATTTCCAGATGCATGAATTTTTAAAAATTATTTTTTACTGTTTAGCACTTTTTACTTCCCTCGCATACCGAAGGGAAGTATTGTATTCGAGAAAAAATCACCCTCCGAGATTTTTTCGGATTCTGACGTTTCAGAACACGTAGATTACGAAAATATAGGTTTTTCAATTCCGTCAGTCTGTCTGTCTGTCTGTTGGTGCATTTACTAAAAAACTGCTTGACGGAGAGCAGTCAAATCTGGTAGGAAGTTGACGCTACTGTCAGCGAAGAAATGGTAGAAATTTCACTGAAAAATATACAGGGTGGACCGTCTAAGCGGAATAAATAGTGAAAAAAATTTTTTTTTGCTCAAATTTAAAATTTCCACGTTTCATGACGCGCTAAACCTATTTCAGAAAAAATAATTTTTTGAACATTTTTTCAAACATTTTTGAAAATTTTTTTACCAAGATCAAAAAATTTTTTTTTTCTCAAATTTAAAATTTCTACGTTTCATGACACGCTTAACCTATTTCAGAGAAAAAAAAATTGAAAATTATTTTCACCAATATTTTGAAAAATGTTTTGCTACAAAAATGAAATAATTTTTTTTCTTTCTTCAAATTTAAAATTTCCACGTTTCATGGCATTCTAAGCCTGATTCAGAAAAAAAAAATTTGAAATTTTTTTTTACCATTTTTGAAAATTTGTTTACCACTAAAATAGATGGATTTTTTTTTAATTTCTTTAAATTTAAAATTTCCGGGTTTCATGATATTCCAAACCAATTTCGGAAAAAAAAATTGCAACATTTTGTTACCAGTTTGGAAAAAAAATTAACACTAGAATGTTCAAATTTAAAAGTTTCACGTTTCATGACATTCTAAACCTAGGTATTTCAGAAAAAAAATTTTTGAACATTTTTTTCACCAACATTTTTCAAAAAGTTTTCACCACTAAAATAGATCGATTTTTTTTTAATTTCCTCAAATTTAAAATTTTCACGTTTCATAGCATTCTAAACCTATTTTAAAAAACATGTAATTTTTAATTTTTAAACTTTTTTAGCACTACTGTAGAATAGAAGGAAACTTTTCTTTTTGCTCAAATTTAAAATTTCTGCGTTTGACGTTTTAAACCTATTTCAGAAAAAAAAAATTTTGAAAACTGTTTTACCAACATCTTTTAAAAAATTTAAAAAAAAATGAAATTATTTAACCACCACTATACTTCCACTCCATTACGTGAATGTTGGATTGAAAATGTGACAGATGGCAATAATATCTGGCATATGCACCTATTATACTTTTATTGACAAATGTACAGGGTGGTCATCCCAAGAAATAATTCAGTCATGGTGGACATTTGTAAAGGTATTTGCGCAAGCCTGCCATATGTGGCACTTGCTATTTAGAATTGAACTTTTGCTGTTGGATGAGCAATCTGTATATTTTTTCGACCAAAACTTATCAAGTTTTCTTTGTAATAATAGCAATAACTATATTCCGATTATTATTCTCAATGTCATTTCATAATTATTAATTTTTAGAGTGACTGCCATGCACAAATAACGAGGGAAGTTCTGTGTAAATACCTTTACCGATTTTTTTTTTAAATAAAAGTGATTCTTAAAAATATTTTTTTATACAATTTTATTTTTCACTTTTTAGTCTTTACTTATTTTAAAGACAAACAGAGAGACCAAACCCTATCATTTAATACCCATGTCAAGGGAGTTGTGAAGAAAAAGGTAATCCGTCATCTTAGGGCATCCGCCATATTGGAGTTTGAAGGACGTTACATAATTTTTCATATTTTACTCGTCAAATCCTTCCATTTTATACCCTATCAAGGGGGCTGTGAAGAAAAAGATAATCCGCCATCTTAGGGCGTCCTCCATATTGGATTTAGAACGAGGTTAATAGTTTATCGTATTTTACCTGTCAAACCCTTTCATTTGAAATCCATATCAAGGGGGCTGTGACGAGAAAGATACTCCGCCATCTTTGGACGTCCGCCATATGGAATTTAGAATGACGTCACATAGTTTAACTTATTTTACTCGTCAAACCCTTTCATTTGAAATCCATATCAAGGGAGTTGTGACGAAAAAAATACTCCGCCATCTTGGGACGTCCGCCATATGGAATTTAGAATGACGTCACATAGTTTAACGTATTTTACTTGTCAAACCCTTTCATCTGATACCCATATTAAGGGGGTTGTGAAGAAAAACATACTTTTTGAAGTCTGAAAGAGCATAGATGTTCTTTGTATCTTGCTTCAAAGGACCGACCAGCTTGACCTACATAGAAAGCATTACAGTCCGAACATGACAATTTATAAACTCCTGGGAATTTTTCTAGTTTATCTCTTGCATTATATAATAGATGTGACACTGTTGCTTGTGGTTTAAAGGCAACCTTAAGATTATGATGTGACAACATGCCTGCAATTTCCTGTGAAATGTTACCGTGTCAAAGATACAAATTTACTCTCACGTTCTTTAAAAGGGGGATAAATGCTGTTACAGGCTAATTTGTACTGCTTTTTATTAATTAATTTTTGTACTGTTTTTTCTTGGAACCCGTTGTTAACTGCTATTAATTTTATGACTTTTAGTTCTTTTTCTAAGGTCTTGTGAGAGAGGTAACGACAAAGCCCTATGTATCATTGAATTGTAAGCTGCTAATTTATGTGCATTGGGACTGAATGAGGAATTTGGAATAGTGGTATCTGTAAATGTGGGTTTCCGAAAAAGTTCAAGATTTATTTTATTTTTGTTGTGTATTAACGTTAGGTCCAAAAAGTTTATTTTGCTATCTTTCTCTGCCTCGACTGTGAATTTGATATTGGGATGGATACGGTTAATAAAATTTAGGAATGTATTTAATTGCCTTTGTGAACCTGTGAAGCAGGCTATTATATCATCCACATATTTGTACCAAAATTTTATATGATTTATGCCTAGCTGTGATTTCAATATTTTATCTTCTATATGTGACAAAGATATCTCCTAAAAGAGGACTCAAAGGGGAGGCCGTTGCCAAACCTGCATCTTAACTAAAATATCTGTTATCATATTGGCAATAATTTTGACTGAGACATAGATCTAAGGCTAACATTAATTCTTTTTCGGAATAATGTTAACGTAAGATTTATCTAAAATATCTAATATAAGTGGTTTACATTCTTCGGCAGGAATATTTGAGAACATGTTTGAAAAATCGAAAAATACCAATACTCCGTTTTCTGGAATATCGCAATCTGATAATGTTTTAGAAAGTTGAATTGAATTTTTTATGTTATATTTAAGTTGAAAATTTGTTGTTTTTAAAAATCGTGTTTACTTTATTTCCTAACTTGTAAGTGGGACTATTGACATATGATACGACGGGTCTTACAGGAGTATTATCTTTATTGTTTTTAATTAGCCCACACAGTCTCTTAGTGCACGAGGGTTTATACAGATTAATTTATATTTTTCGGAGCTGTTAAATAAACTATTGTTTTCAGATAAAATTGTTTGGTTTTTGTTTGAAAGTTAGCGGTAGGGTCTTTTTTGATTTTTGTTACTTCAGACCGAATAAAAACTTGTATTTTGTCATCAGAATCTTTTTTAGGGATAACCACAGTTGCATTTGATTTATCTGCCTTTGTTGGGATTAAATCAATACCTTTAAGTTTGTTCCTAATCGATGTAACTGTTGAAGCGTCTAAATGATTTGGTCTTGTATTTTTATGTTTATTTAATTTATTGAATATTTTTGTCTTTAATACATGTGCGTTATCGACACCTGGTAAAGAGTGTTCTGTTTCTACTAGAGGGGTTTCTATGGATGAATTTTTGGTAATCTGTGGTGAATATTTGGGGCCCATTTTAAAAAAATTGAAAAAGATTTCTTTTTTTTATACACTTATTTAACATCGGCCTATTTCCGTTACTAAGGCCAGTCACTGACGCCAGGAGACGAGCTACCTTTAAACTGTTCTTTATCGAAGAGTATCTAGGGATATTTTACTTGCCTAACATTTAATAGACAAGGGACCGACTGTTTTACATCCCCTCCGAAGGATGGTATATCCGCTATGTAAACCTCGCCCAAAGTTACGTAGCTTCTGCGTATGCGCAGATATACAATTCGTTAGACGGTGAGGCGAGAACCCTGCCTTTTTCCTGCAGAAAGTCACTTATCCAAGTATTTACTGCGCCCTACGTTGCTTCATTTTCGTATATGTAGGCGTCTTTACGCTCGCTCGAAAATTTCTTTTTCAGTCTTATCTATTATGTCCAAGGTTTCCTTTTTAGAATTCCTGCCTTGAGGGAGCCAAATAATCTAAAATTATCTAGTATTCGTTTTATAGTGTATGGTGATGGTTTCTGTTCTTGTGTTGCCGGTGAGACACCATGTATTTATAGTTGACCTGAAAAAGACTATACAGGGTGATTCAGAACTTATCCGGAAGAATTTAAGGAGATATGCACCCTTAAAATTAGGGCCGATACCACGAAAAAAAATTGAATAAAATCCTAACAGATCTGCCGTAAAAATACTGACGTTATGATATTATTAAACGCTACTTAACTGGACGACTGGATGAAATACTGACCTAACCCTGTACGCGAAAACCTCCTGAATCCTAGACTAATACGTATTAAACAAGTAGCAACTAGTTTAGGTCTTGAGTTTGTGATTTAATTACGTTGATAGTGGGTGTTTTTGTATTTTAGTGCTGTAAGTGAGTTTCTTTCAAAATGCCATATGTGTATAGTAACGCGGAGTATATGGACATGAGGCAAAATTGGATACGACGTTGTCAAAAGTGCATATAGGTCGGCGGACAAAATTTCGAACAGTTATTGTAACATCAGCTATGTACAAAATTTGTAATCACTAAAGTAAATAAAAAATTGAAAGTAAACTTCTAACTTCAATGATCAATTACGTTAGGTCAGATTCTTGTCGTTATCGATTTCTTTTATGTGAAGTTTTCGCATATCCCAACTATTCATTCAATCAATCAGCTGTTTTCCAATTTTTATTGCAGTCAACCAGAATAACAGTAGCGTAGAAGTGAAATTTTAAAAATTTTTAAAAGTGCTTCATTTTCATTTTTTCTTTGCGCTATTATATTTATCTAGACCCGTTGTATATCTCCTTAAATTTTTCCGGATAAGTTCTGAATCACCCTGTATATGTATCCAAAAACTAAATATATCTATAAAATAAGTAAAGTGAATAACAAAATAATTAGAGACACAATTAACTAATAAAACATATTTTTATATGTACATTTCTAGAATTATACGTGTATCAATGTTGCCTTGCACCGAGGTGTAATTACGATTCATCATGTACAAAGGAGAGAAATGCAATAATAAATCACTAAATTAGCTTTTCGATAAAAAGTTTCATAGCCTTTGGGTATATGGAAATTGAATTTACTCAATAACTCAGTTGCATTATAGACAAAATTAAACTCGTGAAACAGAATAATTACACAATGTATGCGACGGTGAACAAATAAGGATTTATAGTTGTATATTTCAAGTAATGAATCATGCGGATAGCCAATAGGAGAGTACCTACGTTTTATCTGACAAAATATTTAAAAATCTCCGTTGGATTCTTTAATATCTCGATACATTTTCAGTGGTTTGGATACCAAGTGATAGAATTTTATTCAAGTCGGAATATGACAATTTAGTTGTAGATGGAGTACAAAATTTACGGCAACTGTGCATATTAAATACTGAACTTCTATCGACAGCTAAAATTACTTTATGAATTTATTAAATAAAAGACAATTTTGAATAAAAAATATTCCTCCATATCCACGATTTATTCTGGTCTATTGAGCAATACATCGTCAATCATAATAATAATATATGAAAGAATTATAATATTTTACAAATTTTATAAATATTGTGACGTGCTTCCGCCCCCTAGAAAACCACCCTTTAATATCCGTGGGATCAAAAGTTATAACAAGAGATAAACACTAATACTATTTATTGAATAATTTACTCAAAACTTCACAATACTTTTAATAACTAAAATTCACGTTTACTGACTAAAACAAGCTTTAACACTGTTTATTTCTTGATATTTCCACTATACTGTTCACTTTGTATCACTTCGGATTGATCTAACCTAAATTCATTGAGAACTTCCTTCCTGCGTATTTCCATCGGCTTATACACTCTACAAATTGCCTCTAGAACTATCCAGCAACGACCAAAACCTTCTCCACGGCAATCTAGAATAATGTAGAAATCTCGATCCATCTAGAAGTTTCCAGAAAACGTACTACCAGTGTGTCAAAAATGGCGTACACTACAGGTTTTGCTGAATCCAGTTACAGTGACCAGTGAAAGAAAAACTATGTGTAAAAATATTAATGAAATCTTTGCATTCTTTCGATAACCTGCTAGGAAATTAAAATCCTTAAATAAATTTGTCTAATTTCTTTTTTGAAAATTCTCATTCTAACACTAGCATCCACACAGTCCCCTACGGCCATGCAGATTAAACTAGTATCTACATAACCCCTACGGTCATGAAGATTCAGTTAAAAGTGAGAACAAAGGCCTAAAATAAATTTATGTATCTATCTTGTCTTAAGAAATTTTTGTTCAAATGGATTACATTTTCATGAAATATATCATTCTGTTTCTTGGAAATGTTTATCTTTTGAAACGTTTTTCGTCCTTATTCTGGAGCTCATCAGAAAGACATAAAGACACTCATAAATATGTTTCATGCAAATCCATTCAGTGTTAAATGGTTATTATTGAGCCATTCCGATACTTTTTGTAGTGTGTGTCTTAAATTTTCCAGTGTGTCTTCCCAATTATCACCTTCACATATCAGAACAGTATCATCCACATAGGATAATACTTGTCTTTTTATGTCGATGTTGCATAAATCGTTAATATATTTTAGGAACAAAATGGGGCCTAGTACGGTGCCTTGGGGAATGCCGATGCGTACTATTTTGTTGTCACTCAAATAAACTTCACTTGAATGTTAATAAATGTAAAGCTTTATCATTTACTAGCACAGGTCAACAAAAAAATATTCCATTTCAAAGACTAAACTTAGCATGCATTATATATTTTGATGTGCTGAAACCAAATTATCAATTTAGAAAATTTTCTCCCGACTAGATTTCGAGTAAATCCCGGTTTTCATTGCCAAATTATTTTGATTTAGTTACACGACTCCCTATTACTGGAATTATTTAAGGATGTAATGGTTTTCAGAAGGTATGTAAACCCTACCCAAGACAGAGTCGAACTTAATATGGTCAATGTATCATCGAATATCGAATTCGTTAATGTTCCACAAATATATAAGGTGAAACATATTCTTTATAGGATTTTGCAAACAGCGGAAAAAAATCGGTAGATGTATTTACACCGAACTTCCCTCGTTATTTGTGCATGGCGGTCACTCTAAAAAATTATTAAATACGAAATGACATTGAGAATAATAATCGAAATATAGTTATTGTAATTATTACAAAGAAATCTTGATAACGTTTGGTCACAAAAATAATGCTCATCCAACAGCAAAAGTACAATACTAAATAACAGGTCTACCATGAATTATTTCTTGGGATGAAGACCCTGTATATTTTCCAATAAAAGTATAATAGCATGTGTCAAATATTGTTGCCATTAGACACATTTTCAGTTCCACATTCACGCAGTGAAGTGGAAGTATAGTGGTGGTTAAAAATTTCATTTTTTTTTTTAATTTTCAAAACTGTTGGTTAAAAATTTTCAGTCTTTTTTCTTCTGCAATATGTTCAGAATGTCATGAAACAAGGAAATTTTAAATTTGAGCAATGAAAAAAATTTTCCATCTGTTTTGGTGGTAAAAAAATTTTGGAAAATGTGTGAAAAATTTTTTTTTTCAGAAATAGGTTTAGAATGTCATGAAACGTGAAAATTTTAAATTTCAGCGAAAACGAATTTTTCCGTCTATTCTAATGGTAAGTACTTAATTTTTTTTCCAAAATGGTAAAAAATTGATTCAAATTTTTTTTCCGAAATAGGTTTGGAATGTCATGAAACGTGGAAATTTTAAATTTGAACAAAAAAAAAATCCATTTTAGTGGTAAAAAATGTTTAAAAAATGTTGGTAAATTTGACTGCTCTCCGTCAAGTAGTTTTTTAGTAAATGCACCAACAGACAGACAGACAGACAGACGGAATTGAAAAAACCTGTATTTTCGTAATCTACGTGTTCTGAAACGTCAAAATCCGAAAAAATCTCGGAGGGTGATTTTTTCTCGAATACAATACTTCCCTTCGGTATGCGAGGGAAGTAACAAACTATCTATGAGAATCAAAAGCAAAACTATATGTAAAAAATACAGTTTTTCTTTTAGTTCTCATAGATAGTTTTTTTTCCCTGCTGTTTGCAAAATCCTATAAAGAATATGTTTCATTACTATAAGCAAACAAATAATAAATAATTCACTTTTAAATATATAAGGAATTTATTTTTCCTATCTTGACACAAGCAAAACATAATAAAATTGTTTAGTTTATCACTGTACCAAATAACTATTTATTTTCCAAAGACAATGCTTCTAAATTTCTCCTGTTATTGCGCACAATAATTTTAAGTACAGCTCTGTGGGATCTCCCTTACGAGACAGAGACTTATGGTTGGTTTTTGTGGCTTTTTTATGTGCATTAAATAAATGTGGTCAACTACATCCTTTTCGTCGATTCATTTTTTGTGAAATAATAATTAAAATATGCCCTTATGTTGGACCGAATTCCCTCCGGTACATAAGAAAGTGCTAGAGACGGCCCTGTGCTAATAACTTTCATTCAAATAGGGGTGTAAAATTCATTAATAAATCCGGATATGACTCGTGCGCTTTAATACGACAAAAACTGCCTAAAGCACGAGCAAAATAATTACTATTTTACTGTCTGAGTGGGAGAGTTAATCCCTTTGTCCGGAAAACAAATTGTTTGCAGCTGGTTGTCCAATTGTTGCCTTTAATTCTCGTGATATCCGTATCTATATTATTAGCAAAAAAATTGTTTTTAGTCTGTGATGGGACACTATTACGAATCAGAAACGTCTAGATTTCTTTGATCGGCTTTTAACGGAGACAGTTTCTAAATTGGATTTGAAGATTTAAGCTGAAACCGAGATGAATGAACGCCTGTAAAGCACAGGACAGAAAATGGATTTAATGCAAAATGGTCTATTCGGTAAGTGTAGGTCTGCTGCTAAGGAGAAAGCAAAATTGTTATGAATAGAAAATTTCTGGGCAAGAGATATTATTCAGTGGGAACTAGGTGTCCTTCTTGCTTTAATAAAATTTCATTTATTGCTTGCGTCTGTACTGATACTATTACTTCGATTTATGTCTATTTTAATATTTTATTCTCAATTTTAGAAACGTGTCGACCAAATTTAAAAACGGAAGAAATATACAGGGTGAGTCAAATTGGATGCCCACCATTGGGATCTCGGAAACCATAAGAGATGGAGAGTCGGTTAAATGAGAAAAAAGTTGTGCAATATAGTACTAAACAATATGGCAAAAAGAAATCCGAAATACCTCTGTTGGTTCTTGAGATATTGGAAAAAATACAAATTTTTAAAATTTTTAATTTCTCGATATGTTTTGTTTATTATTGCACTTATAAAAAATCCAAGAATACCTTCTTGGAGCACTTTACGATGCTCTACACGCCTACAGTATCAGCTTCTTTTGGTAACGTAACGTCGCTTTAGGACCATCATCAACATCAAAATTTTAAATACCGACTTGCAGTTTTTACATCATTTTTGGACAGCATCTTGTAATACAAAATCAGTGATATGTCCCACTTAAATATTTACCAACATTTCATTGCACCAAGACCATTAATAGATTAACCGGTCCCCTGGATGCGGCCCTGTAAGTTTTGTTTTTTAAACTAGGTTTCACAGTACCTTGCTAATATTATTAGTAAGTAAGTTATTGATTTCCCTGAGATTATTTACTTATTTTCCACAGTGACATTTTTTCAAGTTTCAGAAGATGTTCAATTAAATTTCCGTCTTCATGAAGGCATACGTTTATTCTATTGTTGATGTTAACGTCCAATGTCTCTTGCACGCAACAAGGCAAAAGAATTTGAAATTAGTTACGTCAATTCTTCAATATTATTGATGGGTTCCTTGTACACTTTGTTTTTTAAAGTACTTCACAAAAAAAATCACATGATGTTAAATCAGGTGACCTGGCAGGCTGCCGCACTGCACCTCGATTGACAATCCACTAGTCGGGAAATTGTTGTTCCAGAAATTTAGTTACAACTCTTGAGTTATGGGGGGTGCCCCATCCTGCTGAAATCAAATCCAAAGTTTTGTCATTGTAAAAAATCAATAAATAATCTGAAGTAAATCAACAACCTAATATACTAAATATATTAATAAGATACCTTGATATCCAATTTAAAAAAATACTTACAGGATCGCATTTAGGCGTCCGGTTAATTGATTAATGGTTTTAGTGCAATTAAATGTTAAAAAATATTTAAGTGCGACATATCATTGATTTCATATTACAAAATACAGTCCGAAAATTATGTAAAGACTGCAGGTCCGTATTTAAAGTTTTGAAGTTGATCATGGTCCTAAGGCGACGTAACGTCGCGAAAAATATTGATACTGTAGGCGTCTAGAGTATCGTAAAGTGCTCGAAGAGAGAATTTTTGGATTTTTATAAGTGCAATAATAAACAGAATATTTCGAAAAATTAAAAATCCAAAATGTACATCCTTTTCCAGTATCTCAAATATCAACAGGAGTATTTAGTATTAAATTGCACAACTTTGCCCCCATTTAACGGACTCTCTATCTTTTATGGTTTCCGAGATCCCAGTGGTGAGCATCCAAGTTGACTCCCCTGTATATGATATGTTTGTAGAAAATTTTGTAAGCTTTGTTTTCAAAAAGAAAAATGATTTGAAAATTTTGTCAAAGAAATTTTTTCTTACTACTAGGTATAGAATATATGATGGAAAAAAATGTTATTGCTCAAATTAAAAAATTTCCTCGTTAAATGACATTCCACCTATTTTAGAAAAAAAAAATTCAATAGCAAACATTTTTTGAAAATTTATCTTACAATACTTACCAAGAATAAATGGGGGAAAAATTGTTTTTGCTCAAACTTAAAATTTCCACGTTTCATGATATTCTAACTAGGCCAGTAGAATTAGCTCATGGGAAGGCTAATCTTGGATGAAATTCCTTACAGGTAACCACATGGTATATTCGATGTATTCATTGATAAGGAACATACCTGTGAATTTCCTCCCATTTTAGAGTGGGGGAACATTTTTTAATTAACGTCTTTTTGTGCAAAAATCACGAAAAATCGAGTTTTTTAAGCATAGCTCTAAGCCAATTGACAATAGCCATATTTGATGTTATACGTTTCGTAGGTGATATAAAGACAGTTCATTTGCCATCCGAATAATTTAAATCGGTTAATAACTTTTTTAATTAATCGAAAAGAACTGTCGAAAAAATCGAAAATTTCAATAATTCCGTGAAAATTTTTCTTATATCCTTAGAACTTGGTGAAAACATGTCTTATGTAACCCTGAAGCTGCCATAAAATTTTCATGAAAAAATATTTATAACTTTTCGAGAAAATTCATTTGTTTATAAAAGAGGTCTGAAATGTTTAATTCAATCTGACCCAGTTGCCGTCAACAAAAATAACTCATCTGGAGCTCATTCTTTTCGTTGTGACGTCTAGTTTACGAATATATTGTTGGCATAATGATTTTTTAATACTTTCATCAACAAAATGGCGTTTGAAAAAGTACGACTTTTTCGGGCAGAGTTTTTTGCGAATATCTTAATAACAAATTAATGTACTGGCATAAAACTTTCATATTCTGGTAGCTCGTATTTTTACACGAATTTGAAAAAAAAAATTATTGTTGTAAGATTTTAGAAGCCGAGATAATTTTTTTAATTGTTAATTACGCCATTTGTTTATTTATTAACATAAACATTTGAAATTTACATGGTAACTAGTTAAAGACTTGATTTTTGTAACTCAGTGAACTGTCACGTATAATGTTATGTATTAAGGCACGTAATGTCAATTTTTGACGTTTCTGTTTTGGTGAAAATTTTTGCACGTATTGATACTCTTCGTACTGTTTATTACTGTTTTAACTAGTAGATGAAAGTAGCAATGTGGAATCTGTGTGAGAATGTACTAACTGTCTTTTCCGATTTGATCAGTTAAACTTCAATTTTCAAATATATTGATTAACAAAGTGGTGTGCTCGAATTAGGGCTTGTTAAATTCTCGCGATTTTATCCAAATAGCTATGACCTCAAGAATTTCCAGAGAGGAAGGGAACATAGATGATATTTCGATGGAAATTGTGACAGTAGATACCGTTTACCAGATTTCAACTCAGACAGTCTAGTCATTTTACTGAGTAAAAAAATTCCTGTTTATCCCTAAAAGAGGCAGAGACTTAAAACATATCGTCCATTTTGTTTATAATATTTCATGCTGCCTCAAGTCAAAACCACATGCACAACTTTCATATATTTATTTGCTTCTATAAATGTATAATAGTCCAGGGATTGAGCATGAAATCTAGGTGAAATAAAATTAATTAATTATCCGTACATTGATACATGAAAATTTTCCGCATCCACTCCGACAAGATACCACGTGGCCGAGCTAAATTTTCACACAAATGCGCCTCAATTAAATTTTGCCAACTCTTCACACATATATGCTGACCGCTCCATAAGCATGATTTTACTGTAAATAATTGCTTGCTATTGCTTGGTATTTGCACACCGTTTTCTTTGCTTACTACTGTTTTTACCGATTTATTTCTTTGCTTCTTACTTTTGCTATCAATTAAAATGTTGATACCAATGTACCTGACACATTTAAGCTCTGGTTATTCCGTTATTTATTTATTTGGTTTTCTCTTTCATTGTATTATTGAATTTTATATGTTAATAAACTTTGTTATCTACCAACACGTGTTTTTTACTGCTGAATGTGAGTGAAAGTCTAATTTGCCATCCAGGACCCCTGGGCATAACCGTTTCTCCACTGTAGCTATCCCATTTCAAAGTACATAGTTAAAAATAAATAAATTAAAAATTCACACAACTACTGCAACAGGCGCTCGAGATAACAGAAATCACGCTCGGCGTCAAAGTAACGCTTCCACTTGTTTGTGGGCGGACGGAAGAAAGGACGTCACAATATATTATTTAATAATTTTCTTACTTTTTATTGGGTATTTTGCAACTGAAATATAGTTAAAAATTTTAATGAAAAAACCTCTGCGCCAAACGGATCAGACAGAGGCTGGTTCTTGAATACTTGACGATAGCTTTCATTTTCAATTTCTAGTTTATTACATTGTTCTAGTTTATATATTTTTAGGTGCGAGACTTTTTGAAACAGTCAAGTATTCAAAAACCAACCTCTGTCTGATCCGTTTGGCGCAGAGGTTTTTTCATTAAAATTTTTAAGTATTTTTCAATGGAAAAATACCCAATAAAAAGTAAGAAAATCTGAATATGCCACAAATAGACAATTACAGACAATATTTAATAATTTATTTGAACATCAATCATACATATACCTTCCCCTTTTGTATATCCGCATAAACCCAGTATAAGGTACGTACAATACAAATAAAATTTATACATTGTAGTGTATGGACTAAGGTAAAAGTATTTTTAAACGTATACTATAAACCACAATCATGCTCTTTCATTAGTTTGTTATTGGCACTCCGCTCCTCGAATAGAAGGCAACAAAAATGTTTTATTTAAATTGTTTATAACAAATTTATTAACAATATTTCAACAATGTTAATACGGTAGTTAATATTTCATCGTGGGACCCCAAATTAAAAAAAAAAACGTCGAAATGGCATCATAAATGAAGCAGACACATCGATTTTTTTTTTGTCGGAATTTGAAGTCGCTTGACCGAAAACGTTAACGTGGACACCTAAGGGCGGGACACGAAGACTCATTCAGACTGTAGTGTACAAAAATTGACCTTACGACCCTTAATACATATTATACGTGACAGTTCGCTGAATTACAAAAATCAAGTCTTCAACTAGTTACTATGTAAATTTCAAATGTTTATGTTAATAAATAAACAAACGGCGTAATTAACAGCTAAAAAAATTATCTCGGCTTCTAAACATCTTACAACAATAATTTTTTTTTCAAATTCGTGTAAAAATACGAGCTACCAGAATATGAAAGTTTTATGCCAGTACATTAATTCGTTATTAAGATATTCGCAAAAAACTCTGCCCGAAAAAGTCGTACTTTTACAAACGCCATTTTGTTGATGAAAATACTAAAAAATCATTATGCCAACAATGTATTCGTAAACTAGACGTCACAACGAAAAAAATGAGCACCGGATGAGTCATTTTTGATGACGGGAACTGGGTCAGATTGAATTAAACATTTCAGACCTTTTTTATAAACAAATGAATTATCTCGAAAAACGATAAATATTTTTTGATGAAAATTTTATGGTAGCTTCAGGGTTACATAAGACATGTTTTTCACCAAGTTCTAAGGATATAAGAAAATTTTTCACGGAATTAAAAATTATTGAAATTTTCGATTTTTTCGACAGTTCTTTTCGATTATTTAAAAAAATTATTAACCGATTTAAATTATTCGGGTGGCAAATGAACTGTCTTCATATCACCTACGAAACGTATAACATCAAATATGGCTATTGTCAATTGGCTTAGAGCTATGCTTAAAAAACTCGAATTTTCGTGATTTTTGCACAAAAAGACGTTAATTAAAAAATGTTCCCCCACTGTAAAATGGGAGGAAATTCACAGGTATATTCCTTATCAATGAATACATCGAACATACCATGTGGTTACCTGTAAGGAATTTCATCCAGCGGTTTTTCTAATTCTACTGGCCTAAACCTATTTCAGAAAAAAAATTCAAAACTGAACACCTTTTACCAGTAAAAAGATGGGATTTTTTTTTTCCTCAAATTTAAAATTTCCACGTTTCATGGCATTCTAAATCTATTTCATAAAAAAAATTCAAAAAGAAATATTTCATAATTTTGTTAAAGAAAAATTTTGTAAACATTTTTTAATACTATATATAGAATGAATATATGACGTAAACATTTTTCTTGCTCTAATTTAAAATTTCCACGTTTCATGACATACTACCTATTTCTCATTGCTATTATTATTATTCTCATATGTGGTTTCGAAATTAATAATTTTTTAGAGTGACCGCCCGGTATAAATAAAGTGGGAAGTTCTGTGTAAATGCCTTTACCGCTTTTTCTTTTTAATTGTGTTAATGCTTGATTATTGTAAAGGTTTGAAGGACTTACTGAATATTTCAATAGTTTTATTTAATCATAATTCTCCATGTCAAGTATTATGCTAGTTAAAAAAAATTATTGGTTTAAAAAATGTTTCTGTAATTACTTTATTAGTTCCAACGAATAAATATGGCATATGATATATCGTTGAGAATTAAGGAAAATATTCTATTCACTGTCGCTATTTCTCGCCCGTTTCAATTTTTTTTAACATCCTGAAGAGTAAGTTTCAAAATACAGTGATTTTGAAAAAATTTAGACAAAACCTCTGTGAAATAATCTGTTTTGCAAAAAAAAATTACCTTTGAATTTTCGTCGTATCTCTTCAAATAACAGAGATACTTTGCATAGGCATATTCCACATTTTCGACAATTTCCGTCGTAACTCTTGAAGTAAGCCATGGATTTTCAATGTCTTTAAACCATTTTGTAGCTTCTAAGAATCGGTACAATATTTGTAGAAACAATTTTTTGCCGGACTCATATTACGTGAGATATTCTCGATGGCCCTGATAAAATGGACAACCTGTATACTCTCGGAATACACCATTTTACACAACAACACACAACCTCCACTATCTTGACGTGCGTATAATATTACTGCATATTTTATAGTTTCATTTCTTGTCGCAGAGAAAGATTTATTTGATGTCAGATGCCTGTGTTAAAAAAATTTGGTAGCGTGAAAAGTGAAAGCTGCCTTGAAATTGCAAGATTTGTCCTGCAGAATTGAATTTATTCACTCATTCTCTTTTAACGTATAACCTTTCTTATATTATATTAATACGGAACAGAATAATTTAGTATTCTCTCAGTTCAAATGTTTGTGTATATCCCTTGATTACTTGATGGATTACAACTTGGAGTAGAGTTTCCCAAATTCCGTAAACTCCAACCACAAACTCTCTGAGTTCTGGTCTTTCGCACAAGTAAGCCGACGACTTGTAAAGTAATAATGTAAGACTTCCAGCTATTTTAAATCTTGGTGATTTATAGTACAGGTAAAACACTTTTTGTACTTTAGTAGCAGTTATGAAGCCCAAGTAGGTTCCAAAATCTTAATAATTGAAACGGTGAGGTATTAGAGTATTACATGCTGTAATATTAATATACATAATTAAGAAGTATCTGCTGGATTAAAACAGACGTCTCATGTTTTAACATTTCCTATCTAATCGAAGATGAAATTATCTCCGCTACTAAGAAGCTTAAACATAAGATGACATCAGGCTATGATAAAATTTCCTTTTTCCTTGTTAAAGATTGTTCGTGTGCCTTGTGCCCTTGTCCAACCACTTCTTAATATCTATTACTTTTCCTTAAGAATAGCCGTATTTCCCGATTGTTGGAAATTAACTACATTACGTCCTATTTTCAAGTATATATTTCCAATTCATCTTCGTCTCTCCATTTTTATGCATTTTAAACCTATTTCAAAAAAAGAAAGAAATTACCACTACTATAGAATAGAAGGAAACTTTCCTTTTTGCTCAAATTTAAAATTTCCACGTTTCATGGCATTCTAAACCTATTTCAGAAGGAAAAGAATTTGAAAATTTTTTTACCAACATTTTTGAAAAATTAAGAAAAAAATGAAATTTTTTAACCACCACTATACTTCCACTCCACTACGTGAATGTGGAATTGAAAATCTGACAGATGGCAATAATATTTGGCATATACACCTATTATACTTTTATTGAAAAATGTACAGGGTGGTCATCCCAAGAAGTAATTCAGTCATGGTGGACATTTATAAAGATATTTGCGCAAGCCTTCCATATTTGGCACCTGTTATTCAGTATTGAACTTTTGCTGTTGGATGAGCACTCTGTATATTTTTTTCACCAAAACTTATCAGGTTCTCTTTGTAATAATAGTGATAACTATATTCCGATTATTATTTTCAATGTAATTTCGTAATTAATAATTTTTTAGGGTGACCGCCGTGCACAAATAAAGAGGGAAGTTCTGTGTAAATGCCTTTACCGATTTTTTTAATAATGTGGAAATATCAGCATTGAATTTTACATCTTCTGTATGCATATTATTAGTCTCAAAGTAGATGTACAACGTTGTATCATTAGCATAAATATATTGGACTAGTTTATTCAAAAAAGTTCCATGAAAGGAATAAATAACAATCTAAAGTATTTTGTGCCTGAACAATTTGTTTTGCTACAAGTCCTTCTAGGAACCAAGAATATTCAGACAAGTGTTTCCACAGCCCGCTTAATATCATAAAACACCACAGTGTGTCGCGTCGGCGAGCCAAATTAGTTTTAGGTCTGAGACAATTGGTTCACAGAGCATTTAAGAAAATATGTGTAATAATTTCAGTAGTAAAACTAGATAGGGTTAAGGTAGATTCTTCTTCGTATAAAAGCAAAAATATGGACAACGGGGTTTCTTCATCTACCTTACAGGTATAAAAGTTAAATATAAAATTCAGAAAAGTTCAATTGTGAAATATCCTGTTTGTGATATACAAGGAAAGAAATACAACAATCTTGAAAGGAGCACCGTCTCGATTTTGATTAATGTACTATAATACCGATGGAGTCCGCAAAGTAATTGAGATACTGCGGACGATGCCAATGGTAATGTCTAATTCAAGCAGATAATTAAGAGCGTGTAACCCTAATTATTACAGTTTATAAGTTCCATTTTATTTTAAGTTCCGCCGACAGTCAGTGGTCTTGATAACCTCTTAAAATTCTCTTTTTACTACTAAAAACTTATCAGAATATCAATTGTTGTCATAAGGATTATATGAAACAAAAAAATGTTGTAGTCAATATGTCATAAGTAAAAAATAATATTTCTTTACTATTTATCTCATTATCAAAGAACTGTAACAAATGCTAGATGGGTAAGATAAAATTACGTAATAATTTCAAGTAAAGAAATATGCTTGATTTTTAAAAATGCATGATTGCGATTTTTCCCAATTAAAAAAAAGTGGATTAACTTTAAGAATTATTGAAATGTTCAAAACCGCTTTAAAACTTTTCAATATAGCGGACTCTCTAACTTTTATAAGAACAGAGATTGTAATACTTGCAGCCTCATTTTAGGACAGTTTATACCGCCTGCCAATAAAATGTTAAAAGGATACTTACAGAATAAAATGAAAATGTAAAGCTCTGTATTTACGCATATAACACTAGCCGACAGCTTACATCTATCAGGAGTAAAAGTAGAAAATTCTTAGTAACTTCATCATGCTAAATAACAATATATAAAAAAAGTTTAAGTTGGCTGTAGCTTTCCCAATACAGATAATAAAATGTAACGCAGGTATAAACTCTAGTTTATGGGCGGTCCTATCACAAATAACAGGTAGAATTAGAATTCTACGCACAATAGACATACTATACTGTCCGTGCTAACTACCTACCTCTTTATTTGTCACTAAAACTAATATTCATTCTGAGGTAGTCGTATTTGTACCTTGTGCATGAAGCAGTAATTTTAGAAAGTAAATAGTGCTATTTACAAAATATACCGCGAGGTTGTGTAAATACACCTAACAACTTTTGTTATATTTGTGGTGAAGTGACTTTTTCGCGTCAAAAACTTAATTTTATTCCTAAAATTCCTAAAGGCGTACCAGTTGTATTTTGGTTGTACAATTGGAGATGAAGACAAAATAGGGCACCTCATATATGTTGCATAAATTGTACGAACAATATTTGCAGTTGGCTAAGTGGAAGAGGGCGTTCAATGGCTTTTGCTGTGCCCATGATCTGGCGAGAACCTAAAGATCATGTTACCGATTGTTACTTTTGCGTTATACCACCTATTAGACGTGGTATTAACAAGAAATAAAGGGTGGTAATATAATACTCTAATTTACCATCTGCCATTCGCCCGGTTCCCCATAGTGATGAACTACCTATTCCTAGTCCACCTCAAGAATACAGTCTTGATTCTGACGAAGTGTCCGGTGATGACCCACACAAAATTAAACAAAATTAAAGAACGCGAATTAAGTGATCTTATAAGACATCTGTCCAAGGCGAAAGCGAAGCTTTTGGCATCTCCATTACAACAATGGAATTTACTACGAGAAAATGTTAGTTTCCATATATCGAAGTCGTCAAAAAGATTTTATACCTTTTTCAAAATGGAAAATGACTTAGTTGCCTGTAAGGACATTGGCGGTTTAATGAGTGCTCTACACATTCCCCATGATCCTAGTGACTGGAGACTTTTTATTGACGCCTCGAAACTTAGTCTAAAGGCTATGCTACTCCACAATGCAAACAAATTACCATCAATTCCAATCGCCCATGATGTCCACCTGAAGGAAAATTACAGTAACGTGAATGTATTGCTAAGAACTATAGAACATAACAAGTATAAGTGGCAGATTTGTGGAAACTTAAAGTGATAGCTATCTAACTTGGTATGCTGCAAGGGTATACCAAATATTGCTGTTCTCTCTGTGGGACAGTCGAGTGCGATTACAACATTACAAAAGAAATATTTGGCCGCCAAGACTGAGTTTTGAACCAGGAGCAAAAAATGTTACTGATATTCCATTAGTTGATTCAGGAAAGGTAATACTGCCACCGCTCCACATAAATTTGATTACAGCTATAGACAAAGAAGGTCGTGCTTTCAGTTTCCTTTTCCCAGACTTAGTGATGCCAAAATTAATTTTGTGGGTCCTCAAATCAAGAACCTTTTCAAAGATGTTCAATTTAACAACATTCTAGAAGGTAATGAAAAAGCTGCTTGGAATTCCTTTAAAATGGTAGCAACACACTTTTTCGGTAACAAAAGAGCAGAAAACTATAGAGACCTTATTGGGAATCTTCTTTCTTACTGCCAGAAATTAGGATGCAATATGTCATTAAAAGTTCACTTTCTACATTCACATCTAGATTATTTCCCAGAAAACTGTGATGCAGTAAATGATAAGCATGGAGAGAGATTCCACCATGATATTCAAAATATGGAAAAAAGATATCAGGGCAAATAGTCTTCTGTGATGTTAGCAGACTACTAGTGGGCATGTATAAGAGCTCTATTACACTAGGCCACCTGTGGCGCCACCAAGCTGAGACACTGGTGGCGCAACCGGTGGAGCTGTGAAAAAGGGCATCGCCACCGGTGATGCAACCTAAAACATTCAGTGCATTTTTAACCATGCCGTGGTACGAGAGTGTGCTTCTTCTAGTCTTGTTAAGAAAAAGAAAGAAAAGATGCAGATATAGAAAACTGCATGTACATCCAATGCTAGCACTAAGAGAAGAAAAAGGCCTTTATTATACTTTGTTTAAAGCTCTTTGTGCAGATGATAACAAATTATTAATTACTTTCGTATGTCAAAACCCTCATTTTACAAACTTTCACTATTCACTTTTCACTATTACCTTCATCCGACATTATTAAACTTAAACTGTCAATATATCAGTTGCAAATGATGTTCGTGGAGCAATACTGGTGTCTAAGTGTAATAGGTTACATATAAAACAATGTCTCGCTATGCAATCACGCCACCACAAGTTGCCCGAGCGGTGGCCAGGGCTGTCCACCAGCACGTCACCAATTTTCGGTGGAGCCACCAGTTACCCTAGTGTAATAGGACATATTTACTTAAATGCCCGGCGATGTACTAAACCACCAGTGTCTCAGCTTGGTGGCGCCACCGGTGGCCTAGTGTAATAGAGCTCTAAGAGATGCTCCAGAAGTAACTTATAAGAGACGTGTTAAGAAACGCAAGAAGAATAATTAATTTTATGATTAAAGAGCTTATATTCTAATTAAATATATATTATATAACATGATGTAATTAATTGTTTTTTTTTAATTAAAATTATACCATAATATGTGAGTTAAGTCAGTTATTACATTTTTTAGAGCCAACAATTATTTTTAGGACTGTGTTAGATGAAGCTGGGGCCAAAAAAAACAAGTACGTGGTTTTGGTTAACAATACAAAATAAAAGTTAAAATTTGTCGGTTAGTGTAATGAACGAAAAGTCACTGCGTATACCGAATCGCATCAACGTGTGTCACACGTATCTCATAATACCAACAAATATTTACATTGACCGCACAATTTATTCGTTTAATGTGGTCTGTCAGATACAGATTTTACGCTGTCTGCTGTCACATTTCACAAATTACAATTATTTTATAACATAGCACAGCATGGTATTGCTGGTACAATTACATTAATTTCACACTTGCTTGAATCCCTAATTGTTATTGCGAGACACTAAAAAAAAAAAAAGTAACGAATTAGAATTTCACGCGAAATTTGAATGTGAATAATGGATAAAGAAAAGAATATCGTCTCATTTGTAGAAACTAAAGTTATCCATCTATTATATCTATTTGCAAAGAAAAAACTATACAAGGTGACCCAGAGTTAAACCGAAATAGGGATAAAACAAGACTTTTATCATCTACAGTATGTCTCACTTAAGAATGTAACAGCGTAATAATTCTTTTGTTTTTTGTCCGATTTGAATCAAACTGGTCTTAAAAGACAGAGGTCACCAAGTTCTATTTAAGACCACAAAATCACTTTCCATCTTTAAATGCAACGCCATCTACGATACTGAATTTCATGAAGAAAATCAAAAAACCATAAAATTTGTTCGAAATCATTCAAAAACAATCCGAAGTTTAGTTAAATTCTAAAAAATTAGGTCTTGATGAAAAAAATACTTTTGAGGCTTGAAATAAACATTATTTGAAACAATTTACACAAATGAATAATAAATGCAACCAACAGAATTATATATTGTGCTCTATCAAACCGTCCTCAGCCCTAATGCATGTCTCAATTCGCTTTCTGTTATTCTTCATAACTTTTCGGAATTCAATTTTCTAATTAAATTTTAAATTATTAAAATTTAATTTAATAAATAATAATAAATGAACTTTATTGAACCACAAACTGATTCAATAGGCTATTGACCTAAGTCCTTCAGCCTATTTAATTTAATTTTTTAAACTTATATTTTTCAATTATATCAGAATATGCCTAATTAATTTTAAATTAAAATTTAATTTTACTTTATTTAAAATCATCTGGAAAATCGTACAGACTTAATTATTAATTTATTTCAGTTTAGAGTGCTCATAAAAAAAATCATCTACCTCCGAACATGTTTGAGATTTACAGACAAAATTAGTTACACCGCCTTAGCTATATTATAAACACAAGAATATTACATCGAATCACATTTTGTTATTCGTGATGAAAACATAATCCTAATCCTAAAAGGTAACCTCGTGTACTAAACTTGCTGTATCACTCAATTTACTTAAGGCCTAAAGTTGGTATAGAAATCTTACTTTGTGTATTACGTTTATTAATATTTTGTATATCTTAGAAATTGTGCGCAATAATGATTTTGCCCTAAAGTTATTATAAAACAGAATTATCAAACAAAATTGTAAACCTAAACATTATCGTGCTTATAACATAATCAACAAATAAAAAGGGAAGCCGGCAGGCAAACACTTTTCTATAGTTACTTATTTCGAATATTTCTGGGGATTTTTTTTGGTCGAATGTACTTGGTTGGTTGGCTGTTGCTAAATTATATAAAACTTCACGGATTAAACACAATTGTCAAGAGATGGGGGGGGGGAGAGACAGAGGAAATTAAAAAGCCTCTGCGTCGTATTTATTTATTTTAATTACAAAATATTTTAATAGGTACTGATGATGTTTTAATTAAACAGAATTGTTGATACCTGGATAACACTAATAAATTATATATTTTGTTTGAAGCATCTCTTTTTAAATCACTAATTTATTAATTGCTTGGTATAAATTACGCGACTTATATTTTTACATCGCGATTCCATAAATTTAAAAATCAGTTTTAATTGGCTATTACCAGACAAATTAGAGATAACTGATGCTCTTCTTATTCTCATAATTCAGTTAAATTTTTACAGATTTGTTTTTTTATTAAAATATGTCGTATACACTTAAAGAGATTGTCTAATTTCAAAATTCTGTTTAAAAAATATTATAATATGCGATCAACTTCTGGACATCTTTGTCAGTAGGTGCAGGAGAAGGGGGTGAACAAAGCTTACTATGTCCGAGAGGTGGAAGCGGCCATGTGACCTGGTAAATTCAAATTGAAATTTCACATCGATGCTTTCTGAAGATGCTTTGGTCCTTTCCCTTAGTATCTCCCTTATTTTCAGGTGATTTGTCAGACATGTTCCTAGATATTTCATTTTGTTCGTGATTCTTAGGGTTTGACTGGCCTGTTTATAATCAATGGATTATTAAGCTCTTCTTGAAGCTTATTTACGTTCCAGAGGCGTCCAGTTGCTTAGAAATTTAACGACGTCTTGCACTTCCTCGGTGATGATGAGGATGGTGATTGCAAGCACGATGGGAGGCATTACCGTGTCAATGCTCTCATTGAATTTCTGTGTTTCCTTTATTGTGCTATGCAGTACTTGATACAGGACTTTGGTGAATAGTAGAAGGGATATTGTTTGACTCCTATGTTCTTAGTTTTATATTTCGTCAGACCAAACCATTGTATTGCTGTGTTTTCGTAGAAGCATGCCTTTATTATCTGGTTTATTAGATAGTGCGGCACTCCCCTGTTGCGTAAGGTGTTGACCATAGGCCCATGTCTCATAGTATCAAATGCCTCTTGGGTGTCAATTAAGACTGTGTGTAGTTTTGTTCTCTCTCTCTCTCTCTCTATTTTTCTTCCGGAATCTCTCTGGCGGTGAACATGTGGTCATCAGTTGATCTACCCTTGATGGATGCAGTTTGATGGTCTGGTAGTTTCTTGATGAATTTCTTCTTTTGTTTAAGAAGGAATTGTGCGACATTATTTTATTTATTTTAAGCGTAAATATTATACGCACACAAAAAGTGAGCCTAGGGTGACAATGAAATCATTTCTTGGTTTTCATGTCTTTATTTATGGCCAAATTGCTAGGGCTGACATATGGTAAGAGTTTATTATGTCGTCATTTATGTTTAATAGTAAATATTTGTAATGACGAGTTTCCTAAAAAGCCGCAGAGCTCCCGAACTATCTAGCTTGCCGAATGGCAAATATTAAACCTTTGAGTATTTGAACCTTAACAAAGGTAGCGATACACCTGTATGCTTTTCTCGCCTTAGGCATGTTTATAATGTTCCTAAACATAATATTATTCAATTCCTGTTAAATTCTCTATGAGCTTCTCGTGCGCATCAAATTTATTTTGAACAAAATATTACTTCTCCCAGTGGACAATTCATGATTATTCCCCAACAGGTTGCTTCCTGTCTCAGTTTAAGCCGGCAACGAACTATGAGCGATAATATATTACCTATAGCTTTGTAATGAGATATTATATTATAAGTGCAGCGGACTAGGATATTAAATTTTTATATTAACTAGCCTGATCTGTAGTTTGTGCGTATGTGGCATAAATTTCAAAATGGTAAATGACTATTGATGACATGCTAGATACAGCTGATAGCTCCTCAGAAGGAGAATGAAACGCTTCATGTGACGTTGTTTTGGCGATGATTGCTACTGACCAAAAAGAAAAACTAAGATACTGGTGATCTGATCATATCAAGTTTTGAAAAGAACGAGATGAATTTACGCTTTTTAATGACTAAAGTGACGAAAAATTCACAAATTATATTATATTGTTTAAAGAAGGTTCTATGTTTTGTTAATTTTCCATATAATAAAGACAATAAATAAATTGCTTGGACTTCTTTGTATTAAAATTACTCTTTACTGACTAAATCACTTTACCTCAATAGTGACTTATGGGCCATTTTATACCTTTAAAATCTCATCAATAAAGATCACTTTATAGAACAGGCAAATTAATAAATCTCTGGGATTTAAGTAGGTAATAACCTGGAGAATGAGATGGTGCATTCTTTGCACTTCCAAGTTCCGGGATTAAAAAAAATTGAAAATAATGAAAATAGAGAAAGAGATTCCCAACAAAAGTTGTAGCTCGTCTTTTTCTCTACAAAAAAGGTCTTTACAGATTTTTGTCATACTTAAGCCGTTTACAAGATAAATCGAGTTTTCCACTTATAGCTTTAAGCCGCTTCGAAATGCGCGAAAAATGAGAATTCTCCAGGAGTTTCGTACGACCGGGCTCATCGATCGATAATTCTTACTATTCAGAGCCCTTAAAAAAATGTAGAGAAAAGTCTTTAATTTGGAACTAATCACAAAATTCATAACAAATTTTATCAAAGAGAGAAAGTGTCAGAAGATGACTTAGTGAACTTTGTACAGTTGATCCACATATTTATTCATATCTTTGCCGGGAGTCGTTAGAATGATAATTCATTTTGCTTATGTATTCTTATATGATGATTTATTAATTCAATTAACATTTTATTGCAATTACTTTTGTTGGAAAAATATGCCTTACGATCAAAATAGAGGGTATATTTCTCATCGATCAATCGCCTCCAAATTTTGGAGTTCAATTCACTATATCTTAAGTAATAATAATAGCACAGTCTTAATTTTTGGATTATAAGTACAATATATTATTTCGAATGACTTTAGAATTTTTTAAATGCGCGCAATACTTTTTGAATTTGTCTACATTATTCATACACGTTTAGAAAATGCACAATTGTACAGTAAAACATCTACAACTTATTTGTTTCTTAATATTCTTCAATGAAATTTTCACGAAATATAGATTAAAGTGCGTGGAACCGAATACCTGTAGTGGAAAAGCACCCACTGTTACGGGAGAAATAGGCGGGATGCATAAATCTCAAAGATGTGAAAAAATCAACTGTATAAAGTTTACTAAGCCATCTTCTAACACACTTTTTTATCTATGATAAAAATTTGTATGAATTTTGTGAATAGTTCCACATTAAAGCTGAGACTTTTCTCCACATTTTACGTTATTTTCATTTTTTTTAGCGGTTCTGAATAGTAATAATTATCGATCGATATGTTCGGTCGTACGAAATTCCCAGAGAATCCTCATTTCCCGCGCATTTCGGAGCGGCTCAAAACTATAAGTGAAAAACTGGATTTATCTCCTAAACGGCTTAAGTACGACAAAAATTTGCAAGGACCTATTTTGTAGAGAAAGAGACGAGCTTCAAATTTTGTTCAGAACTTTTTTCTGTATTTTCATTATTTTAGCCGTTAGAGCAAAAAAAAAAAACCGAAAATCGGAAAGTTTTTCCAAATTTTTTTAAATTTTCCCGGAACTTGGAAGTGCAAAGAATGCATCATTCCGTTCTACAGGTTATTAACTACTTAAATCGCAGAGATGATTCTTCTATTAATTTTTCCGAGGTTCTTACAACATTTTGCCTTTATTGCCTGTACTATGAAAATGTTGAATAAATGTAATTAATTGTATTGAAGCCAGAAGAATTAACAGGGAGAACTTCTTAATTTTCACATTTGTTAGACAGACAGCGAATAGTATGTGATGCCATTGTATACACTATTTAACAACAGGACTGAAACAGTCATAGAGACCGGCGAAACATTTCATTTGGATCATACACTTGTGTATTATATTATTACGTTTTATTCTAGAACTTTGTAATTTTGTTAGCGTTTGAATATTTTGATCATTCTGCGGTACAATAATTGGCTTCTCTTTGTCACACAGGAAAATAATATTTAAAAACCTGCTTCAATGAAAAAAACGGCTTAGTTAAGCAATATAAATTTCTGAATTAATTTATTTTATCTGTTTGTTTTTATGCTTTTTTTGCCATCGGCAGGGATTATTGGATGGGTTGGTTATTAGGTGGGTTCGTAAGAGGGGGCAGATTGGTGGAGGAGCGGGTTTTCTGCGTATGGTTATAGATACGTCCTTTGTAGCGGAATTACAGGTTGGGTTACTAGTGCATGGACAATCAATATCTCTTCAACCGTTTGTAACTTAAAAAAGTGTCTCAGATAAAAATGGTATGAGATCAGGAGTGGAATATTTAAAAATTATTCTTAAGTCATTTCATTTAGTGGTGGCAAGTGAATACATGAATTTTTTAAACGAAACACCAAATATTCTTGTATATCTTGTATATATTTGTTTTTGACACTTAACTCCCCTCCAGACATGGATCATTTTCAACTTCCACAGCAGCATTTCCGTGCTACTTAATATTTTCCGAATAAAAGTGCATTTGCAAGAGTAAACACATCAAAAAAACATATTTTCATAAAAAATATAACCGTTGTAATTTCAATGTCAATATTATTCAGGGTGATTCATCATAAATGTCTCCCTTCTAACTTGGTTAATGAGGTCCAAATCTAACAGTACACGAGGTGTTACTTAATTTTTTGAATGGAACACGGTTTTCATCTGTTTAATTACCATTAAACATATTTTTAAATACATTTCTTTTTCTGTGCAAATTATTCATTTCATTTAATAAAATAAAAATTTCATTTCCTTACCAACATTTAAGTAGGTTTATTTAGATTAATTATTATAATATTTATGCAGGTCAGGGTACACGCAGTGTAGAAATATTGCTGGCTTGCATTCTGCTGAGTTCATTATTTTTATTTCATATATGTAATGTTTAATTGTTTTAACATGCATTGGAAAGTTCTCCGATTTGAAACGGGACGATTCGCACATAGTCTCCTATACTCTCTTACTGAAGATCCTAGCATCCTTATTGTTACTGAGATATACCGTTTATATATCTAATCTGACATCATCGTTATAATAGGGCATTTTGATCGATGCCAATAAACTTTCTCTTTCGGTAATATAAAATTACTAATTGTCATAGTTCAGATTGACACTTGGGTGTATTGTTTTCAATACCAACTTAAAATTTTCCGGTCAGGTTGTAATTTATAAATTATATCGGCGTTGTTGTATGTATTAGAAAAACTATATTATTATATTATAAGTATTAAATTTTGAAATATTATATTTTTAAAATCAGAGGAAAATGAGGATTGTGACTCTCGAATTAGATATAGGGTGTTAGATTCAAAAAAATCAAGTAACACTCAGTATATGGTTACAATTGGACGTCATTATTTTCTCAATATGACGTATAACAACTTGCTAAAAAATATCTAAATAGGTTTTTGCAATTCTCGAATTGGTCAAGAAATAACCAAGTTAGAGGTGGAGACATTTATAATAAATCACCCTGTACTAGTTTCCAGGCCTTTCAAAGTCGAACATAAATTTACAGATTTCTCCACGGTGATTCAAATTTTTGCATCTTGCATTTTGTTATAACTGTTACAACTAATTTTTTTTAAATTGATTGCGAATTGCAATTGAATGGCTGACAGGAGAGTTCCCTTAATTAGGAATACATTTTTATTTCATTGTAATTGAAACCAAGTGTTTTGTGGTAAAATATAATTTTATACTTAACTCACCAGACTTGCAACTCATAATCCAGTACTCGGGAAGAGACCTATAGTCCGGGAGAGTAGCTCTTGATTTGTAGTCTGGTTATTATCCTTATGAAAATAAGGATTCATAGAGGAACTTGACATAAATATTTCATTTAGTAAATATTCTTCCCTCTAGAGTCATACTTTTAAATCAGATCATAGGATGAAAATAATAATAATAATAACACCAATTACTTTCTTAATAAATGTTGTACAGGGTGGTATGCAGATATGCTGATCTCCTAAGTGAAAGAAAAAACAGTGAAACTGTTATGGACTTCCTGAAAAATGTAAACTAAGTTGGAAATAAAAATGTTTCGATTATAATAAAAAATGATAATAATAATAATAATGATTTCTTCATCACATAAAATTTCATAGGCAATGATGTAGTATTTTATGTTTATTGGATGAGTCCAACATTTAGAAACAACATAAATAGTACAAACATAGTATAGAAATAAAAAGTATGTATAAGTAATTGTATACAATTAAGTAATTGTATAAAAATAGGTAATTGTATAAAACAGCAAATTATGAACACATAAAACAAACAACAAACGTTGAAAATCATTGCATTACCAGATATTCGGCAAGTAAAATGCTTTAAAATCTTTAATAAATATCTGGTTATCTAGTGTCGATTTAAATTTGATAAAGTTGCTAATTACTCCAAACAGAGATACGAACTTATTATAGCAGATAATACCTTGGTATATGTGAGAATTTTGTCCGACAGAAAGTCTCGAAAATGGTAAATATAAGATATTATTGTTGCGTGTGTCATAGGTATGTATTGAACTATTTCTAATTAATAAATGTCCATTGTCCGTGCTTCTTTATATTTAAAATCAACAGATAAATGTACAGGAACGGAAGAGTCGGTATTCTGAAATTTTTAAATATTTCTTTGCAATGTGTTCGGGGATGTACACCGACTATACAGCTTATAATTTCTTTTTGCATTATAAATAAATAACTTCTCAAAACAGGCCAAGGAGCCCCAGAATACAAGTCCACATGACAAAATTAATTGTACGGCCAAAATATGCCAATCTTAATATTTCTGCTGTAACAGTATTACGTAGCTGCCCTATCAAAAAGCAGGTTGAATCTAATTTATAAATTATCGAGTTAATGTGTGATTTGATATTATGTCTTATTTGAATATTTCTTACAGGGCATGTTGCTGTTTTATGTGCGATGAGTCCATTCATGGAACCACGAAATTTCACAACAATGGCATCCTGAAAATGGTTCAAAACAACTCGGATGTTTCGGGCAACGAATCGACAGTGTACTTGGGTCGGGCCAGCACCATTGGTCGCTCCGGTAAGTATCTATAACCTCTAAATGTTTACTGATTTCATTTTAATCCTTGATTTTTTTTAATGAGATTTATTGTTTGTTGAAGTGAAGAAAATACAATGTTTGATATAATTGACCATTCTGCGATGCATTGACAAACAAATTAATACAAGATTCATCAAAAGCTTTGCTATATTTAACAATAAAATTACTGTGATTTCTGGTCTATAGTGAAGAAGAAAATTAAAAATGTAGTGTCCCTAGTGACCAAAATATGAAGAAATTTTTTATATTCATAAAATTAAAATAGAGAATCCTTCTTATTTTAATCGTCGTTTTTATACTAATAGGTCAGTCATTATAGCAAAAAGGTATGAGAAATTGCGATAATCTTTGAGACAATTTTGAAAGAGGTGGAAAAATAATGAATCCAGTTTTTGCACCCTTTTCCGATCCCCGGAACATTGATAAATTAACAAAAAACCTGAATTTGCAATAACTTTTTGAAAAAAAATCCGAAATCTTGGAAAATATTTTAATATTTATTAGACATATTCTATCAAGTTTGTACCCTGCTGTGATTACCGGAACATTGCAAATAGTTGCTGTTTAACTTTATTATAGTATATTTTGTGGAAAAAAATGCGAGTTATGCAAATGATTGTTTATACAACAAAATAGGGTCACAAACCCGCTTGTAATTTTGCATTACGTTCTTTACCTCGGAAGATTTTTTTCATAATTTTTGTATCTACCACGGACACGATTTTAACGTTTTAAACAATAAGTGCGGGTTTAATTAATTGCGAAAATCTTAAAATCGGGTTGCAAATTTTTGTGACACCAATAAATGACAATCTAAATTTGCAACCTCGTGAATGTTCCGGAATCTAATTAAATCATTTATTATTTAAATAATGAAGTTATGCTTGACTAAAAAAATAGAAAATAGGTGCAAGTTTCATGTAGCATACAAATAAGGTATTCAAACATTCTTGTAAATCTGCAACCTCACGAAACATCTGGAACGTATTTTATCTGCTTTAGATTTCCTTCTGAGAGATCAAAGCGGATTTGTGACCCTATTCCGTTGCGTTGCATAAACATTCATTTGCATACCTTTCACAATGTCCTTCTACAAAATATATCATGATGAATATTTAAAAGTGAATTTTTTTTTGTTTACTTATAATTGTGTTAAAACTTATTGTTTATAGGATTTTGCAAACAGCAGAAAAAATATCTATGAGAACTAAAAGAAAAACTCTCTGTAAAAACATTAATTTAAAATTTTTGCATTCTTTCGATAATCTGGGTTCTGGTTATGCTAGAAATTAAAATCCTAAAATAAATGTGTCTATTTCTTATTTGACAATTCTCACTGTAATACTAGTATCCATATAGTCCCCTGTGGCCCATAGTGGTGCTTTTTCTGAAAACAGCCGACAAAAGTCCCTAGCCAATTTTTGATATAAATTTACGAAACTTGGTAGAATTAAGTATTTGGATATGCTAAATTCAGTGCTGCTGCAGAAATTTCATTTTTCTATATGGCGGCTTCAGAATTAGGGTCAGAAAAAGCAAAAAATATGAAAAATCCAATAAAATAACCCAATCACAAAAAAGTCCTGATCCTGGAACTTGACCAGAGCAGTCCAATGTATTTTTCAACGCCTGAATTCGAATCCGACCTCGGAAAAGCCGAAATACCCTCGAAATTTTGAGCTAGAGCGAAAAAACCACTCCTAGAATACGATAAAATCGCCTACTCCTAATGAACAATCTTAGAATTTTTAAGTTTGCTGATTTCTAATTTTAAAATTCCAACGAATTCAGCGCCAAAAAATACATTGGACTAGTCGAGTCAAGTTACAAGATTGTGGCTGGATATTTTATCGGATTTTTCAACTTCCTTTACATTTTCTGACATTAATTTTGAAGCCCCCATATTGAAAAAAACAATTTCTGCAGCAACACTGAATTTAGCATATCAAAATATTTAACACTGCCAAGTTTTTAAACAATCAAAAAATATTTGAAGATATCGGGTCAAAAAAAATATGGTATATTCTTTCGCATGAAAGGCATGTATTTTGAAAAAAACAATACCCTGACCTCATTAGTTTTGGAGTAATCAATTTGTTAATGAAGAAATTTATTTTGGATATAACAAATGAACGGGTTAACAAAATGAGTTGTGCCTGGCGCCAAACGACGCATATTGAAAATATCTTTTGACTTTCTTACTTTTTATTGGGTATTTTGCCACTGAAAAATATTTAAAAATTTTAATGAAAAAACTTCTGCGCCAAACGGATCAGACAGGGGTTGGTTCTTGAGTACTTGACTGTTTCAAAAAGTCTCACACCTAAAAATATATAAACTAGAACATTGTTATAAACTAAAAACTGAAAATCAAAGCTATAGGTAGATAACGTTTCGGAAGAGAATCTACTTCCGTTCTCAAAACTTTTTTGGCAGTCAACCATGACAGTTCTTTGTTTATGTATTTCCATAGTCACGTGAAACATTAAATTATATTTATCTTATTTTTACTTACTTCGTCTCTAAGGATGGGCAACCAACTAGTACAAAAATCTATTGAATAATTAGAAACGCATCTATCCTCGTTTAATAAAATAATCGCAGATTCTCTAAGTTTTCTTTTAGTTCCGTTGCTCTCTTTTTCCAAAATCTTCGACGAGTCCCATTTAATTCTATGATTATTATCCCACGCGTGTTCAGAAATTTTGGATTTTTCAAATTCTTCCCTTCTAGCGTAATTTCTATGTTCACCAAGCCTTACGTTGAAAGGTCTAGATGATTCACCTACGTAATGTTTTCCGCACTCACACGGAACACTATAAATACAATTTTTTGAATTTTGAACAATATTCGGAGGTTTGGTTCTTGATAAAACCGACCTTAGCGTGGAGCCCGTTTGAAAAACCGTTCGTACGGAAAACCTATTCACAATTTTTCGTAATGTATCCGATAAATCATGTATATATGGAATTACTGCCATTGAGCTAAATACCTCAGGTTGTGATAGTATATTCTCTCTACTACCAATGTTCAATAACTGACTATCAACAAAACTCTCAGGATATTGATTATTTAATAAGACCGTTTTTATAAATTGTTTTTCGTTCCTTAATATTACATCATTTGAAGAAATAATTTTGGCCCTGTCATATACATAAACAAAGAACTGTCATGGTTGACGGCCAAAAAAGTTTTGAGAACGGAAGTAGATTGTTTTCCGAAACGATAACTACCTATAGCTTTGATTTTCAGTTTTTAGTTTATAACATTGTTCTAGTTTATATATTTTTAGGTGAGACTTTTTGAAACAGTCATGTACTAAAGAACCAACCTCTGTCTGATCCGTTTGGCGCAGAGATTTTTTTATTAAAATTTTTAAATATTTTTCAGTGGCAAAATACCCAATAAAAAGTAAGAAAATCTGAATATGCCACAAATAAACAATTACAGACAATATCTTTTGACTTTATCAAGATTTTTTCGTATCCGTCAAACCGTTTTCATTTTATTAAATAAAAACGAAAAAAAAAAAATTAACAATTATTTGACTATGAACCTCGCGGTTTGAATAAGGGTGGAAATAAGACAAGACCGCATAATTACAATAACGGACACAGACAGTCCTCTAGCTGCACAGAAATTGTGAACCCAATTTTACGAATTTACCTTTCCTCGATATAAATATTCTTCAATTTATTATTTGTCAAGGCCTTTTACGCCTCATCAGCTCGTTGTTATGCAAATATCCGTCGGATCGATCGCTCTTCATTTAATTCTTTTCGATAAATTTGCATGGCCATCCTGGAATATAGTCATCTGGAATTAATAAATGTCTTTAAATAATTCTTATTCAGTGACTTGCTATAATCTCTTTAGATTTTTACTTTTCCGTTTCTGGTGTCTATTTATGAAGTGAAATTGTTAATTGAAATTCAATACGTACCGTGCAATGTTTCATATTTTGACGTATTGCTAGCCACTGTTCAAACTTCTTTGCGCTATTTTGAATGCCAGAATCGAGATTAGTTTCGGTTACGACAGTGGTTCTCAAACTTTTGTGTTTTGCGATACATTTTTAAAATTTTCGCTCAATCCCTAAAACCACCCTCTCGTAATGTTTTTTGCTACTGGGTAGGTGGGAAGGTTGTTATCAATTTTAAAATTTTTGAGATTTTAGTATCAGAGGAGGGGGTAGTTTAACTCCGGGGGTAGATAATATGTTAGATTGTCAAAGTCCATACGGTCTATCCGAAAAACCCGACCCGACAAGTCGCATGCCTAGAATTGAAAAACGCGAAAGGGTGGTTGTATTTCGCATTTAGGGGTAATTCCCGAGACGTGGGAGACCTAAAAATATTACTGTCGTATTCAATATCCTCGAAAACGGGGTACCTAGGTCTCGTCGTGGTTACAGCACTTTTCAAGTTTACCCCTTTTTTGAAATTTTTCATGGCCTGTTAGATATAGGCACCGACTTTTGAAATTTTGGCAGGGGGCGCACCAATTCTTCCGCAATACCTACTATTTAATTTATATAGTAGGTGTTGCGGAAGAATTGGTAGGTCCGCAACCAAAATTACAAAAGTCGGCGCCTATGGCACATGCTGTAGATTGATGAAAACTTTAAAGTATTAGTCCGGGCTATAGCAAAATAGAAAGTTTGATTTTGTCACGGAATATGGAAAATAAGTCTCTGGAGTATATCATTACAGTCAATATCATAATGAACTACTTCTTTTTTAAATATGACAAAGTCGTTTTCTCTTTCAAATAGGTTACTCATGGAAAATATTCGAAGTAAATCGCTTTATGGAAAACCAATTGGTGGATATATACCATGAGATTTTAGGTAGAGAAATTTAAGAAAATGGCGTTGCACATGTTCTATTTTAAGACTATGAATATTGTAGCAGGGCTGCCAAACAAGAGACGCATGCTCTAGTTTAGATAGCAAAAAGGAAAATATAATAGTATTAACGTTGATATATTTGAGAAATCACGCGTATAATAAAACCAGGTGTTCTATTTACGTCGACAAAGCTGAGTTTTTTGTCAAGAATGATTCCAGTCGAGTTAATGGTTCGTTTTGTAAAGAGTAGTTAAATGTATAATTAATATCCTCGTGAAAAATGTCATTATGTTACATTTTTGCATGTTTAATGTGAGGCTGTTCTCGACACACCAAGCGCTGAGTTTAGATACATTATTTTGTAATTTACTGCAGTCACTTAGGTTAGAGATTCTATGTAGCAGCGTGATGCCATCTGCATACATTAAAAAAATGAATATCTAGCTCATTTACTATATCATTCGTAAATATATTAAACAAGAGTGGTCCAAGAACAGAACCGGAACATGATAAGTAAAGTAGACCTGAATCCATTATTCGCGATGTACTGTTTTCAATCTAACAAGTATGATTTTAAAAAGCGTGTAAGATTCAGCGAAACTCCAATGTTAGACAGTTTTTTAATGAGATATTATGATTGAGCCTATCGAATCCCTTTGTGAAATCAAAATGTATAACATTTGTTTGAACTTGCATCCCAATGGACTCAGATATACATACATATATTTAGTAGCACATATTAAATTGGTGTTTGTAGATCGGCGTTTTATAAATCCATGCTGTTGATGTTTTTGACACGCAATTATGCAGCGAAATTTCAAAAGCTTTGCCAAAGTTGCAAATGATAGTGATTGGTCGGAAGTTTGTTATATATACGGTACAATCAACATTTGTGTGGTCTCAGGAATTATTCTCAAATTGTCGTTTTGGATGATGAAAGTATACATTTATGATTTTTATAACTATATTGTTATGTTCATGTTCAATAATGCTAGCGGAATTTTCATGTTTATAATATTGAATATAATATTACTCTAGCTCTGGATGAGTGTAAGCTGCTTCGTGTTGTAACTGATGCATTTAAAAAGTATACATTTGTCGGAATTGCTGTTGTCGGTTTGTCGGCAGTCTATCTCAATAACTTTATAAAACTGAATTTAATATCACCATATCTACGTAAAGTTCATTTGAATCTAGGGACACACTGTATAGTATGTTTCGACATGTTTCGACACGAAGCAGCGGGTGCATTCCTTCTCTCTCGCTCACACTCATCCAGAGCGAGAGTAATTAATTAAAATAATGGCAACCACTACTTGCGGTCACAATTTACAGACAACCATGTGTCATCGTGTACAGAAAAAATAAAAAAGTTCAATTTAGTGTAAAATTTTCTTGAAAAACACGATGAACGTAAATATTTAAGAATAACATACCTGAGACATACCATGACTGAGAGCTGGCAACCATTCTTATTTAAATTCTGCACATCGTTATCTTTCAAATGATGTTTAATTCACTTAAGAAAAATAGTTGGAATCTGTTAAAACTAATTAATTACAGTATATTTAATTGAAGATATGAGGCTAATTTTTGTTAGGCTACTCAACAGTAACGCATTACATTATCATTAATGTTTAAAGTTTTTGGTAAGTGTTTTTGTCTTTGGTTGTTTTTGGTTTTGTTGAACAGGATAATTTAAAATTAAAACTAACATTATTGTGACAGTTTTCTGTACGTAATGTGCATATTTCTTTCTTATAATTCAATGTTGTTCGTGGCATGTAGCCAGCAAAGTATTTTGTTTAGAAAGATATATGTTTTTGTACTTATCTATGAATAAGTCTTTAGTAAGAGTTTGAAATAATTACGAGTATTTTTGCTAGTAATATATTCATTTCCTTAATTCTATTATCATTAATCATTCATTTACATCAAGTTTCATTAAGAGACAAATATCTGCAGCAGTCAGCTGCCAGATCTTCGACTAAAAGTCAACAGGACATACTGTATCCGTGTTCGTAATTAGCTGTCACCGTCGATTAGCTATACCTCAATCTTCATAAAACCGGTAACTAATATACGATTCAAATGTATTGACCTCTCACTTTAACCGCGAATATCTCAGAAATGGAGAAGCAGTAAAAATTGAAAAAATTATGTGTTCATTATGAGTCTATTCTAAATCAACCACTGAAATTAAATTTAAATAATATGCATTGAACGCCTTTGAAGATCTGCTAAATTATATTGAAAAATGTCTTACTTTTTAAGGAAATTTTGACCATACCAGTTTTAAATCCATTATATCCTGGAAAATGTGCATACTATGTAAATAATATTTTAGACTCCGATAAAGCACGACATTTTTTGTACGAGGAAATTTTTTCATATAAAATTTTAAAATAAGAAATATTTTAAAATTTTATTCTCAAAAACGTGACGTCATGTTTATTCGGTTATTTATCAATGCATTTAATTTTTTTTTATTAAAATAAGTAATTACATAAAATGAAAGCATTTTCAGAAAAAATAATTGGTATATATCAAATGTTGATTTAGTTATTAAGCGTAATAGATAATCTTATTGGAAACTTGCAATGATATTATCCTTTACGCTTGATAACTAAATTAATATTTGATATATACCAATAATTTTTTCTGAAAATGCTTACATTCTATATAATTATCTATTTTACCAATTTTTTTTAAATACATTGATAAATAACCGAATAAACATGACGTCACATTTTTGAGAATAACTGCAAAATTTTAAAATAAAATATTATGAAAAAATTTTCTCGTACAAAATGTGCCGTGTTTCATCGGAGTCTAAAATATTATTCACATGGTATGCATATTTTCCAAGATATAAAGGATTTAAAACTGGTATGGTCAAAATTTCCTTAAAAAAATAGGACATTTTTCAATATAACTTAGAAGAACTTCAATAGTGTTCAATGTACATTATTCAAATTTTAGTAGTTGATTTAGAATAGACTCATAATAAACACATTACTTTTTCAATTTTTTCTGCTCCTCTGTTTCCGAGATATTCGTGGGTCAATACATTTGAATCGTATATTAATACAGTAGTAATAGAAATTATCGACAAAAAGAAAAATAAATATTCTGTAGGGGTTGATGAAATACCAGTGCGGCTTCTCAAATTTTGTAAACATACATTAGTCGATACAATTGCTGATCAATAAGTCTCTTGAATTTGGACAATTTCCAAACATTTTAAAATTAGGTAAATTAATACCACTACACAAGAAAGATGATCATAACATGTTAGAAAATTTCCGACCAATCATATTCCTAAGTTACATATCTAAAATTTCCGAAAAAGCGGTAGCCAAACGCCAGTATAATTATTTAGAAGAAAAAAACAAATTTGCAGATAGCCAGTATGGTTATAGATCTAATAGATCTACGGAACTGGCCAGTCTGGAGTTTATCCAAAAAGTACATGATTACCTTGATAAAGGTAAAAAAGTTGCTGTGCTATTCTTTGATTTAACATCGGCCTTTGATTGTATAAATTCAAATTTCTTGCAATTGAAATTATCTTCCTTAGGAATAAGAGGCAACATATTAAATTGGATCATGTCCTATCTTGAAAATAGAAAATATTGATTTTTCTAGATTGCGTAACTTCATATATATATATATATATATATATATATATAATGTGGATATTGGACTGGGACAGGGCTCTATAATAGGCCCATTACTATTTCTATTTTCATAAATGACCTTCCATCTTTCCTAACTCAGAGTGTTGTCTTCATGTATGCTGATGATACGTCTGTAGTTATTAATGCAAATAGCGTACAGGAAGTAGAATCGAAGGCATACCTAATTTCTGATTAATTTAAAAATTGGCGTGATAAAAATTCTCTCATAGTGAACAAAAATAAAACAGTGTTTCTTTATTTTTCTGCTTCCACACCAAATTGTTACCTAATATTGACTATGTAGAAACAAGTAACAACACAACGTTTTTGGGCATCGTCATAGACTCAACACTCGACTTCTTCGGTCATATAAAAAGCGTCTGCACAAAATTAGCTAAATGTACATTTTGAATTTTAAACATGAAAAAAGAAGTTAACGAAACGGCCCTAATAACATGTTATCATTCTCTTGTATATTCAGTGATTAGCTATAATATTATCATCTGGGGACAGACTGTGGAATAGGTTGTTTGTCATGCAAAAAAGAATAATTAGGATTATCTTCAATTTGCCCTATAGACATAACTGTCGTGACACTTTTAGAAACAAGAAAATTATGACACTACCATACATATACATGTATAAACTACTCTGTTTTATTTTTAACAATATCGGCAAATTTAGGCTCAATAGATCAGTACACGATCATAGAACAAGGAGTGCCAACGATATACACACTACTATAGGCTTAGTAAATACAGAAAGTCCCCGTACTGTGCTGGTGCCCATCTATTTAATCTACTTCCAGATAGATTAAAACTAGTAACGACGTACAAGTTCTTTAAGACTGAACTAAAAAGCTATATAATTGAAAAGTGTTTTTATTCCATTGACGAATTCTGCTCATCAATGACACAGACTGTATTCATCACATTGAATTTAGACTTAGATTATTTCATACATTATATTAGATCGCATTTTCTTACATATACTTTATATACATCTGTTGTTTGTGTATATTTTATATTTTATCTTTTATATAAGTACGCATTTTCTTAGACTTTGATTATTTAATACATAAAGATCGTATTTTGTTATATACACTTTCTACGTCTGTTGTTTACATATTTTCTATTTTATCTTTTATATACATATATATTTTCTATTTTTATATTTCTCTAACTTATAGTTGACGAAACCTTTTTGTGTGAAAACAGTTTTTTATGGCAAATAAATGTTTCTATTCTATTCTATAGTAGTTGTTCACAGCAAATGTCATAACATTTAAATCTTTTCTTTCTCGCATCATATTTTTCGCTACCCAAAGCATTTTTGGGTCACTAAAGTAAATTCAGTTGTTTGGCATATTATATTTAATACTTGGAACACCCTCTGTCCTCCACTTAAATAATTATAACTCTGGGAATGCATTCTATGTCGCCTATGTCTAAGGTCTAATGAATTATGAAAATAAATTAGTTTGCGACTCTACCACATACGCTATTTAGTTATGCCAAGAAAATACGACACAAGTGTTTACGTGTTTAAGTGTTAAACAGTTTAGTATCTGACGGAAAATTTCAAACCCATTTCAGGATTATATTCATATCGTTCTAATGATTGTCGTTATGAATTTGTCATCATTGCGTACTCAACAATTAGAGGATGTAGAATAAGCAAAGATGAATAAAACGAGGAATGATTATATTGAAATAAATCTGTTCCCCTTCTGTTATGGCGTTCGAGTGATCTACGTAAATTAAAAACAATGACTAAATTGTAACAGAAACGAGAAAACTACTACCTTCTCATCTAACAAGAAATAAATAATTCAGAAATATAAATCGCCAATTTTCAAGGAAGTTGAGAATGATTTATGGATTGTACTTTAAGAAATTGTACTCTTCTTATAATGAACGCTCGCTCTGTTCGCACAGCAATTTGAGGTAAACTACCTGGTTTCATCATATCACTACTTGGCTCTTTTTTCCCGATAAGAAGTACAAAAAATTATAAACGGTGTTTTACTTTAGCGTTGCATACTCAAACACAGTTATATACAATGTGTCTCATTTAAAAGTGTAACAGCGTAATAATTCTTTTATTTTTGTCCGATTTGAATCAAACTGATCTTAAAAAATAAAGGTCACCGAGGTCTATTTAAGAACACAAAATACTTTTCATCTTTAAGTGCAAAACCGTTTACGATACTAAATTGTATGAAAAAAATAAAGAAATCATAGTAGGCATTTTTTAATAAAAACATGTTAACAAAACCTGTTCGAAAATATTAAAAAACTCTGAATCCGAAGGTTAGTTAAATTTAAAAAAAAATGAAGTCTTGATGAAAAAAATCCTCTTGAGGCATTTAATAATAATGGTAGTAATAATAGTGATAATAATAATAATAATAATAATAATATCATCAAAGACGCAAGGAAGCGGAAGAAGAACTTAAGCATGGCGTGGGTTGACTACAAGAAAGCCTTCGACAGCGTACCGCACTCTTGGATTCTGCATGCCCTAAAACTCTATCGGGTGAGCCCAACTATTGTACGATTCACAGAGGAGTCGATGAAAAAATGGAACACTGAGATTTACCTTTATCATCAGAACGGTAGTGTTCGGACGGAACAGATAGCCATTAAACGCGGAATTTTCCAAGGGGACTCGCTATCGCCACTGCTCTTTTGCATGAGTTTAATCCCTTTGTCAAATATGATCAACAGACAGGGGCTGGGATACAAGTTAAACGATGAGAATAAAGTCAGCCATCTGTTCTATATGGACGATCTTAAGACCTTCGGGAAGAGCGAGGAGCAGATGAGACAGACCATGCACATTGTTAAGACATTCAGTGATGATATCAAAATGGAGTTTGGCCTGGACAAGTGCGCTACCGTCATCTTCAAAGGTGGGAAAAGAGTTCAAAGCCGCAACCTCCAGCTGAATGATGGCACGAACATCAAGAACTTGCAGCAGGACGACGTGTACAAGTACCTAGGCGTGGACGAGAACGACGAAATTCAGCACGACCAAATGAAGATCAAAGTCAGGAAGGAATACTTCCGTCGAGTACGACTGATACTAAAGACAAAGCTCAACTCCAAGAACAAGATCAGCGCCATTAACAGTCTTGCATTACCTGTCCCAACGTACAGCTTCGGCATTGTAGATTGGAGACGAGAAGAGATAAAGGATATGGACAGAAGAACCCGTAAAATGCTCACAATGCATGGTAGTCACCACCCGAAAGCCGATGTGGATAGGCTGTACATCAAACGGAGGAATGGTGGCCGTGGATTAATAGAACTCGAGGCCGCATATGATATTGCCATCGTTGGACTGAGCAACTATGTCGAACAAGGTAGAGACAAGTTCATGAAAATGGTCAGAGGGCATGAAGCCAGCAAGGCCAAATACTCCCTAACCAGTATTGCCCACAACATCCGCATCTAATATCTACCGCGAGCTCAGTTGCCGGAGGCCAACACCAGAACTGACAATGCAGCAAGAAACTCTAGAACACTGAAAGACAACATAGAAAAGCAAAAAATTGAGCTGGTCAAGAATAAGCCACTGCATGGACAGTTCCTCAAACACCTCGACAAGACCTATGTGGATAAAGAAACCAGCATAGCATGGCTGCGTAGCTCTAATCTGAAGGCAGAGACCGAGAGCCTAATCATCGCTGCCCAGGACCAAGCACTGAACACAAGGTACCACCAAAGGAAAATTATGGGCATGCGAGTCGATAGCAAGTGTAGAATATGCGGCTTCAAGGAAGAAACCATCAGCCATATCCTATCTGGATGCACTACGCTTGCTGCTACCGAATACATACACCGGCACAACAAGGTAGCTAGCTACATCCACTGGTAAATCTGCAGGGAATTAGGTACTGAAGTGTCAACGAAGTGGTATGAGCACGAACCTCAACCAGTCATCCACACCCAAGACTGCACCGTCATGTGGGATCACAGCATCAGAACAGACCGGACCATCAGCGCCAACCGGCCTGACATCGTGGTCCACAACAGGGCGGAGAGGACATGTCTGCTCATCGACGTCGCCATCCCTGATGACCAAACCATCACGGTCAAGGAAGCTGAGAAGATGTCCAAGTACAAGGATCTACAGATAGAGGTACAACGGATGTGGAACGTGAAATCCAAAATCGTGCCACTGATAATGGGAACACTGGGAACCATTAAGAAAGGATTTCACAAACATCTGGAGCAGATCCCGGGAACACCAAGCGCTTACGAAGTGCAGAAGATCGCGCTGTTGGGGTCTGCACATATACTTCGGAAAATAATAACGTAGGAAGGGAGAAGCCTTAGGAATCTTGTTGAATCCCGGCAGCAAACCGACACGTAGTCGAGAAAACACTAAAAATAATAATAATAATAATAATGTTTATTTGCCTAAGGCTTTGCAATTTACAATTTGGTATGATTACTCATTTTCATTCACAAATAAATGAAAACCACAAAGCCTAGGACTGTCCGTGGTGTAATTTGTTTATTTATTGATAAATATGATACAATAACAATAATTACCTGGTCAAAATAGACATTCAAGGTTACAATAATTCGCATAGAGCTGAAAATTGGTACGAATGTTGGGAACACCATTATAAATGAAATGTGAAAAGTCCTCATCGATCCCACCATCTGGAAAAAAATGTGCTCAAGGTCAGAGTTCGCAAATATGGGTTTTTTGCATTTCTTAGCCAAACGGTAAGTTTTGTCATAAAAACAGGTCAGACAAAAATTGTAGCTCATGCAATTATCTATAAAGGTTGATCCTCCACTTTTTTTCCTACGAATCACCATTTCTGGGATATAGCTGCCAGGTCAAAAGAGGTACGTTATTGTTAATTTTATTTACGCTCATCTGTCTTTCAAGAAAATATGCTAAATTAAAGTTTAATTTTTCTCTATACACGATAACACATGGTTGTCCGTAAAAGAATGGCCGCAAGTAGTGGTTGTCACTATTTGAATTAATTACTTTCGTACTGGATGAGTGTGACCGGAGAGAAAGAACACCTATTTTGTGTATTTATAGCCAAAGAATCATATATCCGATGAGACAATAACAGAAAATTCACATTAAATAATTTAGGGTGAGAAGTAAGTTCCCCTTTCCAACTTTGTGCACCCCTGATTGAATTTGCCATTGGTGAATAACATAAGATAATGAACTTTATTGTTATCGAATCAAATGCAAAAACTAGTCATTGTAGCTCAAAGGTTTCCTGAGATATTAAATAAAATGTCAGTTTTGGGGGGGGGGGGGTATGTAGAATCAGCCCTAGAAATTAATGACCGCATACCTGAAACACCCTGTATAATGAATTTTAAAATATTTCCATTTTTGAGTTTCCCGAAAACACCACCGCGACCTATTTAACAGACTTTTGCCATTTTACACGGCGATTTCGGAAGTATATTTAGTGGAGTAAGTCTAAGGGTCTAAATTGCCTAAAAAGAAATTGTCTTACTATAAAAAAAATTTTTGCTGGAACTTGTTGAAAACATTTTAAGAAGTGTAGTAAAAAGTTTTGGTTTAAATCCGTGTGGTGGAAAGTTTTTGTTTAAACAAAAGAATGTCCAGAATCCTGTTTTTTCACGTTTTTTTTTAAATATCTCTGGTTGTATAACCCGCATCGCAATAAGGAAAGAGATACAAATTATTCGAAATGAAATTGTGAAGAGAAACTTTTTGGTCAATATGGCAGGTCGTAAAACATGAGGACATTTTAGGGAGGCCATTTTGAAACAGTTGATGATAACCTGAACAATAATGCACATATTCTAACGGAACTTTAGAAGAATATACCCCCCGTAGAGCTAAACATCAAGCCAAGTTTCAAGTTAAGTTGTTTACAATAACTCCTAAAAACAATTTCAAAATCAAGAATAGAATCGTCGATTGTTTGTGAGCATCAAGTTGTATTTAAAAAAATTGTGTTTCAGATTATAATAAATTTTCTGTTCTTTGCGGTGGTATAAGCAAAAATAAATTCTAAAGTTTTTAACCCGAAAAAATATTCAAGTCATTATGTCTATTAGCTTGCTTATAAATTGTCATAATGCAAAAAAATGTTATATCTAGGGTTCCAATTGCTGGAGGTAAATCTACTTTTTTTAAATAGCTCGTTTTTATGTACTTTTAAGATGTACCAATAATTTTTATTTTTAGGCAAAATATTTTTGAGTAAAATTCATTTGTTAAAAAAAATGAATATAGAAGAATTAAATAAAATTGGCCTTAAGAAATTCAAATTTTTTTTTATACCACCACCAAGAACATAAAAACAACTATAATCTGAAATACAAATTTTTGAAATACGACTTGATGCCCACAAACAATCGAAGATTCGATTTTCGACTTTGCAATTGTTTTCTCGGTGTTATCGTAAACATTTTAACTTGAAACTTGACTTGATGGTTTAACTCCACAGGGGGGTACATCCTTCTAAAGTTTCGCTAGAATATGTAAATTATTGTTCAAGTTATCATCAATTGTTTCAAAATGGCCTCCTTAAAATGTCTTCATGTTTTACGACTTGACATATTGACCAAAACGTTTCGAACAAATCTAGTCCTCTTCGCAATTTCATTTTGAATCATTTGTGTCTCATTCTTTTTTGCGATACGGGTTATACAACTAGAGATATTTAAGAAAAACTACGATGAAACAGGATTCTGAACATTCTTTTGTTTAAACAAAAGCTTTCCACCACGCGGATTTAATCCAAAACCTTTTACTACACTTCTTGAAATGTTCTCTACAAATTCCAGCAAGAAAATTGCTATAGTAAGACAGTTCCCTAGAAATTTTAGTTTTACTCCTCGAATTGTGCATTTTTAATTTTTGTACAGAAATTACTGTAGTAAAAACGAGATCCTCCCTTCTTATTCACAGCGCCTTGCCACACGTATTGCAATCCTTGAATTACCCTAATTATTGGTCTCCGTCTGCTATATAGCAAGTCTGATAGCATCACGCCATCGACAGTGGTTACCTGTTTGGCGCACAGCCTCACAAAAGCGATTTTCAATTAATCCCTCTCGCTCTTAAACTATAATTATCATGTTATAGAATGCCTACACTTCCTAGTAGAGTCTTCAAGTATTTATTTTTAATTCATGGTCGTTTTAGCTGCACTAACCTCATTACCGCCTACAATAGTGATAGCAGGCGAGTGAATACCAGATAAAACACTTTGAGCTACAATTTCATACACTATAATGGGACTCTTGTAAACGTACAAAGCAGTATTGTAATTTTAATTTTCAATTACACATTGTTATTGCTTCTATTCTTCTATATTTAGAACGGTCTCTGTGCGAAAAATAAATGGATATTCCTATTCAGTCTGCTGATGGGAGATACCATTGAAAAAGTCTGCAACACATCATTAATCAATTTCTGAATTTACAGGCCTCATCACATAGTAGTATAGAACATGAAAGAAATAATTTTTTCGTTAGAAACAAAAAACTATTATGTAAAGGCTTGTAAAACCATTCCTATACATTTCCTTTCGTGACACAGTATATATCATTAGACAGTTCGAGTGGAAAGCGAGTCTTATACTTCCCATTTAGCAGAACAAGATTATTAAGTAAATTCATAATAATAATAATATCACCACAGTACATTTTAGAGGAATTTATTATTAAGATTTTGTTAGTGTTATCTCCTACAATATATTTATACATTTTTTATTTGCGCACGTAATCTTAAGAATATTTCTTGACATATGTCAGTATTCACTCGACCGATTTTGTTAAAAATTCAACAATATCTGAATTAAATGCTGACAAATACAATCAAAAACCGTATGCCATATGTTATTTCATTTAGTAGAGTAGATACCATCAGAGCCGAAACAATTAAAGAATGTGCAGAGTTTATAGTTGCTCCCTTAGTTTATATTTTTAATAAATCGCTTAACACTGGCACCTTTCCTGCGGCTTTCAAAACAGCTATCATAAAGCCGATATTTAAATCTGGTGACCGACTGGATCCTCAGAATTTTAGACCGATTTCATTGTTATCATGCCTATCAAAAATATGCGAAAAAGTTATTAAAAAGCGATTAATAAATTTCGTAAACAAATATAATATATTATCTAACAAGCAATATGGTTTTCGGGAGGGCAGATCGACACAGGATGCAATTGCTGAATTAATGTCAAAAGTATATGACGCGGTAGATAATTCAAAACCAACAATATGCATTTTTGTCGACCTCGCCAAAGCTTTCGACACAGCGATCCTGATTTGCTAAGTAGCCTTGAAAATATAGGTATCAGAGGCAAAGCGCATGACCTATTAAAATGTTACCTACAAAATAGACGACAATGTGTCAAAATTGATAACATAATTAGTACCTCAAGAAATGTTCTTTTTGGAGTTCCTCAAGGCACCGTTCTAGGACCATTATTTAATATATATATACATATATATAAATGACATATTTAACATCCCTATTACTGGTCAAATATTAAGCTTTGCCGATGACACGGTATTGTTTTATAAAGGCATAAATTGGCTATATTTAAAAAAAAAATATTTAGCATGACTTTCCTATATTATGAGATTTTTTTGCAACTAAATTACTTACTATAAATTTAAGAAAGACGAAATACTTATCTTTTACTAGTTATGCTAATAACCTGCCCAATTATAATAACATCCCATTCAAATATAATGAAAACAGCATCCTCCAAAACGATAAAGTACTTATATAATTATTATCGATAACCACCTGAAATGGGATGCGCATGTAAAGAATATAGTACAAAAGTTACGTGGCCTCATTCCAAAATTTAAATACTTTAAAAAAATATTCGATATTAATCATCTTAAAACTATGTATTATGCCTTGGTCCAGACACATTTGGTGTATGCTCTCATCGCCTGGGGTAGTGTAATGAACTGCCACCTAAAACAATTAGAAGTAATCCAAGTGGATTTTAAAAATCATATTTAACAAACCTTACCTTTTTCCCAGCAATGATTTATATAAGGAATCAAAAATATTAGATATTAGGCAGTTGCATTGCCAAACTCTAATATTATACAAAAAAAAATCAAAGTAGTTGACCACTCTTACCATACCAGATATAAATTAAATTCTGTAGTAATTCCAAAAATAGGAAAAACAATTGGTCAAAGAAGCTTTGCATATCTGAGTCCTAAAGTTTACAATGCCATACCCAATGAGCTAAAAATTCTAAATTCTATAAAACTTTTTAAGAAAAAATTGATAGAATGGATCATTGCAACTCCTCGAACTGTAATTCACCAACTGACTTGAATTAGATATATAAAAAAAATTACAATGCATGTAATGATTTTACTTACCTTCATCTTTAATTAGCATATTTCGCTATAATCAGTACTTATTTAATTGGTTTTATCTACATATTTTAGTCCACGCACAGATTTTTCTCAGTGGACTCCTCTATGTTTATTCCGTTACAATACATATTTAAATTTTGTAAACCTTTTTTACCAATAAACATTATTATTACTATTATTATTATTATTTTTACGATATCAAAGGATGTATTTATTAATCTCTAGCTCTATTTTAGACTTGCAACGCATAAGTGTAATTAAGCTTGCTAATTATTTCGGGTGCGTCAAAATCATTGTGTAGTAATTTAAACAAAAATACTTGAGAAAAGTACGTACGCCTATCCTCAAGAGTTGTCATAGTATATCTTTCATGCAAGTTACTTAGCGGAAAACCAATCACTGGATAGGTACCGTCGGATTTGAACCACAGTAATTTAAGAAATCTACGTTGAACTGCCTCCAAGTTATTCTTGTGAACATCATAACTGGAACTCCAAATTAGCGATGCGTACTCAAGTTTCGATCTGACGAAGGATTGATAAAAAAATTTCAGAGTGTCAGTATTAGTGAACTCTCGACTAGTACGAATGATAAATCCAAGGGCTTTGGAGGCTTCAGACAGAATGGTATCGATATGATCAGGGAAGGATAATTTACTATCAAAAGTTACGCCGAGGTCGCGAAATGTTATAGGTCTTTGAAGTATGACAGTATCTAACCTGTAATCAAAAATAAAAGGTGACGTTTTTAAAGAAAAGGACATTACGTTACATTTACTAGGATTCATGAATAATTTATTTACTTTACAGCAGGTGTTTATTTTGTCAAGGCAAGTTTGAAGTTGAAAACAGTAATCGATTTCATCAATTACTGTGAAAATTTTTACATCGCCGGCATATAAAAGGTGAGGCAAATTAATTTCGTTCACTATGTCGTTAATAAATATGTTAAAAAACAAGGGCCCCAGAATAGGTCCCTGGGGAACTCCAGATGTGGCAGCAAATTCGATCGATTTGAACCCATTTAATGCATAGTACTGACTCCTATTCATTAAATAAGATTTAAACAAAAGGAGCAAACAATATGCGAAGCCGATTTTTCCTAATTTATTAAGTAATAACGGTGATCAAGTCTATCAAACGCCTTGGAGAAATCTGTATATATGACCTCTGTCTGCCCACGTTCATCTAAGGATTCAGAAATATATTGAGTTACACAGAATAAATTTGTTGTTGTTGGTGATTTTCGGGTCGAATTCGGAGAGCTTATAAACTTTGATTGTCATGAATTTTATTTTTGCAAAATGTACTTAGTTTTAGTTACATTACTAAATTTATAATTGAGAGAAATATTAGTTCTATGGAAAATTAGAACACTTTATCCTTGCCATTAAGATATTCTTTTGTAGTTGAAGTAGTTTTCTCTGACTACAAAATTCGGTATATCATTTCTATTACGGGAAATATTCACTATTGTCGAATATCCTGTATCACACATTATTATTCTATAGAAATTATTTAATAAGATATTGGCAAATTGTCTACGTTTAATTTGAATTGTGTTGTCGAAAACGAAACAACTTCCTTGTTTCGTGTAACATCTGAATTAACAGCGGTTAGCGCGGTAACTGTAGAATAAGGGCTGCTCGTAATGCTCGTCTTTTGATTAGGATGCGGCAACTCGTTAGCATCACCGGCACCTTCGCCATAACTTCAAATTTGAAAACCTCAATTTACTTCTTCCTAATAAGTGTGTTGTTAAAATGATAACTCTAATTTAATTAATAGAAGGTGTAGGTTGAGATACAAGATATTTAACTTGGTTTAAAATGAACTTAGGTCATATGATACGGCTGACAGGAATTCAACAGGTAAAAGCAGTTTTGTAGGATTTCCTTGCTTATTCTGGCGAGTTTAATGTAAGTACAGCAAGTGGCCAACTTGGGAATTGTAAATGTTTTATGTGTGTACTTTCATATTTTATGAAAAGCTCACTTTATAGTTCAAGATCGTTGGTGTATTTGATGAATGCAAATCATTACACAAGTATAATATACAAAAATTATGGTACAATCAAAATTAACAAATAGAAAAGAGAACGAGATGCAGTACAATATTCAAAGGTAAAACAATTTGATAAAAACACATTTACATTAAATAAGTAAAGCAAGCCTTATATATTAAAAAGTGTTTAAAGATTGTGGGGATTATTTTTAAATTGTAGATCACAAGCGGTCTTTAAAAGTGAATATTTTTTTATTTGTTTGCTTATAGTAATGAAACATATTCTTTACGGGATTTTGCAAACAGCGGAAAAAAAACTATCTTTGAGAAGTAAATGAGAGTAGACCGTTGTTCTCATTTTTAACTGAATCTTCATACCATAGGGGGTCAGGTAGATATGAGTTTAATCTGCTTTGCCGTAGGGGACTATGTTGGATGCCAGTGTTATAATGAGAATGTCAAATAAGGAATTGGACAAATTTATTTTAGGATTTTGATTTGCTAGCATAACCAAGTCAGGTTATCGAAAGAATGAAAAGATTTCATTAATATTTTTTACATATTGTGTTTCTTTTAGTTCTCATAGATAGTTTTTTTTCCCGCTGTTTGCAAAATCCTATAAAGAATATGTTTCATTACAAGATTTTCATTATTACTACGAGACAAAGCATAATATATTAATGAAGTTTCTTGTATTAATAAGTATAAACTTACAGAAATACATACGCACTATACATTCACACACACTAATTGGCCGGAGCCCGCTCGCCCGAGGTATTAAATATAGCCCGGCGCGGATTCCGGCTCAGTCAGTCAGTCAACCTAGTGCACACCTTAATGCGACACTTAATAACTGCTTAGTTTATGGTAAAAAATAATTCATTTCGTTTGTAACATTCTTTTATCAATAATTTATTGCGTATATATATTCATGTAAGTTCATTAATATATTATACTTTGTTTCCTGGTATGTTAATTCCAAAAATCACAGATTCTGCGACTTCCGGAGGTTGGAGAAGTGACGAAAATATAGTTAGAGCTTTATGCCCAAGAAGACTTTTGTTTCTAAGGGTTCAAATAATAACATACTAATATTTTTTAAAATTTGGCCGATAGCAACTTTCCATAAGAAAAGTGCGGGGTCTTTGTTATTGTTTCACTTTGATTGTTTGTCAAAACCATATACTAGTTTCCAGGCCTATTAAAGTTAAACCCAATTCTATAGTGTGCTTTCCACAATGATTTAAATTTTAACATTTTTAAACAACCGGTCAATTCTATCAAATAGGACACCCTGTATATTTTTATCCAAACTGTTTTAGCAGCCTATTAGCTACACTCTGATTGGAGCTTTTTGAAAATCGTTTACAAAAGTGATCACTATGAGGTCGAAGACTATTCAAAATATCATCCATAGCACTTTTCTGTATTTTTTATTCTTGGCTCATAGTCCAGTCAACGGACCGCTAAAATGACTAAAATGTCTAACTTCAGCGAATAAATGGATTTTGATGAAATCTTGTGCATTGTGTTTATAATGACGTTAATTAAAAAGCTGAAAATAATATCAGAATAGGAACGTTCCGTAACTTGTAGAACTAGATCGAAAATGAAAGATAACCAATATACTTACCTTTTTTCTCTAAAATAAGATGATTTCACTCTACTTTTCGAAAAATGCATATTTTTCGAGACATGGCCCCTCGAAAATTTCTAAAAGTGGGGGAGGGAAATGTGAAAGTTGAGAAAAGAATCTGAAAAAATTCAGGTGAATGGATCATCGAAATACAAGAACGCTTTTTATTTGCAACTTTTCCGTAAAGTGCGTTTTCACCGAGGTTGTCCGGAAAAACATGAAAAACTCCCCCGTTCTTTGAAATTGCATCGCTTTAAAAACATGATTAAACATTTGATTTCTGGCGTATGCATTGAGACCTTCTAAACATCTTTTGTCCCTTGGAATTTTCTTGTAACTTACTAATCTTCCGACTTACAGGCAGTTTTTGCACATTTTTAATTAAAGAGTACATGAACATTTGAAAAATGAGCGTGATTAATATATATTATTACAAAAAAATCTATACAGTCATACTATTTTTATAGGTTCAGTATAATTTCTAAATTGAAAATGTGCAAAAATGTACAACAGTATTTATCGTCAAAAGCTGCACCAGTAACTCGGAAAAGTAGTATTTTTTTATTTTTTTTTATGGCATTAGGTCATTGACCATGCAGCCAGTTACCTAAGTTTTAAAATTAAGAATGTACTAACCTAAATCTGACAAAATTAATAAAAAGGAAAAACCTGTTTATATTTAAAACAAGAGCCAGATACATCGACAGGGGGAGGGAATAAAAAGAAAACGTCGAGGAAAAACGCTTCTCATCCTGGGGTCGATCAGGACATTTTTATAGCTTAGACAATACAAGGTAGACCACGGTAAGTGAGGTAAAAAAAAACATGCGAAAAAACCCAGGGATTACGAGATTAACCTATAGCTTAATATTAGTTTCTTTAATAAAAATCATAATATTTTTATATATTTCCCTTGTTCCAATTGTAAGCAGGCTTAGCAAATTGAAAAGCGCCAGAGTATTGCACTCTTCAGTAATAGTTTGTATTAGCCTGTCAGAGGCTGCTCTATATTTTGAACAGCCGAAAAAGATATGATCAAGGTCGCCTAGGGCGTCACACTCTTCACATTTATTTGGGCTAAAAACTCCAATTTTAAACAGATGGGCAGGATAGCATGCATGGCCCAGTTTAAGACGTATCAGTGTTGTAATGTATATTCTCGAACAGGCGAAATCTTTATGCCAAAATTGGCTGGGGACGTCATTGTGAATAAAAGTGTACCTAGTGGGGTTGGTAAAACAAAATTGTTTCCACGAATAGGACCATTTGTGTTTAATATTAGTTTTCAACATTACATATCGGTCTCCTAAACATAACGCTTCGTCCAGGGGCTGTCCTGAGTTAGTGGCTTCCTTAGCTAGCAGGTCCACTCGTTCATTATACTGTAGCGGAAAACTAGTAAGGTACAACAAAATTACAAGAGACAAAAATGTTTAGAATGCCTCAATGCATATGTCTGATTTTTTTTTAAATTACATGTTTTTACAAAGCTGCAGTTTCAAAGAAGGGGGTAGTTTTTCATATTTTTCCGGCAAAATTCGGAAAAGTTACAAATAAAAAAAAGTCTTGTATTTCGGTGATACATTCACCTCAATTTTTCTAAGATTGTTTCTCAACTTTTTCATTTACCCTCCCCCACTTTTTTCTACCCCTTCCGATCATTCCTTATTCTCATCTTTTTTTCAACCTTTTTATTAACGTCATTGCAAACACATTGCACAAGGTTTTATCAACGTTCATTTACTAGCACTCAACTTAGAGGTGACTGCACAATCATAAAAACAGCGTTCTATTAAAAATAAATAATTCTTGTTCTGGCCAGATATTCTATTTCAAACCTGTACGAATAGAAAATTTTAATTGTGGACTCCATTGAAAATTGTTCTTTCTATCGCACAGGTACTAATAAATTTTAATTTTAAAACTATGTATAAATCTTACGGGTTCGCGTTCTATCGCAACTATTAATTTTAGCCGTCTGAAAAATTTTTTAAATGTCTCATTTGTATACCGTCTTTAACTTTTGCTATAATATCTTAGCCATTCACATAAAATTTAGTTTATCTCTTAGTAATTGACTAAAGGGAAAAACAAACTAAGTTTTGGGTGTATAATCGACTTCGCGAACGAAAATATCTCGGATACTTACAGTCTAACAGCTTTGTAAGTAATTAATGGATTTGAATGAAAAAATTAATAAGCTTAACAGCACTCTCTTTTCACGCTCGCTGCATTAGATGAGATGATTATCTCTATTAGCTGTTTTTCCTTGCAAGTTTAAAATCCAGTGCTGGGCACTATCGTTATATTTAAGAACAATTTAATTATTATATTAATGAATATTTCATTTTAAAACATTATTAACCAAAAAATAAGTTTTATGATAAATTTAATAGAGTGAGCTCCCATGACAAGAAAGGTACCCCATCGAACACCTCAAATATAATTCTTATGCATTTACACACACTTCATAACACCTTCATTTTTATTCTAAAATGAAGTTTAAGATCTCTTCTTTCTATTGCAACTGGTATGCCTGACAATTATTGTTAATTACTTTGTCAGATTTATTCATAACACATCGTTGATTTTTATTGTAAAATGAAGCTCCTACCCTATTACAACTTGTCTCTCTGAACTACATCATAGGTGTCAAACCATGTTTCGTCAAGATAAATTATGTCTCTATTTGCATCTCGATATTCTTTAATTTTACGCAGGTACTCGTGTCGATGATCAACGATGCGTGCTGATTCCTTAACTACCATTCGTTTGTCCAATTTTTTGTACCTAAAACCGCAATCGAGCAGAATGTTTCGTAAAGTATCTAATTATTTACAGTTATAATTTGGATAGTCGTGTAACTTATCCGTAATCATTTCTAATGTGGGCACCTTCTGATCATTGTAAAATTCATACACAAATCGACGAATGACATCTTTGGACGCGTTATCAAGTTTTTAAGTTTTTTGTCCAACTCTTTTCCGTTTAATAAAATGATCAACTACATCCCCGGCTCTAATAACCGTATAAATTGCTGTACGGCTGTATTTGGTTAATTCACAAATCCTCTTCACAATTTGATTATATGAAGAATCAGTATTTTGGCCTTTTAAACACGAGTAAATATTCAAAATAACCCTTTGAGTTTGAACGTGTAAGTCTATATTTTCGAATTCCGCTTGTATAGGCTCTGTATCAAAATCGTCCGTTCCTTTGTCACTACTATCGAAAGGCCTCCAAAATGCCATTTTAAACAATTAATTGCAAAAAATCACTCAAACACAGTAACAAAACTATAATTTGTTCAAATATTCACTAGAATTAAGTAATTTATAACGCTGCCTGGCTGTTCTGCACCGCCTCGTAGAGATCATACGATACAAATAGTTCATACGTATTTTTTAATTTATATATTATGGCATGCAAAAACCCTGAACAAGGTTGGTGTTGACAAATCAAATTCACTAAGCATCTAATTCCTCCTATATTTCTACGTGACGGGCGGATCAAGTCCACGTGGACTCTAGACGAAGAGTGGTGAATATAAATAAATCTGTAAAATTCTGTGCTCTCTTATTCAATGTGAAGCGATATATTGACAATATCCCGTAAGATTTTCTAGTTCCATGCTGTTCCAGTTGGCTTCGTAAATACTATACTGGATTAGATTTTAGTAACATGGTTAAAAAATGTTTGCAAAAACGCGAATGATTGAAAAAGAACATATTAATAAACTCGCAGCAGAAGATTAAGGTTTTGTAATTGCCTATAACTTTCAATCCTTAATATATTTGTAATGATAGTTTTCAATATTTCTGTAAATAAAGGTACTTCACTCATTGTGGATTTCCAATTGAGCATCCCTTATATACAATTCGGAGAGTAGTATTGTTTTCGTATAAAGTAGGCGTTTTAATAATAAATTATGTTTCCTCGTAAACTTAGAAATAAATAAGTTTTCTCAACTCCGAACCCAATCTGTAACTGTAAGTTTAATTATACTCAACTATGTGTTTTTGTTTATAATGGTACTGACCTGTAAGTTTTAAATAGATGTTTCTTAGGCCGTATACATATATTTACGTCTAGAATAAAATTGACAAAATTACTTAAACTTATCTACTTTTTGCACTGTTTTCTCAAATAAAGAAATATTGTTAATTTTCCTTGTTCTTTATATAGTACAGGCAAATTAACAATTTAGGGTAACGAAAATTAATAAAAGGATCATCTCTGGGATTTAAGTAGGTAATAACCTGGAGAATGAGATGATACATTCTTTGTACTTCCAACTTCCGGGAAAATTCAAAAAAATTTGGAAACACTTTTCGGTTTTCGGTTTTTTTGCTCTAGTGGCTAAAATAATGAAAATAGAGAAAGAAGTTCCGAACAAAAGTTGTAGTTCGTCTTTTTCTCAACAAAAAAGGTCTTTATAAATTTTTCTCTCAAGCCGTTTAGAAGATAAATCGAGTTTTCCACTTATACTTTTAAACCGTTTCGAAATGCGCGAAAAATGAGAATTCTCCAGGAGTTTCGTACGACCGGGCTCATCGATCGATAATTTTTACTATTCAGACCCCCTAAAATAAAATGTAAATAACGTAAAATGTAGAGAAGTGTCAGCTTTAATGTGGAACTATTCACAAAATTCATAAAAAATTTTATCAAAGAGAGAAAGTGTATGAAGATGGCTTAGTGAACTTTGTACAGTCAATCCACAGATTTATTCATATCTTTGCCGGGAGTCGTTAGAATGATAATTCATTTTGGTTGTATATTCTTATATAATGATATTTTAATCCAATTAACATTTGATTGCAATTACTTTTGTTGGAAAAATATGCCTTGCGATTAAAGTAGAGGGTATATTTTTCATCGATCAATCACCTCCAAATTTTGGAGTTCATTTCGCTATATCTTAAGTAATAACAATAGCACAGTCTTAATTTTTGGATTATAAGTACAATAAAACATATTCTTTCGAATGACTAGAGTTTTTTTTAATGCGCGCCGTACTTTTTGAATTTGTCTACATTATTCATACACGTTCAGAAAATGCATAATTATACAGTAAAATATATAGGTACAACTTATTTATATGAATTTTATGATTAATTCCACATTAAAGCTGAGACTTTTCTCTACATTTTACGTTGTTTTCATTTTTTTAGCAACTCTGAATAGTAATAATTATCGATCAATACGTCAGTAGATAAGCTATAGGCATTCGGGCTCAAAATCCCATATTATTTCTTATGTAGGTTCATTCTGCACATTTTTGTCTGATTTTCTCCCCACCCCTTTTTAGGCTCCGCCTTCGGGAAGGTCCTACTGGTCGAGGAGATATATATGTATAGGTCTGAACAGTTTTTAAAACAGGTCTCTAAACAGACTCTGTTTTAAAAGCTGTACAAACTCTGTTTTAAAGCATACAGACCCTGTTTAAAATCGTACAGACCTGTATACAGACTTGTTTTAACAGCTGTTCAGACCTATACATATATATCTTCTCGACCAGTAGGACCTTCCCGAAGGCGGAGCCTAAAACGTGGTGGGGAGAAAATCAGACAAAAATGTGCAGAATGAACCTCCGGTCGTACGAAACGCTCAGTTTCCGCGCATTTCGGAGCGGCTCAAAACTATAAGTGGAAAACTGGATTTATCTCCTAAACGGCTTAAGTAAGACAAAAATCTGTAAAGACCTATTTTGTAGAGAAAGAAACGAGCTACAAATTTTGTTGAAAACTTTTTTCTGTATTTTCATTATTTTAATCGTTAGAGCAAGAAAACCGAAAATCAAGAAGTTTTTCCAATTTTTTTTAAATTTTCCCGGAAGATGGAAGTGCAAAGAATGCATCATTCCATTCTACAGGTTAATAACTACTTAAATCCCAGAGATGATTCTTTTATTAATTTTTGCTAGGTTTTTACAACATTTCGCCTTCATTGCCTGTACTAATATTCCTTATACAATTACACATAATATAAGTGAATTTTCTATTGCTAGTAATTCCAGATTCTAACGAAACCCTCTTATTTTTATTATAGAAGTACTCGTCCTAGAAGCTGAAGATCGTGTTTAGCAGCGCCTCCGACTATCTGGGAGTGTCATCATCGACAAGCGGATCCAGACTGGCCCAAGTGATCGAGGCCGATCCAGACGACGAGACTTTCCGATATCGCATTACATGGATACGGCCACCTAATTGTCCCGGTCCTAGCTCTGGACATTCCAATCTTTATGCCTAATATACACTAAATTAACGATCATCTAAGGGGATCAAGTTAATTCCATCGAGTGATGATTGGGTGATACTCATAGATTTATACAGGGTGTACCACAATAAGGGTAAAGAAATTAAATGGTGTATATTACTGACCAAAGCTAGAAAAATAGTTCCTATAAATATTGCCCTCAAGATGTATGAGCTACAGTTAGTCCTGTTAAAGGACTTAAAAAATAGCAGAACAGCATAAAAATTGACACATGATGTTTTCAAAGAACTACTCATTGAAAGATTAAAAATATTTGCATTTGTATAAATGGCGCCTCATTAAAATAATTCAAATATATTGTGAAAAATTCGTCTTTCTGACATCTCGGGAAATGTTTATCTGATGAAAAAAAGTGATTTTTTTTTTTAAAGAAGTGAATATTTAAAAAGAAGCGTCATAATTATGATATCTTTCGTATGATGTATATTTCTTTTGTAAGTTGAAGTGAAGCAGTTGATTAATTAATATATAATCTAATAAGAGTAGAAAAGAGTAGATAAATATTATTCATCTACACTTAATAGATTATACAGGGTGTTTCATGAGGAACTGTACGTACCAGGAGTAGTAGAAGACCGCTTGGGGATTCAGGAACGGTCACTGAAATTAATTGTCCATCATCATCATCAAACAATTTATTAAAATTCAAAAATACAACATTGGCTCCCCGAATCGTGATCCGGAGCGCGCCGTGGTGTGCGTGGGGTTGGGCGGATCGCGACCAGCTCGGCTTAATAAAATGGACAAACAAGTTAAAACTCCTACCACCAATGGTGGCTTAAAATTAACATTAAAATTACACTATGTCTGCGTAGCAGGCTTAAAATACTTAACATTAACACAATAAAAACTAGAGCACAAAAGTGATTAAATTTTGGTTGCTGGTACGGGAAAAAGTTCAACGAAAAAACCCGTTCGGAGCAATTTGGGGTCACAACGGCCTACCCGCCGTTAGGAAGGTAGGGAAAGCGAAAAGTTAGGATTTTTAACAGTTACAATTTTTTATCGGTCTAAAATGAATTTAGAACAAAATAGGACAAAAGGACAAAAGAGACAAAAACTATAAAACAAAATGAGAAACAGAGAGGTGAAAGAAAAGGTGCGTGTTAGCGGACTATCGCCCAATCGAAAGGAGTATTGCAACGATCACATAAATCTCTGAGGGAAGCGTACCTGCCCAAATCGGAGATGAGGCGCATAAATTTATGTTCCAGGACCTGGAGTTTTTTCATTGTCGTGGCCGGGATGCTGCACCACACCGGCGCTGCGTATGTGATGGCTAGTCTGACCACCATCGTGTACAACAATTTTTTATTGTGTCTATTTAGTCCGGTACCCCTCGCCAGGAGCGTATACAGACTCCTGGACGTTGAGTAGACCTTCCGTGTCGTCTCGTCCACATGTATGTTAAATGTCAGTCGTTTATCCAAGTTAACCCCCAGATACTTCACGCACCTTTCTATTGGAATTTTTTACCCCGGATCGAGATTGGTGTTAGAATGCGGTTCTCTGTGAACCACATTAATTGTCCAAGTAATTAAAAATGATCACATTAGTTATTTACAAAAATTATTTAAAAATATTACAAACACTTAGAGCAAATGTTCAAAATTAGAACCTCCAGCTTCCATACATACCTGTTGGTGTTTATTTATATTGTCAATAGATTTTCTAATTTGCGCAGGATTGTTTCTAATTTGGTCAATACAGAGCAAAATTCGCCGAAGTACTTGATCTCTAGTATTTATTGGGACACTGTAGACCAGTTTTGAGATATCCCCATAGAAAATAATCAACGGGGTTGAAATCTGGTGATCTATCCGACCAAGGATGAGGTCCCCCACGTCCAATCCATCTATTTGGATACTCATTATCCAAATACCTTCTAACCTCAATACTAAACTGAAGGGGAGCTCCGTCATGCTGGAAGTAGTGCCCTCTTACATTAACACCTTGCATTAAATCAAGTAAAATATTTTGTGAGAAATCTAAATAAACCTCTGTAGCTAGTCTTGCCGGAAGAACATGTGGGCCAATTAGGTTGTTGTTAATCATACCATACCACACTGAGAACTTATGTTGAGAATGGGCTTCTCTTATAACATGAGGATTGTTTTTGGCCCAGTTATGCGAATTTCTTGAATTAAATACGCCATCCCCTGTAAATTGGGCCTCGTCTGTGAATAAAGTTCGTTATGTAGTCGGTCTGTGATCAGATCAATAATCCACTGGCAAAATTCTAACCTATTTACATTGTCACCCTGTTGAAGCCTTTGCACTTGCTGAATATGGCACAGTACATCCGTATCATAGCCGTATCGTATGGATGAATGAATGAATGAAACAGTCTTTATTAACCCAAAATAATTACAAAATTACACATAGGGTTATCCTCTACTATCGATTAAATGTACAAAAGATAACAAAATAGCAAATGTTTTTGTACATACATATTGCACATAGTCAAGATACAAATAAATACATAACATACATTTTAAATGAAAGTAACTAGTAAACTAAACAAATAATGAGTGTACATTGATTAATATTATTACATTATTGTCCCGCCTAGGTAATACTTTACCTTACATGGTAAGTTAAGGTACTAAGTCTTCAGCCAGATAAGTTTTATATCATGAACTGAATACATTTTGTAATTGCATTTTAAATTGTTTTACATTATGATTTTTGTATTCGGCGGGGAGCGCATTTTATTTTTTATGTTTTATTTTCTTACTTATATAGAGTCCTCAAAACCTGCACATTAGGAACCCCTATTTGGGCACTTATTTGTCGGGTACTTATAGCACTTATTCAGGGTGTTCTTGAAGAATATTAATGATATTTTCTTGATCTTCAACGTTTTGCACAATATTTCGTTCCACTTTTGATGATGGAAAACTGCCGTGCTCCCTTGCATAGTGATACACATTTGAAAATGTCTGATAATTTGGTATTCTTCTGTTAGGAAAACGAATATTCTATTCCTCTGCGGCTTGTCTACTATTACCATCACAAAACACATCAAAAATAATATCGGCATATTCCTCATTTGTAAATTTATAAGGCATGATCATTTGCAGACTAAGTTAACCAAGTACACTAGGCCCACTAACAATTATGTGATAAAAAAAAAGAAAACTGTTTAATGATATCTATCATAATATGTACCTAGCTATACTTTCTTTGGAATAAAAAAAAACTTTAAAAAAAAAAAACTTTTAAATTTCTTGTCAATATTGAACATTATTAATCGAGTTTAAATTGACCATATTTAATTATTTGGACAATTAATGTAAGCAAATAAAGCCGTTTTTGCCAAATTCAATCGTTTGTAAAAAAATCGGTAAAGGTATTTACACAGAACTTTCCTCTTTATTTGTGCATGGCGGTCACTCTAAAAAATTATTAATTAGGAAATGACATTGAGAATAATAATCGGAATATAGTTATCACTATTATTACAAAGAAAACCTGATAACTTTTGGTCAAAAAAATATACAGAGTGGTCATCCGACAGCAAAAATTCATTACTAAATAACAGACGCCAAATATGGAAGGCTTGCGCAAAAACCTTTACAAATGGTTGAATTATTTCTTGGGATGACCATCCTGTACATTTTTCAATAAAACTATAATAGGTGCATATGCCAAATATTATTGCCATCTGTCAAATATTTAGTTCCATATTCACGTAGTGGAGTGGAAGTATAGTGTTAAAAATTTTCTTTTTTTTATTTTTCAAAAATATTGATACAAAATTTTCAAATGTTTATTCTTCTGAAATAGATTCTATAGTAGTGGAAAGGAACTTCAAATTTAAAAAAAAGAAAAAATAAATAGATTTAGAATGACATGCAACGTGGAAATTTTAAATTTGAGCAAAAAAAATTATTTTCATCTATTCTAGTGGTAAATTTTTTTCCAAAATGCAAAAATTTTTTTTTTCTGAAATAACTTTAGAATGTAATAAAACGTGGAAATTTTAAATTTGAGCAAAAAAATGTTCCGTCTTTCTGTTCAATAGTAGTGGTAAAGAAAATTACAAATTTTGTCAAAAAAATTTTCAAATTATTTTTTTTTCGAAATAGGATTAGAATTGAAACATTCTTTATAGGATTTTGCAAACAGCAGAAAAATTAACTATCTATAAAAGAAAAACTTTGTGTAGAAATATTAATGAAATCTTTGCATTCTTTCGATAACCTGAATTCTGGTTATGCTAGCAAATTAAAATCCTAAAATGAATTTGTCTAATTTCTTATTTGACAATTCTCATTCTAACACTAGCATCCACACAGTCCCCTACGGCCATGCAGATTAAACTAGTATCCACATAACCCCTACGATTATGAAGATTTAGTTAAAAATGAGAACAAAGACCTAAAATGAATTTATTTATCTACCTTGTCTTAAAAAAAAATTTCATTCCAATGGATTACATTTTTATGAAATCTATCATTCTGTTTCCTGGAAATGCTTAGCCTTTGAAACGTTTTTCGCCCTTATTCTGGAGCTCATCAGAAAGACATAAAGCCATTCATAAAGATGTTTCATGCAAAACCAAGACAATTTCTATGAATAAGTGTGAAATGATTATATTTGACATTGACTGATAAAAACAAGATAAGATAAGACAAGGTAGATAAATAAATTCATTTTAGGTCTTTGTTCTCATTTTTAACTAAATCTTCATAATCGTAGGGGGTTATGTGGATACTAGTTTAATCTGCATGGCCGTAGGGGACTGTGTGGATGCTAGTGTTAGAATGAGAATTGTCAAATAAGAAATTAGACAAATTCATTTTAGGATTTTAATTTGCTAGCATAACCAGAATTCAGGTTATCGAAAGAATGCAAAGATTTCATTAATATTTCTACACAAAGTTTTTCTTTTATAGATAGTTAATTTTTCTGCTGTTTGCAAAATCCTATAAAGAATGTTTCAATACAATTATAAGCAAACAAATAATAATTCATTTTTAAACATGCATAGGATTAGAATACTATGAAACATTGACACTTTAAATTTGAGCAAAAAACATTTTTATTTCCATCTATTCTAGTGGTAAATTTTTTTCCAAAATGCTAAAAAATTTCAATTTTCTTTTCTGAAATAACTTTAGAATGTCATGAAATGTGGAAATTTTAAATTTGAGCAAAGAAAAAATTATTTCCATCTATTCCAGCGGTAAAAAATTTTTCAAATTTTTTTTTTTTTTGAATTAGATTTAAAATGCCATAAAACGTGGAAATTTTAAATTTGAAGCATCTATTTTAGTGGTAAAAAATTGTTCAAAAATGGTAAAGAAAAAATTCAATTTTTTTTTCTGAAATCGTTGTAGAATGTGATGAAACGTGTAAATTTTAAATTTGAGCAAAAAAAATGTTTTCATTATTTATTCCGTTTAGGCGGTCCATCATGTATATCTTGCAGTGAAAGTTTAACCATTTCTTCGCCGACAGTAGCGTGAGCTACCTACCCAATTTGACTGTTCTCCGTCAAGTAGTTTTTTAGTTAATGCACCAACAGACAGACAGACAGACAGACAGACTGACGGAATTGAAAAACCTATATTTTCGTAATCTACATGATCTGAAACGTGAAAATATGAAACAATCTCGGAGGGTGATTTTTTCTCGAATACAATACTTTCTCTTCGATATGCGAGGGAAGTAAAAATCAACAAAGATGCAACAAATCTAATTACATGTTTATGTTTAGTGATGTATGGACTTTTATAATTGGCACCTGAATGTTAAAAAAATATTACAGGGTGACAATTTTTAAAGGAATCGGAAAAATCGAATTTAAAAAGTCCGGCACGGGAATTAAAACAAATATACCGGGTGAGTCACGAATTGCGCTCGCCCCGATATTTCCTAAAATATTTGGAATAGAAAATTGAAACTTGGAGGCCTTATTACACGACCAAAATGCCATCTTTTCAATAAAAAATCAAGTTTGGTGCACATCCGGTTTGACCGGAAATGCCAACAACTTTCGATTTTTAAATGGAACACCCTATATATTTTTACATTTTTGGAATCTAGAGGACATTTTGAATACAATACATCCATTTTGGTCACTTTTTGATAAACATTAAAAAATTTATTAAAAAATCTATTTCTGAATCCAGAGTGCTATGGTGCCCAAAATATATTTTAGTTTGTGTGCTACGTTACTATAAAAATAAAAAGAGCAATATGATTGCATTACTTAATTCTCTAGAGGCGTTTAAAATTTTTAAATGTGATTTTTACCCACTAACTCGGTTTTTTTAAATGGGAATTTAATCGTTCACCAACATTTTTATATACCTCATTTTCATACGAATCTAATGATACCAAAATTTTGAAAATCCGCTCAGAAATATTAGAGATTTCAGCAAAAATACAATGCAACCAAGCTTTCAGAAACATGCGGCTAATAGATAATAGATTATTGGCCTTTGGAAACTAAAATGGCACATTTCTGTGTAAATCTGGTAACCTAGTAACATTGGAAAAATCATAGTAGCCATTGAATGTAATAAAACAATATCAGCTGTCAGACAGACTCGTGTAGTTATAGGCAATCTTGAGCTATCAAACATTTAATAATTGTGAGCGCAAAGAACGTTACAATTAAGTTTAGCATAGGTATGTGGAGGTAAACACAATTACATCCACAAGGACATTTCTACTAAAATTATTCATTTTCTTTAATTTTTACTCAAAGAGATTTCCGCAACACTTTATTTTGTATCTGTCTGACAGCTGATATTGTTTTATTACATTCAATGGCTACTATGATTTTTCCAATGTTATTAGGTTACCAGATTTACACAGAAATGTGCCATTTTAGTTTCCAAAGCCCACTAATCTATTATCTATTAGCATGTTTCTAAAAGCTTGGTTGCATTGTATATTGGCTGAAATCTCAAATATTTCTGAGCGGATTTTCAAAATTTTGGTATCAGTAGATTCGTATGAAAACAAGGTATTTAAAAATGTTGGTGAACGATTAAATTCCCATTTAAAAAAACCGAGTTAGTTGGTAAAAATCACATTTGAAAATTTAAACGCCTCTAGAGAATTAAGTAATGCAATCATATTGCTCTTTTTATTTTTATAGTAACGTAGCACACAAACTAAAATATATTTTGGGCACCACAGCACTCTGGATTCAGAAATAGATTTTTTAATAAAATTTTTAATGTTTATCAAAAAGTGACCAAAATGGATGTATTGTATTCAAAATTTCCTCTAGATTCCAAAAATGTAAAAATATATAGGGTGTTCCATTTAAAAATCGAAAGTTGTGGGCATTTCCTGTCAAACCGGATGTGCACCAAACTTGATTTTTTATTGAAAATATGGAATTTTAGTCGTGTAATAAGGTCTCCAAATTTCAATTTTCTATTCCAAATATTTTAGGAAATATCGGGGCGAGCGCAATTCGTGACTCACCCGGTATAATAATAATCTATCAACTGTGATAAGTGTACAAAGTGTCTAAAATCTAAACAAAATCCGATCAATAAGAGGGACGTTCTGGCCAAAATAAATTTAGAACAAAATCACAAAATCAGTTTATCACCCTGTATTTCAGAAATTAAGAACGACAGGAAAATTTGGCCGTCCCTGAATACCCGAGCGGTCCTCTACCGCCCCTGGAAGTATGTGCAGTTCCTCATGAAATATCCTGTAAATTAATTACTCAACTGCTCTTGAACCAGTAATAGTATCCATAAACAAATAGCGTGATTTATAATGACACACAAGTGTTTTATTATAACTCACTGCGTACAGCTAATCACCTTCAGCAGCATGCCTAGTTTGTCCAATCGATGTAACGTACAAAATAAAATAGAATGATCCATAATTATTGAGGGGAAGAAGGTGGTTTGACATGTTTGAATACTTTGGTCGTCATCAAATCAAGTTAGGTAATAATTGCGCCAAAAATGATGATAATAAATTTAAAAAACCTGTATTTTTACGTTCACATTTAAAGCCCTGCAGCATTCTTAGAAAGTATTATAGCGGTTATATTTACATAGACTATTTTCCTTACTTTGATAACTACTATACGCCTATTATTTTTTTTATCCTTCAGGGACAAGCCGTCCTTGGTAGCTCTTACCTGGACATGAACTGTAATTAGAAGATTAGATGTGCCTCGTACACTAATTGATTTCAACGCCATAACCAACCGGGGTTATTATAAAAGGCAAGGCGTTATTCATTTCCATTATTTTGTGCCCAACGGCGGTCTAGAGGGATTTGCTTCTCTGTTTTTATTCTTTAATGAAATTGGGAACCTTCGTCCTTTGCTTAAATATTTGTTATATTGAGAAATATTGCGCTCAGGTCATTTACAAGGTCTTCTAAATGGAAACTGCTGCACTATGTTTGTATGTAAATTATAAAATTTGAAATTCATTAATTTATGACCGACTCAGATTCCTTATGGAGCTACATGCCATAAAGAATCAGTTGTTAAATTCTGTTGATTCTTAACCTAATGAAAGATTATGTTTTTGCCTAAGGTGGCCATTGCCTAGAAAGAGATATTCGATAGGGAAAAATTCATTATTTTAGGCCATAACTTTTTCTTACTACGTATATTTACAACTCTATAAGACTACCTAAGTACCATGACAAGACTATGAATTTTCACTCAATAATTTCAGTGGTTTGAAAACAGTTCATTTAAATTTAAAAATTATGCTAATCCTCCTATTTCGTTTTAAATCTAACTATTTTGGAAACAATTGGATTTGTTAAGTAAAAATTTATTGTAATAGTCTTGTAATGGTTCTACTTAGGTAGTCTTATAGTTATTTTAATTATACGTACTAAGAAATAAAAGTTATTGCCTAAAATAATAAATATTTCCCTATCGGATGTCTCTTTCTGGGAAGTTGCTGCCTTAAAGTAATCAATCAAAAACATTATTTTTTTATGGATACGAAATCTACGTATAGCAAAGGATTTTTTCTTTCTTTTTTTTTCTAATTCTTTGGGACTTCCTGTCTCATGTATTTTTTTCTTTTTAAAAAGATAATGCCACAAATAACATCTAAACAATATGCAAAGGATTTGTAATTAAATTTTTGGGCACCACCAAATTGTTTTTATAACAAATACCAAAACTTTAGTCAAAATCAATGAGTAAAATTGTATTAATCACCAACTCTATGTGGACCAATAGAAATATTTTTTAAACGCTCTCTCTAGCGTCCTTTAATAAGCAGTACAGTAATAAGAACAAAGTACACCTTGTACAAAGAATGGTCTTAAGTGCCGGAGGGTTGCGAAATTTATTTTATTACCAAGTTAGTAAGCGAGGAAAAATAAACCTCAATTACACGTACCAATTTTGCGAAATTGTAGGCATATTAAATTATTTGGGTAATATGAACATTTTTATGTGCTTTCTTAAAACCTTTCATCTTATTGCTGTTTCCACGATGTTAAAAGATCACTTCAAATTATATAAAAGAGTAATAACGTTTTCGAGAGAGAATAATGCCTTTATAGAAGTCAGATAATATTAATAAACTATATGGTTTTTCCAACGCGTGTCGCCAAATTAATGTACAATGCACATCTAATCTTTCAAAACAATCGATTTGAACAATACGTCCCTGTGAGTAATATTTTGGAATGGAATCAACATGTACCCACAGTAAAATGATCTAACGTTTCGTTTTCAATTAAATTATATACCGGCAAGCTTTCCAAATTATTTACTTAATTTTAAATAAAGTCGATTTTGGACAAAGAGACACAGAATTACTTAATTTTGGTGATTGCTAACAACACTGGATTATTTAGTGTTAAATAATTATCGCATGTGTTAGTAGTGTATATTTCTCAGTTGCTCAATTTGTACCTGTAATATATCAATTTAATGAATATAAACTTGTTTTATATAAGGCACTAAATAAATTAAAATACTGTTAAGAACTGATAAAAAAAGTACATAAGACTGATATTTTTTAGTGAAATTGTAATTGTTGTATATTGTTGTATATATTTCTAAGAATTTTATATTTATATTATGCTGTGTACCTTGTGCTGCGTACCTTACGTATTTTTTGTATGGTAGCGCTTAGGGTTTTTCATATACTTGTGAAAAATTAATTTAATTTGTTTTTGTCTCACTCCCCCCACAAATTTGTTCGAAATCTCAAGAAAACGATCTCCAAATTCAATTAAAATGGTTGATATTAATACTTGCTTCCGAGACCATAAAAGAGAGTAGCAGGGTAAGCATGGGCCAGATGCCCCTCGGGAAATTGGTCTCTTTACCTTGACATCACATTACTAAGAAGAACTATTACACCCCTGCTCCCTCTGGTTTTTAAAATAAATTTGTTAATCGAATTTTGAAAAAGAATTTCTTTCTCTTTAATAACGTAACCAATTCTTATGATTTTTATAGACTTGGTAGATATACCAAAGAAGTATAAACAAAAAGAACCCTGCCTAAGGAATCACTACTTCCATCTCCAGATTGTTATCCAAGTGACTTTAAGGGAACATCTTGATTAGATTTGCACTCTAGTATGTGGAAATTATTGGTCATAGAATTTTCATAATATTTGGGGCAGGGGCAGATGTCATAAAAAAGTTTCAGGCGTTAGTTTCTACCATATAGGTACGTTAAAAATTAAGTTTCTAGTTTACCCTACTTATTTCCCCTATTCACAACCTACCACCTCCCACCCCTTCAATGGAATCATCACAATCAGATGTCATTACAATACATACCTGTACTAACTTTCAAGTGAACATCTCAATTTTATGTTATCAATCCCATTAATAATGAAGAGGAGGTGGTGGGGTTTGAAAAATATTAGAAATGTGAGGCCTTGATTTCTAGTATATACACCAAATCTCAAATTTCGGTACTCTTACCGCTTGATTTACTTATTTTCCCTTTTTAGTCCTATTTAACCCCAAACTATTCAACGCAATCATCTCAAAATATAATCTAGTTCCAGATGTCGTTGTAATACATACGACAAATTTCAAGAGAATATCTCAATTTTATTTTATCCACCCCTTTAATAATGGGATAATTGTGGTGGGGGGTTGAAAAATATTATTAAAAATCTGAGACCTTGGCTTTTAGGATATACACCGAATTTCAAGTTTCCGTACTCTTACCAGCTTGCTTGACTTATTTTTCCCTATTTACCTCTACTTATCCCCCACTCCTTCAACGCAATCATGTCAAAATATAACCTAGTTTCAGATATCATTATAATACATACGTGTACCAAATTTCAAGTGAAAATCAAAATTTAATTTTATCAACTCGTTTAAAAGGGAGTGGGGGTGGTGGAGGGATGGAAAATAGTATTAAAAAACCTGAGGCTCTCGCTTATAGTATATACACCAAATCCCAAATTTCTGTACTCTTACCAGCATGCTTTACTTAGCTTCCCCTATTTACCCCTATTTAACCCCCATCCCTGCAACTGAACCATCTCAAAATATAATCTTGTTCCAGATGTCGTTATAATACATATGTGTACCAAATGTCAAGTGAATATCTCAATTTTATTTCATCAACCCCTTTAATAATGGAAAATGATTGAAAAATATTATAAAAAAAATTGAGGCCTTGGCTTCTAGTACATACAACGAATTTCAAGTTTCTGTATTCGTACCAGCTTGCTTTGCTTATTTTCCCCTATTTACCCCTATTTAACCCTCAACCCTTCATCAGAATAATCCCAAAATGTGATGTCATTATAATATATGCGGGTACCAAATTTCAAGAAGCCTGCAGCCTACTAGTAGAAGAGCCAGTGACATTTTTCAGTGATGATTTAGTTAGGGCCTATTTTTTGAGAGGATGTTGAGGGGGGTATAAGTAAGTGTCGTCCGTGAGGATTAGCCCTGATTCCAGTCGTAAGGGGGTGGCAGAACGCCCCCCATGTGTAAAAAAAACTGCATCTTTTTATTATTTAGTTAAGGATGAAATTTTTTCCAGTACTCCTCTGATAGCCCACAAACATCGATCTAATATTGGCAAAACGATTGGCCAGTCTTAAGAGGTGGCAGAACACCCCCAACATGTCGTGGGAGAAATGAACTTTTTATTATTTAGTTAAGCTTCATTTTTTAGTATGTTGTTGTAGCAACTATTCCAAGTATATATGGAAATTGGCAGAACAAAATAGCGGTCGTAACTACCTGGCAGAACGATTTAAATGTGCCGTATGCGCGCCGTGACTTCGTGAGTTCGGTCGCAAATTAATTTGTATTTTAAATATAAACAATAATTTTGCTCATTTATTTAGAACCATTCTAGTAATTACAGACCTTCATTTACCTTTGGAGCTGGTATTTTAATACTCATTCGATGGAAATGCGACTTGAAAGTTGCAAAAATTTGTTTTTCATTCGAGAATGACTTTGCAACTATAAGGGACACGAAAAGTTGTACTGTTGTTTTTTATTGGAAATTCAATTCTCTACAAAAAAGAAGGTCTCTTGACATTTTTTCGTATATTGCTTAGTTTCTGGGATATAAGTAGTGGAAATAAAAAAATATATATTTTTTGCATTCAAACGCAAATATCTTTTGACCTATGCTGGATACGAGAATATGACTTGAAGACTTTTTGTAGAAAAGCTTTCTAAATCATTTTCCGTATCTCACTTCATTTCGGAGATAAAGTGAAAATAAAGAATGTTCTTTTCGGATTTCGGAAAAATATAATCAGTATCGACTGAGAACCACAAATTATGATGTATATTATTGTAATTGTATTGTAATAATAATCGAAAAATGCGATTGCCAAGAAAAGAATTAGAAAATAAAAAAAAAAATTGTGAATATTAAAGTTCCATGTTCCAAATAGATAAATAACATTGTGAATATATGTAGAATCATTTATATTATTTGGATTATATCAAAAATGTTCCGAGACAGTAAATACATAAAATAAATAAAATATATTTCAAGAAACATCGAAATTAATTATTGCAATGCTAAAAAAAAATTAAATAAATCGTGATACGTGAATTAAAAAAATATTTCTAATGCATTTTCTTATAGAGAATTAATTAATAAAAAAAATTATTTGATAAACATCATGAAGTAATATATATACTTCATGATTATCAAATAATTTTTTTCAAAATAAGTTCTCTATAAAAAAATATTATTAGAAATATTTTCTTAATTCACGTATCACGATTTATTTAAATTTTTTCTAGCATTGCAATAATTAATAGCGATGTTTCTTGAAACATATTTTATTTGTTTTATGTATTACCTGTCTCGGAACATTTTTGATATAATCCAAAATAATATAAATGATTCTACAAATATTCACAATGTTATTTATCTATCTGGAACAGGGAACTTTAATAATCACAATTTTTAAAATTTTTTTTAGTAATTCCTTTCTTGGAAATCGCATTTTTCAATTATTATGACAATACAATTACAATAATATACATCATAATTTGTGGTTCTCAGTCGACACTGATTACATTTTTCCGAAATCCGAAAAGAAAATTCTTTATTTTTACTTTATCTCCGAAATGAAGTGAGATACGAAAAATTATTAAGAAAGCTTTTAATTAGAAAATCAAATTTTCTACAAAAAGTCTTCCAGTCATATTTTCGTATCTAGCATAGTTCAAAAGATATTTGCGTTTGAATATAAAAAATATTTGAATTTATTTTTATTTTCACTATATCGCAGAAACTAAACAATATACGAAAAAATGTCAAGAGACCTTTTTTATAGAGAATTGAATTTCCAACAACAATACAACTTTTTCATGTCCCTCATAGTTGCAAAGTTATTCTCGAATGAAAAAGAAATTTTTGTATCTTTTAAGTCGCATTTCCATCGAATGAGTATTAAAATACCAGCTTCAAAGATAAATGAAGGTCTGTGATTACAACAGGTGTCTAAATATTTAAAGCATTCATAATACAAACTAATCTGCAACCGAAGGCACGAAGTCACGGCGCGCATACGGCACATTTAAATCGTTCTGCCAGGTAGTTACGACCGCCATTTTGTTCTGTCAGTTTGCATGTATACTTGGAATAGTTGCTACAGCAACATACTAAAAAATGAATCTTAACTAAATAATAAAAAGTTCATTACTCCCACGACATGTTGGGGGTGTTCTGCCACCCTCTTAAGACTGGCCAATCGTTCTGCCAATATTAGATCGATATTTGTGGGCTATCAATGGAGTGGGTACTGGAAAAAATTTCAGCCTTAACTAAATAATAAAAAGATGCAGTTTTTTTACACATGGGGGCGTTCTGCCACCCCCTTACGACTGGAATCCGGACTAATTCTCACGAATGACACTTAGTTATACCTCCCTCAACATCCTCTCAAAATATAGGCCTTAACTAAATCATCACTGAAAAATGTCACTGGCTCTTAGTCCATACCGCTGCTTATACCTTACGCTTATGGAGCTTGTCTCCTCTATTTGTTAAACTCTTTGGTTCTACCCTTACGAAAATTTTGAAAGAAGTGTATGATGTAGAGCATAGTAGGGAGCATTTTCGAAAAATAAAACTGGTGGGTGTCTCCCAATACATGAAATTTGTCATATTTTAAAATTAATAATTCGTATATTCTGATATATTATTTACTGCAAATAATCAATAAAATTTGTTTAATACCTCTTTGGTATATCTACCACATATATAAAAACCAAAAGAATTGGTTACGTTATTAAAGAGAAAAAAAATGAAAATTCGGTTAATTTACTTTAAAAACCAGAGGTGATATATACAGGGTCGCCACTTAAAACTCCCCGGACTCGCAACTTCCTTATTTTTTAAGCTACGACCATATTCGGCACATTAAATTGTAGATATGTTTAAGGCCTTTAAATATGCATACAGAGTGATTTAAAAAAGAAAAATTGAAAAAATTATTACGAAATGAAACTTAATTTCCTTCAATATTTTCTTCCATCATCACCCTGTATATGAACTGTGTTAATGTTTGCTTATAAAGATTTTAATTGGCCTCAATGTGTTATTACGTCATATTCGATATTCTCTTTCGTTTTAGAGAAAAAAATAAAAACTCCCTTTTTGATTCCAAACTGGATTCTCTTAAAATAAATTTGAAAAGAATGTAAATAATAATTTTAAGCTTTATTTGTAAAAGGCATATCATATACAATATTTTAAGTAACAAAACAGCAACAACAAATAAAAGGAAACAATTTTTTTTCTCTTTTGTGGTATCACTTGATTAACCCATTGCTAATGAGTGCATGTTTTCATATAATACAGATTTCTTACTAGTAAAATTTCGTTGCTCTTCTAGTGGCTCTACAGATACTTAAATAAAAAAGTTTATAATCATGATTCAGTTTCATGAACTTCCTTACTTTTATTCATTTTATTTTATTCTTTCAACTTTCAAGTTGTTCAGATTTAATAAATCAACCATAACTTTGTTATTAGTAATATTTCACATTTTTTAAGTTAGCCATGACAGCTTTAATATGTCATATTAAAATAAATCATAGTAGTTATTTTCTGTTGAACATTAATTTGCTCGTCAATCTACTAACAATTCGACAAAACAGAGTCTTTATTATTTATAGAGAATATAAACGTAATGCTAGAAAAGCTTACACAGTCTACTCTCAACGGTTTCCTGGTAGATGCTGTCCTGACCTTAAAACCATGATATCATTAGTTGATAATCTTAAAAGATATGGTTCTTTTACCAAACCAAAGAGAATCAGAAGTAAACCGTTGAGGAATGATATTAACATATACTTATTAACTATATACTATGAGTTTCGTTCCCAATTTGACGCCAAGGAAAGCCTGTCTCTCTATCCTTTAAGAGGACTTGGTATTGTGCGCATGTCTTAGTGGGCCGAACATCGACGCGAGAATGTGACAGTTCAACTAAATATAGAAGATGAGTGGTCACAATCTAATCGGAGAAATTGTGCACTATAGGCATTATATCAGTGGTTCCAAGTTCCAATTCCAGACATTAATATTATAAGCGCTTGTGTGTTCTAAGATTGTGAAGTTGTTTTATGTATTTTATTGTTTATCAAAATAGGGATTTGTATTTACATGGTGTAAATAACCTATATCCACAAAAATGAAACGGTGTTTTTTGTGTAAGAGCCAGCCGAAGCAGGACCCTAACCTGTCATATCATCGGTAATAAATTTTATTTAATAATCCAAAATCTAGTTACATGTGCTAATCGTGAAATGTTTTTAGTTTTCCCAAGAATATTTTTGTTTTATCTTTGCATAAAGTGCGTTGTTTTGGAGTTAAAAATTCTCAAAATTTTAACATTGAAGATTTTTTCACCAAGTTTTACTGAAAAAGGTTGACTTTTTAGAAAAAATATCAAGAACAATTTTTTTTTACTCAAAAAATAAGATGCCGTCCCAAGAACTAAAGAAAAAAATATTTACCATTTCTTTCAATGTCAAATTGTTTTTTAACAATCTTGCCTTTTTACGGCTGAATCACCCATAAAACATAAAAATATAAATTGTGCCACTCATATTCGTAAAGTAGAATTTTTAGCTGAACATCGAAACTTCCATTAGTACCGTAAGACCCACTTTTTTGCTAACTCCACTGGACTATAAGTTTTTCTAATTACTGCTTAGGTATTCATTTATTGATTAAATAATTTAAATACCAAGAAACGAAAGCTTACTAATAGCATGTGAATCATTCCAAAAGGGTGGTATATATTTTACCATAGTATACGAAATCTCCGTTTTCTACGGTTGCCGGTAGATTTCTTTGTTTTGGGACCACTAACCTGTTACAGCGCGCGCTTCCTTCTTCATCAGATCGTATCGTCAGAGTCCTCCATAGAGATAGAAAACTATCTCGTTCTCTAGCCTCAAATCCGTACATAGTGGCTTATGGAGTATTACCAGTATATAGTTAATAAGTATATGGATATTAATATAAATATAGTTGTCGCTGCCGTTAAAGTTATCGTGCTTATAAAATGATTTTAATACAACAACTTCGCCAAGGAGATTATGAACGGCGATTTCATTTTCTAGCACGAATAGCCGTACCGAATGAAAGATACAATTTTCCTCATAAAATTCTTTGAAGCGATGAGGCGACATTCAATGAAAGCGGTAGTGTAAACAGGCACAATATGTACTATTGGAGTGATAGGAATTCTAGATGGACGCGAGAAATAAATTTTCAGGTAAAATGTAAAGTCAATGCGTGGATAGGTATGCTTGGTGGCAGATTAATAGGGCCACATTTTTTTGAAAATAATTTAAATGGCGAAATTTACCTAGATTTTTTTCCTAATTATTTAGAAGAAATTCCCCTGGAAGTTAGAAAAAGCATCTAATTCTATCAAAATAGTGCTCCTCCACGTAATGCCCGTATTGTTTCTCATTATCTAAACACGATTTTTGGAAACCAGTTGATAGGCAATACCGGACCTGTGCGATGGCCAGCTAGACCATCAGATTTATATCCGATCGATTACTATTTGTGGGGTAATTTTAAGGGATTTGTGTATAACACCCAACCTCAGAACATTGAGGATTTGAAAAATAGAAGAAATGAATGTAATTCTATTCGACGGAATACTTTGTTACGTACAGTGATTGGTGAATTAATAAAAAGATTTAACTACTGCATTCATGTTAATGGGCAAAATTTTGAACAATATTTGTAAAAAACTTTTAATTCTCTCTCTATCTGACAAAGATTTATAAGAAAACATTAATGTTAATTGCAAAATCAACATTGTTTTATTTTTAGTATTCATGTTAACATAATTAAGAATTATTTTGTTTGTTTTTTTTAAACAATTTTTTAATTTTTTAATAAAAATAAGTCTACCAGCTTACAATTTTTTTAAAAGTGTTTTTATTCAAACTTTCATAGCTAACTTGAAAAATGTGAAATATTAACAAAGCTGTGGTTGATTTATTAAATCTGAACAACTTAAAAGTTGAAAGAATAAAATAAAATGAATAAAAGTAAGGATATTCCTGAAACTGAATCATGATTATAAATTTTTTTATTTAAATATCTGTAGAGCCACTAGAAGAGCAACCAAATTATATTATTAAGAAATGTATATTGCATGAAAACTTTCACCTATTAGCGATGGGTTCATCAAGTAATATCACAAAAGAGAAAAAAAAAGTTACCCTTTATTTGTTGTTGCTGTTTCGTTACTTTAAATATTGTTTATTACATGTCTTTTACAAATGAAGCTTAAAATTGTTATTTACATTCTTTTAAAATTTATTTTAAGAGAATACAGTTTGGAGTCAAAAAGAAAGTTTTTAATTTTTTCCTCTAAAATGAAAGAGAATATCGAATATGATATAATAACATAAATTGAAGCTAATTAAAACCTTTATAAGAAAACATTAACACGGTTCGTGTACAGGGTGGGGGAGAAAAATATTTAAGGAAATTAAGTTTAATTTCGTAATAATTTATTCAAAACATTTTTATTAAATCACTCTGCGTATTTAAAGGCGTTAGAAATATCTACAATGTGAGGTGCGAACATGATCGTAGCTTAAAAATAAGGAAGTTACCAGTCTGGGGAGTTTTAAGCGGCGTACCCTGTATATTTAGTAACCAGCTCAATTTCTCGGGGGCCATCTGGTCCATACTTAACCTGCTACACTCTCTCCAATGTTATTCTTATAGGAAAAAGACATTTTTCCGTAAATTTTCAATGGAATTGTGAAAATGTAGTGAAATAAAAATCTCATACAAGTCCCCTCTTCGGAATTGTCCCACGGATTACGAATTAGTAATTCTTTACTATTAATCCTCCTTAACATCCTTTTTCTGTGAATAATTTTGAAGAGTGGACTTGTATTCAATTTTTATTTTACTACAGTTTAACGATTCTGTTGCATATTTACGATAAATTGTCTATTACTCATAAAACATACATGGGATACTTCATGGTGCCAAAGGCAAAGAGTTCTATAACTAGAGGAGACAAGCTACATAAGCCTGACGTACGAGGTGTGCGACAAGGATGGAGACACCCGCGTTGTGCGGGCAATCAACGGCTTGTCTCCTCTAGTTATAGACCTCGTTGGCCAAAGGCACGTGATAGCATTACTCGGTTTTATCCAGATTTGTAGGAGATTAACTTTTTAGGATTTGGAGCAAGTCTGATAGTGAGACAAAAAATTTTAAACTTAATTTTTTGAACCACCCTAAGCGCTGTAGGGTTTCCAGCAAATTCAAGAATCGTTAAGGTAGTTTTTCGGCCAATCTGAGGCAAAAGATTTATAGTAATTGACAGATTATTGAAAAATAATATATAAAAATATATATTTTGAAATGGAACGCTACCTTGTTTCGTTCTTTGTGATGGTGGCAGGCCCTTTTATTTAAATCTCAGTTTTTGGCAATTATTTTCGTCATCTATATTAACTTTTTAAGATATTTCTAATTGCTTGACATTAAGAGCTGCATTTAAAGCAATTCTAATACTACTTTTTTTCTGTTCGGGTGCTTTTCAGTCTCTGTACACTAATTACATAATGGACGATTGTAATGTTACCTTAATTTACATTTTATATGGCTTGCTTCAGTTTTGTTGTTTAGTTCCATTACCTTAATTATAGCATGGCTGGAACCCCTCAGGCATATTTAAAATTTTAAATAAATGTGTCTAAATTAATAGGATAATATTTTATGAATGGGCAGTATTCTCTAAATGAAACAGCCGCTAAAAACCGGGCCAAAGGTAGAATTGCAAATGGGTTCAATGTTATAGACTAAGAGATAAGGGACGAACTATCAGAGGCATAAATGGAACTATATTCTTGGTAGAGGCTATAGTAATGAAAAGCCTTAGCTTTTTTGTCAATCGGGTCTAAGCGGTTGCGTTTAGCCACAGCGTGGGACGAAAATTGTATAAGAATTGTTTTAAGAAACCGACCAAGGGCACAAAAAAAGTTGTGCTTCGAAATACCCGTTTACTTAACGAATTGTGCAAAAATTGATGAGACAATCGGTTGTTTTCACTGAGGCTGATATTAAAGTTGCTTAAAATTGACTAAAAAAAACTGTAAAGGGACATGCATGAAAATTACATAGAATATAAGGTATACAGGGCTGGGCAACTGTGTGGAAACACCTGGGCAATAGATATTAATAATTAATAAATGTTAAATTTGTTATTATAAAATATTGAGCGCTTTAATATTGAGAAAAATAGGAAATATTCATAATAAATGTTCAATCTGGAAACTTTCAGCAACCTGACGAAATCCTGATCGATCAACGAACGCTCTTCAGGAGTTTTGAATAGCATGGTGTGATATTTCTTAAAGAGCCTTCCTAATTCGATTTTTCAACTCTTTTAACGACTGAGGTTTGGCCTAATAGACAACGAATTTTGACTCCACAGAGAATACTCTAAAGGATTTAAATCTGGCGATCGCGGTGGCCATTTAATTTGTGCTCTTTGGCCTACGCATTTCTGTGGAAATGTTTCATTTATGTATTGACGTCAATTCAATAATGAGGTGGATGAGCTCCATCTTGTTCATACCAAGTTTCATCTGAGAGTCGTTCAGGACATTTGTTATGAATATTTCCTTTCGCCGTTTTAACAGTTTCTCAGAGCTAGCGTGTTGAAATTATAACATTGGACCTAGACTGTAATCTGTAATAGATGAATGCCCATTATGGTAATTTTTCATAGATTATACTGTAAATTCAAATGTACAGTTGGATATATTATCCGATCAACTACTCAAATATAGTCGATTGATCCAGGTGAGCTGATGTTATAAAGAATATTCCACTCGAATATTTGAGTCAAGTTCAGCCGAAATGCAGGTTCGATCTTTATGATTTTATTCCAAGAGCAAGTGACCCCTAAAAATTTCTCGCATGTCAATTGATAAGTCATTCCTCTAGGCCGATTCAGAAAGGTATCGAGATACTCTGCTGAAAATTATAAAGTGTTTCCTATCGGCGTTTTCTTATAGTGGGGACTATTTAAAAGTGTAATTTTTATACAAACTCCAACTGATAGGCATATCTGTGAAATATTTTCAAGTGAGGAATTATAAGAAATTCGGTAAAACTACCTGCTTGCTATACAGGAGTGATTCTATGTAAAAGCCAAAAGAAAAAACTCATATAGACGTAATATTAAATTGCCAACATTTACTGAAACAATCAGAAAAACGATAAAGTGGTGAAATATTTATTATCGCCAACTACATTGTATTTTTGGTAATAGATTTTACTTATAGACGGCAATAGTTCTTACAAAAACATATAAGACATGTCTAGCAAATAAAAAGAAAATTTTGAATCAAACACACAATTTCTTGTTCTGTTTAATGTGTGGCGTGTTTATTCTGTTTATCTTCATAATAATTAAATATAAGAACCCAATTACCTAACTGCTGGCAACATAAAATATTTTTCCCAATAAAGTAAACCATTTTTATATAGTATCAAATCATACATATAAATGCCAGACTGTGCATCACGTGATAAAGTGAATTTTATTTTATTTTAAAATGTTGATACGTATAACCTACTTTTATCGAAAATTTACTACAGTAGTGCCGCGATAATCCGATCCCGCGTTAATCCGGATACTTCTATAATCCGGATTGCCTTCTTGTCCTGTTGAAGTATTCTGTAATCCGGATTTTACTTAATTCTGTAATCCGAATTAATTCAGGTGACTCTTCTTTGATCTTGTAAAGTGTCTTAAGAGCTTAAACTTAAAACATACTGTATGCTTGCTTCACAATGCTTGGGAAAATGTACCAGTCAGTTCCTTAGAAAAGTGCTGAAAAACGATTTTAAAGTCAAAAAATGAGAATGACTTAAAAGATGACCCCCGAGGATTTGATCCCTTTAATTGATATGCAACAAGAGATACTAGCAGAAGAAATTAATGCGGATTCATCAATGCTTCATAGCATTGGGAATGATGACATAGATGCCGGTGAAGCTATCGATTGGATTGATAGTGATGACAAATTGATTGAACAAGAAAATTTAGTTCATGCAAATGATAGTGCTGACTCTGATGATGGTATGATGGAAATTGCTACACCGGTCAGAATTAAAAATGAAGATGCTGCCAAAAGCTTAAATATTACTTTACAGTAGGCTACAGAAAATGACATTCCTTGAAAAGATTATGACACTACAAGATCTCAAGAAAATTACTTTTGAAAAACAACAGCACATGAGTCATCAGAGTAAAATCACTTTCTTCAGTCGGTGCCGAAAATTATAAAAGAGGGTACAATTCTAATCAAGCCGATGAAATTAATGCAGAAGAAAGTGATGAATATGTTAATTATGTGTGTACATACATATATAGTTACTTATTTTTAATATTTCGTTTTCATGATATAGGATCCCCTTTTTCATTTGTCTTGTTTTTATGTAAGTACAACGCTTACTTTTGTTAAATACAGCCCTTTATTTATTTTTTTGCAATTTTAAAAGCTGAATTTAAAATGTTTTGATAATTCGGATTAGCTTGGTTTTAATTGATCCGGATTATCGCGACACTACTGTACATTCGTGAAGCGTACTGACAATTACCTAAAAACATTGTTGATTTTTTATATTTGCAGTGTTAAAGGCATTCGACTCCGACCGAGTGTCAACATTAAATTCCAGTGTACGGAGGTACTTTTATGTTTTTTACTTATGCGGTTTTATCTCCTTTAATTATAAGACGCCGCCGAAATTATGAAACATTTCAAAATCGCCCTTTAACTACACAGCGGCAATTTTTGGCTTTTACGTCAACATTTAGTAAATGGAAAGGGAGACCATCCAGATCGCAGTTTTGCAAACCGTAGTGTAAGTCTAGTAATATGTATGGACATATGTATCTACAAGTGTGAAATTATACAGAGTCGGCGGTATACAAAAATTTATAGTGCTTCTCAGGCTGCAATAGACTTGTGGAATCGCGATTTCCCAGAACTGCAATTTGATGGAACAGATCTTTATTGTAGCAATTTCTTTTACATCTAAAACAAATGTAATAGACTTATTTTCTCTCACAAAAGCATATTAGTACTTAATGGCTTTACTGATAGTGACAGTCAACGTAGTTTTAATTTAGATTTAGTGGAAGTGATGGTGGGATGTATCATGCCGTGGTCAAAACTAGATAATCCACTTTTTAGACAATTTTCGGAAAAGTGCGTTAGCGAGCAGTATGCAAATGAGAGCGCTGCTGGAGCGGAGCTGATCATCAGTGATCAGAGCTCACTAATGATCAGCTCCGCTCCAGCAGCACTCTCATTAGGTATGGCGTGCACGCCATATCTAATGAGAGTGCTGCTGGAGCGAAGCTGATCATCAGTGATCTCTGATCACTCATGATCAGTTCCGCTCCAGCAGCGCTCTCATTTGCATACTACCTTAGCGGCATATATAACAATGTTCAGATGCCGTCGCAAAAGATACTTAGAAGAAACTATTTATCAACGGAGAGTGACAATGTTAGACAAAATATTTCTTGTGAGCTTACTGGGAAATACATCTAGATTAGTGTGGACGAAACCACCAATGCTTCTGATGAGAAGGTAGCGAATGGTTTAGTGGGTGCATTGGAGGAAAATTGTTTAGTGTGTGGACACATGATATCGCCTCTAAAGTTGTAGGAACGACAAAAGAGTTATGGGGTGACAAATATGTAGAAAATTAGGACAATGTCTTATTATCTCTTACTGATGGAGTGAATTATATGAACGCTGCAGGACGAATTTTGAAGGAAACATATCGCAATATGTTTCGTATAACAGGTCTAGCACATGGACTCCATATAATTGCTGAAGCTATTTGAGGGTGCTACTCTATGTTGATAACTTAATATCTAGTGTAAAGAAAGTTTTCCTGAAAGCACCACATCGTGTACGTACTTAAAAAAATACTTCCAAATACACTATTACCTCCAGCGCCCATTATGACACGGTGGGGAACATGGCTAGAGCCATCATATTATGTTTGCCATTTTGAAAACGTCAAACTAGTAGTACTCAAAGATGTTTAATACAATAGATTGTCCAACCCTATCTTCAATTCCATATACAACATATCCCGCATTTTTCAGGTTGAGAACCGCCCATTCTCTCTCCCACTCCCAGTCCAACTTAAACACCCATGTTATCTATGCGCATGCCTAACTTCAGTTGGCGTCCTGTCACAAACCTTCGCACCGTTGTCAAAGATCAGAGACAAAAGCCGTTTAAAGCGGGGAATTTTAAATTGGTCCAACGCAATAACGTTGAACGATCGGAAAATGTAGAGAAAACGGTGGCAGTCTAGCAACACCGCTGGTTGCTCCGGGTTTAGTTCTAACCAACCAAACACGGGAGTGTCTGGTTGGTAGCATCTGTTTATGTATTAAACATCTTTGGCATATCATGAAATATCTCCACGCATGCGCTTTAAGAGCATAAAATCTTGTTGACAAACTCGAACTGACCCGATGGTAAATGGTTCCAGCATTGCTGTCTCACTTTTTGAGGCGTGTTAGTATTGCTTTCTCCGATGAGATGTTTGCAGCTTTCTCCTATACGAGTTCCTTATGGGCAAACCATCTATTGTATTAAAAATCTTTGGCTCAACAGAAATTTATGGACCCAACTGTTCAAAAAGATCTGAATACTTCGAATTCCCCTAGCCATACGGGACCTTCAAAATATGCCGACAATATAAAAATTTATTGCAATATGCATCGTATTCAGTCTCCGGCAATATAATTTTCAATTACCTAGAGAAATCGTTGAGAGGCTTCAAACATAATTCCAAAGAGTTTTGAAAATCAATTCCGAGTTTGTAATGGTGTCACATGTAATAGACCTTTTAAGCGGCAACAAAATATACTATTCTACACTAGGCGTCAAGGCATCTGTTGACGTTGAGCCGGTCTTTTTCTCCCTATAAATGGATTTTTAATGACAGTCGGCGAAGTAACTTTAGAACATTTAGAACAAATATTAATAATATAATTTTATATTCGTTATAGGTCGTGAAGAATTACATATGATTACATATGTGTGTGTTACTTTAAGGTAGAGGAAAATACATGTGTGTATTTTAGATTAATGTTTCATCTCCCAATATCTCCTATTCGAGTGAGTGTTTATAATAAACTGATCATATTAACTTTATATATTGCATAAGTCCCTTAAAAAAGTACAAGGTAAGATAAATTGTATCATACTTGTGTAAAAATGTTTCCTCGCCGGCAGAGCCAACCCTGACTTTTACGTCACCGAGTTAAAATGCCCGATCTCTGTTTATAAATAATCCCCCCACTACATGGAAACGCTGATAGGGAAAACATTATAAATTTCAACAGAGTATCTGGATACCTTTCTGAATCGGCCTATAAGAATGACTATCAGTTTACATGCAAGAAAATTATGGGTGTCACCATGTCTTGGAATATTTAGTATCACATAAAAGCTCGTTGTTTTCCTTACATGTCTATGGTGGGCTCCCAAAGTGGATATTGATATGCATGTAAAGATATTCTTAGAGCTGGGTGTTTAACAAACTTTTAATGGGCTTGTGTTTATTCATTATCTATGAACACTGAGGAATATATTTGTGTTGTATTCAATATCTATGAATACTGAATATAACACAGATAAAGTGAACGTCATATTTCTAAGTCAAATAATCCCGACAAAGGAGTGAACACGGCGCGAGACACCCAAAAAAAAAAGCCATAAAACTCGGCCATAAGAGTGTCAAAGACGACGTAATTTATTGAGGCTCAGGACCGTACTTAAAATTATTGTGCCGTGAGTTATTACAATCTAATTAATTTAATGTATGATAAATAAATAGTTATTTGTTACAGTGATAACGATACATTTAAAAAAATTATTCTGTTTTGCTTGTGTTAAGATAGGAATAATATTTTATATATTGGTGGAGCATTGATGAATTTTATTAGTCTAAATTAAAATTATACCAAATATTCTTTTGTTGCTCAGTTTCGCCAATAATAATTTAACATACCTATCGAATTATTATTGTTGCCCAGCAAGGACCACGAGGAGGTACGAGCAATTCCTTGCCAAAAAATATGGGTTCAAAGTTAAGGTTATCGATATTATTAAAATAGGTCAAAGAAATAAAGAAAATTTTTAAACTCATTAAATAAAGAAAATATTGAATTTATGTCAATAACCCGTAATCTAATTAACCCAGATTAAATAAATAAATAAAATTCTAGAAAACAAACAAATAATTGAAATAAATAAATTCGTTTCTGGACATCAAGTAAATAACTATAAAATAAATAAATTCAGTTCTGAAAAAGAAACAAATAAATAATTATCAAATAAAATATGTATACATATAATATAATAAATAAAAATCTCGTTATATTGCATTTGCGCGTATGTAAAACACTAATGAAACGATAAATTCACAATGTACACTAAATAAAATCACATATAACATTTTATTTAAAACTCTAATCACTACACTCACTCAACACTTCACAACCACTTTCTAAATCGGTATCATCGTCGGTATTTGAATCTACAGATATTATTAAACGGTCTTGATTAGGGCTGATGCTTTTTTCTAACTTAATAGATTCATCTTCAATTTTAGTGACATGCTGAATACACTTTTTTCAATTACTTGGTGTTATTTCTCCCACTTTAGCTTTAATAAGGTCGACTACTTTGGCATCAAATTTGGGGTATTTTTGCGAATACTTCTTTTCAGCTGACTCCATATTAGTTCGGGTTAAAAATGCAAAAATATGGGGGTAACCGTAAAACTGTATGTCCTTGAGCTTTAGCCATGCTATCAATCACATATTGTTTTGGGAAATTTTGCTTCTTAACAATTTCCAAAAGATCTTTCTTCCTAAAATTTTCTTCAAATTCCAAATTATGTTTTCGGAGAAATTCTTGAATATCTTTTTTATTTGTTCCCGTATTTGGTATTTTCTCAATTTGTCGCGAATGATACGAAGCATTGTCTAAAACTATTACGCTTTTTTCTTCTATATTTGGTAGCAATGAAGTCTGAAACCATCCTTAAAAAATATCCGCAGTCATGTTTTGGTGATAGTCAACGTTTGATTCTTCCATTTTTTTTCCACTTAATTTGAGACCATTTTGCACCCATCCATTTTCTGATCCACAATGTACAATTACTAATCTGGTTCCTTTATTTGTAGGCATATCAACTTTACATTTTTTTGAACCATCTATCCAGCCTTTTTTGACTGTATCATGGGTATCATACCAAGTTTCATCTAAATAATAAATAGGTCGTTGTTCATTTCGATTTTTTTTTATATTTTCCAAATATTCATTACGCCACTGCACAATTCTAGCTTTCCATAATACCTGCCCTTTTATTAATAATATTGAACCTAAATCCTATCTTTATTATCCAGCGCCGAAGTGTTGCTTGACTAACTGACACAGCACCATTTGTTTTCAGTTCCATATGTATTGATTCCACCGTTGGTACCTCATTTTCCATATACTTGCTATAAATTAAATCTCTTAACAATTTCACCATAGACGAATCTAATGCTCGTGCTGCTCCTTTATCCGATCTAACTTTTCGATTGGGTACCACATCCTTAATTATTCTATAGATAGATCGTTCTGAAATTTCTGTTAAGTAGGCCGTCTTTTCCACAGCTCCTTTTTCACCTTCATTTTCTTTCATATTTTTATAAACGTTTAAAACTACCTTTTTAGTATGTTCGCATAAATATTGTCTAGAACTTTTTTCTGTAATTTGCGAGCCATTACCATTTCCCATATCTTTGTTAAATTCTCTGCTGGTGCTAGGATGAGGATCTTCCCAAGGCCTGAACATTATCACAATACCATTTTACCACAGCCACTAAAAAACGGAAAACACTCGAATATTTCACCATCCGCCGGAATATTTTACACAACTACGTAAAATACGCTTAAACAAAGAGCAATTTCACTTATCTGTGAAAGTATTATATATTCTAGGCACTCACAATCAAAATAAAATGTAAACACTGAACCACACACTGTATTATTGTATGAAGCACATAACCTATATATTCTAAATATAACACAACTCGTTGAAATATCGCGGAAGACTGTGGTCCGTCTCTGCTTGTCACCTGTGCCGTTCTACTTGCCCTTTTACAGCATTATGTATGTGTGTAAAAAATTAAGTAAACAGTAGTGACCGTTAGATCGTAAAATATTTTAGGAATAAGTGGCGTAATTATTAGAAATACTGGCGAGTTTCCCTTAATTTCTTATTTTAATCCATGCCCCGCTCTATCCTAGTGGTAATAGGCGGCAAAGCTTTGAAATATTTTATCTGACTTAGAAATATGAAGTTTACTTTATATCCGTAGTGCTGTGTATTTAAAATGCCCTGCACAAAACATTCTCTAAAGAAGCTTTGAAAAAGGAAACAGATTGTGTTTCCAAAATGCATTACTTTTAGACAGAAAACCCTAAAAAGAAAAATTGAAACAATTTGTCATGTGATGCCAGGATCATAGTGATCGATCGGCAAATATGAACCTGATTGAAATTTTCCTGTAAAACGATTATTTTGAACATCTGCTATAGATGAGTGTATTTTTATAAATACCTGTAAATGGAAATTCGTTAAAATTGTTCGCGTTTTAATGTCAAGTTATCTGTCTGTTGTCTTTATAGAAGATTTATGTATTTGCAAAGCAATTATGATCAGATAAAACAAAAATGTCACAATTTACCAGTTATCATTCATAGCTTTAAAAGTCATCATCGAATATTATTCATTGAGGTGGAAATATTGATAACATAAGCACACGCAATTTTTTAGAAGCATTAAGGTGTTTGTACCAAAATTGACGAGGATTTCGTCATGCAGGTGTGCATCGTCTGGAACATCTTAATTAACTTCAAATGGTTCCGATTTTATAATATGTTAATAAACCACTTCTTTGGATATGAAGTGGATGATGCGCGTAAAATATCTGCAGTGGCAAGTGCCACTGAATGAAAAATTGTGAAGATAGGTAAAAAAATTAAAATGTTACTACTCAAGTTTTAGGTTGAAAAGTTCATGTATGAAAATGATAACAAGAATAATAACGGAAGAGGATGATTTTGAATTTTCCGAAACTTAAAAAATATGACATGATCAAAAAATGCTTGTGGCGTTAAAACTGTCTGGAAAAATATTGCAGACGTTTTATTTAATAATATCAAAGTGTACATAAATATTAATTTATAAAGATAATAATTATAAGTAAAATTCAGATTGTCAATTGCAATCTTGACGTACCATAAATCATGGACACTGTTTTCAGTGTTACACAAGTTACTTACAAAAAAGTTGGATAATATTTTTGACAGTAACAATTTTTTGTTGATATAGATACTCTCAAACTTTTTTGTAGGAATAAAGAGAAGGGCGGGTTTAACGAATGTACGAATTACATTAAATTAATGTAAATTTTCTGTTATAAAAATAAAATGTTTGTGCTGAATAATAGTTTCGTTTTATTAAAACTAGCCAAATAAATATACATAGTTCATATCAAGCACGCGTTTTTGACTGCGGGATACTTTCTTAGAGATTACCTGAAGTTCAAATCTCTCTTGATCTTCTGAGAGCGGTATCTCGTCCAGATAACGGGAAAATGACCTTTGTGAATTTTGTTGGGGTCATGGGGGGCACCATCTGGCGACCTTAGGTTTAATTTGGAAGGTCCTTTTCAGGGTCAATTGAAGATACGTGGGTCAAACTATATCCAAACGTAAAATTTTTGTTTCTTTCAGAATCCGGGGTTAAAATGGAAGTTTCCCTTTGAAAAATATAAGGTGATCTTTAAATGGCCTTGAGAAGGGCCTTGGTTCTAGACCTAAGATGTCCAGACAGTGCCCCCCATGACACCGACAACTTTCACACAGATCATTTTCCCGTCATCTGGTCGAGATACCGGCGTGAGAAGATCTAGAGAGTGATTTGAACTAAGTACATGGTAACTTCTAAAAAAGTATCACGATCCTTCAGAATCTGCAGTCAAGAGCGCATTTTTGACAAACAAAAGTTGACCTTGGAATGGCCTTGACCTTGACCTGATGGCGCTAAGTTACAACCCCAAAAACTTATAAGAATCGTAGTTTCCTTTCCTTAAACGGGTTTTTTCCCAATTTGACCTTGGATTGACCGTCACCCTGACTTGATGGGGTCAAGCAGACCCGGCTCCCTTACCTAGGGCCACTTTTATACAAAATGGCCGCCGTATTTGGAGTTTTAAACTTCTGTTTTAAACATCTCCGGTTCTATTTATCTACCGAAGCGGGTAAGATCACAAAAAATATGTATTTGAAAGGGCAAGAAAACTAGAGGTGTTAGAAGGATCACAAGTTTAACATAACCTCAATAAACTAACAAACATGTGATAACGAGTCATTTCTCAAATTTCTTCTATAATTCGCGTTCTAGTAGACCCATTTTGATGAAATTTGGAGAGAAGACACCCCTTATCCTTATTAAGTGTACCCAATATTTCAAAGTGGTACGTAACCTTAATAGTTCTAAGAGCAACTTTGACATACTTACTCCACTATACCGGGTGAGTCATGAATTGCGCTCGCCCCGATATTTCCTAAATTATTTGGAATAGAAACTTGAAATTTGGAGGCCTTATTACACGACTAAAATGCCATCTTTTCAATAAAAAATCAAGTTTGGTCCACATCCGGTTTGACCGGAAATGCCCACAACTTTCGATTTTTAAATGGAACACCCTATATATTTTTACATTTTTGGAATCTAGAGGAAATTTTGAATACAATACATCCATTCTGGTCACTTTTTGATAAACATTAAAAATTTTATTAAAAAATCTATTTCTGAATCCAGAGTGCTGTGGTGCCTAAAATATATTTTAGTTTGTGTGCTACGTTACTATAAAAATAAAAAGAGCAATATGATTGCATTACTTAATTCTCTAGAGGCGTTTAAAATTTTTAAATGTGATTTATACCCACTAACTCGGTTTTTTAAATGGGAATTTAATCGTTCACCAACATTTTTAAAAACCTCATTTTCATACGAATCTAATCATACCAAAATTTTGAAAATCCGCTCAGAAATATTTGAGATTTCAGCCAAAATACAATGCAACCAAGCTTTTAGAAACATGCGTTAATAGATAATAGATTAGTGGGCTTTGGAAACTAAAATGGCACATTTCTGTGTAAATCTGGTAACCTAATAACATTGGAAAAATCATAGTAGCCATTGAATGTAATAAAACAATATCAGTTGTCAGACAGATACAAAATAAAGCGTTGCGGAAATCTCTTTGAGTAAAAATTAAAGAAAATGAATAATTTTAGCAGAAATAAAAAGGTCGATATGTTACTGATATATGGAGAGCGTCTCAAAAATTCAACTGCAGCTGCAGAACTGTATCAGAAATTATGTCCCAACAGACGTCATGCAAGCAGACACTTGTTTGCCAGAGTGGAACAAGAATTAAGAAACGAACCCAATCAACAAGATGACCATCAAACATTTATTGTAAGTGAGAACAAGGAAATTGATGTATTAGGATTTGTGATGGTACACCCAACAACATCAACAAGGGAATTATCAATGGAATGCGACATTAGTCAGTCTTCGGTTTGCAGAATTTTAAAGAAACATAAGTTTCGGTCTTATAAATACCAAATACACCAACATCTTTATGGAGATGATAACGACAGGATGCTAGTATATTGCAACTGGTTCTTAAATGCAGTACAACAAAACCCAGGTTTTCCTTTTCATATTTTATATTCAGATGAAAGTAGATTTACGAACCAAGGTATGTTTAACAGAAATAATGCTAGGTACTGGGCTCAAGAAAATCCGAGGTTGGTAGGGCGGGGGAATATTCAGGAAAGATTTGGGTTTAACTGTTGGCTTGGAGTACTTGGAGATCGAATAATTGGACCCATATTTTTTGATGGAACACTTACTGGCGAGCGATATTTATCCTTTTTACAAAACCAGACAGCAGAATTTCTTGACTTACTTCCTCTTGCCTATTTACAAAATCTGTTTTTCCAACAAGATGGTGCTCCTCCACATAATTCCAGAAGAGTGATGGAATATTTAAACAACTTGCATGGTGAACGCCTTATCGCAAATCAAGGTCATATCACGTGGCCTCCTAGGTCACCTGACTTAACACCCTCGACTATTATGTATGGGGCACTCTCAAAAATAAAGTTTATAAAACTTCTTGAAATACCCGTGAAGAACTGCAAAATAAAGTTGTACGGGCTCTTAATGAAATAACGCTGGCTGAATTGCGTAGAGCCATTCAAGCAACTGTACGCAGAGCCGAATGGTGTATAGAAAAAAATGGTGGACATTTTGAACAATATCTATAAATGTCAATTTATGGTTTAATTATATTAATTACTTTAAAGGTACCTACTGTTACCTAGTTTAAGTTTAATTGTTCAAACGGAATTGATTTTTATTTATTTATAGGCCCGATATTTATGTTCATTTAAATAAAACTCTGAAAACCGAACTGATGTCGCATTCTATTGCAAATGTCCTTGTGGAGGTAATTGTGTTTACCTCCACATACCTATGCTAAACTTAATTGTAACGTTCTTTGCGCTCACTGTCTGACAGCTGATATTGTTTTATTACATTCAATGGCTACTATGATTTTTCCAATGTTATTAGGTTACCAGATTTACACAGAAATGTGCCATTTTAGTTTCCAAAGCCCACTAATCTATTATCTATTAGCCGAATGTTTCTAAAAGCTTGGTTGCATTGTATTTTGGTTGAAATCTCAAATACTTCTGAGCGGATTTTCAAAATTTTGGTATCATTAGATTCGTATGAAAATGAGGTATTTAAAAATGTTGGTGAACGATTAAATTCCCATTTAAAAAAACGAGTTAGTGGGTAAAAATCACATTTCAAAATTTTAAACGCCTCTAGAGAATTAAGTAATGCAATCATATTGCTCTTTTTATTTTTTTAGTAACGTAGCACACAAACTAAAATATATTTTGGGCACCACAGCACTCTGGATTCAGAAATAGATTTTTTAATAAAATGTTTAATGTTTATCAAAAAGTGACCAAAATGGATGTATTGTATTCAAAATTTCCTCTAGATTCCAAAAATGTAAAACTGTGTTCTATTTAAAAATCGAAGGTTGTGGGCATTTTCGATCGAACCGGATGTGCACCAAACATGATTTTTTATTGAAAAGATGGCATTTTAGTCGTGTAATAAGGCCTCCAAATTTCAATTTTCTATTCCAAATATTTTAGGAAATATCGGGGCGAGCGCAATTCGTGACTCACCAGGTATACCTGACGTGACCGTGGAAGGGCATTACATAATTCAGGACAAAGGTCACACATCTAGTATTTGCGTTTACTAGAAGTTTATTCTTTTTGATACAGTTGAGAAAATTTCACAGTTTCTACCGTTGAATAATTATTTCTTAGCGTCATTATAAAAACGATGCCACAAATGATACTCTGAACAATAATAGACCTCACTACATTACTCTTTTCGCAGTATTTAAACATTATTTTTGGTTATTGATCTGTGCAGTTATTTTGAACTTCAGATACATTTGTAAAGATGTATGTATACGTGTATTATATTTGTCTTGGTTAATATTAGAGGGGTGTCATGTCTTCAAAATAAAGCTAACACTGTTTAACACTTGTTTATTTAAAAAAAAACAGTGTATAAAACAAGTAGAAGAGAACACCAATTAAGAAATTTACATTTTCAATATTTATCTTTGTGTTATTTATAAATTGCGTATCGTAAACATGGAAGTTAAATATCTTACTTATTTGGGTATTATGTCAATGCTGTACAAGATATAAACTATTCTATAATGTTCCGCCTATAAGAGATACATTTTAGGTAATAAATTTTAATTCACTTTTAAGTTTGAGATTTTACGATAGCCAACTAAATATTATGTTCCTACTCAAACAAAAGTTTGTCTAATGAAAAAAATATTAATATTTTGTACAGCAGAATCCAAAGAAGTAAGATGGCACGAGAAAAATACATCATAATAAGTGGGAGAAATAAACTAGTAGACCAATCAAAATATGAAAGTTCCTAAATGCAGGATCATATTCAGTACATGTAAAGTATCAATTTTCAAACCAGTGTATCCAAAATAAAATTGCGGAAACAAAATGGCGGACGTTTTACGTACGAAGAAATGTGAGAAAGTGGTTTTTTCTCGTTTAACTGCGATTGTATCTTTACCGCTGAAAAAAGTTTTTAACAATAGCTGTAGGCACTGAAAATACCTACAAAGTGGCGCCCGATGAATGAAAATCCGATTCTTAGATTTCTCGGAAATTAAAAATAAACATCAAATAACATCAAATAATGACATTTTTTTATTTTGCTGTAACTTTTGTTATAATTAATTTATGGTATTTATGGTTACGAGAAATCTAACAATCGGATTTTAATTCAGCGGGCGCCGCTTTGCATGTGTTTTAAATACCTACGACTATTGTTTGAAACCTTTTTCGATGAAAAAGTTACATTCTCAGATAAATGAAAAATATCGACTTCTTCACATTTGTTCGTACGTAAAACGTCCGCCATTTTGTTTCTGCCACTTCGTTTTGGATGCACTGGTTTGAAAATTGATATTTCATATGTACTGAATATGATCCTCGTGTTTTGTTTCTAGTAGATATTACTTAAACGATCTCCTTCTGCTTAGTTTGATTGGCCTATAAAGCAGATATTAAGTAAATGCAAGCCACAGGCAACATTTTTTTAATTGTAAATTTTTTGTGGACAAACTGAATACATAATATACATATGTAGACATCTATCCGCCACCCATCTCTTGGTGACCTTCTGTGTCTTTAATTTTTTATCTGAAATATTTTATTTGCAGATCAATTATATCTGATCAAAATATGGAAAATTTATTTTTTGCATATATCATCACCATGAGAGGGGCGATGTGAGCTAGGTCCTAGCCAAACTTGTGTCTTTATTAGATTTGCTTGCATTCACCCTTTAATCTGTCTTCCTACCTATGTTGTTGGCTGTTGTCGGAACAGATTTTGCAGCGTAAACAGAATAGTTTCTGTTTAAGCAGGAAATTTTATATTTTATTGAAATACATATACCTACTACTAAAAATCAAATCAACGCTCAAAAATTACGTTTAATAAAAGATATGATTATCCCACAGAAGTATTGTACAAAGAAAGTGAAATACTTAATCCAAGACAATTATTTTGTTTAGCAATATTGAAGAACTATAAAAATAAGATTATGCCTTCCAACATTAATCAATACCATGACACAGGATTTAGGCAATACAACTGCCCTCAACCGAGGGCTTATAAAACAGTTGACCAAAAAAATTATTCACATTTATCGCCAAGAATTTTAAATATATTTACTACACTTAGGTACAAAATCTAGCGTCAATATTCAAATTTTTAGAAAGAAATGTAAAACTTGGCTAAAATATTTAGAAAGAGAAAGAATACATAATTTAATAAAGTAAGAAACTAGTCACAATATCTAGGTAAACATAAAAAAAATTGGCAATAAAAATCAATGAGATCAGACAAAATATTGAACAATTGTGACCCACCTCTCAGATGACAAACTTCTTGATAAAGACGCTTAACTCGATTAGGATAAATTCTATTAAAATGGATTAATTTGAACTATTCTTTATGCACGTACAAATAGTTTTTAGCTATTTCTGCATTTTCTTCCATGTTTATTTAAAAAAACATATAAATATATCATTTAAATACTTAAAATTGTATAAAACTATAATATTTAAAGAAATTTCAAATACGTTACTACTTTTTTTTTCTAAATAAACATTATTATTATTATTATTATTATTATTATATCAGTCTTGAAGCAAGAAAACATGAAATCATAGATTGACTTGAGTACTGAAATCTCTTTTCGACAAGAATCAGGTAATTCTATCCAATATTTATTGCAATCGAAGGTATGCGAAGTAATAAAGAAGTTACATGATGAAAATAAAAAACGAAGTTTCAGAAACAGTGTAGCTAAAGTAACTTGAATAGATATACTATTATGGAAGTATAACGTCAATAGTGAGAAAATCTTATCGAAATTAATCTGAAGATGAGCTATCAGCAGAACTGCGAGCATGAGCCTGCAAACTTAAATTAGAAGTGAGACTAGCCATACGAAAATAAAAAAATTGCAATATTGAAAATATGACGGCAAATGTACTTTCTATTAGTGGGTAAGGACAGAGTGAAAATCTTTCATAATATATGCCAAAAATACATGAGACAGAAATCAGGTTAAATGGTTGGAAAATCTCAGTATTTGTACCATCGCATGAAAGGGGAATACTTGTAACAATTATAGTTTGCTAGGATTAATACCACATGGCAGCAAATTCCTCAATGCTGACTCAGTTTCATACATCTTGGCAAATATCTTCAATGCAAGCAGGCTCTGTTACAGAACGTGGTATTGGACAGAGGTATTGAGCAACTTAAGGAGAAAGCGAGTCTGTGTAGCTATATTTCAGACTACCCTAGGGATTGTAATAATCCTACCGACTGCGCCACTGTAATAACTGAGGCTATATTCGCCTAATTATATGATAAATTAGACATTACCATTGGTATAGTACGCAGTATCTCGATTATTTTGCAGCCTCCATCGATATTATAGTATATTATCAAGATCGAGATTGTGCTTACCCTTTTCCTTTGTAGGTGTTTGTATCCTTTCCCTATACATCACAAACGGGATATTTCATAATTGACCCTGAAGTTTAGATTGAACTTCTCTACGTATCGAGCAATAAAATAAATTATTTCTCAAAACACTTAAACACTATATATACAGAGATAATCAAAACAAATGAAACAAGAAACACAAACATTTAACGCTGAAATAAATTAACAAACAATAAATACGCTCATAATGTAATTTTTCGTAAATCTTGTTGTTCGTTAGGCAACTTTCAAATGAGGTATAGTTTAGCATAGTCAATGTTTTCATTAGTAGAGCTTTAAGGGTGTACCATCCACTTTTAAGAGGTCTTGTTTCAAGGAGGTAAAATTGTCATTTCTCGTTTAGCATCTCTTCGGTCAACATCTACAGGGGGGATAATAAATTCTTGCGACGTGAACTTTTTATGTGTATATTTAATTAAGCATATTTTATAGGATTTTTTATAGGATTTTGCAAACAGCAGAAAAAACTATCTATGAGAAGTAAAAGAAAATTGTGGGTTGCAACGTAAGTTTATGCGATGTACTTACCTAAGAGGATTCGGCCCGCGAATCACCTCAAGATTTGAAAGTGCTGGGGACCACTTCATTTACTTGTACTGCGTAATTATTGTTTGTTAATTTATATCTTTGTTAAACGTTTGTGTTTCTTGTTTAATTTATTTTCATTATCTCTGTAAATATAGTGTTTAAGTGTTTTCAGAAGTAATGTGTTTTATTATTCGATACCTAGACAAGTTTAATCTAAAATTCAGAGAGGTTAAATTTTGAAATATCCTGTGTGTGATGTACATGGAAAGAATACAAACACGTAGAAAGAAGGAGGGTAAGCACGACCTCGAACTTGATAAATGTACTATAATATCTACGGAGCCTACAAGGTAATCGACGCTTCGTACTATACCAATAGTGTCTAATTTATCATGTAATTAAGGGAATATCTGGGGCAATACCCAAATATTGCAGGATTTTAAGATGTAGAATTTTGAATTATGTTATTGAAGGTGGAAACACCCAATAATTCAAAGGTATCGGAGAAGATTGTGTTCTGTCATCAATGGTCTTTAACATCTATAGTGAATACGTGATACAGTGTACTGGAGAACTGGTGGAATAATGTAGATATGGGCGGAATGTCAGAATTCAAACTTGAGCATTACAACCATCTTACTTGAGCAAGTGAGGATGAGCTAATAAAACTGCTTGACACAAAGCGTGTTTGCTAATGCCTTAGTTGTTTCCTTTCTGAGACATTTTTGGTCAGATCATCCAGAGAGAGGACAACGTAGAATAGCAACACTAGGAAATTAAACTTAATTAAAGGCATACGTCGTACGGTATCGTTTTATTCGTCTTATTGTCGTATCACGAATTATCCCTTTGAAATATAATGATCATGATGAATGAAACTACATTGAGCGAATGATTAGAAATGCGGACAAAAAGTACAAAGGCCTGTTTTTAGTAAACCAATTTTCACGTAAGACAATTGCTGCAAAATTAGAAAGTAGTGTACAGTTGTCTTTATATTTACTTCCAGTAGTGCCCACAGTAATATCTGTTTCCTCGCAAAACGTCCTCCTAAAATTAAAATAAAATTATTTAAAGTCTATCCAAAATTAGACATAATAACATATTTTTCAAATAAACTACCATAAATAAATTAGAAGTTCGAGAAACTTTTCTCAACTAATAATTCTTTCCCTAGCCGTACACTTTTTTAGAGTTCTAATAATAGGGTATTTCTGTACAGTTTCAGGCGTGTTTCGTTCTGATGACACCTTGATAAGTGGTTTTTGAAGTATAGATAATTTACTTTTTCAGTTGCATCGTAGAATCTTTCAGTCTGTTTTAGTAGAAATGAGTATTTTATAAATGCATAAAAAATTTTCGAAGAAGTATCTATTTTGAAAACCCCAAAAAAATTATTGTCCAACTGTCATATTTTTTCCATAAGTACTATACAGTACTTATGAAAAGTTATAATAAAGAAAAAAAGCTCTACAAGGGTTGGCCCAAAACTGGGAATCAAAATTAGTCGAGGAAATGAAGCATGAAAAAGACCTAAACAGGGGAGTCCGCCCCGCCTGATTTTTATATAAGTCGGTGCCGGATGTTCCTACAGATGTATAGAACAAAGTTCAAATTGGTGGTTTTACGATTATCGGTCGTAAACTGGGACAGAAGTGCGCTGTTTCCGGACATCAAGAATTTTTTCTAACTTGAAAAGAAACCATTGGATTTTATATTTTGGACAATTCTAAGTATTTTTTGTTTAGTACGTTTTTTGACAATAGAAGCTTGAATACACGTATTTTAACGTTTATTTCTCGAGAAGGGTCAGGTTGGGGAAAAATATGAAGAGTCAGAAAATGCTCAGAATTGTCCAAAATGTAAAGTCCACATGTTTTAATAATCCATAGTGAACGCCCATAAATAATCGTAAATACTAGTTTTTTGAAAAAAAAACAGCTTTGATATACGTTTTCCTTTTTTTAACGCTTATATCTCGAGAAGGGTAAGGTTAGGTAAAAAATATCAAAAATCAAAAAATGCTTAGAATTGTCCAAAATATGAAGTCCACGTGTCCTCATATCTCGAGAAGCGTGAGGTTAGGTATAAAATCGGTAAAGGTATTTACACAGAACTTCCCTCTTTATGATCACTTTTAGTAAAAAAAATATACAGAGTGGTCATCCGACAGCAAAAATTTAATACTAAATAATAGGCTCCAAATATGGAAGGATTACGCAAATACCTTTACAAATGTCCACCATAATTGAATTATTTCTTGGGATGATCACCCTGTACATTTTTCAATAAAACTGTAGTAGGTGCATATGCCAAACATTATTGCCAGCTGTCACATTTTCAGTTCCACATTCACATAGTGGAGTGGAAGTATAGCAGTGGTTAAAATATTTCTTTTTTTTGGAACAAGTATAGAATGAAACGTGGAAATTTTAAATTTGAACAAACAAATTTTTACTTCCCTCGCATACCGAAGGGAAGTATTGTATTCGAGAAAAAATCACCCTCCGAGAACACGTAGATTACGAAAATATAGGTTTTTCCAATTCCGTCAGTCTGTCTGTCTGTCTGTCTGTCTGTTGGTGCATTTACTAAAAAACTACTTGACGGAGAGCATTGAAATTTGGCAGGTAGTTGACGCTACTGTCAGCGCAGAAATGGTAGAAATTTCACTGGAAAATATACAGGGTGGACCGTCTAAACGGAATAAATAGTGAAAAAAATTTTTTTTCGCTTAAATTTAAAATTTCCACGTTTCATAGCGTTCTAAATCTATTTAAAAGAAAAATTAGAAATTTTGTTTACTATTTTAAAAAAATTTTACCACTAAGATAGAATTTTTTTTCTCTGTTCAGATTTAAACTATCCACGTTTCCATGGCATTCTAAAACTATTCAAACAAATTTAAAAATGTTTTTGAAAAATTTTTTAAAACATTTGAAAACATTTTTAATCTATTTATCACTACTATAGAATAGACGAAAAATTTGGTTTGCTCAAATTTAAAATTTCCACGTTTCATGACATTCCAAACCAATTTCGGAAAAAGAATTTTTGCAACATTTTGTTACCAGTTTGGAAAAAAAATAACACTAGAATAGATGGAAACTTTTTTTAATCTAATTTAAAAGTTTTACGTTTCATGACATTCTAAACCTATTTAAAAAAAATACGTAATTTTTAAATCTTAAACTTCTTTTACCACTATTATAGAATAGACGGAAACTTTCCTTTTTGCTTAAATTAAAAATTTCTACGTTTGACATTTTAAACCTATTTCAGAAGAAAAAATAAAAAATTTTTTTTTTAACATTTTTGAAAAATTAAAATAAAAATGAAATTTTTTAACCACCACTATACTTCCACTCCAATGCGCGAATATTGGATTGATGTGACGGATGGCAATAATATCTGACATATACACCTATTATACTTTTATTGAAAAATGCACAGGGTGGTCATCCCAAGAAATAATTCAGTCATGGTGGACATTTGTAAAGGTATTTGCGCAAGCCTGCCATATGTGGCACCTGTTATTTAGTATTGAGCTTTTGCTGTTGGATGAGCAATCTGTATATTTTTTTGACCAAAACTTATCAAGTTTTCTTTGTAATAATAGCAATAACTATATTCCGATTATTATTCTCAATGTCATTTCGTAATTATTAATTTTTTAAAGTGACCGCCTTGCACAAATAACGAGGGAAGTTCTGTGTAAAGACCTTTACCGATTTATTTTTTTCATGTATTCCACTGAAAAAAAATGTTTTCATCATCTGTTCTAAGTATAGTAGTGGTAAAAATATTTTCAACATTTTTGTTTTATATTAATTTTTTTTATTTCTCTTGAAATAGGTTTAGAATGCTATGAAGCGTGGAAATCTTAATTTTGAGCAAAAACAATTTTTTTCCGTCATCTATTTTGTATTTTGTAGCTCAAAAATTTGCAAATTTTTTATTTTTCTTTTATTTTAAAAAATGTTTGGACTAGGCTTGGAATATCATGAAGTGTGGACATTTAAAATTTTAGCAGAAAAATGTTTTTCTATCAATTTTAGTGGTAAAAAATTTTTCAAAAATGTTGGTTAAAAAAAAATCAAAATGTTTTTCTTCTGAAATAGGCTTTGAATGAGACGAAACTTGGAAATTTTAAATTTCCATCTATTCTATACCTAGTAGTGATAAAAAAGGATTGCAAATACATATTATTTTAATTTACAATTCTTTTTTTTATAAGTTTGCCATGCCATGAAACGTGGAAATTTTAAATTTGAGCAATTTTTTTTTTTTTATGTATTCTAGTGATAAAAATGTTTCCAAAATGCTGGTAAAAATGTTCAAATTTTATTTGCTGAAATAGGTTTAAAATGTCATTAATCATGGGAGTTTTAAATTTGAACAAAAAAAAATTTCATCTATTCCATACCTAGTAGTGGTAAAAAATAGGATTACAAATACATATTTTTTTTAATTTTCAGTTCTTTTTAAAATAAGTTTAGAATGCCATGAAACGTGGAAATTTTAAATTTGAGCAAAAAAAATTTTTCGTTTATTCTATAGTAGTGGGAAAAAAAGATTTTTTAAACAAATTTTCAATTTTTTTTTTGCAACAGGTTTAGGATGCCGTGAGACGTAGAAATTTTAAATTTGAACAAAAAAAATTTTTTTTTCCATCTATTCTAGTGGTAAAAAATTTTTCAGAAATGTTGGTAAAAAAATTTTCTAAAATTATTTTTTGCTGAAATAGGCTTAGAATATCACAAAATGTGGAAATTTTAAATTTGAGCAAAAAACATTTTTTTCTCATTCTTTATTCCCTTTAGATGGTCCATCCTGTATATTTTCCAATGAAAATTTCTTCGCTGACAGTAGCGTCAGCTACTTACCAAATTCGAGTGTTCTCCATCAAGTGGTTTTTTAGTTAGTGCACCAACAGACATACATACATACATACATACATACATACATACATACATACATACGCACAGACAGACAGACAGACAGGCAGACAGACGGACGGAATTGAAAAACCTATATTTTCGTAATTTACGTGATCTGAAACGTGAAAATCCGAAAAAATCTCATAGGGCGATTTTTCTCGAATACAATACTTCCCTTCGGTATGCGAAGGAAATAAAAATACTTAGAATTCTCCAAAATATAAAGTACATATGTTTTAATTCATGTTAATGATAAAGAATACTAGTTCTTCGAAAACATACATTTTAAGTAAGTACACTTTCTTTTTAAATGCTTATATCTGGAGAAGGGCAAGGTTAAGTGAAAAATGTCAAGGATCAGAAAATGCTTAGAATTGTCCAAAATGTAAAGTCCATGTTTTGTTCCATAATAAACGCCCAGAAATAATCGAAAATACGAGTTTTTTGAAGAAAAAAGTCTAAGTAACGTTTTTCTCTTTTTAAACGTTTATATCTCGAGAAAGGTGAGGTTAGGTAAAAAATGTCGAGAGTCAAAAAATGCTTAGAATTGTCCAAAATAAAGAATCCAATTCTCTTTCAACTTAAAATTTGTTGATGGCCGGAAATAGCGAACTTCTATCCCAGTTTACGACCAGAAATCGAAAGAGCACCAGTTCCCATGACACTGTTCTTTGTTCTATATAACTTTAGGGACATTTTGCACCATCTCACATAAAAATCAGGCTGGAAGAGTTTCATGTTGGAGTTAAATGCTTCATTTCCTCGACTAAATACGGTTTTCACACTAACGCTATCTGTGACCGTTTCTCTTAACACTTTCAAACAAAATTTGGCACACTTATTAATAACTACTAATACTATATATTCTATATCAAGAAAATACCAACATTTTATTTGCCGACATCTTGAATATTCTAGAGGTTATCCATAGGCTAGAGCAATATCGATGGCATAGGATTGCAGGGAATTTCATTGGGAACAATTCAGTTTTTTTTTTTTTTAATTTAGATCTGATGTAAGTTAGCTGAGATATTCAAGAAGAACTAGAAATAAACACAAATGTTCAAAAATTACCAATATGAGTTTCTGGCAAGCTGTTTCGTTGGAAAATTAGCGGGAGAAGTGACCCTTGATGTTTAGAAACGATTTAAAAGAAACGTTATTATTGAATATGGAATTTAAGCTAAATTTTAGTTTTTGTGACGTTCAGATGAAACATGTTTTAAAACGGTCGACTTGCGTGTTCACCAGAGTGTTTTTCACAGCTGGTACAGAAAAGTTCGACACCATTAAGCCGCAGTTCCAGAAAATCTTGAATCCACGAAAGTACCTACTGTTTCATTGAATGGAAAGCCACCGACGCCATAATAATTCACAATTCACGATACATTTACTTCTATCAAAAGCTGAAAATGTACTGACAAGTCTGTAGTGTTGACTCCAAAATGCGTATGTGCATATGAAACAGGTTCACATGTCATTGGCCGTTGTGTAATAAAATAATATTAAATGTTGGACCTTTTTTATTTCAAGTGCTTTCTGTATGTTTAAAATCTTCTGCAAAATATGAAACGCAATTTGCAGTTTCTTTTAGTAGTATGATTGTTTACCGTATCGTATTTGATGCCGTAAAAAAGAGAGCAACAAGAGTGGTGGTATATTATTTGCACAGATAAAAATAATATTTTAAATTAAGAAATGTTTAATATCGTTGGGAAGAAACATATAGGATATGTTTACATTTCCTTAATTGATACAAAAAGTTGAAGTGGCATATGCTGGTTAAAGTGTCGAGTTTTTTGTTTTCAGTTAGACAATCAGACCGACGCTACAGGTATATATAACGTGCGCCCGAAGTCTGGTGTGTTTTATCCACTAGTTTCAGTCAACATCTCTCCCAACAAACATTTCTAGTAACATGCGGTGACCATTAGTTTTATAAAGGGTCTATAAGTGTAACAGATTTGTATAATCATGTTACGAAGTTTTATACTGTTACTAAAGTAGTTGCGGAGTTATATAAGTGTTTTATAGTGTGACTATTACTTACAGGTCTATAAGATGGTAACTGATATATTTCCGTTACTACATTATAAAACTTAAAGTGGTTGCTACCAAATGGTATATAATAAAGTTATATAAGGGTAACAATTACTACATTATATAACTATTAATTGTTTAGGTTTATAGTGGTGTTAGTTGTTACAATTATATACATCAGTTGCAGATAGTAACAAGGTGCAACCTTTATATAACTCAAGAGCGCCAGTAGATATACTATAAGACTTAAAAACTTATTAGTTGATTATAGGTTATGTTTTGTAAAGTAATTGGCAAGAGCAAACAAAATGTTTAATAATGAATTTGGCATTACAAAATTGGAAGAAAATAAAACACAGCAGCACATTTCACCGGAAAGTTTAAAAAAACTTTTCAATCCTCTTGAATTCAGTTCCAAAAAATTATGCCTTTGAAATTTAAGAAACTGAAAAGAATGAAAGAACTGCAGGACTGGAAGTCAAACGTTCTGGTGGACAGTATACAGAAAACGTTCCTTTTGGCAATGAAAAACAGAATAATATCACGGTTGACAATGTTGATAATGATACTGAGGAGGTCACAAGTAAGAAAAAGCGGCTTACTACTGAACAAGAAGAGGTTAATACTGTTGAACATTATGAAAACAGAAATAATTGGTTTACTGAACTAGAAGATGATGATAAGTTTTCTCAGTTGCATGCTGTGGAAACAGACGATGAGAAAAATGAAAAGATGCGTAACGAATTAAGGATGTGGGCATATATGGTTAATATAAAGCAGAATGCTTTAAAAGCACTATGTAACATTTTTAATAAACGTTTGTCAAATGTTTTTCCGAGAGATCCTAGGAGATTGCTGCAAACGCCTGTGATTGGTTGAAAATTAAATAACAATTGTTCCAGCCAATGGCAGGCCAAATCACCATTATTTAGACGAATTAATCGCAAAAAATTGTCTACTGATGGTGATATAAGATTACCAAGAGTTGCCTAATAAAGTTTAAAGATATGTAATATTTCAAACAGTTATATTAAAGTAACCAATATTTATAACAAAGCTTAAAGTTATATTACATTTCTTAAAATACATTAACTGTTGATAATAAAACATCGGCCATAAGTTTGGCAGCCATCTTACGGCAATGAGTAATCATTATTTAAAATAAAAAAAATGTGTATTAAAAACTCAAAATTTCGTAACAAATGAAGTGCAATTAGTCATAATTGCATGTACAAAACATATTTCTGTACTATTTTCTAAAAAAATGTGTCATTAAATTTGTCATATTTTTTTTTAATTAATTTTTTTTTTAATTGCTTAACATTTTAGAGGCCCACAGTTTTTTCCGAAGTATAAGGGTCATATTTTACAATAATAATTTATTCGCACCAACATTTGATCTTTGTGGATGTCAGAAGCCAATTTAAAAAGTAAATTTAGAAACACGCACCTTTATCAGTGCAAAATTTCCACTATACCCATGTAGGTACCTACATCATTTAATTTCATTACCACATTATTCTTGTGTCAGTTGGTATAGGATCTCTAGGAAAGAGATGAGACATTATAAATGAGAAAGAGAGAGGTGTTAATAACAAGTTTTTTAGTGGTAACGGATATATTTATATCACCAATATTTATGGAAAATGGTTATATAAAAAAGTGATATAGCAGTTACTGATCTGTTTCTGTTACTTACTGTTCTACAACCTTGAGGTGTATAGCGTGACTAAATATTGGTGCCTGTTACCTTTATATGATTCTCCATTTAAGCGTTATAAGCGGTTTATAGGAGTAACAGAACTATTCCCAGTCTTGCATTATATCACTTGGATGTATATAACTCGGTGTCGGTAATAGGATGGTTACTCTTATAAAACAAAAAATGTTTGTTGGGCTTACATCTACATGCTCAACTATACTAAATAATTTCTCCAAATTTCTAATAATAAATTATTTATTTATTATTTTATGAGTTTTATGCCATACTTTTTATTTCTTACCGCAAAAGTATTGGTTTCCCACAAATAATGTATATATTTGCTTATGTGAATCATCATAAGATTCTCGATTCAAAACATTATAATTATCTGTGTGTGAACACCGTCTCTGGCATAACTACTTTTGCGCCGGATTCTGCATATAACACATACCGACATTTTTCAAAATCTACTTTATTGGGTTCCTGGTGCCTCAAAACGTAAATCTTTGATCTTCGATTTTGCACCAATTTTAGTAACCCCCCACAATTTTGTAGGGAGGTTAACACGTATTTTGAAGATGAACATTTTTGTTTTCAAGTACACATATTCTTAATTAATTTTGTATAATTGTATATACTAGAACATATACAATTATATAAAATTAGTGAAACATATATGTACTTTTAAACTAAAATCATCATCTTCAAAATACTTCATTATATACCATTTTGCTTAAATAAATTGCAGCAGAGATAGCCCTACAAACTTTTTTATATTCAATTTCACAAGAAATTTTTGATCTAAATCCAAAACTTAGCTCATTTGTCGTTTTTGCCTGGTTGTGGATTCAATTCATCTACAGTAACTGGACTATTCCTGTGAAACTGATACTTGGACGACATGTTATCATGATTAAAGAGTACTTAATGATAGTATCACGCCGAGTATCTTGCTTTGAGGTGCAGTAATACAAACCTTCTTGTCTCTGTTGAAACATCCCATGTACATTCTTCTTGTATAATTATTCATTGTTGCAATGTAACACGGTAAAGCATTTTTAGTGGTGGTATTAGTGGTTTTGTATTGAATCTCCTGTGGTTCAGGAGACTTGTGGTCCTCGTCTGATTTAGTGCAGGCTTTGTCTCCATTAATAGCGAGAAATAATAAATTGCTGTTTGGAATTCGATCCACTACATATGGCCTAAAATAAATGTAATATTATTGATCGTTTTAAAAATTCACACAGGGATATAAAATTTAAAAAAATCAGTGTACGATAACACACCCACACAAAAAAATAATTCTGTACCAGAGACATGAGTATATAGATTTTGTGTATTTCTGTATAATCACTTCAACTTAAGAAAAATTAAAGAATTTTTTCCTACAGCTATGAGTCCTGTAGAAAGTAAAGCATTTGTGTTGTCTAAACATGATTATCGCCTCCCGCAGTTCTAAAAAATCGGTAAAAGTATTTACACAGAACTTCCCTTTCTGTTTGTGCTCTAAAAAATGTATAATTACGAAATGACATTGAAAATAATAATCGGAATATATTTACCTATTATTACAAAGAAAACCTGATAAGTTTTGGTCAAAAAAATATACAGAGCTCATCCAACAGCAAAAGTTCAATACTAAATAACAGGTGCCAAATATGGAAGGCTTGCGCAAATACCTTTATAAGTGTCCACCATGACTGAATTATTTCTTGGAATGACCACCACCCTGTACATTTTTCAATAAAAGTATAATAGGTGCTTATGCCAAATATTATTGCCACCTGTCACATTTTTAATTTCACATTCACGTAGTGGAGTGGAAACATAGTGGTGGTTAAAACATTTTTGTTTTTGAAATTTTTCAAAAATGTTGTTAAAAAAATGTTCAAAAGTGTTTACTTCTGAAATAGGTTTAGAATGCCATGAAACGTGGAAATTTTAAATTTGAGCAAAAAGGAAAGTTTCCTTCTATTCTATTCTAGTGGTATTTTTTTTTTAAATAGGTTTAGAATGCCATGAAACGTGAAAATTTTAAATTTGAGCAAAGAAAAAACATTTTTCCATCTATTTTAGTGGCAAAAAATTTTTGTAAAATGTTGGTGAAAAAAAATTTCCAATTTTTTTTTCTGAAATAGGTTTAGAATGGCATGAAACGTGAAAATTTTAAATTAAAGCAAAGCAGAATCTTTTCCATCTATTCTAGTGATAATTTTTTTTTCCAAAATGGTAAAAAAATGTTGCAATTTTTTTTCCCGAAATAGGTTTGGAATGTCGTATCGGTTTTTGTTATTAATTTTACGTACAGTCTATAGTATTTCCTTTTGTGTGTTTTCATGTAATTTAATTGAGCCTTTTTATGTTAACGTAAAAATTCTTTGTTTTTTCGCTCTGGTCAGATCGTGTTTAATTTAGTTTAATTATTTACTGTATACGGATCCTTATTGTGTACAATTTTGCTTTGTATTTTGCTATTTGTCACATGGACATTTGATGATTTTATTTTATATTATTATTCTGAAAGTTTTTGAAGTTTACCTACACCTTGAAGTCAATTGCTCTACCTTTGTTTGTGTATATTTCAGTAAACTATTAAAGTAGTAAAATTTAAATGCATTGTTTTATTTCTACTTAGGAAATTTTAAGTTACAAGCGCACCATATACCACTATGTGCTTTATCCCTGTAACAGTAGAGTTTATAAGCTTTTCTCTAAGCGTCAATTAATTATAGTTCATTGAACGATTTATAATGAAATACTCGTTGAAAATTCAAAAAAGTGTCGAGTGTCTAAAAACCAACAAAAATTTCCAATGCAACTTACATTATTGACTTTCTTTTATATTCAATATTTTATGAATATTTTATTGCTTTTTTAGAAATGTAAAAAACTTTTATTTTGTTCTATATGAATTGCCACTTTTGTCAATTCAATACTGCATTGTTATTTGCCTAATATATTCTCTGTGCTTGTGAATGAAATGAATTTTACTTGAAATTTTTATAAAAAGTTTAATTTCGAAATATTTAATTAAATATTGGAATTGTCAACAACTTATTACTATGTCCCTAGTTCCCTATGTTCAGCTAATTACTTAAGTCTGATTACAATATGATCAAAGCTACGGTTATTTACATAGGGGAAATCTTACTAAATAAATATGGTAGGATAAAAGTTGTTAGGGCACAAATATATGCAGAAATAGCCTTTTTAGCACTTATAGGTCAAGTTTTCTCAAAATTATGACCTGATGGCACAACAGGGCCAACGACATCGTGTTCAGTACGTCCAAAACTTTCGGAATCCCTTGAGTTAAGAAAAAAAACTTTACGCGTCAGTGTTGTCGATATATGAAGGAAAATCTCATGATTGCCCGTTTTAGAGGACGATAAAGTGTGGTAGAGAGAAAATAACTTGATAGACGATTTTTCTGTCCAAAATTGGCTTCAGTGTGTCAAAATATTTCAAAAATGTTAGATCAGAACCTTGGAACCTTTTTTGTAAATGTTCCGTCCTCAGTTATTTACTAGTTTTATTTTCAATTATTATAGGTATTATATTACTTTAATTTTATCTTTCATTAACTTTATTTAACGCTAGCTTTAAGTAGAAATAAAATGCACTCGTGCGTCGTTCATTTTTGGCTCACCCTGTATCTTTGCGCGCTAACAAAAAAAGAGATTTTTTGTGATGCCTAACGAAATATTCGCTGTCTAACCTCGTATCACTGTAGACGAGTGTCGTATACCGCAAAAGATTATTACTAATCAACTTCGCTTTTGTCTTTATATTTCCGCTTGTGTGTGTACAAGGGTCATTTTGATCTTTGAAGATTAACAACATCTTGGGATTCCCTATCTGGAGGCCTCCTGAAACTGGACCACTGAATTCTGGAAGGAGTAAAGGTAGGATCCATATAAATCTCTTTTTCCGCAACAGTCCACTATCTCTTTCTTTTTTTTTAATACATTAAAATTATTTTTATTCACCGCCTGTTAGCGGATCACTCTCAATTCCCTAACAGTAAACTTGTGTAATCGTATAGTGGTTAATGTTTAAGAGCTAATTTAAAAATTCATTTTAAATTTTAAACTAGTGAAATATTTGACGAATGTCATATACATTCAAATACTTACCAGTCACAATCAAACTTAGTTGTAGGTACACTGTAAGGAGCATACGGAAAAGACTTGCTTTCGTTTAAATTATAGAGCCACATCTGATGATCGCAGGGTGTTGGAAGTGTTTTATTTATTTCCAGTTTGTTAAAGGCTACGTATTCTGGTTTGGTGCTGTTATAATCAAGGCAAAGAGACATGCACAAACTTGCAAGAATGAAGAGAATATTTAATAACCAGTTCTTTATTGCCAGCAGGTGATCCACTATCTGAAATGACACAGGTTTATAGGTATAGAAAACGGCATCTTGTAGAATAGAAGAGATACGGAAAATTTGAGAAATTGGTTTTTCCTTCATCAGCGATTAAAAACATGCATCAAAAACATGTTTTGTGGAATCTCGATAGTTGTACTGCTGTGAGCAAAAAAATAGGGCAAGTCTTATAACGCATTTTCTCTAAAATCTAGTCGTGTACATCTAACTTTAATTTTTGCGACATTGTCAGTTAGTTGTCAAAATTCATTGCAAGTATGCCAAAACTAATATGCACCATATAAGCGATTTAGTTAAAGTTGGAATTTAAAAGCACAAGATGGATGGTCAATGAGACAAATTGCACAGTGTTATAATATTAACAAAAAATCGGTTTAGGTATTTACACAGAACTTCCCTCGTTATTTGTGCATGGCGGTCACTCTAAAAAATTATTAATTACGAAATGACATTGAGAATAATAATCGGAATATAGTTATCACTATTATTACAAAGAAAACCTGATAACTTTTGGTCAAAAAAATATACAGAGTGCTCATCCAATAGCAAAAATTCAATACTTAATAACAGGTGCCAAATATGGCAATTTTCAAATATTTTTCAAAAGGAAAGTTTCCTTCTATTCTATAGTAGTGGTAAAAAAATTCTTTTCTTTGAAATAGCTTTCGAATGCGATGAAACGTGAAAATTTTAAATTTGAGCAAAGAAAAAATATTTTTCCATCTAATTTAGTGGTAAAAAATTTTCAAAAATGGTGAAAAAAATGTTGAAAATTTCTTTTTCTGAAATAGGTTTAGAATGACATGAAACGTGAAAATTTTAAATTTGAGCAAAAATAATTTTTTTCTGTCTATTCTAGTTTTAAAATGTTTTTCCAAAATGGTAAAAATATGTTGCAAATATATATTTTTTTCCGAAATTGGTTTGGAATGTTATGAAACGTGGAAATTTTAAATTTGAGCAGAAAAATTTTTTTTTTCATCTATTCCATAGTAAGTAGTGATAAATCAAAAAACTCTTAAACATTAATTTTTTTTTTTAAATTTGTTTGAATAGAATGGAAACGTGGAAATTTTAAATTTGAGAGGAAAAAAAATCCATCCATTTTAGTCGTAAAATTTTTTTCAAAAATGTTGGTAAAAAAAAATTAAAAGAAAAAATTTAAATAGGCTTAGAATGCCATGAAACGCAGAAATTTTAAATTTGAAGAAAGAAAAAACATTTTTCATCTATTTTAGTGGTAAAAAATATGTCAATGGTGAAAAAATTTTCAGAATTTTTTTTTTCTGAAATAGGTTCAGTATGTCATGAAACGTAGATATTTTAAATTTGAGCAAAAAAAATTGTTTTCATTATTTATTCCCTTTAGACGGTCCACCCCGTATATTTTCCAGTGAAAGTTTAACCATTTCTTCGCTGATAGTAGGATCACGTACCTACCAAATTTGACTGCTCTCCATCAAGCAGTTTTTTATTAAATGCACCAACAGACAGACAGACTGACTGACGGAATCATAATCTACGTGATCTGAAACGTCAAAATCCGAAAAAATCTCGGAGGGTGATTTTTTCTCGAATACAATACTTCCCTTCGGTATGCGAGGGAAGCAAAAAGTAGAGAATAAACAGTACGATTAGTAGAAATCCTGGCTTAGACCGACTAAGGATATCAACTCAACAACAAGATTTGCAATTGGTAAAAAAATGAGTAGAAAATCCATTTCATTCAGTAATTCAGGCTGCTGAAGGAACGCATTTTCCTGGATCGAGTAGTACTGGCCGCCGACGAGTAAGAGAATCGGAGCTACGCTGTCATCCAGCAGCACAGAAATATCTATTTAAAGCTGAACATAAAGAAGCTCGACTGGAATTTGCGCTTCAATTTTTAGTGCATGATGTACATTTTTGGAACTTTCCAGTCTGCACACAGCGATCGTATTCGTGTTTAGCGACCTCCGAATACTCGATTCGATGAGAGGTATATATCTAACAATGACAAAGTGGTAGATTTTCCGTTAACATGTGGGCTTGGATATCGGCACGTGGTCCTGGTGTTTTGTGGCATATTGCGGAAAGATTTAATAGTGAGACGTATATTAGGATTTTAGACAATATTATGCTCTCTTATGTGTCACAATTATTTCCTAATAATGAATTCATACTTCAACAAGATTATTGTTCAGTTCATACTGCTCATACCTTGACTAACTGGTTTCAAGACAACAACATTAATGTTATTAACTGGCCCAGTCACAGTCCAGATCTGAACCCTGTGGAAGACATATGAGGACTACTCGTAAGAAGTATCCAAAATCGAAATGTGAGACCAAGGAGCGCCCGAGAATTACTGGAAGTAGTAAATAATGCATGGGAAAATGTTATTACTAATGATTATTGTATACGTTTATTTAATTCTATACCAAACAGACTTATAGAAGTTATAAATAGAAATGGTGCAATAACAAAATATTAATAGTTAATTTATTAACTTAACAAGAAATTGTTAAGTTGTATATCCTTTGTTGCTCTGATCCAGATTTTCTACTAGTCGTATTCTCCACTTTTTTAAATGGTAAACAAAGAATGTTTGTTAATGTTATAACGCAGTCCAATATGTCTCATTGACAATCCAAATAGAGACAGATTTACATTAGAAAAAAATAGTGGTCCTATTTTTTTGGTTCACGGCAGTACAATTTGGTAAAAAACGTGCTTTTCTTTCACACCCTGTAGAAAGTAACTTGTTTCAAAATAAAGGAATCGGGCTCAAACTCGGGTTTAATAAATTATCTCATATAATGTTAAAAACGGCCTTTATGACAAAAAGATCCTAAACATCGCAATTTAGCTTTTATTCTACCGTTTCAGTTGGCCAGAGTTTGCCATATAAACAGTATTATTCTTGGTTTACCGTCAAAATTCTGCCAGTTGAGTTTTTTCCATTTTTCTTTTTCTCTGGCGGCGTCTTCTGGCAGATTGCTTGATAATCAAACATCCTCTTACGAATGAATACATATTCATCAGTTAGGCGAGACATAATGTATGGCCGTATATCTCCCATATATCTCCCGATGAATTCTGGTTCATCGCTTAGGACTACATAGGCATTATTGTCCAAAATGAAGCAGTTTAAATAAAAGGACTGACAGGTATAACCACAAGGTTTACCATTGAAGTCAATGCACTGAAACATAAAAAAGTATACTTACTAAGCAATTTGGCTTTTTCGAGGTGTATAACATGACAGATGCATTTCTTGAACTAGTCGTTAATATTGTTCGATCATCGGACATCAATAAATCTATAATTTTATAGTGATTAGATTATAACAAAATGTTTCATCGTATAAATCATCAGCTGCTTTTGATAATTTTACATTATTATGAATTCTGTCTTCAGTTTATGTAGTTGATGAAGAAGTACATATACCCTAAGAGCTAGGCGTCATAGAAATTTGTACTATTTGTAAATGGACAGAATGTGTCGTAATAGGTTGTTGATGATCCACTGAATACTCGCCCATCACTCTGCCGGGCTGGGAGCACTGCGTTTGGCGGCGAGCAGTGGTTTAGTCAATAACCTGACGGCGGTACTGTCACAAATGTCAAAAAGGCCGTTTTTGACTCTGTCGTGCCGAGCCAAATTTCTTATTTTGCAGTCGCAATTTGCGACTCTGACAAAATGCCAATTTTTCTTTTTCCTTAGAGACATCACACGATCCTCCGCTCGACGTATTTATTTAGTTCTTAACGTTTGACAAAATTGATGTTTTTGAAGTTTTGCCTTCTCCGACGAGATTGTAATCAGTTTAAGCTTGAGATCCGCTATAACCCATCGTAAGCGGCGACTACTTTTAAGTGAATTCCCGGCTTCGAATTCCGCACAGGGCTACTTTTTGATTTTTTTTTTTTTTTGCTTTTCGGCCGATATTTTTTATTCTATAATTTTCTTTCGCTAATTTCTATGCGATTAGCTTGTTAAAATTATAAATTTGTATCATTATTTCTGATTTTTTTGGCGATACATAAGGCAATAGTCTCTCTAGTTTATTTTCTATTCTTAAGTAAGTATGGTGCCGTAGCAGCTAGAAGTCCGGATTCTCAAATAGGGAATCTGGGTTTGAACCACGCACCCGGAATTTATTCTTTTTATTATTTTTTTCACATTTTTCTAAATTTTCGGTGGTAATCTGATGCTCAAATATCACCTATATATCACATGCGTAAATATTTTTTTGATTTTCGTATTTGCTTAATTAAAGAGGGATTCTCGTAGCTTCAGTTTCAAAATAATTTTGTTGGAATGCGATATAAAAAATTATGCGACAAAACTTATAATTCAAATGCAGATTTTATGAATCGATAGAGGCTGAATCTACAATAACCTGGTGTATTGTTTCTAAAGAAAACATAAAGGGTTCGTCAGTCGAATTAGACCATGAAGATAAAATGTTTTAATTTCTGTTTTTCATGTTGACGAACCCTGTATGTTTTCTTTGACAAAAATGTATCAAGTTTTTGTAGATCCGGATATCGATTCATAAAATCCGAATTTGAATTATAAATTTTCTCGCATCATTTTTTATATCGAATTCCAACAAAATTATTTTGAACTTGAATGAAGCTCCGAGAATCCTTCTTTAATTAAGCAAATACGAAAATTAAAAAAACATTTTCGCATGTGATATATAGGTAATATTTAAGCATCAGATTATAACCGAAAATGTAAAAAAGGTAAAAAAATAAAATAAAAAGAATAAATTCCAGGTGCGTGGTTCAAACCTGGATTTCCTGTTTGAGAATCCGGACTTCTAGTCGCTACAACACCATACCTACTTAAGAATAGAAAATTAACTAGAAATACAATTTCCTTATGTATCGCCAAAAAATGAGAAGAAATGATAAAAATTTATAATTTTAACACGTTAGTCGCTTAAAAATAAACGAAGAGCAATTATAGAATGAAAAAAAGCAACAAAAAAAATAAATAAAAAAGTAGTCCTGTGCGGAATTCGAAGTCGGGATTCCACTTAAAAGTAGTCGCCGCTTAGCATGGGCTATGGCGGATCCCAAGCTTAAAATTGAGCACAATCTCGTCGGAGAAGGCAAAACTTCAAAAACATCAATTTTTCAAACGCTAAGAACTAAATAAATACGTCGAGTGATGTCTCTACGGAAAAACAAAAATTGGCATTTTGTCGATGTCGTAAATTGAGACGGCAAAACAAGAAATTTGGCTCAGCACGAGAGAATCAAAAACTGCTTTTTTGACATTTGTGAAAGTACCACCGTCAAGGTAATTTACTAAATCGCCGCACGCCGCCAATGGATCATCGACAACCTATTAAGGCACATTCAGTCCACATAGTATATGTGGTCTCTCGGTCTAATATCGTTTAGACACCAGACAGTCATTATAAAAGAAGATAATTCAGACATGTTACCAGTAAATCAAGGTGTGCCACAAGGTTTACTATTGGATCATCTTATGTTTGCATTGCACACAACTGAGTTTAAAATTGTCCTTAAAAACGATGTTACATTTTCATGCATTTTACTATTGTATTAAATAGGTGGCTTATACTGAATTTCTACATTAATTAGGAGGGAAGAGGATTCAATTTAAATTCCGTCTAATTGCACAAAATAAGCCTTATTCTAACGAACTCCCTAGTATGTTTATTGTTTGAATTTTTGCGATAATTGCTTTTTATTTGCCAATCTATAATTGGACTTAGTATGTGTGTTGTTAAATCTTTAGAAAGTAAATAAGTAACTTGTTTTCATACCTTTTTCGTTGTGGTATTATATAATTCATACATAGCTCTGTGGTTAAATTGAAGGCCTACAACCGCTACAGGTGTTTTCATGTCTCCATTTTCTACAAAAATTGCTTTGGTACTAGTTATCACAGTATTATTCTCGTAGCCTAAAAAAAATATTAATTTTATTGAGAAAAAATTGAATATTGTCATTGAAATATTTGTTGGACCTGGTCATACCCCAGCACAATATACTAAAGATTATATGCAAATGAATAGTACAAACTTAGTAAATCCTTTAAGACTAAAGGCATTTTTCATTTGTAAAATTGCAAAATACGCTTGGTTTAATTCATCACAAACTATATCTATTTGTGATTTCCAAGATAGGTCTGCACCCAAAATAACTTAAAAATTTACACCTGTTCGAGAATTAAAAATCCTGTTGAACACAGGGTGTCTTATTATAAAAATTCACGTAGGTTGTTTTGGATGTATTTAATATAAGTTTATTGCAGTCGCACTCAGCAATAAATACCCCTAACATAGTACACATTGTTGTATGTAAAGCATGAATGTCAGAGTCAGTCACAGTTATCTGACTATCGCCAGCAAACATTGTCACTGATCCACTCCTTATGTGGTCTGGCAGATCATTAACATACAATATAAAAACTGACGGCCCTAGTACTGACCCATGGAGCACCTCCGAGATACACTAAAATGCTCAGGAAAATGGGTACCGATACCTACAAATATTTTACAATTTATTAAGTACGAATGAATCCATTCCAGCGTATTTCCCCGTATATCAAGGTTAAAGAGTTTGGATGTGATATAGCCCATATCTAAGGTATCAAATGCCTTGGATAAGTCAAATTGTAACATTACCACATATTTACCTTTGTCTAAATTACTGTAAATCGTATCGAGTAACTGGACGCTAGCAGTCCCTACAGATTTCCCATCCCTAAATCTGTGTTGACATAGTGTGAGAATATATTTTCCATAAATAGTGATAGTTGAGCGTATGCCCTTTGCATCATTTTAGACATAGAGCTAAATGTTATTAGCCTTTAATTTATCAATTTCTAGAGGATCGCCTAAGTTTAACAACAGCAATACGTGCGAAATTTTCAAATTATTTGGAAGGGACCCTTTTTCAATTGACCCATTTATCAAATGTTTTATATGTAATATGATGAAATTTTTATTTTTTTCAACAGTTGCAAAGCCAGCCCATCATTACCAATAAACTTTTTGTTTTTCATTTTATTAACCGCATTTATCAGTTCAGAAACTGGTTAAAAAAGGAATGGCTGCGGATTAACATCGGGAAGTGTGCACGGCAGTGACACACTTAGTCCAAAATAGGTATACAATTTTACGTCAACTGTAAAGGGGAAAATGTGTGCCCAAAATAATAGCAAATAATACAAATTATGTGTGTGTGTGTGTGTGAACAACTTCATTGCAAGTTACCTGAAGTTTGAAACGGTACTGAATATATAAATCTACTTTCGTCGTGGAAATTCATCTCCACAGCTCTCCTATACCAATCTTCGTCTATCGCTTCGCTGTTTCTATCTTCAAAGCTCTTCTGATCACTTTCGATTACATCCTTTAGGGTTTTCCAACGAAATAACCCTGAACGGGTCGCCAAGAACACTTTATGTACTAAATATTCTGAAGTAAACCTAGAAAAAAATACAGAATATAAAAGTAGAGGGTAGTAGCGTGTACTTTGAAGACTGCGTAAATTAATAATAATAATTGTTGTTGAATAAAGGAAATTGCAATTTTATATAAATTATTACTTTGATAACACAGGTTTACAAAAAAAGGTCATCTGGCGATCTAGATCATGAAAATTTATGTATTTCTGGGTGCTGCAACCGAATTTTCAATTTAAATAATTTTCTACCGAGTAGATTTCGAGTATATCCCAGTTATCACTGTCAAAAACCGTGTTTTTCTCAAAATCTACGGGGTAGAAAAATTTGGACTCAGCACAAAAAAATGCTTAAGGCATGATAGGTTTAGACCTTCGAACCGAACTTTTTTTTTATCTGTGCACAGATCTACAAAGAGGGGGAAGTTGAAAATATTAAAAATCGGAGGCCTTGACTTCTAGTATATACACCAAATCCCAAGTTTCGGTACTCTTACCTATTTGCTTTCCTTACTTTATCCTACTTACCCCTATTTAACCCCCAACCATTGAACGGAATAAATTCAAAATATAATCTAGTTCCAGATGTTATAATATATATGTGTACGACATTTTAAGTGATTATTTCAATTTTATTTTGTCAATCCCTTTAATAATGGAGTGGGGAGTGGTGGGGGGATGTAGAATGTTGTAAAAAAATTTGGGGCCTTGCTTTCTAGTATATGCACCCAGTCTCAAGTTTCTGTACTTCTACGAGCTCCTTTACTCATTTTCCCTTATTTACCCCCAACCCTTAACCCGATATGTTCAAAAAACAACCTAGTTCCAGATCTCGTTATAGTACATACGTGTACAAAATTTCAAGTCAATATCTTAAACCGTTCCAGAGAAAACGTACGGACAAAAAAAGTTACAGACAGATCGACAGACCGACAGACCAACCGAAAGACATTCTAAACCTATTTCAATAAAAAAAAATTGGAATTTTTTTTACGATTACTATTAAATTAAGGAATAGAGGGAGAGAGAGAATATTAATATTTGGTGAATTTCTTACTTATCTTCTGTGTCTACGGCATACAAATCAAACCACTTGGTTACTTCCAAATCATAAAGGAAGGAGTGTAGAAGGTTCGCTGAAAAAATATAACTTGGAGATATACATTTAATGACTAAATAATTTACTCACATCTTTCTCCACCAGTAAACGCTTTTCGTACCTTTTCTTCAGGTGTATCGTTTTTACAACGTCTACAATATATCCTGCAAGCAAAATGATACAATGAGAGGCGGTAGAACAAATTAAATGTTTAAATCATCTTCTCAACTACATGGACATAAACAGTTAATTTGGGATACTCTGTATTAATTATTTTATTCACATTTTATCATTTTTGTCGCCAAACTGTATTTTTTTCTGGTATGCAGTTTTGCAAACACTTGTGGAAGGCTCTTGACGAGGAGCAAACTACCGTCGGCACTCACTGCACAAATTTTAAGCAGTCTGTGGACAGTCACGGCAATCAAAGCAGTCTCTTCAGCAGTCGCACCAGTCCGTATACAAATTTTTATACGTACTTGACCCCTCGGTTCTTGTGCTACGCGGTTTAAAGCAAAAAAATAAAAGATAAAACTCTCATAATACAGTTTGACAGCAAGAATGATGAACTGTGGAAAAAACAATTAGAAGCAGTAGAATAAATAAACAAAATTAATTGAACTGAGTCTGCGGTAGGTTCTTGGTGAAACATAATAAATAGAAGTAAACAAATATTGTCTTACCAGTCTGGGTGAGCTTTCCATGTGTTGGTTAGTAAGGAGTTATAAGTAACGTTCCACATTGGCAACTTCAAATCCATGTTATTCACCTTAACAAACCCGTATTCGTCTGGAAGTACTATACCCAAGGTAAACGGACCAACTGGGTAAAAAAAATAATGACGCTTTGCCAGCATCAATCTTTTCTAAAAACGTAAATGATCCTTACAACAATATAAAGTAAGTAGTGGGAAACGAAGAACAGAATTTTCTTAAAATTTTCTTTATCGTTCTGTTTCTACATTCATTAATAAAAATATTAACTAACAGGGGTTCGAGGATTGATCCCTGCGGAGCACTAGATGTTACATTATATTTAGCGGACTTGGTCGCACTATATGGCATATATTTTTTCTTGTCCGAAAGGTAAGAATGAAACAATGCTAGTAGAGAGGTAGAAATAAGCTCAAATAGTTTATTTAAGACTCTAAAGTGATCTAATCTGTCAAATGCCTTCAATATCTATACATATAACATCCTTGCTTACTCTGCTCCATAGCATAATATATATACTTTGTTATGCGAATTAAATTAGACGAAATGAATACTCACCATTTCATTTAGGGGGTATTTCACGTTCAATGAAATTTTTCCAGATTCATTTTGATTGACGAGTTTTTCACGTAACTGAAAAACGTAATTATTTTGATTATTCAGACTACCTATTTGTAAAAGTTTTCAAAATATCCAACATCGTGTATCTTTCGGCATTTCTTATGCTAATAAAAAACTATTTTGAAATAGAAACGTGTGTTAAGGCTCCCGCAGGATTAAAAATATGGTCTATTATTCCAGTTAATGAAGCAAGTGGTGAGGACGTGATCGGGAACAGAATTTTTGAACAGCTAGATAGTAAATACATTAAAAAAACTAACGAGGGGGGCACCTAAAGAGACACTAATTCTAATTTTCTACCTATATATCGAAAACAGTGCATCGCAACCAGAAGATTATTCTATTCGAAATGAGAGCTAATAAAATTTCCTAGAATTTTGTTACTGCTAATTGTTTTTATTCCCAATAGCTGTCGAGATATCTGTTTGCGAAAATTGCAAATGTTCGAAAAACGCTTTTTTCGCCTCAGCTCATAGTTTTGCAGTAATGATCTGACAGCGAAGTTGTAGAGTATTAAAGTTACTTTAAAATGAGTTATTATATATTATTTTATCTTTAAATGATCAAAAGTTGTAGCAATTTGCAGTTTAAGGTTAAATTTCTAGATTCTTATGCAGCCTGTCGCCACAATATAATGTACCTGAAAATTTGAAAATAATGCATATGCACTATTATATGCCAAATTCTTAAACAAAAATAATGATAAAAATAAACAAAAGATGAAACAATAACATAATGAAAATATGTAATAATTTATTTACTATACAGGGTGTCCTGTAATAACGTGCAAAAAATTTAACTGCTAATTCCTTATCGAAAATGACGGTATGTTCGGCATATAGATTTATCAAGATAAGCCTTGCTTGTCCAGCTACACCCTCTTAAGTGAGCAAGAAAACGGTTATTAATTATTATAATTACCTTGAAATTGTAACAATACTCCGTTAATGTTCCATCTCAAATGGATTGTAGAAACCGTTTCCGTGTTGAAATAAGTGATAGGCCTAGGCACGAGATGTCAGCACCATCGGAACGATTTAAAATATTGTATCGAGTGAAATCGAATACGTTCTCTTACTGTTTGGTTTTCGAGCGGTTAACATGTGTTTTAACCTACCGGCTTAAATTTTATTATTCAGTCGCTTAAAAAGGATATTTGAATGTAAGTAGTTTGTCTCAAATTTTAATCTAAATTGATATTAATACGTCCCCATTTTCTTTTAGATTATGGATTGAAGATTTATTCCGATTTATTCCGATTTATTATATAGCTATTTTATAACTATTCCTATTTATTATTTTTTTCAAGATTAAAATGAAAATTTTTTTAAAATTAAAAACTACTTAAATTCCTTTTAAGTTTTCTTCAAGTTTTCGATTTCACCATTTACTGATTTAATAAGGGATTAATTTACAAGTTTCCCAGTTTATCGATTTACCGATTTACGTAATTTAATATCTTTGAAGTTTTCCTGCTTGATGGACACATTTTAGAAGTTTTAACACCACATCGTAACATATTCCGCCAAGGTCATTATCCAGCGATGTAAATATTCTTCGAATGGCCTGATCAACCATCACGAGGAAGTTTTTGTTGAATTTTTTTGCTGTTTTTATGAATACCGCACTTGGAGAATCCTGGAAGTTACCGTTCACTCATGTCACGTGTATGAGAGAGACAACAGTATTGCGATATCACCAGCTACATGCCAAGTACCAACATGAAACATTTCATAAGCTAAGTACACTGTTATTACTTCTTTCCAACAAAATTTCGTTAACCTTCATGTAATTAACTGCCGCTAGACGGGATGTCGAATTAAATAAAATTTCATGTTTACCAACCACAAATATAACAGTAATGAGCCTATACGTAAATTTGTGTAGTTTTGCTATTTTTTTAACTTCATGGTAGTTGTGTCGGATGGGGTTTTAGACCGTAAGAAACAGCATTGTTAATGAAGTTTTCATTAATTTTTAGTCCTAGAGACGATTTTGTGTTTCAGTGCTGCCATAAAATCGCCGGTCAGTTCTATAGCCTTACGCTATTTAACCCCGTCAATTTTTCTTATTTTCTGGTTTATTTGGTTTGTACCTACCAGTTTTACCGTTAGTTTGTATCTTATCGTATCGTATCGTGATATTTTGGCCATGGGGTCATATTATCTGTAGCCGAGAGGCATGTATTTTTAATGATTTTGTAAATTTTAGGTTAGTTTCGGGTATTGTTAGTGATAAGTTTCTAGAGTTCTAGAAGTGTCTATAAGTTGAAGTTTCTAGTGATAAACAAAATTGTTTTATAGTTTAGTTGCTAAGCGCCATTATTTTAGCCTTGTGTATCACTTTTTTACTAACCTTATATAAATTTCTCTCACTCTAGCAAGGCGTGGCTACCTTTTCTTAATGTTGTTGTCGAGCAGTTTAATGAATGTGTTTAAGTACAAATTTAATTAGATGTCATCTCTAGTGTTGATTTAATAATTCCCACTTGCTATCATTTTATATAGCCCGGTAAATTGTACCTTATTTTTCTTGGCGGTTGGGATATGTCATATGATAATTATTAAATTGTCATCAGGTTTAGCAACACATTCAAAAATCTCTAGCAAAAGAGAACTGCTCCCTATTTTGATAGTTTGTCTTGTACGTCAATCTAGGTTGCCAGTTATGAGAAATTCATAGTCTCGTACCTTTACCCCGAATTAACTTTATGTAATTGCGAGTAGTTAAAATTTTAGTGAATAAATTTGGTAGCTTAATGCGAAACTGCGTAAGGTTTATCTCGTTGTTTATCGCTAGAACTATTTCTTACCTAATTTAGTGATAACCGTTACCGTACCTTACTTATACTTATATTTTTTTATCGTAACATTTTAACCCTACTTCTAAATTTGACTAACCCATATTTCTTGTATTAGTAATTTTTCATACGTATCTGTTCAAATGTTTTTGATGTCATTATTTAATTATCCGTGATTTACATTTATTAATCGATATTAAATCGACTTCAATTTTACCTGTCGTTTTTCTGTGTGTTGTCTGTGACGTATCTTCCCTTTTATAAACCTCCTTTAGGTTTTGGCGCCCAAGGTACTTTTGAATATATTTTTTTGAATACAAAACTTAGATTTTAAACACTTAAATTAAATTTTCTAACTTAATTCTTTTTAATTAAATCGCTCTTGGCCTTATTATTTAAGTTGTCGTTGACGCTTACCCAGGCCCTTGCCTCCTATAAAACTGGCTAGCCGGAGCCTAATTCTGTTTGGTGGTAGGTTATCACATTTGTCTATTTGAGCCCGTGTAACTGCCAAACAAAATTAGTTTTATTGTGCTATAGGCACAATAGCGACCAGGAGATTTTACAAAATAACGTAATCGGAAATTTGGCACATCTCGGTTACTAATGAAAAGGCATCTACGAAATTATTTCATCCATCTAGCGGGTATACAAGGGGGTGATATTAACTGCCCTTCTTATAATTTTGTAATCATTTTTCTGTCTGCTATTTTTTCTTCAATTAAAAAAAATTCTAAACATGATGATTCATTTAGATACTTTTTACCTCTTTAAACATATCGTAAAATCGACCATTTTCGATAAAAAAAAGAACTAAATTACTGCATAAGTAATCAGTCAAAAGCGATGAGCCCTAGTATATTAGTCAAAACCCTAAGTAGGCTGGTGTCAAATCATAATTTGGCAGTATTATGTACCTATATGATCATTTGGTTATAAATTATTAAATGTGTTGCACTTTATTACGGGACACCCTGTATATATGTCTGTGTATATATGTATGTCTTTGTTAATTTATATTAATATGATTTCTTTATTGAAACATATTCTTTATAGGATTTTGCAAACAGCAGAAAAAATAACTATCTATAAGTAACTAAAAGAAAAACTATGTGTAAAAATATTAATACAATCTTTGCATTCTTTCGATAACCTGAATTCTAGTTATGCTAGCAAATTAAAATCCTAAAACGAATTTGTCTAATTTCTTATTTGACAATTCTCATTCTAACACTAGCATCCACACAGTCCCCTACGGCCATGCAGATTAAACTGGTATCTACATAACCCCTTACGATTATGAAGATTCAGTTAAAAATGAGAATAAAGGCCTAAAATGAATTTATTTATGCATTTTTGGCTACAGAATGACAGATTTCATGAAATGTAATTCATCAGAATGAACATTTTTTAAGACAAGGTAAATGAATTAATTTTAGGCCTTTGTTCTCATTTTTAACCGAATCTTCTCTTCATAATCGTATGGGGGCTATGTAGAACTAGTTTAATCTGAATGGCCGTAGGGGACTGTGAGGATGCTAGTGTTAGAACGAGAATTGTCAAATAAGAAATTATACCAATTCATTATAGGATTTTAATTTGTTAGCATAACCAGAATTCAGGTTATCGAAAGAATGCAAAGATATAATTAATATTTTTACACAAAGTTTTTCGTTCAATTATAGATAGTTATTTTTTTCTGCTGTTTGTAAAATCCTATAAATATGATTCAATACAATTATAAGCAAACAAACAATAATTAATTTTTAACATGATTTCTTTATTTTCTAATTTTTTGGTTTGTATTATTCTTACCATTTGGAATATAATTTAATTACAAATAATATATTTCTTATGTACCTGCACATGTGTCTCATTAGCATAGAATTTAAATATACGTTATTCTGGATTGAATAATCGTTAAATGTTAAATGTAATCTTTCTATATCCACTGAATATTGAAGTATTAGAGAACCTAAGGCGCAAAGTTAAGTTCGCTCTTAATAAAGACAATATGGCATTACTATTATTATTATTATTATTATTTTCGGATACTTCCACTATATGTGCCTCGGTAGTGAATTTCTTTTACGCTCCGCATTCAGTGGGGCTGCGTATTTGAAAATGAAGAGATTTCTTAGACAAATCTTCATTTTAAAGTTAAGTAAAGAAAGAGTGCAATATGCGGTAGCCTTTCGGAATCTCGAAATATGCTTGAACATTTCAATATGATGTAACTTTTGATAATTTGAAGATAAAATACCAAGTATTAACTCATTTTAAAGCTCCTACTGTGAGCGTACTGCTGTAAAAATTAAGAGCGGACGTGCTAGAAGGCAAACTTTGTCAAAAGGTGTAAGGCAAACAAGTGTTTTTCGAAAATTTGCGAATTTCGCTAGTGGATACCTTGAAAGTTATTGGAACTAGAACAAAATGAATAGTGCTGTTCTTGTGGGAAATTTGATCAGCTTTCATTTTGAATATAACAGCATTTTGGCTACGATGCACTGTTTTCGAGATATCAGCTAAGAACCAAGAAGGTGACCTTCTACGTACTCCCCTGCATCCCGCTCACCTCGTAGGTTCGGAGACTTTTAATATGTTTACCTTCTAACAACTCCAAACACAGTCCTGAAGTAAAAATTCTGTTCCCAACCATGTACTTTACACCCCCCCCCCCTTTTGATCTTTCATTAACTAAATTATATTGAATTTAGACAAATTTGTCATGTTTAAAAAAATTAAAATGCCAAATGCATTTAATGTCGTTCCCTTTCAGCTATTCTGCCGATTACTTTAGGTACGATTGAAATCGGCACAGACAATACATTTCCACCAACCGGCATATATCTCTTACCTTGACTACGGAGTCACCAAATACCCTGGGACTATTTTCATCGTCTAGTATTTCCACCTCCACTATGTCTACCCGGTTGAATGTAGGTTTCAAGATTTTCTTAAACTAAAATCTTCTTTAAATTATACTCATTTATAAAATTCCATTTGTTACTTACTTGCGTTCGATGATCAGGGTGGATTAAAACATAACCATTATTTGTTACGATAAATGCATAGCCATTAACTCCAAGCTAAAAACGATATACTTTATTCTACAGGAATCTAAAACCAACTACTCTATAGCTGCTATAACAAATATTTGTAAAAGACCAAACCACTTTTCGATGTAAATTAGGTCCCGATCGATTTTTTAAAAAGTCATGCAGTATAAAATAGAAAGCAATTCCTTGAAAATTAAATAGTACATAAACTAGAGAATGATGGCCTTATATGGGTTAAGTTTGCGTTTTTATTTTAATAATTTAGTAATAAATCCATCAATTTTTTATTATAATTTCTTCGTGAATAGACAGGAAGACCTTTAGTGGTGCAAATAGCAGATCAATCACTATATTCTGTTGTACCATAAAACGGTCATAAACAAATTATAATAAATGTTCTAATAACGAATTTTACCCTTGTAATTTTTTTCATTAAACAGGTTTTAATTTAATCAGTTGTTACAAGGATAATTACAAAAACAGATTATTTGTTAAGCACCTCAAAAAAGAAACATCTACACAGTTACGAAAACATGTTTCGGAGTTATTGCTCCTCTTCAGCATAGCGTAGTCTAGCAAAAGCTCTTATAGATCAGGAATGGAATTATTAAAAGTTGAAAAGTTTACCTAATTAGTCAATTGAAATGTTGCAAAATTTAGGCCGAAGCTTATGGGTAGGATAAGATTTTTCTTTTGATCTGTAGGGGTTTCAGTGGGAGTATAAAACTCTGTTTTCGTGGTTGAGGGCAATCTTGCAAAAGGAATGTAATCAGTTTTTCTGAGATATCTTGAGAACCGTAAGAAACACAAACAATTTTCTAGCGACTCTTCTTGTAGAGAATTGAGTTCTCTACAATCTTGGTCCAGATAGTTATTAAAGTAAAATTGAAAATGAAGAAGTTATATAATTAAAAATAGATTAAAATCTTCAAGAAAAATATCATTTGAGGTTTATAGCTTTTTACTTCCCTCGCATACCGAAGGGAAGTATTGTATTCGAGAAAAAATCACCCTCCGAGATCTTTTCGGATTCTGACGTTTCAGATCACGGAGATTAAGAAAATATAGGTTTTTCAATTCAGTCAGTCTGTCTGTCGGTCTGTCTGTCTATCTGTCTGTTTGTCTGTTGGTGCATTAACTAAAAAACTACTTGACGGAGAGCAGTCAAATTTGGTAGGTAGTTGACCCTACTGACAGCGAAGAAATGGTAAAATTTTCACTGGAAAATATACAGGGTGGACTGTCTAAATGGAATAAACAGTGAAACAAATTTTTTTCGCTCAAATTTAAAATTTCCACGTTTCATGACACGCTAATCTTATTTCGGGAAAAAAAAATTTTGAAAATTTTTTTCACCAACATTTTTGAAAAATTCTTTGCTACTAAAATAGATAAAAAATTACTATCCACGTTTCCATGGCATTCTAAAACTATTCAAACAAATTTAAAAATGTTCTTCAAAAATAAAAAAAAAATTGAAAACATTTTTAATCTATTTATCACTACTATAGAATAGACGAAAAATTTTTTTTCGCTCAAATTTAAAATTTCCACGTTTCATAACATTCCAAACCAATTTCGGAAAAAAAAGTTTTGCAACATTTTGTTACCAGTTTGGAAAAAAAAATAACACTAGAATAGACGGAAACTTTTTTTTGCTCAAATTTAAAAATTTCACGTTTCATGACATTCTAAACCTATTTCAGAAAAAAAAAATTTAGAAAATTTTTTTCACCAACATTTTTCAAAAAGTTTTTACCACTCAAATAGATCGAATTTTTTTTATTTGCTCAAATTTAAAATTTTCACGTTTCGTAGCATTCTAAACCTATTTAAAAAAATACATAATTTTTAAATTTTAAACTTTTTTTACCACTACTATAGAATACTTTCCTTTTTGCTCAAATTTAAAATTTCTGCGTTTGACATTTTAAACCTATTTTAGAAGAAAAAATTTAGAAAATTTTTATACCAACATTTTTGAAAAATTTCAAAAAAATTAAATTTTTTAACCACCCCTACTTCCACTCCATTACGTGAATGTTGGATTGAAAATGTGACAGATGGCAATAATATCTGGCATATGCACCTATCATACTTTTATTGAAAAATGTACAAGGTGGTCAGTCATCCCAAGAAATAATTCAGTAATGGTGGACATTTGTAAATGTATTTGCGCAAGCCTGCCATATGTGGCACCTGCTATTTAGTATTGAACTTTTGCTGTTGGATGAGCAATCTGTATATTTGTTTGACCAAAACTTATCAAGTTTTATTTGTAATAATAGCAATAAGTATATTCCGATTATTATTCTCAATGTCATTTCGTAATTATAAATTTTTTAGAGTGACCGCCAGGCACAAATAACGAGGGAAGTTCTGTGTGAATACCTTTACCGATTTTTTTCTATTGATTTTATTGAAAAAATGCGTCAGCTGTTTTTATTTCAGATCATATTATTGCGAATAATTTTCTCTACTCATTAAAAAAAAGTTCTTTGGAGAGGTGATAGGACGCTGCAAAGGGATCAAACCAAGTACTCCATTCAAAACGTGCGAAAGGGTGCATGAAAAAACAACGGCCTGAAACTACCTGGTTTATACGTTTTTTGGGTTTCTGATTACGAAAATAGGGGTCCCGCAATCCTAGAAGTTGCGGGACATCCCTAAAAACACCAAACACACCCTTTTTAGAGGGTTCTTCGCGATAATTTAAATAAAAATGTGGTTAATTTATACCAAATACAGCCAAATCATATGATTATGGATAATCAGAGAGCGTTAAAACCAACACTATTTGGTAAATTGTTGAAAAATTTGGCTTCAAATTTGGTTGAATGGACATTGCCAGGCAAAAGTAAATTATTCTCAACGCTTTAGGGGGTAAAACTACTTACTCTTCCCCTCCATTTAAGGGATTTCAATATTTTAGTTTTGCCTAAGACAGCCCATGTATCTAAATTTGTATCTAAAAATGAGAGAATAGGGATGTTCACTATTTTTTAATTGTAATAATAAATGATAGTTCTAAGGCTACAGAAACGCGTAATAACGATTAAAACGCCTAAAAACTTTCTTTCTTGAAAATAAACTGAAAATAGAAACTCCAAAATTAACGAGACTAATAAACGATTCCTGCAGTGAGAGTAGCGCGCGTGATGTCATAATGCTCCTAGCGGAACTCGTATACCAACGTGATATGGATTGTTTGTTTCAGTATTGTTTTATCTCTGTTTTTGTAATGATGGGAGACTCAAAAAGTGTGAAAGTTAATAGAAACAAGTGTTGTTTTGTTAATGGATATACAAATAACCCAGAAAAGGTTTTTATGTCTGTGCCACAAAATGTAAAAAGAAAGAAGCTTTGCTCCTTTTTTAAACCAATGATATTTAAAAAAAACTTTTATTACCTTAAACAACCGTTCTCCGATTGTACGATGTTTTCGCATTCCTGTTTCCAACGTAGTAAAGCACATTTAATATGGAACACACTGTATAATATACTACTACTAAAGGTTTGGTACTATACACTATAAACCACGCCGCTACGAACATGAGTAAAACAAGTGCAATCTGCGAGTGGCCGTCTGGCAGCATATGAGTCCGAACAAAACTTAGCGATTGCATGTTCGGGTCAGGGCGCTTACAGAGAAACAAAGCAGTTCTGTGATTTCAAATATTTCTTTCAATCAGTATCGTTACAGAATTTAGATTTTAGAGTAGACTGTTGCTTGTTGACCTAAAGAAAACTTTGCATATTAACGTATTTAGGTACTAAAAATTATCTGAATGTTTCACAATTTCAATGTTTCTTCCGAGACAACATCGGTAGTAAAACACTAAAATTGTGAAAATATCAGAACAGCACACAATCAGTATTGATTTTTTTTCGTAACAAAAAGTACTGCTAAAAACATAAATGAATATTCCCATAAAAATGATAAAGAAAAATAATTCCAACTCTGGAAAATAAAATAATACGCAAATAAACAAATAATTCAAATCAGATGCTCAAAGAGGCCTCCTTCTTGAGCAAGGCAATAGCCTAATCTATCGTAAAAGCCCCTTCTAACATTAGACAGCATGTTGAGTGTAATACTTTGAATGAAAAACCTCCAAAATTTTTGCTAGTAGGTCTTCTAAAGTATTAGGCATGTTTTCGTGTCCATAAATCGCCAATTTGCAGTACCCCCATAAAAAGAAATCTTTGGGTGAAAGATCTGGCGATCTTGCTGGCCATAAGATGGTTCCCCTGCCTATAATAAGTCGGTTTGGAAAAGTGTTATTTAAGTATTATTGGACCAAACCAGTATATGAGCGGGACAACCAAATATCGCCAAATCTTTCCCCCGCAAGCCGACGAATTTCCGGGACAATTTGTTTCTGCAGTAAAGTCAAGTACTTATCGCCATTTAGATGTCCTTCTATGAAGAAAGGATCCAACATGTGTTCCCATAACAGTCCTGCCCAAACATTTAATTTTTGGGGATACTGGGTGCGCAGTGTGTAAAACCGGTGTAAATTTTCCCTTGACCGATACCGAACTCTGGATGGATTGTGTCGGCCTAGCAATGGAAAACTTGACTCGTCAGTGAAACGGACATTTCGAGTAAAATTTTCGTCCCTATTTATTTTTTCCATTAGTCTCACAAAATACCATGCGACGGATATTATCTGTGGGTAAAATTTGATGGGTTCTCTTCACTTTATAGGAATGATGTCCATTTTTCTTTAAAATTCTGTCGTGGCACTCGAATTTACTGCATCTGCAATTTACCGGCTGGAAAGGGTCGGTTCTTCAAGGGCTGTAGCGCAAACCATTATTTCCAACATTTCCCTGTGATCGTTGGGTACAGGAGGCTTTTTGTGATATGTTGGACTTAGACAACCATGCTGCTCAAAATTCCGAATAATTCTGTGTATCGTTGATAAAGAAGGGGTTGGCCTGTCTTCAAACGTTGTTGCAAATAAATCTCGTATTCGCCTCACCGTATTATTTTGGTGATGGCATTTAATGATTTGTTTTTTTTTTATCAAGTTGGTATACTTCCATTATTATTTTTATAAGAATATTAATTTATGTTTTAGAACTCACCAGTTGTTTCTGTCGCCAGCCTAGTCGGGAGCGAAATGTGTTATTATTATTAGCAATCGTGCTGCGATAGCCCCACTCCGTGACCGTATTGGAACAGCCGGGCGATAGTAAACTATACATATTGCTTGTCGTGTTCCTAGCAGTGTGGTTTTATCTGTATAGTACTTATTACTTATTTATATAAAACAGCACTTACTGTTTCGCTTTTACACCACTAGACTGAGGCTGATTGTAGTCTATCACCATGGCCAAAAATTCTGAAACCATGGTAACGTCCACAGTTGGAAGATTATGCGAGTCCGCCTTTTGAAAACCTTCCTCTATTTTAGAAGTATGTCTTAATTGAAATTAAAAGTCGCAAAGCGAAGAACTACACGGACACAACAGTTTGCAGAAGTCAGTAAAGGCAGACTGATCCTCATTAGGGATAGCAACGATTATCGATACATCGTTGCTATCCCTCATGAAGATTAGTCTGCCTTTAGTGACTTCTGCGAACTGTTGTGTCCGTGTAGTTCTTCGTTTTGCGACTTTCAATTTTAATTAAAGCATACTTCTAAAATAGAGGAAGGTTTTCAAAAGGCGGACTTGCATAAAATATATATCGATATGTTAATCCTAAACCATGAATATATTTATATCATTTTTAAATATCTATATTTTTCTAAATATATCGAAAAGGGTCAACTTGGATATTACGCCCCCCCCCCTTCGATATTTTAATCGAGATAAATATTGTACTGTAAGTAATTCCACCCCCCGCTTTCCGAAGTTATACCTTAAGCAATAATCATTAATTTTTAATATAATAATAATAATAGAAATTTTGATAATTTTTTGTTGATATATCGAATATATTGATCTGAGTCTTGTGATGCATCAAATGATTCACATATCGATATATTACATTTTCCTGCCATCCCTGATTCTCATGTGAAACGTGCATGTAAGCCTAGCCACTATTATATTCGGCCGCGTTTAACTATGAGCAACATGACGTCACACCAATCAAGGAGCGTTTCGCGCATTCAAATGGATGTTCATATTTCTTTAGGGGTTTTCCCATAGAACGGATTTGTTGATATTTGTAAAACTTTGTACATATTATTATAAGACTATCTTTAACCATTTTATGATGTTTAAACAGGATTTATTTTTTTTGTGAACATCCCTATTGTTCGCAATAAAATAATGTGCAAAAAATATCTGACGTATTTTTTCAATAAACTCAATGGAAAAAATTTATAACCTTCAAGTGACATTTTTATTGAAAATTTTAGTATGTTTTTTATTACAACTTTTTTATTTTCAATTCTACGGTAAGATGTATTTAGACCAAAATGGTAGAGAATTCAATTCTCTACAAAAAGGGACGGAGACGGAGAAACTGTTTGTAAACAGTGTACTCCCTTTTTCAAGATGGTGGACAAGTGGGGGGGCTTTCAACCCCGAAAACCGAGTTTTATACTCACACTGACCACTCCTACACATGAAAAGGAAAAAATATTATCCTACCCAAAATGCAAGGTCAATAAAACATTTTAATGGACTAAATACACAGTACACAATTCGTATATTTGTTCACAATGTTCCAAATTTAGAAACTGCAGGCCGGCATTGTCATTTCTTTTTTAACTTGTACGGCAACTATTACTGTTTTTGAGATTATTGATCCCCTCTATCCCTGTTATTTTTTACCAAGATAATGGCAAAAATATACACCTAAGTACCATATTTTCAAGATGGCCACTAAATTATATTCTACCACATAGTGGTACTATATTTCATTCTATTTTTCATAAAAGTCTCTACCATAGACACAACCATAATCAAAACTAAAGGTAGAAAACTTGTTGCATCAAATCACACTTACTTTTTCAAATGGTATATGAGCCTTAAATAGGTGAAGGGGTACATCAATTCCTGCAACTCCGATTAACTCCACCTAAAATATTTAAAATCAAGAAATTAAGACAAATTAACATAATAGTGTAAAAATATCCGTGAATTTTCAATATAAAAAAGGATCAGTGTAAGTCTGTATAAACGTCCAATTTTATCTTTAAGTATAGTAATAGCAAAAAAAAATCTTTTTGTCGAAATGGCTTAGAGTGATATGAAACGTCGCGATTTTAGATTTAAGAAAAATAATATCTTTCAGACATGTCGGTCGGTTGGTCGGGCTAACGGCCTGTAACTTTCTTTTGTGCACTATCACTCCGGAACGATTTAAGATATTTACTTGAAATTTGGTGTACGTATGTATTATAACGAGATCTAGAACGAGATTATATTTTGAATAAATTCCGTTGAAGGACCGAGGAGGTAAATAGACGTAAATAGAAACTTGGGATTTGATGTATATATCAGAAGCCAAGGTCTCAAATTTTTCTATCACATCTCCTAATTTTTCCCTGCATACTTCCCCTTTATTTTATATTTCCTACCAAGAGTTAAAAACTTTCAAACCAAGTGTATATGTTGTGACATCTAGCGCCCAGTGGCCAGAGTATCGGTCAGGAAAATTCCCGCGTGTCAAGAAACTCTCAAACTGTTGGTAGATCAAATACATATATACCTTTATGTATATACAATAATATATTTATAATCATAATATGTAATTATTTTATACATAATTTGTAAGTTACGCCCTAAAAAAAATTGCGATAAACTTCTTTGTGGGGGATTTAAAGCCCTTCGATAAGGATTGAGTGTATATTTTGTTAGAGTATCAGTTACCGAGAAAACTCTAATAAATTTTGTTTGACTTGTTTTTGGCCAATATTTTTCTGGATAGCCACTATGTGTAGGTCCTACTCAAACTTCATTGCTGCTCAGTGTATGAATAGAACGTAAAAAAATGATACTTTTGTCCAGCATGTACTCAATATTCGGCATTTATTTGTCTGCCTATTAAAGATTGAAGTTGAGCAGATGTTGAAAATTGTACTGTCTGGTCTTTAATTCCACACGTTGTTATAACGAAGCCAAACAGAAACGAACTACTCAGAATTTTTCTTAATAAAAAGTCAGGGGAAGCATACATGTATATTCAACTTTTCTTCTGATATTTACTATAATTTTGAAATAAAACACTGGATAAATTGTCGACTGATCAGCTATTTTTACATACCTCATCTTTTCTCCTTCCATAAACTGGTAAAGACACTGTGGTCATATACTTATAATTTATTTCGGTCTCGTATTTTTCGAATTCCTGAAAATAGCTTTTAATAGTACTTAGTATCAAACAAGACCTACACACAAATAAGTTGCAACACTTTATATCCTTGAGTGTTGAAAACGAACCGGACCTTATTTGTTTAAAGTTAACTCTTGCTCCCTTAAATTCAGTAAAAATCGGATTAAATAAGGGAGAATATGGATTTTATATATTTTTGAGTAAGCCAATTTTTTTCAAAGATTTCAATTTTTTATTAGAATTTCATAAAATTATAGTTTCTTGCAAAAAAATTGCTTACACTTCTTTAAATGGAACGGAAGTGTGTCTTATAAAGAAACAAAAATGAATATGGAAAAAACATTAGTGAAAAAAAAGTTAAATTGGAGGCTAATACATGAGAACTGAACAATGATAAAACAGTTCCTTACCACCTTTTAAAACATTTAAGTTCAATGTATTTTATCATTCGTTGTTCTTATAATTGTCGCATCCTTAGAGACTTTTCTTACGTTTTACGTTGAAGTATTCCTCGACCGGACTATTTGTGTGGAAATAGAGCAGTACACATAGGGCTCTATGTACTGACCACTCCGTTAAAGCTATAGATTGTGGTGCAGGGAGTACAAAAGTCTAACAAAATTACTGTATAATGTATTTTCTCACATTTGTTGGTCTAGTTTCTCATATTAAAAAATATTACATTATTTGTGCTACCCTACGCTGATGAGAAGCAATAACTTCGAAATACGTGTCCGTAGCTGCACTCTTGCTTTTTATTGAGGAATGTAGCACCATTCTTGTTTTTGTTATAATTTATCTACATGGCGAACCTTAGTATACTGCTCCATGAGCCCAAGTTTTATGTGAAGAGGTCGCAAGAATACTCCTAAAGAGTCAACCAATGGATTCTCAATGACGTTTTTATGACTAGGTTCAAGTGTCATCCTTTTAAGCCATTGTTCTCCTTTGAAGCGATTTGCTCTATAATCTTATAACATTCTAGTAAAAATCGGAAATCTTGGCTCACTTAAAAATATATAAACCCCATTTTCCCTTATTTAACCAATGTTGTAGTTAATTAAAGGAGAATAAAACCTAACTTAAAAACTAAGGCCAGATTCGCTATCAGCGCCATCAAAAACATAAAGATTTAATACTTTGGTCGCTCTCGCTCGCATTTTTTTTGTGCGCCGATGTAATAAACACAGGGTCTTCCTATTACAGGCTGAATTTAGTAATACTTACGTGTGTTGTCTGTAGCAGCATATGGTTCGAACTAGAGAAAAACTTCCTCTGTCTAAAAGCGTCTCGCTTCACGTGATCCAAAAATACATCCCTCTGCCTTATACCCTCGTACTTTTTCCAAAGCCAATTTGATAATCGTCTGTCCGCCAAGTCTACGTGTAAATAACTCCAAATGTATTGATGTTCTTTCTTATCTCGGTTGTAATTAATCGGTCTGGACATCACATTCAAGTAGTTTAACATTTTTTCTCTTATATCACCCATAAATGTCATATTCGCCCAATAACCTATAAAGACGTTCGCTTTATGTATTATCAATGCCTCACAAATGAAAAATCCCATAATAGGGTATTCTTAATAATTTGATAACGTTTCAATGTGTTGACGTTGTCACAGAGGAAAGTAACTTTACCGGAAAAATTCCTACCACTAGCCAAATTTGTAATAACGTACTAACACGTTTGATTGATTTTACGCCAGCTCAACTCAATTTGTCACCTAAAACAACACCTAGTAGCTTTATAATGTCCACCCTTAATAATGGTGTGATTTCAATTTGATGACAGAACAAGTTTCTGTGATATATCATTTTAGGCCCCACTTGACGGTAGCAAAAATAATAACAATACTTGAAAGAATAAAGTATTCAATGTCATCTATAAATAATATAAATAACAGTGGTCCCAAGACGGGTACTTGTGGGACACCATATTTAATGCTATTAAAACCTGAGAATTTGATATTATAGCATTTCGTTCAAACTTAAGCAACGACCACTCTAACAGAAGTTCTGTCAATTTACAAAAAATTGAAATAATTGAGATAGGACAGTAGTTTTCTTTTTCCTTCTTCAATTCTTTGGGACTTCCTGAAACGTGTATGTTTTCTTTTTAAGCGGTGCTAGGGGAATCTACAAAATATATCACAATTAACCAGTATGATACCGATAAATAACCTCTACGCCTGTGACGTTTACGTCAAAGGATCAGTTAGAGGCTGGTTTTTTTCCTGTTTTGTTTCCTTCTTCAACGCTTTTTTGAAAAATCTTTTTTGCTGTGTATGACAAATACACAGCTGTAAGAATGTTTGTTATATTCATTTATAAATAATATAGACAACATTCTTAGAGCTGTGTATTTGTCATACACAGCAAAAAAGATTTTTCAAAAAAGCCTTGAAAAAGGAAACAGATTAGATTTCCGAAACGTCGGCGAAATATTTAATTTCATGTTTTTATACTTATTTGTGTCGTTTATTTAAGAAAACCAGCCTCTAGCTGGTCCTTTGACGTAAACGTCACAGGCGTAGAGGTTATTTACCAGTATCATACTGGTTAATTGTGATATATTTTGTAGATTCTCCTAGCACCGCTTAAACAGAAAACATACATGTGGCAGGAAGTCCCAAAGAATTGAAGAAGGAAAAGGAAAATTAAGATAATGCCACCAATACCATTTAGACAGTAGGACAGTAGTTGTCTAATTCTCCCATATCTCCCAGATTAAAAAACAATAATTCTAGTATAAAATAAGAAAAATTCCTTCGTCAAAACATCTATTTATTAATATGGTAAGTGGATATAAAATTATATAAATAGTTTCCTAAATTATTTTGTTGTCTCTATATTAGTCGTCGTACAGGGATATTTTTTAAATGCATATATACTGCGTCTAAGTCATCGTAGGTGCAAGACTGAAACAGATACTTAGATAGATGTATACATATTATTCTGATAAAATTACATATGTTAATAATATTTATGTATTAAAGGTGCCTGTTGTTTTGTTATAGGTAATATATATGTGTTTCAAACATGATACTAAACTAAACTGCAGAACAAAGTTTGTCATCGAGATTTATTTTCATGTCTACCAAAAAGAAATATTTAAGGTGCGGCAATTCTGATAATTTTCGTCTAATCTACACCTCATTCTCAATATTCCTGATTTTCTTCCGATTCATGTAAAAATTATACCTTTGGTTAATCACGTCTTTAACTGGGTCACAATTTCCTACAACTGAACTGTGCCAATAAAGTTTCTACGACAAACAAACTCTAGAAAAAATGACTGTGACAGACGAACGGGCGACGGACGGACGATGGAGAGGTGACGGAGTGTCGACGGACGGACCACGGGCTGACAATGGATGGATGACGGACGGACAGACACCGAGGTGATTCCATAAGTTTACAAAATTTTGTACGGTACTCTATACATGTTTCGTGGTAACCTATAAATAGGTAAAGAGAACTATATTAAATAATTATAGGCCAATTCTTTTCCAACCTAATTCTTGGTCTGAGATAAATTTCATCAGCCAGCTACACAAAAGAGGGAAAGAGAAGGAAGTAATAGGAGATACACGCGTTTCACGATCAGGGGTCCATCAGGGCGACTTAAAATTACGCATAAATTGGACCACGAAGTAGATCAAACCGCAAAGGATATATAAATAGAAGCATACTAGGAGTAAATATCACAAGTCAAGCTAAGTAAGTAATTGACCAACGAGAACTAAAGCAGCTGTACTACATCGTAAAAAGTTATAAACTAAACGGAATGCATTTACATTTTTGTTTGAAAGAACATAATTGGTAGCTGAAAACCCATATATCTGTGTTCACATATAAGGATCGTTATATTGAGGTGTGTAGAGAGCAGGTAAATAAAATATTAATATCACCTTTCTGTCCACAAACAATTAAGTGATCAGAAAATCCACCATGATTAAGTTGCAGACGTGTAATAGTAGAATAAAAAGGCCTTGAAAGAGGAAAACCATCATGCCATCTAGATTCGGCAATATATCAACGTCAACATTGAAATTGGGAACTTAGAGGTTGTCTTCCATTGCATGTCCGACACATTTTTTCATTTTGCTAGAATATATTGGCTTCCGAAAACTAGATTTGTTCGTTCAACCTTATTAACCAATCTTACGACAGGTATAGTGTTCAGTACCTCAATGTCTGTCTGTAATTACTATTTCATCGACTGTTTAAAGATAAACATTTGCGTAAAATATTCCCTTCCTATAATTAATAACGCTCAGTTGAGAACATATCTTATTTCATTACAACTTCAGTAGATGTTTCATTACGAAGATATCAAACAATTAATATTCACGGATTTAAAAAATATATTTACCCATATTGGCACACGCTATCCACTCCAACTTGACTGCATCTGTGGAACCATCGCCTATTTGGTAGGAGAAAATTCTAACAGGAAAATCCTTGTCTTTGTTGTGCTTTTTAAATATGTCTATGTCGAATTCATAATCTACGCCCTCAGTAATGATCATAATTGCCTGGTTGCATTTAGCACCTAAAAAATGTAAAATGCATAAGTCGGTTTACTCAGTACAACTTTAATGAAAATACAAAAATATAAATAAATGTGGATGTTTCTCAAATAACTTGTATTTCTAAAAGGCAGTAAAAATCCTTGAGAACAGAAAATGTTAAACTATTAATACAACTTAAAGATAAATGTTAGGTAAATATAAAAAACTGAAGGCTCTGTTCATTGGAAGGAGTAGAAAAATATTTGAATATTCTTGTAGTCAGTCAGAAGAGAGAAAAAGCCTCATTTACATTTGGTTTTAAATGAACATACCAGTTGTGGAAGATTGAAATAATATAATTTAAGATTATGTAAATTAAGGTATTAACACAAAAACTGGGTAATAGCGTATTGGGCATGCACTTGATAGGATTACGTAGCCATATTCACTAACATTATTTTTAACTCTATGCTATATACCTATGTATTAACAGCTATTTCGCCTTGACTTTCTCATTCTCTAAAAACCGGGTTTGTTATAATTTCCATTGAAAGTACCAACTAACAGCTACATTCGGGAATATGATCAGATTTTTTGCATTGATAGTTTAGAAATTTGAGACGCGCTGAAAATGACTGAACGAAAATATAATTATAATACTTTAATAATAGCATAGGCTAGACTTCATACATTTTTTTTACATTACTGTATATCAACGAAATCAATTATATCAATGAAATTTGTAGTTAATGGTATGTATAGACGTAAATATTAAATAGTGACATTTGATTAAACATATTTGTACCAAGCATTTTTAAACAATATGCCAATAAAAGTTTAAAAATTTCAAAAACTTTTTTTTAAATTTCTATCCCCTGTACATTTTGCAGATTTTGTAAATATCATGCCGGGTTTGAAAGTTAGGCAGGTTCATTTTCAATGTCTTAACGAAACTTGGTAAATTGCAACTCCTGTAAATTTTTTTATGACATCTGCCCAAATATTGTTATAAAATTCCATGACCATGACCACACGAGACGACACTCATGTGATATTTATCGCAAACACAAATGACTCGTTAGTTTTTAAAAAGATGTCAAGTGAAGAAGACCTCTTTTTAAGTGAAGAAGAAGAGGAGCTAGCTTTGTATTTTTATTTAAGAAATCGGAAAAAAGATACTGCGTACACCAAATATTTTTTAAATTTCATACCATGCCTTCTCTGTTACGTCTTTTCTATTATAGTCGGCTGGTATAAAATATGCATTATGGATATTTTCGACTTCCAATGCAATTTTTAAAATTTATGTCCCGTTCGCCTACCATATTTCACAATTTTATTTTAAAAATGCATAAAATCCAGGCTACAAATGCTGAGCGGCGACTGAGTAGGTATGTTGACTGGCAACATATATCACGCATATCGTATCCCTTCCATGTCGTACCACGCCGTGTGCATGACAGGGATCCAAATTTTTTTTTTTCAAAAATCTCTCCATTTCTGTTTCTGGAACATTAGTTTGTCAATCTTACGCCTGTATATTAAATTTCATCTCAATTAGTATAAAAATGCGAGGATGCAAGGGCTATGAATTACAGACAGACAGACAGGCAGGCGGACGGACGGACATGCCGAAACAATAAGGTTCCTACAAAACAATAAACATAGAAAATTCCTAAGAATCTTTTAAACTTAAATTAAAAATATCAAAATCTCTTAAATTCAGTGCTTCATACTCTTCCTAGCGACAACATTATTATTTTCACTGTCACACGAAACATTTTATTACATACTTACTTGTTTGAGTCATCCTGAAATTTTCTAAGATTTCAAACGCCTTTAAAAACCCAATTGCTAAATCGGCTGCAAATTCTTCATTATATACTGGCAGATTTTCTCTCAAGAGTCTTAAATTTTCTTCGTTGGCCTAAAAATGAGAAAAATATGGGATTTCATCCAGCTTTGTTTTATTATAATGCACGCAGGTTATTACTTCCGTAAACATGCTGATAATTTTAATACTTAATATGTTATTAAAGACTGTGATATTCAATGAAATATGATAATTCTACTAGGCAGAAAAAATCCAACAAAGTTAGATTTTTATACCTTCAAATAGGTACGTATGAACGTAGTAAACCCCCAATCTTAACCCTTAGAAGTGCCTCATCTTAAAAAAATTATGTAACGTCACGGTTTTTATGCAAATATCTAAGAGTCCCTGGCTCAGATATAGAATTTATAGAATTCGCACTCGATTTTATATATACCGGCGATTCAGTTTGGTATTCACGCCCCTGCATTTTTTTTATTTCAACAAAAAACTACAACAAACCTTATGTATTTGTAAATCGCTGGTCACTACTATACAGACATAATCTGAACATCTGTGCAAGAATCCAGAATTACTAGATTATTTTTTTATTTAATTCCTTGTTCTAGGCTCACATATCAAATTGACGTATGCCTCAAATTATGTCACTAGATATGACACACCTTATATCTGTAATTCGTTCGCAATAGTAAATGAAAACTACGTACTTGAACCAGAGTATCGTTGAAGCAGTCTACAAGTGGCTCAGTTGTGTTTGTAAACGTATAAACATTGACAAAATCATTATCATTCAACGTATCAAGAATTTGATTGAGTATCTGTATTGAGAGCTTTCTTTTCGTGCCTCTCATGGAACCAGATCTATCCAGCAGTATTATAATATCTTTTGGAGAGGTAATTGCTTCGGTGTACCAGGTCCTAGTTCGAAAGTCATACGTTTTATCGTATCTCTCGTCTGACCATTTAATGGCTGAAATAAGTAAAGCAGACTATATATTTTAGTAGTAAGAAAAGATAGCGCCACACAATTCTATATTGCATAATATATACCAAGAATCCCTAATTAAATATCTGAAATATTCATAGGGTAGTAGTTGTTTTTAGTAGAAGGTTTACCACAACAGCTTATGTGACGTAACAGCCTTAAATTTGGTGATTTCGCGCGCACTTGAACTTGAAAATCTATACAAGAAGTAGTATAGCTATAAGAGTTCTGGAACACTTGCGTCGGTAGATAGGCAATGTGGAGACCTCAATGGCATGTGTCCATCCGGAGCTACCGTGGATGCTGGGGGTAGGTCTGTAAACAATACAAGGTCTCCCCATTGTCTATCGACTGCCATAAGTGTCCTAGAACTCTTATAGCTATACTACTACAAAATTCTGAAAACCATGAGATGTAACCTAGACAGGCATGTCAAGAAATTGAGAACGAAGCTCAAAATGTATTAAGATCTGTGTTCGGGGTGCTTCGGTAGGAGTGGCCACAAAACATGTAATATCATCAAGAAGAAGAGTTCGATTGACTTAATTTTATTTCTTTTTAACTTCTTCTTTCTTAAATTGCAGATGCAATTAAAAAAAATATGTAAAAAATACTTTACTATGCATTTCTTGATATCTCCCATTATCATGTTTCGTGATTTTTATATTAATTATTTAGGGCTAATTTATTGTTTTTCATATTTATTATGACCTTGACTCACACATACATGGTTGAGAACATGAGACTCCTCAGTCCCCAAAACCCTATTTATGGACCATCATCTTTTAATTTTATTTTGTACTCTTTTCTAAGCGAGGAATTAACTAAAGTACTTACCAGGATAATGACGCATAAAGCCTCTAGGACTAGCGAAGTATTGCCATGTCAAAGTTGGATCCTTCACAAAGTTATTTTTAAATACAAGATCTAAAGGTTCTGACCACCTCACTCCCTCTAGTACAGCTTGTTCTAGAAAGTATATACTTATTGTTAGATAATAATAATGTGGTTTGAGTAAAATCAAAGTTAATGTATTCTGGTTTTCAACACGAAAATTGATCATTGCACGATTTAATCGTAAGCAGGAAAATTACAAGATCATTTAAGATGGCAGTGGGGCAGTAGTACGGTTGAATATGAACATAATTCTAAGAAATCATTAACATATTTCTTATGACAATTATGGTTCATTTAAAGTCAGTTTGAAAATCATAAAAAAGACCTACAAAGAAATAGTTCATGACACGAGCGGTGTCATGAACGTCGACAGGCAACTATTGTGATTTCGCTTTCACCTGAATTTGAAAATCGATACAAGAAATAGTATAGCTATAGGAGATCTGGGACAATTGCGTCGGTAGATAGGCAATGCGGAAACCTCGATGGCATGTGTCCATCCGGAGCAACCGTGGGTGTTGGGGGTAGTTGGGTGAAGGAGAAGAAGTGTCCATGCTGCTGAAGGTGTTTTGAAATAGGTCTCCCGTTCTTGCCTATCTACTGCCGCAAGTGTTCTAGAACCCTTATAGCTATACTACTACGAGATTCTGAAAACCATGAGATGTCTATGATAAAAAAATTGCGAAGGAATCTCAAAATGTATTAAGATTTCTGTTCGGGTTGCTTCAAGCAATTTGATATCCCTTTTGCTATCAGTAGGAGTGGTCGCAAAACATTTACTATCATCAAAAAGAAGAGTTCGATTGGCTCAGTTTTATTTCTTTTTGACTTTTTCTTAAAACTTGGCCAAAATACCGAAATATTAACCTCCTTAGAATTACGTACCTATATGTGTATGTAGTTAGTAATAGCTCCATAGTAAACTACCCTTACTACCTGCGAACACCCTTTGCAGCACGCACACAAAGTCAGGTAAATTACAGTTTTGAGAGTGTTGTTCATTCAGAATTGTAACTGTAAAAGTTTAATTAAGTTTATGTGTGTTTACGCTGAACTTTATCCTTTAAAAAAATGTCTTAACATGGATCAAATTCCTCAAGGCATGTACTCTTTAATGCTACCTAACATTGATGGATAATATTGGTTGATATAAAGGTATGACGATTTCTTTATTTCAATGAACTTTACCGATAAAGATTATTAAATAACAAAACTCCCGTTAGTTATAAAGTTAGACCTGCTTAGACCCGCGCTAATTTTTTGACTGTATGAACTTTACATATTGTAGGACAAATGATAAAAATTTTAAGCGTTTTGCATTGCTGCTGTTTGAGTCATTTTGTATTAAAAAAGCGAAAATTAAATAATTTTAATTCATGTGATGTTTTAATCTACTTAGAATAACACATTCTTTCTACTTTTTTATCCTATTAGCTGTATTCTAAATATTTTTTATATCAGGTGGAAATAAAGAGGGACTAAGTAGGAACACGTCTGATAATGATTTAAGTAAGGCATAGAGTGAGTATGAAAGTCATTTATGTTCAGATTTTGTAAATAATAATTTGATTTTAATTTTAATTTTGTAATTATGTTTTATGGTGTATTATATTTTTCCAGATTTTGTGGTACATTTTCATTCATTCATTTTAGCAAGATACATGCCGAATAAATCCATGAATTTACTCACCTCGTTCATAAACATTAATAGGAGTTTTGACGATACTCAGATTTAAATTTACTTTGTCATCAAATCTGTAATCGTATACCATGGAAAGGTTATGATAACTCTCTTCTGGCCTTATTCTTTCGGGTAAAATATCACAGTCGCAATCACTTCCCACTTCATGTTTTCTTTTTTTGAAAAGTTCATCCCTATATGTCTTATTTGAAAAAATATTGTTCGGAAGATGGTCCAAGTCCGCTTGGTCACAAAGCCAATGACACTCATCCTGGAAAAAGATTTTGAGAAGTAGGTATTTAACAAAAGTAAATATAAACACCACTATAAGCGTTCCTAACGTAAAGCGAAGGCTCAGATTACACGGTAGTTGCTAATGAGAACAATAAATGATATTGCTCAAAATGTCAGTATCTAACTCAGTTAATTAATTAATCATTCAGGTGATTTATTAGATGTAAGTAGTATATTACCTCCAAAATTTGTTCTGCAACCTCCTCTTGCCTAGTAGAATTCAGCTCATTATTTCGTATTTCGTCGGAGTTAAAAAAATAATACGACGAATTTGCGAATAAGCTGTCGTTCCTTCTGTGATATGATAATAATTCTGCATATTCAGCTATTTGCTAAAAAATTTCAGATAAATTTAAATTGTTGATATATTTAACATAATATATACCTTTACGGCCTCAGCTTTCTCCTCCATCATTACTTTTATATCTCGTGCTATGTCGAACGCAAGCTTGGCTCCGTTTTCCCTTCTTAGCTTAGTCTCCAGAGGTTTAAAGCTCTGAAAATACAGAAGTAAGGTGTTAGAAGGCGACTTACTTGTAATTTTTATTTCATGGATATACACCATCAACAAAGTACAACCTTGAAAGAACTAAGGACCATCCTTTATTTCTAATTCTACTTATATTTGAGATGTAGGCAATTTCTTAAATTTCAAAGTGGTTGCATTCGGGATATAAGTTCAATAAAGAAGTATTCATGATGAGTAATGCATACACCTTGTAATCTAAGAGTTAGCGTTGTTGTGTTTGTTGATCTAAGCTTAGATTCAACTTTACATGAATGTGAAACGTTGGATTTAGTGACACTATGAGACTTTTGGGTATATAATCGATTGAATATTTACTATGAAAATCACTTGGGAGAGTTCTATCATCTAGTGTCTCAATTAGCCCAGATATAGGCTGCATAATTAACACATGCTACATCCCCCGAGAGTTTAAAAACTTTTCTAAACAAAACATTATATATACTTTTATTAGGTATATGTAGTAAATGTATTTAAAGGGGTGTTTCACTGTTTCGAAGGGTCTAAGTAGGGCTTAGCCCAAAGAAATAAATGACAATTTAAATTATCTAGAACCCTTGCAGTCCCTAATTGTGAGGTAATGGGTTAAAAATAATAAATAGAGGGATATTACTTTTCTGAACAGTGCAGTGCCTTTAGATATGTACAATAAAAAAAGTGGGTTTCTAAAAACATATACTTTTCTTGTTACATGAACAATATCGGTTTTGTCAAAAAAGCTACAAAGCGAAAAAACATATAATGTGTATATTACTGTATACTTGTAAAAGTGTATAATAATAGCTATTTATGATACTAGTGTGAAAAGTGAATGTTTAAGGCACGCGTATGAAAGTTACACAACGAGGCGCAGCCGACTTGTGTAATTCATACAAGGGCCTTAAACGAATTTTCACATGAGTATCATACAAGATTTTCTCTCTACGAACGTATAAATATTAAAAAAATTATTGAAAAATATTAAATAACTTGACGTTCAAAATGTCAAAATATTTTAAATTTGCGTCTTGATCGTCCCATCAGCAGTCGTCGGGGATAACTTTTAACAACTGCACGAAATGCGTCCTAAATATATATAACAAATAAATCTTAATGTTAATGTTCTTAATGTAAAATTCCAATAAATTTTTACAAAATTATAAAAAATTTTGATTTGATTTTTTATGTTATAAATTTTACTTTATACCAGTGCGAAAAGTGACAGTTCTTTTCGCACAGAGTGTGAAAAGTTACAGTTGTATTCGCACTGGTCCACTGATGCGTTAAACTGAAGTTTTTCACATTAGAATGACAGTTGAAAAGTACGACATTTCGATAGTGAGTTAGACCATAGCTATTTATGATACTAGTGTGAAAAATGCATGTTTGAAGCACGCGTATGAAAGTTACACAACGAGGCGCAGCCGACCTGTGTAACTCATACAAATGTCTTAAACGCATTTTCACACTAGTATCATACAAGATTTTTTCTCTACGAACGTACACATATTGAAAATGTTATTGAAAAATATTAAATATTTTGATGTTCAAAATGTCAAAATATTTTGAATTTGCATCTTGACGTTTCTTTGAGTAGTAAATTTTATCAAATGTCACAGTACGATATTCTGAATTCGTAATGACACCATCTAAAAAATTACCGTACTACCGTTTCTAAGGTAATAAAAGTGTATTTTTATTAATTATTGTTTAGAAGCGATGCTCAAACCTCGCAAAGTTTAGACAATCTTTATACCAGTGCGACAGTTCTTTTCGCACTGTGTGAAAAGTGACAGTTGTTTTGCAGTGGTTTATTGGTGTGTTAAAGTGACGTTTTTCACACTAAAATGACAGTTGAAAAGTACGACATTTCGATAGTGAGAAAAAAAAAATTATGTCATAAAGAGTATATAAAACAGACAAATCTATAAAAAAATGTACAATAAAAAACACAAAGCATAATGTAACAAATACATGTGCATACAAGGTACGCGTTATTGTATACGACTAGAAAACTTAATATTTGGCATGATATAACTATTTTTCATTATAGATCGAAAAATTCGTCATGTTATAAAATCAATATTTGGTCAAGAATAGTTTCAGTTTGTATTTAAATAACCTAAACGGATTTTTGGACCTTGTCTACGTAAGATTATTATATACACAACTACCAGCATAGTAGGGTGATTTTTGTATATTTGCTAAACTAACACTTAATGTGTATCTTTGACGCGTTTGGGTTAGCTATGAATATCACTATTTATTTTAAATTTATTCAAATTTATCTACATGAAACAAATAATTTTAAAAATACAAATGCACGTAAGAGTTATTCTGTTTTTTGTTTTAAATAGTATTCTAATGATTCTCTTCTCCATTACAAAAACCCTATTTGCCTCAGCCGATTGACCCCATATTCTAATATTAAAACTAATGACTGCATATGCTAAAGAATAGTAACATGCGTTAATATCGAATTCTTTTTAAAACTCAAAATGGCAACTATCTATTACTTTTGCTAATCTGGAACAGAGATTTATCTATTTGAGGGATAATCACAGACCCTAAGAATGTTCTTTTCGTACTGGTCTAACCATATTCTATTTTGGGGCTATTATTAGATATAATATTTGTAAAATATAAGAATAGCATTTTTTTCGTGTTAATTATTAAATAATTTATGTAACACCAGCGTTCAAATTGTTTTATGACCTAGCAGTTCTACTATGGTAGATATTTTTACATTTTTTTCAGGGAGTATTAGATTGGACCAAAATTTCTTGGACATGAAACTTAAATTCTAAGATGTCTGAGGATTTTGTAAACTATATGCCAAAAGCTCATTACAAATACGGTAAAAATTATTACTTTAACTACCAACACTTTGATTGTTTCCAAGTCATTTTCTTTTATATTTATTTCGCCATGTTTAAAATTAAAATTAATTTATTAAAATGAGCTTTCAACCATTTGTAGTTCCGTAACCTTGGTGGATCTAAGGCCAAAATTTAAGATAAACTACCACGATTCATCTTATTTACAGGAGGTATGCAAATAGTGGTAGAACGCTTATTTAAAATTTTTGTTTTAGTATTTTACATTACAATACAAGAAAATCTTACTCACTTTTTCTACTTCATCTTCTCTCGTCATGTTTCGGCTTAATTCTGTGAGTTTGTCTCCTATCTCTTTGGACCACATTTTAACCCTAAAACAAACGAAATATTCATTTAGATTTCCAAAATTTAAACCATCAGCAATAGTTTCATATATCTAAATTTTTAAGGATGAATTTCGAAAAATTGGAAATAGGTTTTCTAAATAAATGTTATTTCCGACAGATGTTATATGTAGATCTGTTTGTTTTATTGAAACTCAAACCCGTAAATATTGCTCGAAATCATTGTATTTATAGTATTCCTTGTCAGTGAGGTAAACAAATGTAAATACGTTAGTTACATAGGTCTTTGAATGTAAAGCTTGAGGAACATAAAGAAAGTTCGGGATATCAACAATTACTAAACACGCAGATAATAAACATACTATTTAATTTGACTATAACATTAAGGGCGTGCTTTGTTATAGTTTTTCCATTATATGTTTAAATATTTTTTACAGTACAGTGACAAAATTCCCAATTAAATGTAAGAAAATTTAAATATAATTCAAACTAATTTAACATAATACATAACAAATTTTTAAATATATCTACAAACAGTTAGGTGAAGGTAAATATGTTGTTTCGATGTTTCTTGATTTATCGAAAGCTTTCAATTCTGTAGAAAAAAATATACTATCCAAAAAATTAGAGACTATCGGTATACGAGTATATCTGCTACATTGCCTTAACTACTTCATGGAAAATCAAAAATTAGTAGTAACGTGTAATGAATTTTAATCGAATATCCATGATGTAACCCAGTTAGTTCCCCAAGGCTCAATATTATGCCCTCTGTTATTTTTGATACACGTTAACGACCTGCCAAATCATATTCAATATGGCGTTACCACGATGTATGCAGATGTTTCGGTATCAGCTGTGACGCAGAAAAAATTATATCATAAAACACTAGACGATGTACACGCATGGTGCAAGAGAAATAAGCTCATTTTGAATGACAAAAAAAAGTTTTTATAAATTTTAACCTTAGATGAGCATTAACATCTAGTGGTAACATAACTTTTACCGAATCAACAAAATTTGTTGGCACCTACATAGACAGCAAATTATCATGGGAATTGCACGTATATCACATTTGTAAATTGCTGAATTAAGCCTACTTTAATGTTTTACAGCTGAAGGATTCAATTGCACACACGGGTCTCTTAAGCGTGTATTGTGCATTAGTTTATTCACGTCTGTCATTGAATATATTAACCTGGGGACGTTCAACTCATTTACAACGAGTTTTGTCCCAGAAAATATTTCTAAGATTAATTTTCAACATAAATAATACAGCTAGCTGTAAGGCATTATTAAAAAAATACAATAATTTTACAATCTCTAGCATCAATGCTACAATGCCTGGTATTTGGAAAAATTACCTTGTGCACATTCTCCACCTCCGCAGATAATCATGTGTATAATAATACAAGACATAAAGATCTGTTGGCGATCCCAGTGCATAAAACAGCGACATTTTAAAATTCACAGCACTATAAAAATGTATTATTTTATTTACAGTATTTACGAACTCAATTGGAACAGCATGGAACTAGGGGCTCTTACGGGGTATTGTCAATATATCGCTTCACATTGAATGATAGAGCACATAATTTTACAGATTTATATTCACCACTCCTCGTCTACAGTCCACGTGGACTCGATGCGCCTGTCACATAGAAATATAGGTGGGATTAGATGCTTAGCGAATTTGATTTGTCAACTCCAACCTTCTTCAGAGTTATTGCATGCCATAATATATAAAACAAAAAATACGTATGAACTATTCGATCGTATGATGTGTACGAGGCAGTGCAGTACAGCCAGGCAGCGTTATAAATTACTTAATTCTAGCGAATTTTTGAACAAATCATTAGTTTTATTACTGTGTTTGAGGGTTGCTTTGCAATTAATTGTTTAAAATGGCATTTTGGAGACTTTTGATAGTAGTGACAATGAAACGAACGATTTTGATACAGAGCCTATACAAGCGGAATTTGAAAATGAAGACTTACGCGTTCAAACTCAAAGGGTTATTTTTAATATTTACTCGTGCTTAAAGGGCGAAAATATTGATTTTTCATATAATCAAATTGTGAAGAGGATTTGTGAATTAACCAAACTTAGCCGTTCTGCAATTTATAGGATTATTAGAGCCCGGGATATAGTTGAGCATTCTATCAAATGGAAAAGAGTTGGACAAAAACTTTAAAAACTTGATAACTCGTTCAAAGATGGCATTCGTCGATATGTGTACGACTTTTACAATGAACAGAACGTGTCCACATTAGAAATGATTAGGGATAAGTTACGCGAATATCCAGATTATCACTATAAATCATTGGATACTTTGCGAAACGTTTTGCTCGATTGCGGTTTTAGGTACAAAAAATTGGACAAACGAATGGTAGTTATGGGATCAGCACGCATCGTTGATCATCAACGCGAGTACCTGCGTAAAATAAAAAAAATACCGAGATGTAAATAGAGACTTCTCTTAGATTTATCTTGACAAAACATCAGTGGCGGCTCGTGATATTGTCTGCAGAGGAGGCTTGATATTCTGAAAGACAACAACTGATGTGCAATATGACTACAATTTGTACATTTCCCCACCACCCCTGAGGTATTACAACGGCGCGTTACATTTTTTTGCCGTGGGTTGTTCGCCACGATACCGATTCACGACTTGAGAGAATAGAACTAATAAAAGAATAGAATGAAAAGGAAATAGAACATATGATGAGATAAAAAGATCATTCTCATGAAATTCTCGTTCCTACGACTCGAGTATCGTTATCCAAAGGAGTCCTACTATCCCACTTGTAATTAAATTATATAACTTTTAATAAAAATAAAAATAGTTTTGGTAAAAAAAATAAAGTGTTTTTCTACAAACAAAAAATTGTATTCATTATCACTGCCAGGCGTGTAAAATTATAAGTTTTAATAGAAATTAAAATAGTTTTGAGAAAGAAGTTATATAAAAAAAAATATAACCGCGGAACTCTATATTATGGAGAATTATAAAATATATTTCCTAAAAAATAAATAACACAAATAAATATTTTTTCTAAAATAACAACTACCTATATTAATCTCTGCTTTAAAGCCTGAATATTTTTATAAATGAGTGGTAACCTGCGATTTTTGGAACTAGCAAAATGGTTGATTATTTCATCATAAAATGAATCGCGTTTCCTCAATTCTGACAAAAAACGTTTTTCTATTGAAATAAGCGATACATTTGAAAGGCGGTCTTGACTCATTTTGTTTCTAGTAAAAATGTTTTTATGCGTTTAAGTGTTGAAAATGATCATTCTACAGAAGCTTACCGGAATTGTCTCAAAAAATAGTGGCGTTATTCAAAAAGTTCTCTAATTTTGGGTCATAAGTTTTTAAAAAATCTACCAGCTCTTTGAAATTTCCTTTATTGCACGATTCTCGTTTTTCGTCACGTCCTCGGAAAGAATTTTCTTGTGAAGATAACTATATAACGGCATCTATTAACCTCTTTAATATTTCCCTATTCTCACGGACCTTTTCGTTAACATTTTCTATTTCTCTCTTATGTGCAGAATCCAAGAAATTTACAATATTTTGTTTACCAAACATTTCGAATTTAATGCAAGATGAAATGTGCTCCTGGGATTTTTCGTGCCTTTCTAAACTTCGCGACAAATTTTGCAAATTATTAAACCCGGCTCTGCCCCAAATTGAGGATTGATCATTAGTAAATAATAAACATCTCCAACAATATATAATTTGTTTCTTACTGTTGATGCCGTTAACCACTCGACTTTTTTATAATTGTTATCACAAAACCCTCTGTTTTGTTTACCACTTTTAAAAACTAACGAAAGCATTGCTGGTGTAGGCCTGCCATTTCTTTTAATTCTTACCTTTTCGTCATAAATAAGAGTAGTAAATCCATTTAATAGCAAATAATCCACCACGTCTGGACAACAAGACATGTTGTTGGGAATATTTTCACCTAGAGCACTTATTTCTAGCCCGCCTATCAAATGTTTTATGTATTTATACGTCAAGTTGTTCTTATAACCGGCTAAACGCAACTGTCAGACGTCAGTTCGTTTTCTTTGTGAATCACCTGACTCTTGAATGACCTGTGCACATGCGCTATAAAGAACTAAGATCTGGAGGCTAGCCTCATACTTGGCTATTCCAAGTGTTGCTATTTTACACAGCGCAAAGAAATTCAAGGTCATTCATGTTATAAGTAAATGCGGTAAAGTTGGAAGCTATTTCGTATTAGCCTCCAGCGAACCGCAGTGTTCATTCAGTAAAAGACCGGCCGACCGGGAAATATGCATACAAAGACTATCCGGACTGTAACGTTATAGGTATGTTTGTGGAAAGGAAATGCAAAAATGTTATATATAAACTGAAAATTAATTAATGAATAATAAACAATAAAAAATATTGAAAATTGAGATATACCTAATAGAAATTTCTTAAGATATTACTTTTGAAGATATGGTGGTTCTTCCAAGGGGAGGCTCAGCCTTCTACATGCTGAAAGTAAAAACGGTTTTATTCCAAATGCGTTGTTGTTTGTTAAAAATATCTAGCAATCCTCTGCCGACTACCATGAGGATATGACAGCCGAATTATTTGAGAAGTGGGCAAAGGAACAGCTATTACCAAATATCCCACCAAATTCTGTAATTGTTATGGACATTGGGGTCAAACAACCAGTTTATGAGAATCTAATATAAGTTTTAGTAATAGTGGACAAAGAACGAAAAGAAAAAAGTGCAACCACTACTCGAACATTTTTCAGAATACTTAAACTCAAGCAGCATATCATGCACGTGGAAAATGTGTTGCTGCTTGCATAATAGGAAAATGAATATTCTATATTACTACCTATTAATCCAATTATTATTAATGTAAATACCTTGGATAGTGACGAATGAAATATTGTTTATTTGAAGTTCATAGACAAAGCTTTTTTGAAATTTGTTTATTTAACGTCGACCTATTTCCGCTACTGAGACCAATTATCGATGCTAGGAAACGAGTTTCCTCTTTAAAATTTTGCCGAGTCTTTCCTTTATAGTATAGTAGAAATTTTCTACTTGCCTAACATCATGATACTGATGATTATATACCATCTATGCAACTCCCGCCTAAGATTACATAATTTTTCCGCTAGAGGACAGAACGAGAGTTAGGTCACTAGACAATAGACGTAACCGTAATATATTATTTATGTGACTTATCAAATCAGATAAACATATTTTGTCATTAATCACTTCTATTGAATAAAGGAATTATAGAAATCCTTTTCTATAACAATTAAAAAATTATTATTTAGTATTTAAAGCATTTTTACATTTCTAACGCCGCCGCCTATATTCCTTAAAGGAGATGCTGACTTTACTCCGAGTTTTCGTTTTTATGCTGTCCCAATTAGGATCATATATACTATAACAGCGTTATTAAAACTATGAGACAATAAGTATACGTATATTCATTTAAAAAAGAATTAAACAAACATTTAATAACAAATGCATTGTATAAGGTTGATGAATTCCTAAATAGATAAAAATGTTCTTTTTCCGTCTGTTCTGTTATATTTTTTTATTAAACTAGTTTTGAGATTCTTTTTTATAACTTAATTAAAAATAAATTCCTTATTAATATATGTTTCTGTATTTGTGTGTGTTGTGTATTTTTATGTCTTGTTTTTACTTATTATTACTATAACGAGGCATAAATTAACTATGGTTTTAATTTGTAAGAATTAGCTTAAAAAGTATTATTTATTTAGACGTGCGAAATGTACATAAAGTTTGTATCAAAAATTGGTGTAATAAATTCTAATTCTAATTCTAATTCTAATTCTAATTCTAATTCTAATTCTAATAAATAATTATACGCAATATCTGGATCCACATAAAAATTAAACTTTAACTTGAATTTTCAAACCGCTATCTAGCCGAGATACGGCTTTGCAAAAATAATTTAAATGGAATTTATCGAAAGAAATACGAGTTAAAATAATTTGTTAAGAACTAAAATGCCACTATATTTATGAACAACTTTATTTTCCAAATTTCACTGTTAAACTGTTTTCTAGAAATATTTTCTTTAACAGCCTTTGTGGTATATTCTAGACAAAAGAATATAAACAAGACTTTTTTTTAAACCTACGACCTGCTTATTTTATTTAATCGGGGAATAGTATTTTCAGTATATTTTTGTTGATATTTCAGTTTATAAAGGGTCTGTACAACGTCTACTCAAAATCGATAGAAGCAGGGACACTTTGGCGCCAGCCAGCATCCAAATTGGTCCATCACTCCTTTAGATAAATTATTGCAAATTAAATTACTAATTTCTAAAATTACAGAAAAATCTATAAAGAAATTATTTCTACAGAATCCAATATATTATAACTAAAAATATTCATCGCTATAACTATATTTTGTGTTAAGTACCGTGACTACTGATAGTGATTTAAAACATTTGTAAATAAATTATGTATATTGCAATATAGTTAGTTATCTTAAATGAGAGCAATAATAAAATAATGTAAAAGGATTGCTATAATTATGTTTCCTATAATGATAAAAGCAAAATACTCACATCTTTTGAACTAAATCTTGTAAATCCTTTCCTTTTAATTCTTTGCCGCAAACACCACAGAGATACAAAATAAAAACAAATAATATGAAATTCATTTTCGAATATTTCTTTTCGTTCGCGTCTTGTCTAACAGTAAGTCAAATGAAAGACTGACTCCCTACAACGTGCTTGGGCGCATGTCTCTTCCTTGCGTTAATTTATATTTCCTCTAATAAACATGTATTGTTATTGTGTACAATATATAATAAATAAATTTTGTCGGGAGTAGACATTGGGAAGTGCGAAAAGATGTCCACTTAAAAACTTTTTAATATACTGGGTATTCAGGATACACAATTTTGAAACAAAATAAGTAAAATTACCAGTTGGACATCTCCGAATATTCTACTCAGATTTAGTTTATAATTATATGGTTTTTCTCATTTATATAATGGGTTGAAAAAACATAGTAAGAAACATTAAAGGCTAGTTAGGCAAGTGTCGAGGAGGGACAGGGCAGGCTTTAATTTTTCCTAAACACTGATAGATTCTTTTTTAAAAGTAGTATGGATGAAACCTTTTGAAATTTGTTCCTAAGATGTTTCTGACAAGTTGTTATTGTTCTCATCCATATTTGTAAAATTGCCACATAACACAATTGAAATTTTCTGACTTATTAACCTGCCAACTATATACCCTTCAAGCCCCTTGCGCCTTACTTTGACTTAATTTACGTTTCAGTGTAAAATCACCCGGGCCTTACTTTGACTTAATTTACGTTTCAGTGTAAAATCACCCGGGAATATCTGTCTACAAAGAGCAAACCAACTGGCAAGAGGCAATACGATTACTAAGAGATCCGTTATACTAAAATAGTGTTTTTGGCAAATTACATGGCTGATGTTATTAAATTGAAAATTATATTTGTTTCCCCTTGGATCATTATTATTTACATTACAATATTTTTCAGCAACCCAAAGATTATAATTAAAATTGTTAATCTCTTCCAAATTATCTAACCTCAGTTCATTTAAAAAAACTCCTTCCTGCGTGCTTACATCGGCTTATATGCTCTACAGATTGCCTCTAGAACCATCCAGCAAATATTATAACCTTCTCGGGTGGCAATCTAGAATAATGTAGAAATCTCGATCCATTTACAATCTTCTAGCTCCTAGAAAATGTACTACTAGTGTCCAATTGTGGGAATAGGTCGGTATTGCAGTTGGCTATTACTTATTGCTACTTAATTCCGGCTATTATTTATGAGCTATCAACTCAGCCCCTAGGGGGTGTAAACTCGTAATAATAATATACCTATTTGTTTAAATTAAATGGGTATAATATCGAACTTCTGAATATTTTATAAGTTGAGCTCTAATTGATTTTCAAATTCTAAATAATATGGATTTTACTTCGATTTTTCGATACAATAAGGCTTTTTTATGTTCTTTTATTATAAATTTAAGTTTTACTTGACTGTTTTTGTTTATACAATGGGAGCATGTTTTAATAAATATGGAGGCTCGAAATTAGTAGCCAAAGCGCCTTTTTATAGGCTTACATTGTTATAAACAAATATAATTTTGTGTCATAATTTTCTTTTATAGATAATGTTTGTTAAATCGAACACAATAACTAAATGCAGTACTTACATATTTATAACAGTCCTTTTAAAAGAACTGCTGGAATCGTAAATATTATTTTGCGTTTTAATACTGGATGTATTTAAACTAAAACAATACTGCACTATTAAAAAAAATAGCTGTAATTTAGTAATAGAAAACATTTCATAATACTTTATTTTAACATGAACAAGCTTATTATACTATATACTTTACACTAAACTTATCTATAAGTATCGTTATCGTATAATCAATAATAGAAATAATTGGGGTGGTTCCAAATAATGTGATTTCAAATCTGCCTGTTTAAGAGAGATAGAAGCAGAATCTACACTTTTAAAAGGTAAATTAAAATTTCGTGATATTCTAAACCTATTTCGACAAAAAAAATCGGTAAAGGTATTTACACAGAGCTTCCTTCTTTATTTGTGCATGGCGGTCACTCTAAAAAATTATTAATTACGAAATGACATTGAGAATAATAATCGGAATATAGTTATCACTATTATTAAAAAGAAAACCTGATAAATTTTGGTCAAAAAAATATACAGACTGGTCATCTGATAGCAAAAATTCAATACTAAATAACACGTGTTAAATATGGAAGGCTTGCGCAAATACCTTTACAAATGTCCAGCATGGTTGAATTATTTCTTGGAATGACTACCCTGTACATTTTTCAATAAAACTATAATAGGTGCATATGCCAAATATTATTGCCAACTGTCACATTTTCAGTTCCACATTCACGTAGTGAAGTGGAAGTATACTTAGTAGTAGTTATATAATTTCACTTTTTTTAAATAGGTTTAGATGAATGTTATGAAACGTGGAAATTTTAAATTTGAGCAAAAACATATTTTTTCATCTATACTAGTGGTAAATTTTTTTTCAAAAATGGTCAAAAAATTATAATTTTTTTTTTCTGAAATAGGCTTAGAATGTCATGAAATGTGGAAATTTTAAATCTGAATAAAGCAATATTTCCATCTATTCTATAGTAGTGGTAAAAAAGATTACAAATCTTTTCAAAGACAATTTGATTTTTTTTTTTTCTGAAATAGGTTGAGAATGTCATGAAACGAGGAAATTTTAAATTAGAGAAAAACAATTTTTTTTTATTATTTATTCCCTGTCCACCCTGTATATTTTTCAGTGATAGTTTAACCATTTCTTCGCTGACAGTAGCGTCAGCAACCTACCAAATTTGACTGTTCTCCGTCAAGTAGTTATTTAGTTAATGCACTAACGGACAGACAGACAGACAGACTGACGGAATTGAAAAATCTCTATTTTCGTAATCTACATGATCTGAAACGTGAACATCCGAAAAAATCTCGGAGGGCGATTTTTTCTTGAATGCGATACTTCCCCTCGGTATGCGTATTATAACGACATCTGGAACTAGATTATATTTTCAGATGATTCCGTTGAAGGGGTGGGGGGGTAAGTATAGGTAAATAGGCGAAAATGAGCAAAACAAGGTGGTAAGAGTACAGAAACTTGAGATTTGATGTATATACCATGGAGTCAGGGTCTCAGATTTCTTTATCATAATTTTCAAACTCGCACCACCTTCATTCCATTATTAAAGGGGTTGATAAAATAAAATTGAGATATTGACTTGAAATTTGGTATACGTATGTATTATGACATCAGATTGAGATGACTCCTTTAAAAGGGTCGGTAGGGGGCTATGTAAACTGAGGAAAATGAGGAGAGCAATCTAATAAGACTCCAGAAACTTCATTTTTGGCGTATATGCTAAGAATCAATGCCTCAAATTTTTTTATATCTGCCTCAAGTAGTATATTAAAATTCTACGATGAATTATTTCCATACTAGAGTGCAATTATAGTCAAGATGTTTTCCTTTAAAGAGGCTTGGATGGAAAATCTGGATGTGGAAGTAGTGAGCGGTTTTTTAAATAAACTTCTTATTCCTCATATGTCATTGGGTGTCATTGTCCTGAAAAAAAATCGCAATAATTCCTGTGCATAAAAAACGCTTCGACACATATTGTACCTCTTTTGAGCTATTCATTAGAGCTCTGTTTCTTTATGGCTAAAGAATAAAAAACGTTAAAAATTAAATTCTGCATAAACTGTAATAAAACTTTTGTAATTTTACCGTTAATATTACAACTGAAAACTGAAATAAATGTATTTCTGTACAGTATTTTTCTGTGTTGCTAAAAGTAAGAAATGTAATAAAATACAAAAATTATAAGTACCTATATTAATACTCGCAAATACAATTACTAGTCAGTATTCCATTTGAACGCCAAATCTCACAAGTATTATAGGCATCTTATTAACACAATCCTCTCCAAAAGAGAACTAACTATATTTTAATTCTATATAAAACATAAGTTGGTTTGAGTCACTACTTCGCAAAAATATTTTCATTGAGGCATAACAACATTCAATGTGTTGGCAGACGACGATTATCAGATGTCGCTCTTAATAATGCATAACAATAATTGTTAAATATTTAAGAGTTCAGTCTTGAAATTCTAGTTTATTTGTAAACGCCATCCTACGCGGCATCTTTGAACGACTCTCTTAAACACTAACAATGGCTGAATAAGCTGTAGTACATTACAAAGAGGAATAAAATCAATGGGTAGTGTTGTTAGGTGAAACATGGTGGCGCTGTTTACCGATTCTGAAAGTACCTAAACGTACGAATGCGTAGGTATAACTTTCTGCTATAGATATAATTCTGTTGTGTGGTAAAGGCGACATACAGTGGCAGATGGCGCATGAGGTAACTTTTAATAAATAAGTTCAATTGAAATTATCAGTGCTCTCCTTGAAAGGATACAGTAAATTATTAGGACGATTATTTTGCAGTAAATGGTTCGGAATATTGGAAAAACAAAATTCAAGCTCAGGAATCGATAGATTATCCGGGTGTTTTTTTTTTCGATTAATTTGAAACTAGAAAGGCTCATGATGCATGATTGTTGGCTTTAGTCAGTATTGGCATCAGTTGCCAATAAAAAACTTCATTCCTGTCCTCAAATACATAGTAATACATATACAAACAAAATAAAAGTACTATAGGGTATGCACAAATTAGATATTTGCGATCGATATTATTGTAAATAATAATAATTCATATTAATTTTTTTTCTTCCATTCCTACAAAAAATTTCATGTAGGAATAGTCATATTTAACTTAATTATATGCATATTAAGATACATAAAGTTCTAATACTGATAATAACGCTTATTTGAAATAGTAAGTTGTGCAACAAGAATCAATACTTTTGTCAAATTTTTTCCATCCTCTATTCTATAGCAGTGATAAAAAATTATTTCAATTTTTTTTTACTTATGTTTAGAATGTCACGAAACGTGGAAATTTTCAATTTGAGTGGAAACAATGTTTTATATTATCTGTTTAGACGGTCCACCCTGTATATTCTCCAGTGAAAGTCTAACCATTTCTTCGGTGGCAGTAGCGTCAGCTACCTACCAAATTTGAATATTCTCCATCAAGTAGTGTTGTAGTTAATGCACCAACATACAGACCGACAGACAGACAGACAAACAAATAGATGAACAGGAAGACAAAATTGAAAAACCCATATTTTCGTAATCTATATGATCTGAAACATGAATATCCGAAAAATCTCGGAGGGTGATTTTCCACCGTCTGTATCCCGTAGGAAATAAAGTATTGATCATAGAAAAGAAATAAATAGGAACTCATTCGTAGGAAATTTTTTCTAGTTTAAAATCGTATATAGATACTTTTTCGCTAGAAGGCCTGATTTTCGAGTTATTCACGAGAAACTAAAAACTTTTAAAAATTCAATATATATGAAGTAGTTTCTTCCGGGTTTTGCCGCGGTCGTCGAACTTGACTTAAGTCAAGATCGACGACCGCGGCAAAACCCGGAAGAAACTACTTCATTGGACAACGGCCGTGAAAACCTGCATTGCACTATTCAATATATATTTTTTTAAAGTTCAATACATTTTTTTGTTGCAATAGGTTTAAAATGTAATGAAACGTGGAAATTTTAAAATTGAAGAAAACATTTCATTTTCCATATCTGTTCTATTGTAGCGGTAAAAAAAATAAAAAGTATATATTTCAAAATTTCAAAACAATTTTTTTTGAAAATATTTAGAATGTCATGATGCGAAGAAAATTTAAATTCGAGCAAAAAAATGTTTTTCCATCATCCATTTTATAAAAAATTTTCAATTTCTTTTTTTTCCAATTTTTTTTAATGCGTTTAGAATGTGGAACGTGGAAATTTGAAATTTGTGGAAAAAAGACTTTTCCCATCATCTATTCTATAGTAGGTAGAAGTAAAAAATGTAAAACATTGTTTTTTTTAAATTAAAAATAAAAATTGAAATATGTACAGAATGTTACGAAACGTGGAAATTTTAAATTTGATCAAAACAAAATTTTTTCACCATCCATTTTATACAATTTTCAAAATTTGACAAACTTTCTATTTTGAATTTTCAAAAAAAATTTTTTTAAATAGGTTTAGAATGTCATGAAACGTGCAAATTTTAAATTCGAGCGAAAAAAAATTCAAATATCCATTACCTTTAGATGGTCCACCCTGTATATTTTCCCGTGAAAGTTTAACCATTTCTTCGGTGGCAGTGGTGTCAACTATCTACCAAATTTGTCTCTTCTCAATCAAGTAATTTTTAGTTAATGCACCAACAGACCGACAGACCGACAGACAGACAGACAAACAGACAGACTGACACACAGACAGACAGGCTGACGGAATTGAAATACCTATATTTTCGTAATATACACGACCTGAAACGTAAAAACCCGAAAAAATCTCGGAGGGTTACTTGTTTTCTCGAATACAATACTTCCCTTCGGTATGCGAGGGAAGTAAAAGGACAGTCCGATTTTATTGAAATTTAGACAGTTAATAGGTTTGTTCTAGTTTTGAGAAAAAGCCTGTCCTCGGATGTCAGGCACATGCGCAGTTAGTAAAACGAGTTCTGAACTAACTATCTGCTCATGTAGAGAAATACCAGTCCTCGGAGACTGGTATTTCTCAAAACCAGAACAAAAATAATGTTATCTTTAAAAGTGAATTATTTATTATTTGTTTGATTTTCCAAACAGCGGAAAAAAACTGTCTATGAGAACTAAAAGAAAAACTATATGTAAAAATATCAATGAACTCTTTGCATTCTTTCTATAACATGACTTCTGGTTATGCTAGCTTTACGCCCAAACCGCGACGCAAAAACTGCGGTATCATCTTGCAAAACTCATCCAATTCTTCCAGAAATGGAAAATAAAAATTAACAATAACAAGACACAGACAATTACGTTCAACAGGAAGTTCACTAACATCAAAACATTTACAAAATTACAGATAGACGGACAAACAATTGAGGAGCGAAACTCAGTCAAATACCTAGGGGTAACCCTGGATAGGAGACTGAGTTTTGCTCCTCATATTACGCAAACTTTAAGCAGAACTTACGCAACACTAAACAGACTTTATCCACTTATTAACAGGCGTAGCAAACTATTGACGAATAATAAGCTTACTCTATATAAGGTCATTCTTAGGCCTATAATGACTTATGCCTGTGCGGCGTGGAATGTAATCTCCGCCACACAGTGCAAAAGACTCCAAACCACGCAGAATAAGCTTATTAGACTATTAACTAACGCTGACAGATACACTCCGATAGCTGAATTGCATCGGGCCACTAATCTGATGATAATCAGAGACTTCATAGACGAAACTGCCCAAAGTTTTTTCACCACAAAAATTCAGCTATCGGAAATGACAATGGACATAACACGAGTTAGAGCGCACGACGACCCTAGACATACCCACAAACTTATTCACCAAAGACTTACCCGTCTATTACGATAGACGGTGACAATGAAGAACCATACATAACTCACGTGACAGGTAAACCACACAACCCCCAACCCCCAACCCCAACCCTTTTCTCCCCTCCCCCTTTCCATGCCCCCTAACCCGCTGATATCTTATAATATCACAAAACTTAAATTGCAAACATAAACAGTAATAAAAATATTGCTCCAGTTTTTAAACAACCCGACCCATTATCTATAGCAGATTTTGTTCATTTTTTCCTGTAAATCTGAAACGCTACTCTCTGGTCTATTATTATTTTTTTCTTCAACTTACCATTATTTAAATTTCTTAGGAAAATATTTTAAATAAAATACATATAGATCTCAACAAGTGTATTTTTGTAACTCATAGATTTAAACAAGCTTGGCAAGGTCCCCAGCCATAACAGCATACATAGAATACTATATATTATATATAATATACTACTTTTTATTACCTTAGTTATAAGCTTGAAAGGTATAATAAGTAAAGAAAATAAAAACAATTAAATGGTAAATGGTTATGCTAGCAAATCAAAATTCTAAAATTTTGTCCAATTTCTTATTTGACATTCTCATTATAACACTAGCAGCCAACATAGTCTCCTACAGCTAAGCAGATTAAACTAGTATCTACATGGCGCCCTACGGTATGAAGATTCAGTTAAAAATGAGAACAAGGCCTAAAATGGATTGATTTATCTACCTTGTTTTAAAAATTGTTTCATTCTAATGGATTACATTTTCATAAAAACTCTCATTCAGTTTCTTGGAAATGCTAAGCCTTTCAAACGTTTTTGTGCCTTTCTGATGAGCTCAGAATAAGGGCGAAAAACGCTTCAAAGGCATTTCCAAGAAACTGGATTAGAGATTTTATGAAAATGTGATCCATTAGAATGAAAAATTTTTTAAGGGAAGGTAGGTAAATAAATCCATTTTAGGCCTTTGTTCTCATTTTTAACTGAATCTTCATACCGTAGATGGTCATGTAGATATTAGTTTAATCTACTTAGCCATAGGGGACTATGTTGGATGCTAGTGTTATAATGAGAATGTCAAATGAGAAATTGGACAAGTTTATTTTAGAATTTTGATTTGCTAGCATAACCAGAAGTCAGGTTATACAAAGAATGCAAAGATTTCATTGATGTTTTTTACATATAGTTTTTCTTTTAGTTTCATAGATAGTTTTTTTCCGCTGTTTGCAAAATCCTATAAAGAATATGTTTCAAAAATAATGTTACTTAAAGGAAGAAACGTATTGCTTATAATAAAGTCGGTGAATAAGAAAGTTAATAATCATTTTAAAAATTACTTTTTTTAAATTTCAGTGTTATCTAATCGAATAGACATCTGGTGAAATGTTATTTCTTGTCATTAATAAACGGATCATCTCTGGGATTTAAGTAGGTAATAACCTCGAGAATGAGACGATGCATCCTTTGCACTTGCAAGTTCCGGGAAAATTCAAAGAAATTTGAAATAACTTTTTGATTTTCGGCTTTTTTTGCTCTAGCGGCCAAAATAATGAAAATAAAGAAAGAAGTTCCCAACAAAAGATGTAGCTCGTCTTTTTCTCTATAAAAAAGGTCTTTACAAATTTTTGTCTTACCTAAGTCGTTTAGAAGATAAATCGAGTTTTCCACTTATAGTTTTAAGCCGCTTCGAAACGCGCGAAAAATAGAATTCTCCAGGAGTTTCGTACGACCGGGCTCATCGATCGAAAATTCTTACTATTCAGAGCCCCTAAAAAAACGAATATAACATAAAATGTAGGGAAAAGTCTTAGCTTTAATGTGGAACTAATAACAAAATTCATAAAAAAATTTATCAAAGAGAGAAAGTGTCAGAAGATGTCTTAGTGAACTATGTACAGTTGATCCACAGATTTATTCATATCTTTGCCTGGAGTCGCTAGAATGATAATTCATTTTGCTTGTATATTCTTATATAATGATATATTAATTCAATTAAAATTTTATTGCAATTACTTTTGTTGGAGAAATATGCCTTGCGATCATAGTAGAGGGTATATTTTTCATCGATCAATCACCTCCAAATTTAGGAGTTCAAATCGCTATATCTTAAGTAATAATAATAGCACAGTTTTAATTTTTGGATCATAAGTACAATAGAACATATTCTTTCGAGTGACTTTAGATTTTCTTAAATACACGCAGTACTTTTTGAATTTGTCTACATTATTCATACATGTTCAGAAAATGCACAATTAGACAGTAAAACATATACAACTTATTTGTTTCTTAACATTCTTCAATGAAATTTTTACGAAATATAGATTAAAGTGCGTGGAATCGAATCCATGCACTGAAAAATCACCATTTTAACGGGAGAAATAGGCAGGATGCATAAAACTCAAAGATGTGAATAAATCAACTGTATAAAGTTTACTAAGCCATCTTCTAACACTTTTTTCTCTATGATAAAAATTTGTATGAATTTTGTGATTAGTTCCACATTAAAGCTGAGACTTTTCTCTACATTTCACGTTGTTTTCATTTTTTTTAGCGGTTCTGAATAGTAATAATTATCGATCGATATGTCCGGTCGTACGAAACTTCCAGAAAATTCTCATTTTCCGCGCATTTCGGAGCGGCTCGAAACTATAAGTGGAAAACTGAATTTATTTCCTAAACGGCTTAAGTAAGACAAAAATTTTTAAAGAACTATTTTGTAGAGAAAGAGACGAGCTGCACATTTTGTTGAAAACTTCTTTCTGCATTTTCATTATTTTAGCCGTTAGAGCAAAGAAACCGAAAATCAAAAAGTTTTTCCAAATTTTTTTGAATTTTCCCGGAACTTGGAAGTGCAAAGAATGCATCATTCCATTCTACAGACTATTAACTACTTAAATCCCAGAAATGATTCTTTTATTAATTTTTGCGACGTTTTCAGAGCATTTTGCCTTCATTACTAATATCTGAAATAAAATTAACGCGTTTTAAAGTATTAAATGATCTAGTTGTTAATCATTAAGGGTCCCGAATTCGAGACCCCAACATGTTGGTCGTAGTTTATTTTTCTTCCTCTGTTTTATACTGACATGTGTTTCATCTAAGTTGAATTCATAAAATTAGGAAATATCTAAAACTAACATTATTTACAAAAAATGGCGAAGAGTATCCTATGGAATATGCAACAATCATATGAAATGTCCAATAAATTGGCGAAGAGTATAAGTATAATATTTCCTCTAGGTATCCATTAATTCTCCAACTGTAACTGCGACCCTTTAAATGATCAATACATTTTATTTTATTTAACTTTTGCACTGGACAATATGCAACTATAAAACACACGTAAATCTGTTTGGCATATGCAATTACAATCACTGATCAGACATTTCCACTTATTAGGCATGTTTAGATATTATATCTCATTATTTCAGCCTCTCTCAATCCAGAAATTCCATTAGCCATAACGTCAACAGACGGCACACAGTGTTTTTGCATTAAAGTTGAATGTCAGTATGTTTGTATTTTATGTTTAACCATTCTATTTGTAATATGATGGCAGAACCCGTTTAAGTTATGATATATGTGATGGCGTATAAGCGATCTATATTTGTTTAAAATTTAACAAATGCTAACATTGGGCTACCAGTAACATGCTAGTGACAGTCAATATTTACTATATTTGTGTATTTGAAATATTGACATTTCTGCAAATAAACGAAATTAAAAATAACGGCAAACACAGTACCTAATCGATTTATGTAATTTAAAAAACACAGGAGTTAAAATTGAGTTAATGAGATATATGCAAATTATGACAATATAGTGTGTTTAGGTGACTTTAATATTAATATGCTTGCTAACTACTCTGCGCAATTTAAAAATATATATCAAACTTTTAATTTTGTGCAAGTAATCAACGAACCCACGCGAATAACCGATACAACCATGTCATTGCTAGATTTAATTCTGGTAAATTTTGAAAATGTTTGTGACGTTGGGGTAGTCGATGCACAAATATCCGATCACTTCTTAGTTCACTGCACTATAACGTTTAATGTTATGGAAGAACCGGAGAGAATATTTAATTACAGAGCTTTAAAGCATATAAATTTTGAACATTTTCAAATGGATTTAGAAAACATACCTTGGAATGATATTTTCTATATGAATAATATTGACGATAAAATTGAATTTGTTACTGATAATATTTTGCAGTTATTCAATACGCATGCACCTATCAGATCTATAAAATGCTCCAAAAGAAAATATGCTCCGTGGTTAACAGATAACATTAAATTTATGCAGAAACTACGTGATAAAGCCTTGGTAAAATTCAAACAAACAGGGCAAAATGGCCACTGGGTGTACTATAAACAACTTAGAAATTTAACTAATGCAGCTATTAAGGCTGAAAAGAAGGCTTATTTAAGATATAAATTTAATAATTGTAATATTAAAGAGAAATGGGGTGAATTAAAAAAATTAAATATTACTAAAAATCAAAAGGCTAATATACCTGAACAGTTAAGTAATGTGGACACTATTAATGATTATTTTATCAATTCCTCTAATAATAATGATAGACCTAAAGACGAGTTAATACATTTTTATAATACCAATATTAAAGAAGGCATAGATGGTTTATTTTCTTTTAAACTTATTTCTGATATAGATGTAATTAAAATCATTCAAAACATAAAATCTAAAGCTTATGGATATGATAAATTAAATATAACTTTAATACATTTATGCTGTCCTTATATAGTTCCATTCTTAACCCACATATATAATGTATGTATAAATGCACACTACTTTCCTAAAGCTTGGAAAATAGCTTTAATATTTCCATTACCTAAAATCAGTCAACCTAGCCAATTGAGTCACCTAAGGTCCATCAGTGTTTTACCTGTCTTATCAAAGATTTTTGAAAAAATCTTAGAATTGCAAATTAGAGAATTTGTGAATCTCAACAATGTTCTACCATTAAAGCAGTCGGGATTTAGATCTGGATTCTCTTGTGCTACGGCTCTTGCAGACGTAACTGATGACATCATTGGAGCTACTGACAATAACAAAATAAGTGTATTAATATTATTAGATTATACAAAAGCTTTTGATATGATAAATCACCAATTACTTTTTTCAATTCTACACTTTTGTGGCTTCGAACGAAATTCCTCCAGTCTAATTTTGTCATTCTTGTCGGATAGAATTCAACAAACAGTACTTAATAATAATATTTCACAACCACTAACTGTAGTTTCAGGTGTACCGCAAGGAAGTATACTTGGACCGTTATTGTTTACAATTTTTACATCGAACTTTCACACGTCCTTGCAACACTGCAATTACCATTTATATGCTGATGATACACAGCTTTATTGTTCATTTCATGTTGAAGATCTACAGGAATATAGGAATTTAATTAACAGCGATATAAAGAATTTGGTGTCAGTTTCTACTGATCATCTACTTAAAATTAACCCTAGTAAATCATCTGCTATAATATTTTGCAATGACAATGTTCGTGAATTTGTGTCGAGAGAAATTAATATACAGATTGGAAATGATACAATTGCCTTCAATAACAGCTCTAAAAGTCTTGGTCTTATCATTGATTATAAATTGAGATTTAAACAGCATATTACGAGTAAATTAAGATCAGCATACGCTGCACTAAAAATGATATATTCCCAGAGACGATTTTTAAGCATGGAAGTAAAAAAAATGTTATGTGATTCTCTAGTTTTGTCCCATTTTAATCATTGCGATGTGGTTTATGGCCCCTGTATTGACAGCGTCGAGACCCGGCGCATACAAAAAGTACAAAATGCTTGTCTTCGCTTAATTTTTGGAATTCAACGCCGTCAAAGAATATCTCATAAATTGAAAACTGCAGGATGGCTGAATATGTACAATCGCCGCAAACTTCACATGGCTTGTTTTTTTCATAAAATTTTAAAGTTTAGATCGCCACCTTATCTCCTCAACAAGCTCTCTTTTAGAAATGATATTCATAACATTAATATTAGACGAAGAAATATTCTCACCATACCACAACACCGTAAGGAAATATTCAAAAGGTCATTCTCTTATAACATTGCTACTTCTATAAATACGCTACCCTTTAATGGACTCACCCTTTCGTGTGGAAGTTTTAAAAAAACATTTAAAACATATTTAATGCGAAATCAGTAATATAAAATCTTACCTTTTCCCGTAATTTCTCTGTTTTTAAACTTTGTTCCTTCTTTAATTTTCTTTGTTTCATTTTTTTTCTAATTTCTTTTCTTTCTCTTCCTCTCATTTCCTACTCTCCTCCCTCCTTCAGCTCTAGTTTGCCTCTTTTTAATTCTACTTTGATGTATTTTTTTTTTAATTTTTTTTATGATTGTTTCGATATGAGTACCTATATTTATTTAATTTATCTACCTCTTATATTATTTATAGGCAATAGTGGAAGAACAGTTTACTGGCTTGTCAGTAAACTGAACTACTCGCCTTTTATTTACCTGTTGTAAACATGTATAATTTAATATTGTTAAATTTGTCAAATTGGGTAAATAATAAATGCTTTATTATTATTATTATATCGTTTAGTGATAAAATTAGTAAGCGAAGCAAAATCAGTTTTTTTAATATTTCGTTGTAAATTTAAAAATGAGATTCACGAGGCAACTTTCAAAGGATTGTTCTCAGATTCATCTAATTCACATCCTTTTGCACATTGAAAATTTATTATTACCAAAATAAATCTAAATATTCAGTTGAAAAAAAAATCACCGTTTGTTCTACAAAAAAAGACAATGAATACCTTTTTCGTCAGAAATTTCACGACAAATAAAGTACATATCACAAAAATAGTTTCAGATAGTATCTAAGGCCCGGAAACAGCAAAGAACTAATACAATATTTGTTACTTGTCTTTATTTATATAGCAACAATGTAAGCTAATAAGAAAAATCTGCTGTGTCATGAAAAGTATTCTTTACTCCATGACGTGTATGACTTTTTAGATTCTTAATTGTATTTTAAATGATCAAGAAAAGTCATAAGGTTAATATCAACCAATAACGAGAAATAAACACTTAAGAATTCCATTACTAGTCTGGCAATCTGGCGGATTGTGTTATAACCATTATTTTAAAGAAATGTATCCTCTACAAAGAAGTTATGGATATAATTTTACCCCATCTCGCTCAATTTTCAGTATGTTGGCGAATGATGTTCTTTCGTCAAAAAGTAAACAACTTTTTATATATACTTGTTGCTTTATTGTCAATAACTTTCTCATCGTGAGGAAAAACGTGGGTACATACCTCGCAGTAAATTTGGTACCTACTTTAAAACTGTTCTACTTTTTATGACTTATAAGGACTTATTTCCGTAGATAAATCTTTGATTTAGTTAATGTGCTTGTGCTATCATGCCAAGGAGTCTGTAATCGCTCCTTGCTAAGAATAGCAGAATTAACAGACAGGAAAAGACATTCATTTACACCGTTGTAGTGAGGCCGACCCTTACATACACAGACTGGGCGCAGGAGTGGTGCACGACAATTAAAAAACTGATAATATGGTGAGCAAATGTATCATATCAAATTCATCAATATACACCTCCCTCAAGGATCTCTATGAACGCTGCAACAATATAACGTTCCTAGCAGACTACAACAAGACTATGACTAAGAAATTTTAACAATTTCAACTTGGTGGTAGACCGCTAACAAACAACATCAAGCGTATCAGAGAGCATTATGCACCATTTAGGATGAAACACAAATTACCATATCAGGCGTTGTCCATCTTCCAGCAACTTAACCAGCCGACACTAGCCACCCCTACTGGTACTACTTCTAACGTTAAATCTGCCCT